>BSWB01000007.1:56695370-57905110 GCA_033239125.1 Fagopyrum homotropicum | reverse complement strand
TTTACGAACTTTGCTTTTACTTTGATCCAAGGTTAAAGATTAACTTTAATCTAGTCTTGACTTGCCCTTTTCTAGGTAGCGGTGAAGCCTCAACAACCTCTACTTCGATTTCGAGTGTCACAACCTTAATCGGTTTAGTTAGTCTTGATCCTTGGGTTACGATTTTGGATATTTGAGATTAATTCTTGTCTTTAGATCCTTTCCATACTGAAGCCTCAACAACCTTTATAGAGAGTGCCTTTAGATAAGTCATATAAAGCCTTGGAACTTCACCGTACATTGCTTTACCTTAGTATACCTTTGCAACTCTTGACTCTGTCCTTAGTTCTTTAGTATATCTTGAATCGATTGCCACAATTGGATACCTGGAACTTTAGGGTTGTTGTTTTCCTAATATATTTGCAAAGCTTTACCCTTTTACTTGCTTGACAACTTTACAACTGAATTTGTTCCCCCCAAATCCCCGTGTTTGATACTCCGGAATTCTTGCTTTACTACGCCAATCCGTACACTGCGGGTTCGCTTGCTTGGTTCTAGTTTTATAAATTTAAAGCTTATTTGCACGCACGCTAAGTGGCGAACAAGTTTTTGGCGCCGTTGCCGGGGATTTGGCTTAGACCAAATTCGGTATATCGGTTATCTAGCTTAGAAGCTCTTGCTTTTTCTTTTGATCTTGTTTTTCTTTGAGTCTATGATCTTTCATGCTCGCAGATGGACTTAAGGGGTCTCAAAGATGAGCTTGTTGAAATTTGGAGGCAAAGGCTTAGGGACAAAGCTTTGGAAGAAGAGAACTGGAGAGCAATACAATTAGCTAGGTTGGAGCAGTATAAATATTTACAATATATATTTGACTACATCAACTTTAGTGACGAAAGAGAAAGAAAAGAGACTATTGAGAATGAGCTTGTAGATTGGGATAAGCTTTATATCCCTCAAAAGGTTTATGAGTAACCTGTTGAAGATCTGTTTCAATCAACGTGTGAAAAGCTGTTGAAGAAGCTGGATGACATGGAAAGCAACTTATCCTATGCTATCAAAGCTAAGGCGGAGGAGAAGTGCGACGAAGAACTCCAAGTTTTGAGCATTCCTCCTATCGAACCTGAAGCGCCTCTTGAAGTCCTCATTGAAGAAGAGGAAGAAGTGGAGTACCTTGGCCAAATTATTGAAACTATGGCCAAGGTTGAAGAGGATTCAACTGAGTTGGAAGATATTTCATGTGTGGATCATCATTCCAACATGAAACTTGTGCCAAGCCTTGAAGAACTTAACAAGGTATATTGTCTTACTTCCTTTGAAATTCCTATTAAAATTTCTGATTTTTTCAGGAATGCACAGGAGAGTTGGAGGTCTCTTCCAAAAGAACCTCCTAAGGTGAAGATGAAACCTCCATTGAAATTGCTGGAAGAAGATGTTCCTTGGACTACAAGGAGTAAATTTGGCAAGCGCTTCAACGCCAATGCCAATAAGTGTTTTTTGTTCAAGTATGGGGTCATTCACATGACGAATACCATACATAATTCCCAAGCTGGAGATAGGGAAGCTAGGAGGATTCTCGAGAAACTGATTTCTAGATCTAGGAAAAGATGGGACGCAAGGTTGAATTATGTCCCATTAGAACGCATGAAAGCTAGGAGGATGCCGGTGAGAATCAAACCGTACAAGCTTGTACGTGGGAGATCTTACCACTTGCTGGTGAAATTAGGAACCGCAAATTTCTTGGAAGAGCTCTATGATGGATTTGAAGAGCAATCCAAGATGTTCAAGGTGCATTGAGTCATCTATAGACATAGGTCCAGCTAGCGACGTTAAACCAAGCGCTTCTTGGGAGGCAACCCAAGGTAATGCATCCTTTTCCCTTTTCTTTCTTAGATTAGAGTAGTTGTTTTTGTTTGTTTTTCGTCGATACCTTCCGGTATGTTTGTGTTTTTGGATGTCAAGAATAAGGAATAAGCAAGAAAAGATGAGAAAAGCCGAAAAAAATGACGAAACTTGGAATTTTGGCACAGATCAGAGAGTTCCACGACCGTGGTTATGCATTAAGTCGTGGAAAGTGATTTTGGAGAGCAACGGAAAGTTCCACGGCCAAAACCACGGCCGTGGAAATTCCCCACCGAAAAAAAAAAAATTTCGGAAAAATTTTCGGCAGAAAGACGTTCCCCTTCTTCATTCTTCAACACCGGTTGAAATATTCAGAATTTCCTATTGAGCTTATATAGATTCCCACCACCATCATCCGATGAAGGATTCGCCATCTTACATTATGAGTATTCTTTTCTGCCTTTCCTTTTCTTCACATTGGGGACAATGTGAGTTTTAAGTATGGGGTGGAGGTATTTGCAATACCATTTGCATGTTTTATGTCTTGCATCATATGATTTTGAAAATTTTAAAAAATTTTAAAAGTTTTGTGCTTCTAGGATGGACATGATCTCTATGATAACATTTGTTTTGTGGAATAGCTATGATGATTCTTATATGTTTGAATTGATTTATGACATATGTGGGATTTGAATACTTTGTTAGAATTTCATGCATGTTTGATAATTTGCTTTCATTCTAAATCATGTTGAGTGTTGAAGGTTGAAACCGCATATAAGTTTTTACACTTCTTATTGAAATGATTAAGGCACTTCGATTTTCTTACTTCTTTGCTTGTTCATTTAGCCCCTCAATGAAATAATTGCCTCCCTACCTATCCGGGAATTAGGAGGAGTTGTTTTTTGGCATGTTTGATGTGGGAGGGCCATGAAAGCAATTGTTTGCATTCAAAGAATGGAAATTATAGGTTTGGGGAAGTCAATCATGATGATGAGTAACTCGGCACCATTCACATAGACGGGTGTTTGTGTCTTGCCAAAGTCGGATTGTGCGATATTCCTAACGGATTATGGTATGTGCATCAAGGGTTTAAGGCATCTCGAAATTGAGAAACGCCGATCTCCTAGGCTTCGATTTTTGTACACCGCTGTCCATACTTCCAAAAGTAAAGTCGAAAAAGAATTTGTGCAAAAAGTAAAGAGCAAAGCTCTAAATTGGTGGTTAGTTCAAATAGTAAAAAGAAAAAGAGTTTGTGTTGTTCCTTTTTCCCAGATTCATACGCCACATTTCTTTATAAGTTTCCCACCTATTCACGTTTCTTGACCTTTGCTGAAAGACCTTAAGATCTTTGAGTATGTTGTTTGGCTTTGTGGTCTAAACTGGATTCCTCATTATTGATTTTGATATATTGCAAGTTATGATGCATGTTATGATTTTTCTTCCAAACTGTGATTATCCTTTTCATGATATAATTCATTTTGATCATATGATAATCTTCATTAGCTATGAAGCAACCATTTGAGGGTGATCTATGAATAGAAACACAACCAAAATATTGTGGTTTTTCTTTATTTTTGCATATTCATAATCCATATCATCTTTTATTTTAAGTTTGAACCTTGCTTGGGGACAAGCAAGAGGCAAGTATGGGGTATTTTGATGACATGAATTATGACCTATTTTTAGGCATGTATTTATATAGATTTTCCCTTTATTTTGCATGCATAGACATACATTCATGACATTTAGGGTTATATTCACCTACTTTGCAAGAATAGAGGTCTACATAGAGTTTTATTGGATTTGTAGGTAATTTGGTGGAGCAAAATAGCATATTTAAGAATTAAGCCTTGAAGCGGGACAAAAAATGAGCAATAAAAGAAAGTTAGATGCGCCCAAAGTATTTTCTGATACCGTCAGACGGCCCAAAGTATCTTCTGATACCGTCTGACGCGCCAAAGTATTTTCTGATACCGTCTGACGTGCCAAAGTATTCTCTGATACCTGCGGCTCGACTTCTTTTCAGCTAAAATATTTAGGGTTTCATCGTTAAACCCTATATTTAACCCTATAAATATTCAAGAGCCTTCAACATTGAAGGGGAGTCAAATTCTTCAAAGGGAGACTGAAAGGAGCCAAAATCTCCAAAAGACTTGGGACGGTAACAGTCCCAGGATTCGGATCCCCAAAGAGAGGGAAGCTTGAAGATTTTATTGCGTACAGGGAAGAAGATTCGGAGAAGGACACATTTTGGAGATTGTGTACTTCGAGATTATCTTAGGGTTTACCTTTGGAGACGGATTGACACTCCGTTCTTCATTGTTCCTTAAGATTGTTGTGAGGATTTCTATTCCTTTTTTATGCATTCATTCAATACAAACATTTGTTATTGGATTTGAGATTGGTTATTTGACAGTCATTGAGTTTTTAAGGTTTTCATCCATTTTCTCTTTAAACTTGATTATTGAATTGATTATGATAGTTATTGGCTAAAACCCTTTAGCAATTCTAAGGTAAAGGGTTGATAGTTGTGGCTTAGATAATAATAGATCGATCGTAATTTGATTGGACCCTGAGAGTTAGAGAAATATCGTCGACACCCTAAATCACGGCCTGTTCTTAGGTTTCCACGGCCGTGATTCTCAAGAACTACCCGTGATTTACTTCAGTTTACGAACCTTGCTTTTACTTTAATCCAAAGTAAAAGATTAGCTTTAACCTAGTCTTGGCTTGCCTTTTCAAGGTAGTAGTGAGATTCATCACCTTCTATTTCGATTTCGAGTGTCACAACCTTAATCGTTTTAGTTAGTCTTGATCCTTGGGTTACAAGTTTGGGTATTTGAGATTAATTCTTGTCCATAGATCATTTTTATACTGAAGCCTCAACAACCTTTATAGAGAGTATCTTTAGATAAGTCATATAAAGTATTGAAACTTCACCGTACATTGCTTTACTTTAGCATACCTTTGCAACTCTTAACTCTATCCTTAGTTCTTTAGTATATCTTGAATTGATTGTCACAATTAGATACCTTGATCTTTAGGGTTGCTGTTTTCCCCAATATTTGCAAAGCTTTATACTTTTATTTGCTCGATAACTTGAGACTGAGTTTTGTTTCACCAAATCCCTGTGATCGATACTCTGGAATATTTGCTAATCTACGTCGATCCGTACACTGCGGGTTCGCTTGCTTTTATTCTAGTTTTATAAATTTAAGACTTGATTGCATGCACGTTTTAGGGCGAACAAAAGTCCACACGGTTTGCATGATCATGAAGCCGGCAAATGTCACCGAGGAGCAAATCAAAATGCGAGCCTTCGGTTTCACGCTCAAAGATGCGGCGGATGATTGGTACTACCATCTTCCATCCGGGAGCATCAATACTTGGGAAAATCTTCACAAGGCCTTCTTTGAGAAGTTTTTTTCCCGCTAAGAAGGCATACAGTTTGAAGAAGGCGATAAGCAACATTGAGCAAGAGGCGGACGAGACCCTCTACGAGTACTTCGAAAGGTTTGCCAAGTTGAGATCAAGTTGCCCCTTCCACGGCTATCGACATAGGACATCGTACTATACTTGCACAACGGATTGTTGGACAGTGAAAGAAGAATTGTGGACGCCGCATGTGGAGGTAATATCTTAAATTCTACCCTTGAGATTGCTATGGAAAAAATGCAGGAAAAGGCGGAAGGCACGAGAAACTTTGGTAGGTCTTCTACCAAAAGAGGAGTTCACACCATCAGCCCCAGCCGTCCAGAACTATCACAAGAAATGGCTGAGCTGAAGGAAAAGGCGGAAGGCACGAGAAACTTTGGTAGGTCTTCTACCAAAAGAGGAGTTCACACCATCAGCCCCAGCCGTCCAGAACTATCACAAGAAATGGCTGAGCTGAAGGAAAAAGCCAAACGACTCACCTTGATGGGAACTCCACAATAATTGAAGGCGTGTGGAGTTTGTGTCGATCCCTTACACCCCACGGACTTGTGTCCACAGGTCCAAGATGTTGCTACTACTGAGGTGACTACCATGGGCTATGGACAACAGCAACAGCGCCAAAGAAATGATCCATATGCTCAAAACTACATGCCGGATGGTGGGATCAACAAAACTTCCGGTGGAGGGATCAACAAAACCAACAACAACAACCCCGCCAAGGTAAGTCTGACTCAACCGAGGAAATGCTTCATGTATTAACTAAGCATTTTGCTTCTCATGTACAAAGCACGGAATCAAGTATCAAGAATCTCGAGAAGCAAGTGGGGCAAATGGCGGAAGCAATTATGGGGATCGAAGCTCGAACCTTGGCGAATTCGCCTTCCCAGAATGTGGTGAATCCCAAGGAGAGTCTATGTGCCGTTACTCTCAGAAGTGGGAGACTTATCAAGAAGGATGAACAAACAAGAACAATTAACCAACCTTCTGTTGGTCAACTGCCCTTGCGCCTCCAGGACCCCACCCCGCGGCTGAGATCACACCGCCCCCGCGGCCCTATCTTCTTGCCCCTACGGCAACCAACGCAGAAAGTGCTTCAGAAGAGGATCCTTACGTTCGTCCTAGCCCTCCATCACTCTATGCTGAGAAAACACCAGCCCCCTTCCCTGAGGCACTCAAGGAAAGAAGAGTAATCGAGGACAAGGAGCTTTTTGAGACTATATGCAAAATGCGAGGTAAACATTCCCCTCCTTAAACTTGTGAAAAGTGTGCCTAAATATGCCCTTTCCTTGAAGGAGATGTGCACTATCAAGAGGAAGTAAAAAAATGAAGGGGAAACAAAATATTATCGAGAAGGAGCAGGTGTCCGTTGTTTTCCAAACCCAAATGCCGTAAAAGCGTGGTGATCCGGGTATGGTAAGCGTTCTTGTTGTCATAGGCGATGCTCGCTTTGACATAGCAATCCTAGACTTAGGTGGATGCATTAATGTCATACCTTACTCAATCTATAAATCTCTTGAGTTGGGACCTTTGCATGAAACACGGACAATAGTGCAACCAGCTAACGGATCTAACATCCACCCCAAAGGCATAATTGAAGATGTAGTTATTAAAATTGACAAACTAATCTTTCCTACTGATTTCTTTGTCGTTGATATGGAAAATAGCATGCACACCATCGTGTTAGGTAGACCTTTTCTAGTAACGGCTAGAATAAAAATTGATTATGTTGATGGGAAACTTACTATGGAGTTTAATAATGAGGTTATTGAGTTTGACATGTTTAAATTCTTTAAGAACCCCGTCAACACTCCTTCGTTGTGTTCCACTAATAATGTTATGTCTGTGGAAAACTCTTCCTATAATAGCTCTAACAACAAAAATCCAAATGTTGGTGTGAAAAAGCATGAAGAGTTTGCTTTGGAAGTGGACTTACAAGATGACCAAACCGAAACGAACAAATATGATAAATTGGCCATTTGGCCCAATCTTCTAAACACAAGCCAAGAGCTAGTTGTTCCCATCTTGCAGGATGCTCAACACAGAATTAGAAGTTCTCGAACAAACGAGCAAGTAAGAACTAGAAGGAAGTGAGAAACCGAACGATCGGATCATGAACGGAAATGAAGGAACAAGCTCTCCACCTCAAGAAATTGATCATGGAGAGGACATAGAAGCATGATCAAGAACTTACGTCGAGCCAACGACGTTAAACAAAGGCGTTGCTCGGGAGGCAACCCGAGAAAATAAAAAGAGGAGCTTCTATCAAGAAAACCGCCACCGCGGACCAATGTCACCGCCTCTGCGGTGACACTACGTTCCCATCACCGCCCCCTCGGTGACAACCCCTGCCCCTGTGGTGACAAGCCCCTGCCCCTGCAGATTTACCCAGAAAAAAAAAAAGAAACTATTGAAATTACACCTACACCTACCCCACCCATCTCTCTCTCTCTCTCTCTCTCTCTCTCTCTCTCTCTCTCTCCTCCTCACCTAACTCTACGCCCGACCTTACCCCCCTTACCCTCTCCCTCGCTCAAACTCTCACTGACGCCCTCACTTACGCCTCTGCATACCACCACGCTGTACCACCGCCCCTGTCAACGCCCCAGCGTCACCACCATCCACTGTCTGCACTTACCTCTCCTCAATCCCGCTGTAAATTCCCTCCCATATACAACAAACCGTAGCCACCCTCCACCACCACAATATCCACAACCTCTCTCTGGCAGCCATACCTCCAACCTCCGGCATCAATGGTGGACACAAGGAAGAAATCCAACAACTCCACCATCAAAGTTCCTTTGAAGATCGCCCTACTGCCTTCGCCCGCCTCTGCGCCTCAACTCCACCGCCCTTGCGCCTCACTGCCCCCGCGCCCAGTCCCCTGCCCCTGTGGTTTCTCCAACAGAAAGGTCGTTCTCTTTTCATTTCTTTGTGAATTCTAATTCAATTTTCTACAAATGTTTCTAGAATGGAGAAACCAAGGAAATCAAAGATGAACCCAAGGGGATTAGTGAGGTACGATATTGTGTAGAGTCAAGCGGTCTTTCCAACTCGGTTTTTGCATATTCCAACGTTGGAAAGCTTAGGGATGTTAGAGAGTATTAAGGAGTTCCTCGAGCATACTAGGCTCGGGGAATTCTTTAGAAAGAGTGCTGCAACATAACCCGAGCTGTCAAGGCAGTTTGTGGCCACCTTCAACATGGAGAAGGAGGATCAAATTTGTGTGGGATTGACATTCAAGTTCAACAAGAGGAAGTATATGTTGGACTTGGACCAATTAAGGGCCGCCTTTGTGATTTCTAAGATCCCTTTTGAGAATTGGTGGGAGACGGCTCCTACACCAGATGTGATTGAGTTTTGGCGTGCGGCCACCGGTTTTTGAGTTCCATGCAGGGGGTGAGTACAAAAACAAACTCACTCACCCCTGGTTGAGTTTGCTCTCCAAGATCATCATGTGTGTCTTCTGTGGACACAAGGAAGAGAACAAGGTCGCCCTCAAGGACCTTCTGTTGCTTTATTCCTGCATCCCGGCATGTGACAATGTGCCGGATTGGATTACACTTTTCCTCTCCTCTTTGAAGCGGATTAGGAAGGACGAGCCTTGAGACATTGTTAGAGGAGGGATCATCACCCTCATTACGGCCTCAAGTGATGGATGTGACTAAGTTGGAGGATGGGATGGCGATCCCGTTCTACACCGAGGGCCTTCTTCAACGTTGCAAGTTGTTGAAGAGGGAGGGTGAGCGCCTCTTTTGGCTTTCTTTTGCAGATGGGAGCTATGTCACTTACTTGCCCCGGCCTTTGCCCTTCAGAGACGAGCTCTCCGATCTATACATTGCCGCTGATCCATACGTGCCAAGGCGATCTCAAGTTGACATTGTTGAGCGGCATACGGCGAGTTAGAGTCAGGGTCCGGCTAAGGATTATCAGCCCATCCCCAACGACATGGAGATGCCCACGGCTGAGGAGGATGACCCCGCACACGGCATCCTGCTTGATCAGATGGAAGCTCTGACCACTCAGAATGAGCAGTGGCAGACCGGCTTCGGGAATACGATTCTTGAGTAGCAATAGGCGTGACAGACGGGGTTTACGGCGAGCATGACTGCTCATTTTGACAAGCGTTAGGAGGCTTGGTAGCGGGATTCCCAGCAGAGGATGGAGGCTCAGCAGCAGGCTTGGTAGGCCGGCTTTGAGACCTCCTTCGGTGCTAGGATGGATGCGCAGCAGAGCCTCCTTGACGAGATCTACCAGCGGCAGGAACACTTCTTCTCTCACTTCCCGTATCCACCACCGGGTCCGGATGGTCCAGGCGGACCATCTCACTAGTGAGTATCATCCTTTTCTCCCCTCCACATTATTTGATTTGCCTTCTCTTTCCCACTTTGAGTGCAAAGTGTTCTTCAAGTATGGGGGAGGACATCTATCATGCATGTATAGTTTATGAGTTTGTTTGTTTAAAAACTTTTAGTTTTAAATCAGCATTATATTCAGTAAAAAAAAAGAGAAAAAGTCAAAGAAAATGAGAAAAAGGCATGAAAAAACTTGGATAAACCGAAAACCCGAAAGGGCGGTTTAGGCAAAAAGAAGGTAGTCCGACCAACACTAGGTTGGTGCAAAAATAGACTTGAGGGATGTGAGGAATTGGTGAGACTATCATAGAAAGAAGAAGAGTTGCAAGGTGAAAACCCGAAAGGGCTCCTTGGCAAAATGAGCGACATCCGAGTGTAGGTTCTCCTTCCGACGTTTGCGACAAAAGAAGGGGAGACATAAGGAGGAGTCCGGATAGGTCACGCTTGGAGCGATAAGGATGGTAGTTTCTTTCTTTTTCTCACTTTTCTCTTTTATCACTTCTTTTGGTTTTTTTCAATTATTTTCTTCAACTCTCTGTTGCACCCTACTTCCTGAGGCTTATGTGTTGATATTTATTACATGTGGTATACTCAAGACAAGTAAATAGTCTTAGTATGGAAGAGTTTGATAGGTGATGGAATCACTATCGGGTTTAGGTAGTTTTAGAGTCTTTTTAGAGTCTTGTAGCTATATTGTGTTGCTAAAATATTGATCCATGTTAGGTATTATCTGGGATGTGATACTAGCAAAACCGAGGCAAGAGTGTCAAGAACTTGTTCACCCAAATCATGCACACAAAGTCTTAAATTTATAAACTCGAACTAAAATCCTAAACTCCTAACCAACCCGCAGTGTACGGATCGCAAGGTCGAAGGAAAGCATTCCGAGGTCGAACACAAAGACCGAGTGGAGATTAAATCAAGCAATGATCATGGATAGTAAAGGTCTAAGATGAGAAAGAGATGGAAGCAAAGAGATGAAAATCATATATTTTTGATGGGTTTTTGTGGTGATCAAGAAAATATCACAATCAAGCAACAATGTCAACCAAACAACAAAATAAACACAAGATATAATATCAAGGTAACGAGAGCGGATTCTTGAGATTCGGATGTCCAGTTATAGCATGGACTCAAGCTCCTAATCAACCTAGGAACAAGCTGTGGTATGTTGGAAAGGAATGTTTCTCTAATGGGATCAATCACCGGGTAGGTCTCATGGTCCACTAGTCCCGCACCTAAGTTCCTATTACCGGGTAAGTCTCTAGGAACCTAAGGTTGGGAATTCTACACAAACCGGATTACTACCTAGGGATCAAGCCTCTCCTTACCGGGTAAGTCTCCGGAAGTCAAGTCCTAAACTACAATCCTAGCATACTCAATCCAATAGCGGTTGTTGAGGCTCACTACTACCTAATGTTTGTCATCTTCTATACCCAAGAATGGGAATTACCGGGTAAGTCTCATCCCTCACCTATTTTACTCACACACCCTAATGCTACATTAGGCTCAACAAACACCAGGATTTCAACTCTCAAACTCCCTAACATGAAGATATAGCACTATGGGAACTTCAGCTCACACACCTCGGCCGAAATGGTTGAACAACAAGCCGAGATTGCAAACTGAGCTCAGTATTTTGAGCAAGCAACTATCCTAAGATACATCTAAGTCCAATATATCATTATCCTAGCCATAACCTTTCATCCATCTCCCTAGAATCACATCCTACTTAGCCAACAACTATCATCTTATGTTCATTCAACATCAAAACAACAAACATGCATGCCATAGCTAGATGAAGGTAAGAGAAGCAATATAAACCAAGAACAAGCTGAATAATAAGTTTAAAACACGCTTACAACCATCCAAGAGTAGCTTAAAACTAGCTCAGCAATGCCTACAACTTTCCTCACTACAAAACTCTCAAAAACTCACTTTATGACTATGAAAATGTGTGTTCTTTTTCTTCCCTTCAATGCAGTCTTTCTTCTCTTCTCTTCTCCACTATATGGCTTTCCCAACAAGATTCAAAATTAGGAACAAAGTGGGAATGGAAGTGGGAGTGGGAATGGAAGTGGGAATCTCCTGCAAAATGTGAGTTGCCTGCAATATAACACTTCCTTTCCATCACAGGAGAGAAAATCGTGGGCTGGACGAGAAGTGTGCAAAGTGTCGTCGGAGACCAGTGAACAATCTCGGATGGTCTAGAAAGCATCTCGGCCGAGATGGGTGAGGGCTGGACCGAGATGAAGGGTTGCATGGCTAAAATCATGTCTAAACACAAGCAGGTACATGGCTCGAACCAACTAAGGTCAATTTATTCTTCTTTTCTTCATGCTTACTGCATTGGAACCTTGAATCCGGGCCGTCACGAGGTTTGATCCTCGGATATGATCAATAGTGCATGAAAGCTCCCCAAAATACCTACAAAACCGAAAAATGTTCGTGTAGACGTCTATTCCGATGATATGACTCGATAAAGCATGAAACTCCCCGAACATAGGAAAAACCATGCATGAATGAATGTAAAAACTACCTAAAAGAGTGCCTAATCTAGTGGCATAAATCACGTCATCGAAATACCCCATACTTATCGTTTGGTCGTCCCCGAGCAAGGCTCAAATGTAGGCTACGAGATGGCATGAGTTATGAATGCGGAAAAACAGAAAATCTTTTTGGAATTGTGCTTCAAGTCTAGATCACCTTCATAGTTATGGTTCATGGAAATGAATGAGCAATCATGCATTAAAAGAATAGAGACACGGAAAGACAATCACACTTAATTCGAAAACATACATGAAAAACAAAAACGAGAATGTCAAGATGATCATGAGAATATCCAATCTAGATCACTAAGTCATACACATATGCAAATAGGTCACAAGGACTTAGGAAAGAAGAGGCCAAGAAACGTGATGATAAGGTGGGAAATTTTCAATCTAGATCAAGTCAAGTGGTGCTCTTCCGGGAAAGGAACTAAACCACAACATTTTTATTCTTCATCCACCAAATTTTTTCTCATTCTTTTCTTCTTTTTTTTCCCATTTTTATTCACTTTTTGAGACAATGACATTGGTGTACAAAAGTCTAAACCTTGGTGATTAGCATTCCTCGGGAATTTTCCAAGGTGCCTCATACCAAGGCTTGTTAGGACATTCGTTTTATCCGACTTTGGCAAGACACAAACACCCGATTATGTGAATGGTGTTGAGTTACTCGTCATCAAAACCAAAGTCCCCAAACCTATATTTTTCTACACTTTTCAAACATTCAACTTCTTCATCCACCACATTCATTCACTTCACATCACCCCACACTTGCTTTTTGCACACAACACACTGTCATGCTCCTATTCCTGGATGGGTCAAAAGAGGTCAAATTTTTAATCAAGTGAGGTGCTCAAACAACATGATCAAGATGAGAAGAAGAGAGATGAATTGCCTTAATCATTCCTAGATGATGTGTAAGAACTAGCATGTAATTTTGACTATCAATTCTCAATCCAATCAAAACAAACATCATCATCACAATTCATACATAGGATTCAAGATAAGTATTCAAGACCACATATGCATGTATTCATTCAACACACAAGGCCATCCACAACCAATCCACAAAAAAAAATTCATCATTAGGATCATATATAAACTTAGAAGCACGAAAATTTTTAAAATTTTCGATATTTTGAAATTTTTGATATATGTATATACAATGGAAGACATTAAAAGAAACTTGTGACAATGCAATGAAACTATCCTAGATGCGATCATGCAAAGGATCATGAAAACCCCACCCCATACTTAAGAACCACAATGTCCCCATTCTGAAAGTTAAATTGAGAGTGAAAGGAGTCCTCATAATATAAAAAAAGTCGGTATTTCGGTTCACTCAAGAGGAGATGAAGTTAAAGCTGCATCCTTGAAGTATGGGAACACACCAAGGGAAACATAGATCAGCAGAGGGTTCTCAAATCACCAAGGATCATCTAGACCGAGGTCCAGACCGAGGTGAGGTTCTGTTGAGTTCATCTCGGTTGGCCCCAACACTATTTCGGTCGAGATAACCTTCAACACTTCCTTTGCCTTTGTGCTCGGATCTTGCACTTCACTACAATGAATCCATGAGATCCACAATGGCCTCCAACAACATCAACACTCATCACAATATCTATATCCTATCATCAAAGACAAAAGAAAACACACACAAAAGCAAAAACGAATACAAAAGCAAAACGAAAAGGGAAAAGCGTGTACCAATGGGTTACCTCCCACCAAGCGCTTCTTTAAGGTCATTAGCTTGACCAAACTCTAGAGCGTCTACTCAAGGTGAATCGAGGCAAACACATCAACCGGGGCTTCCTGGATGTACTTCTTCATCCGGTCCCCATTCACCTTAAAGTTACGACAATGATCTTCTCCAATCTCAACCACTCCATGAGGAAAGATCTTCCTCACCACATATGGGCCATTCTATCTTGACTTGAGCTTTTTGGGGAAGAAACACATCCTTGAGTTGAAGAGAAGGACCAAGTCTCCTTCACTCAACTCCTTCAGTATGAGGCGCTTGTCATGCCACCGCTTGGTTCTCTCTTTGTAGATTCGGGCATTCTCGTAAGCATTAAGTCTAAGCTCCTCAAGTGCATTAATATCTAGCAATCTCTTCTCACCGGCCTCTTTAATATCAAAGTTCAACAACTTTAAGGCCCAAACCGCTCTATGCTCCATTTCGATCGGGAGGTGACACGATTTGCCATAGACCAACTTGTAGGGGGTTGTTCCAATTGCTGTCTTGAAGGCGGTTCCATATGCCCACAAGGCATCATCAAGTCTCATGGCCCAATCCTTTCTACCCCTTGCCACCGTCTTCACTAAAATCCCCTTGATCTCCCGGTTGGAGATCTCGACTTGCCCACTTAATTGTTTGGGGGTGATAAGGTGTTGCAACCTTGTGATTCACCCCATACTTGGCCAACAAAGATCCCAAGTTTCTAGCGGTGAAGTGCTTCCCTCCATCACTTATAATTACTCTTGGTGTTCTAAATCTCGGGAAGATCATCTTAAGTTCATTCATCATCAAAACAACAAACATGCATGCCATAGCTAGATGAAGGTAAGAGAAGCAATATAAACCAAGAACAAGCTGAATAATAAGTTTAGAACATGCTTACTACCATCCAAGAGTAGCTTAAAACTAGCTCAGCAATGCCTACAACTTTCCTCACTACAAGACTCTCAAAAACTCACTTTATGACTATGACAATGTGTGTTCTTTTTCTTCCCTTCAATACAGTCTTTCTTCTCTTCTCTTCTCCACTATATCGCTTTCCCAACAAGATTCAAAATTAGGAACAAAGTGGGAATGGAAGTGGGAATCTCCTGCAAAATGTGAGCAGCCTACAATATAACACTTCCTCTCCATCACGGGAGAGAAAATCATGGGTTGGAAGAGAAGTGTGCAAAGTGTCGTGGGAGACCAGTGAACGATCTCGGATGGTCTAAAAAGCATCTCGGCCGAGATGGATGAGGGCTGGACCAAGATGAAGGGTTGCATGGCGAAAATCATGTCTAAACACAAGCAGGTGCATGTCTCGAACCATCTAAGGTCAATTTCTTCTTCTTTTCTTCATGCTTGCTCCATTGGAACCTTGAATCCGGGCCGTCACGAGGTTTGATCCTCGGATATGATCAATAATGCATGAAAGCTCCCCAAAATACCTGCAAAGCCGAAAAATGTTCGTGTAGACGTCTATTCCGATGATATGACTCGATAAAGCATAAAACGCCCTGAACATGGGCAAAATCATGCCTGAATGAATGTAAAAACTACCTAAAAGAGTGCCTAATCTAGTGTCATAAATCATGTCATCAATCCAGAAGTCCAAAATGAAGTAAAGAAAGGATCTAGCAAGACTTGGGAGAAGAAGAAGATCAACGAAGACTAATTTTTGGTGTCACACCACCCCAGCAGCATAGGTCACCGTCCCAGTGATGGCCGATGCCTCCGACGACGCAGCTAGCACCTCGCCAGCACTCCAAGAGCAGGTTGTCACCGCCCCAGCGGCAGCACCTGGCCGCCCCTGCGGTGACACCCTTGAAGACCAATGTCCGACGCCGCAGCCAACGCCTTCGCCTATGCCTAGAAGATCCATGTCACCACCCTTTCGGCAGCCTCTAGCCGCCCCTGCGGTAACTCAACCCGAAGAACAAGTGCCAAGGCCCATGCGCTTATGCATGTGCCCATGCCTGCGGACCTACGAAGCTAAAGAGACTGTTTCACCGCCCCGCGGTGACACTAGGCCGTCCCTGCAGATCGACACCAGAAACATCACGAAGTTCAACAGCCAGACGTTCCAAAGCATTAAAGACCCCGCTCCCGCGACCTTGCCATGCCACCTTAGCGGCTCAGTTGAAGATTGAGCGTTTTGGCCTAAACCGCCCCGCGTCACCCTTGCCCGCGCCTACGGTTTAGCGCCAGAGGACTTAACTCCAGCTGTTTAACCCACCTTTATGACATTTAAGGTGGTTGTCTACACATCCCATTTGCTTCCTTTTATTTCATTTTGTTGTATAAATAGAGCCCTACGCTAATTGCTAGAATCATCCTCATTTTCCCCTAAAAAGCTCTATCTTGTCGAAGTGACATTTTGTATGGAGTTCTAAGCTTCCTTGCTACATTGGGTTGATTGAAGTTGTATGCAATTTGGTTGTAAGTCTTTATAATAGAAGTTTAATTCAGTATCCAATTATGTTATGTTTCTTTGCTCTTTAATTTATGTTTGCATGTCTATTCTCACTTAGTTTGATCACCTAAAGTGTACAATTGCATGCAAAAGGCTAGGGTTAATCGATTCCGGGTTCGGGTCCTTACCAGTAGCAAACCCCTAGGTAATGACTGGTTGTAATTGTCTAAGGGAAAAGAACATAACTACATAATAAGATTAACGGTTTGTTTATCTTTTATGTATCTCTTTATCTTTGTTTGAATGTTAACTCGTGTTTTGATCTTCTAAGTTTACGGATCAATAAGCTAGTTAAGTTGTGTCAATGCCGGTTGAATTAACACATAAATAAGATCAAGATGAGAACCAACCAAGTTGTATGCATGCAAAAATCTAACCTAGTGTAGTTTCCAAATCATTCATATTATTACCATCCTTGTTTATCATTTAGTTGCTTTTGTCTTGTTTCTTATTGCAATCCAAACACCCCCCCCCCACCCCTTGATTACTAAATTCGATAATTGAGTCTAAATAATACTTTGACATAACTCCCTTGGGTTCGAGCCTTACGTACACACTATACAATCGGTTAAGTGTTGAGTTCGAAATTCTACTTTAACTAAGCTAAAACACAACGACCATTGTTTTTAGGCTTGTCAACGATTACAAGCAAATTCCACATGTGATAAAACAACTTCACAAGCATTCAAATTGTCCTTCAAAACAACACTTAAATAGTAGTTAAAGTCCTATTTGTGACTTCCATTTGTCCATTTGTTTGAGGATGACTAGAGGTTGAAAATAACAACCTTGTACTTAGCTTTTCCCAAAGAGTCTTGCAAAAGAAACTAAAGAATTTAATATCCCTATCGTTCACAATAGTCCTAGGTACTCCATGCAACGTAATAACTTCCCTAAAGAACAAGTTAGCCACATTATAAGCATCATTGGTCTCATGACAAGCAATAAAGTGACCCATTTTAGAAAAACAATCAACAAGCAAAAAAATAGAGTCTCTTCCCTTCTTAGTCCTAGGTAATACTACAAAAAAGTTCATACTAATATCAAGCCATGGTGAAGTGGGTGTAGGTAAGGTAGTATACAAACCATGTTTTTTCAATCTAGCCTTAGCTTTCAATCACACAATGCATCTCTTAAGTCTTAAGTATGTTCTCAACATCTTTAAGCATATGAGGCCAATAAAAGTTTGAATGCAACATGTGATAAGTCTATCTCTCGTAAAATGTCTCTTTAAACCTCCCATATGAGCTTCCTCAACAATTAACAGTCTAAGAGAACATCTAGGAATACACACTTTATCCTGATGGAACAAAAACCTTCGAAAATATAGAATTTATCACGCAACAATGGAAAATCTCGATTAGAATCTCGGGCGATATTTCTGGAAAATGGCCGAGATTTACACTGCATATAAATATCACCAAAATCAATTTTATCCACGTGTAGATCCTTAATATAATAGAAACCTAAGACTTTAGAATCCATAGTAGTTATCAAAGAATATCTCCTAGAAAGGGCATCAACAACAATATTATCCTTTCCTTTCTTACACTTGATGATATATGAAAATGTTTCTATAAACTCCATCCATATACCATGCCTCCTATCTTTATCTCGACTCCTAAAATGCTTTAGAGACTCATGATCAGTTCTAAGGATGAATTCATTAGGCCAAAGATAATGTTGTCATGTATTGAAAACTCGAAATAAAGCATATAATTCCTTATCGTATGTCGAATAATTCAAGCATGCTCCTTTCATTTTTTCACAAAAGTAGGCAAATGGCTTACCTTCTTGCATGGGCACTCCCCAATGCCAATTCCCGATGCGTCACACTCAACCTCAAATTGTTTAGTGCAATCTGCAAGTGCTAGAAGTGGTGCATGTGATAGTTGCCACTTTAACTCCTTAAATGTTTTCTCTTGAGCTTCTCCCCATTCGAATTGTACTTGCTTCTTATTGAGAGACATGAGGGGGTTGTAATGGAACTAAAATCCCATACAAAACGTCTATAAAGCGTTGCTAGTCCATGAAAAGATCGAACATGTCCGATTGTGGTGGGTGTAGGCTACTCTTGGATGGCTTTAATCTTCTCCTTGTCCACCTCGATCTAGACCTCTTGTACTCACTACAAATCCAAGGAAAACAACTTGATTAGTACTAAACTCACATTTCTTAATATTAGCATATAAATATTCAGTTCTAAGAGTTCTAGTACTTCCCTTAAATGTTCTTCATGCTCCTCAAGTGATTTGTTGTAGATGAGAGTTTCGTCGAAGTAGACAACCACAAACTTTCCAATGAAATGGCGTAAGACATGATTCATCAATCTCATAAAAGTGCTAGGAGCGTTAGTCAAACCAAAAGGCATAACTAACCACTCATAAAGACCAAACTTAGTCTTAAACTCCGTCTTTCATTCATCTCCTTCCCACATCCGGATTTGATGATAGTAACTCTTAAGATTTATCTTGGAGAACAAGGTAGCTCCACTAACCTCATCTAGCATGTCATCTAATCTGGGAATGGGATGACGATACTTGATAGTAATGTTACAGATTCCTCTACAATCAACACACATCTTCCAAGTATTATCCTTCTTCGGTACCAAGAGAATTGGAACCACACTTGTACTCAAGCTTTCTCGAACATTTCTTTAGTTAAAAGCTCTTGCACTTGATCATGGATTTCTTGGTTGTCTTGTGGACTCATCCTATATGCAGGACAATTAGGAAGTGTAGAACCTGGAATGAAATCAATTTGATTCTTAATGCCTTGAAAAGGTGGAAGACTTGCAAGAATCTCATCCAGAAATACATCGCAAAGCTCATCCAAAATCCTTAAAATGTTTCAAGGTAAGGTAGCCTTGACTTCTGTTACGCTAAGGATGTGTGCACGCAAAAGCTTTAAATTTATAACTCGTTATATTTCTCCTAAATCCTAGCGAACCCGCAGTGTACGGGACGTTTTGTAGAAGGGATAGTATTCCGAGGTCGAACACAAAGACTGAGGTGAGATTGAATCGATAAGTGATTAAGTTTAGTGAAGATTTAGGCTAAGAAAGGAGAAAGAAATAAAGAAATGAAAATCTCAATGTTTTTGGTTTGGTTTTTAGGGTGATCAATCAAAGATCTTAAATCATATAGAGTAAACAATCAACTAAGCTAACAAATCAACACAAACAAACGAGCAAAACACGATATATAAGATCAAAGGATAAGAGCGGATTTTAGGGGTTGGAAATTCCGGTTATGGCATTGGACTCAAGCTATCTAATCATTCCTTGGATCAACTATAGTGTGTTGGGAGTGAGTGTTTCTAGATTAGGATCAATCACCGGGTAGGTCTCATGGTCCGCTGATCCGATCCTAAGGTCTCATCACCGGGTAAGTCTCAAAGAGCCTAAGGAATGGAATTCTACACAAACCGGATGGTATCCTAGGGATCTAACCTCTCTTTACCGGGTAAGTCTCGGAAAGGCAAGTTCTAGGCACCTATCCTAGCACACTCAGTCCAATAGCGGCTTGTGAGGCTCACTACTACCTAGAGTTTGTCATCTTTGATATCTAAGAGCAAGAATCACCGGGTAGGTCTCTTCTAAACACTTAGTTGCTAACACTAGGTCACCCTAGGATAGTTTGAACTCAACAAACACTAGGATTTCAACATTCTAACATTCTACAACTTAGACTCATCAAATCAAACGAACCAAGCAAACCACCGGCTGTTCATCTACTTCCACGGCCGTGGACTGGCAAGAACAAACCGTGGACTTCAACAGTGGCTCTGTCCAAGTGAACGAATCATCCAAAGGCAAATCTAAGTCCATCCTATCATAGTCCTAGCCATAACCCTCTTTTCCTTACCCTAGAATCACATCTATCTAGCCACAACATACATCATCACAATCGAAATCATCAAACATAAAATCATGGCATCCATTTGCAAGATAATGAAGAGAAAGAGAGAAACAAGTGAATCAAAGAAAACGAAGCTGAATTCGAGATTTAGAAAGACTCACAATCCTTCAAAAGAAGGTTTAATCGATTCTTACAACCCTAGAAAACGATTCCGATAATCTTCACTAAAATCTATCAAAGGCTAATGGTGTATGCTCTTCTTTTCTTCTCCAATGGAGCTTTTCTCCTCCTCCAATGGTAGCTCCCTTCCAAGCTTCCCCTTGAGAGAATCTTCTTGTTGAGAGTATGGTGGAGAGTGTGGATTTTGATTCTGAAGTTTGATACCCCTCTCAGCCTTGCAGGACCACTTTTTATACACAACTTTGCAAGAGTCGGCCATGAGAATCGTGGCACTGCTGTCACAACCGTTTGGCAGAAACCACTGTCCATTTCCACGGCCGTGGAAGTACCAATGACCATGGTTTTGGTGCCTCAGCTTGCTTTGGATCATTGAGTCACAATTTGGTGCATGGCTTGCACCAACAAGGTCCCATGGGTCTTCCTTAGCCTCTAGCTTGCATCCCGATGAGTCCGAAGGTGTGTCATCTTGATGAACGATCCTCAAATGTATCGATTAAGCTCCTAAATCTCCCAAAATACCTACAAAGAAATGCAAAAGTCCGTGTAGACGTCTATCTCGACAAAATACGTGAATTGGGTACAAACGTCGTGAACTAGTGTTAAACCATGCATGAATGAGTGAAAAACCTATCTAAATGATTACCTAAACCTAAGCCATAAATCGTGTTATCAAAAATACCCCATACTTAAGGTTTGCTCTTCCCCGAGCAAGTCCCAACTATAGACTATAAGATGACATGATTTATGCATGCAGAAAAACGACAAAATCTTTCTGGATTTGTGCTTCTAATATCGGATCACCTTCATAGTTATGTTTTCATGGCAATGGACAAGCAATCATGTATCAAATAAATGAAGGCACGGAAAGACAATTGTACTTAACTCGAAAGCATGCATGAAATGTGAAAGTGAAGAAGTCAAGATGATCAAAAGCATATCCAATCTAGATTACTAAGTCTTACACACATGCAAATAGGTCACAAGGGCTTGTGAGATAAAAGGCCAAGAAATGTTGTGATTAGGTGGGGATTTTTCTAGGCTATGTGATGCTAATCCGGGAATGGAACTAACTCCACAATTTTGTCCTTGATCAACTTCCCACAAGTGTATATTTTCTCCATCTTTTCTTTCTTTTCTTTTGTTTTCTTTCACTTATTTTTGAGACAATGGCATTGGTGTACAAAAGCCGAAACCTTGGTGATTAGCCGTCCTCGGGTTTTTTTATTTTTTGAGGTGTATCCACACCGGGCACACATACCAAAGCTCGTTAGGACTATTGGTTTATTTGACTTTGGTAAGGCACAAACACCCGATTATGTGAATGGTGCTGAGTTACGCGTCATTTAAACCAACGTCCCCAAACCTATATTTTTGTCTACACTTTCACAACAAATTCAGCACTTCATTCATGACATTCTTCCATCAACAACTTCACCCCACACTTGCTTTTCACACACTCAACACACTAACATGCTCCTATTCCCGGATGGGTCAAAAGAGGTCAAATTTATATCAATTGAGGTGATCAAACATCATGATCAAGATGAGAAGTAGAGAAAGATGAATTGCCTCATTCATTCCTAGATGATGTGCAAGAACTAGCATGTAATTTCGACTTTCAATACTCAAACCAATCAAGACAAACATCATGATCATAAATCATTCATGGGATTCAAGTTAAGTACTTCAAGTCCACATATGCATACAACAATTCAACACATAAGGCCATCCATAGCCAATCCACAAGACAATTTCATCATAAGGGTCATTCCCAAGTTTAGAAGCACTAAAAATTTTTAAATTTTCTGATTTTTTTGGATTTTTCGAACTATCTATGTATAATGCAAGACATGTGACAATATTAAACTATCCTAGATGCTAATCATGCAAAAGATCATGCAAACCCCACCCCATACTTAGAAACACATTGTCCCCAATATGGATTGATGGTGGATGATCCTATCAACAATGGTAGAGAGCTCTATGTGTTCATCAAGGCGTCGGGACCCGCACTAGGCACCGCTAGCCGTCCAAGTTCCGCTTCCGCTCCACCCATAATTGATGAGGGATTCATTCTCATCATTCACATGCCATGCAAGGCTTCAATGCTACTAAGACTCTAGCACATACACAAAGCACACCAAACTCACAAAAACAGAAAAATCAAAAACAAAAACAAAAACAAAAAGGGAAAGATGTTACCAATGGGTTGCCTCCCATCAAGCGCTTCTTTAAGGTCATTAGCTTGACCATACTCGGGGGCGTCTACTCAAGGTGAAGTGGGGCAATCATGTCCACCGGAGCTCCCGGGATATACTTTTTCAACCGGTGCCCATTCACCTTAAAATCTCCACAATGCTCCCCTCCTATCTCAACCGCTCCATGGGGAAAGATTTTCTTCACCACATAGGGACTGGTCCACCTTGACTTTAGGTTTCCGGGAAAAAGCCGCAGCCTTGAGTTGAAGAGAAGGACAAAGTCACCTTCACTCAACTCCTTCGGGATGAGGCGCTTGTCATGCCACCGTTTGGTTCTCTCCTTGTAGATCCGGGCGTTTTCATAAGCATCCAACCGGATCTCCTCAAGAGCGTTCATATCAAGCAATCTTTTCTCACCGGCCTCCTTGAGGTCAAAATTCAACCACCTTATGGCCCAATACGCTCTATGCTCCATCTCTACCGGAAGGTGGCAAGACTTGCCATAGACTAGCTTGTAGGGAGTGGTGCCAATTGGTGTCTTGAAAGCGGTTTTATATGCCCACAAAGCGTCATCGAGCTTCATAGCCCAATCTTTTCTCGTCCTAGAGACCGTCTTCTCAAGAATTCCCTTTATATCCCAGTTGGAGATCTCCACTTGGCCACTAGTTTGGGAATGGTAAGGTGTTGCCATCTTATGAGTCACCCCATACTTAGCCAAAAGTGCTCCAAAGTTCCTATTAGTGAAGTGCTTCCCTCCATCACTTATGATCACCCTTGGTATTCCAAACCTAGGAAAGATCACTCGGTTGTAGAACCGCACCACAACCTTGGCGTCATTTGTGGGAGAGGCAATTGCCTCCACCCATCTCGAAACATAGTCCACTGTCAATAGGATGTAGAGGTTGCCACATGAAGAACGGAATGGTCCCATGAAGTCCACACCCCACACATCAAAAATCTCCACTTCTTGTATGTTGTTCAAGGGCATCTCATTCCTCCTTGAGATGTTGCCCGTCCTTTGGCAAGCATCACAAGTTACCACAAAGTTTTGCACATCCTTGAACAAACTTGGCCAAAAGAAGCCTGATTGCAACACCTTAGCACATGTCTTGTGTGAGCTAGCATACCCTCCACATGTCAAGGAATGACAATGGTGGATCACACTTTCCACCTCATCCTCCTGTATGCATCTTCTAAATACTCCATCCGGCCCTCTCTTGAACAAAAGCGGCTCACTCCAATAGTAATGCCTCACATCCTTGAAGAACTTCTTCCTTTGGGCATATGACAAACCGGGAGGCACTTCCTCACATACAAGATAGTTCACAATGTCGGCATACCATGGCTCACTTCCTCTAGACACTTGGAACAAGCACTCTTCCACCATTTGCAATTGCTCATTCCGGAACGAGTCATCAATCGGGACGTCATCTCTTTCAAGTTCAAATAGAGGTAGTCTACTAAGGTGGTCCGCCACAGAATTTTCGGACCCCTTCTTGTCCCGGATTTCCAAATCAAACTCTTGAAGAAGAAGGATCCACCGAATCAACCTAGGCTTGGTATCCTTCTTTGTAAGGAGATAAAGGATCGCAGCATGATCCGTATACACCATGACCTTTGCTCCAACAAGATATGAGCGGAACTTATCAAATGCATACACAACCGCTAGCAATTCTTTCTCGGTGGTAGCATAATTGAGTTGTTCATCATCTAGCGTCTTGCTAGCATAATAAATGGCATGTGTGCGCCCATCTTTCCTTTGCCCCAAAACAGCCCCAACGGCTACATCACTCGCATCACACATGATCTCAAATGGTAAACTCCAATCCGGAGGTTGCATGATAGGTGCGGAGATCAAAGCGTTCTTCAACCTACAAAAAGCCTCAAGGCAATCCTTGGAGAAAACAAACTCAACATCTTTCATTAGTAGGTTAGTAAGAGGCTTAGAAATCTTAGAGAAATCTTTAATGAATCTCCTGTAAAAACCGGCATGCCCTAGAAAGCTCCTTACCCCCTTCACCGAGGTAGATTGTGGCAACTTCTCTATCGTTTCAATCTTGGCCCTATCAACCTCAATGCCACGGTTGGACACCAAGTGTCCTAACACAATACCTTCACTTACCATGAAGTGGCATTTTTGCTAATTCAAGACAAGATTTGTCTCCTCATATCTTTTAAGAACTAAAGACAAGTTAGCTAAGCAATTATCAAAGGAAGATCCATAAACGGAAAAATCATCCATAAACACCTCCATGATATCCTCAATATATTCAGAAAATATGGCCATCATACACCTTTGAAAGGTGGCGGGTGCATTACACAACCAAATGGCATTCTCCTATATGCAAAAGTACCCCATGGACATGTAAATATGGTTTTCTCTTGGTCATCGGGGTGGATAGGGATTTGTAAGAATCCACTATAGCCATCTAAGTAGCAAAGTGAGAATATTGAGCTAACCTTTCTAGCATTTGGTCAATGAAAGGGAGGGGGAAGTGATCTTTCCTAGAGGCCATATTCAACTTCCTATAGTCAATACACATCCTCCATCCCGTAACCGTCCTAGTTGGGATTAGTTCATTATTCTTATTAGTCACTACGGTCATCCCACCCTTCTTAGGAACCACATGCATGGGACTAACCCACTTACTATCCGAAATAGGGTAGATGATTCCCGCATCTAGCAACTTAATGATCTCTTTCTTGACTACCTCTTTCATTATAGGATTCAATCTTCTTTGATATTCAATAGAGGGTTTATGGTCATCTTCCATCAATATCTTATGCATGCACAAAGAGGGCTTAATGCCAACAAGGTCGTCAATAGTATAGCCAATGGCTTTCCTATGCAATCTTAGCTCATGCAACAACCTAGCAAGTTCATCATCATTCAAGCATGCATTTACAATCACCGGATATGTAGAATTGTCTCCAAGAAAAGCATACTTCAAATGAGAGGGGAGGGGTTTGAGTTTAAGTTTAGGAGGACCTTTATCGAGTGGAGACGATCCAAATAATGTTGGTTGAGATGAATCCAAAGCAAATGAAGGCTCTCCAAGGCTCCTTAAAGCTTGATCAACAACAAGGGCTGCTTCTGGGGAAACCACGGGCAACTCCACGGATCTTGGCACATCCACGGCCGTGGACCTTGCAAAGCTTGCTCTTCGGAGCATTCCAGAGAGTTCCACGGCCGTGAAACTTCCTTCACGACCGTGGTTGCTACAGGATCTCAGCATACTTTCGTGGACTTCAAATTCAGCTCTTGTCTCCTTTTCTAACGCTTCCAAGGCCTTGATCTCTTCATTGCAAGCCTCCTCAACACCTTCCTCCATCAAACTTAAGCTAAGAACCTTCTCCAAGGGATCCTTGATCAAGATCGAGCTAACAACTTCTCTAGACTCCTCTTGCTCGACTATGTTGAATACATCTTCATCGAGGGTTGGCCCTTTCATCATTGTGGACAGCTTGAACTTGATATTCTCCTCTCCAATGTTGAAGGAGAGAATTCCATTTTTACAATCCACCAAGCATCCGGAAGTGGCTAGGAAAGGTCTCCCTAAGATGATGGGAACCGGATAGTCCGCCGGGATGTCCAAGACAACAAAATCAATCGGCACATAGAACTTCCCGAGTTGTACCGGTATGTCTTCCAATATCCCAACCGGGTGAGTGATAGAACGGTCCGCCATGTAGAGGGTCATCTTGACCGGTTTTGGCTCTCCTAGCCCAACCTTGTTGCAAAGTGCAAGTGGTATGATGCTTACACTTGCTCCAAGATCACAAAGGGCTTCATACTTCACTTCTCCCACTCCGATTGGCACACAAAAAGATCCTGGATCTCTTAGCTTAGAAGGCATCTCCTCCTTCATTGTTTGGATTAATTCCGAGGATCTCTTTGTCATCCTTACTTCTCCATACTCCTCCAACTTCCTTTTGTTGGAGAGTATTTCCTTCAAGAACTTGCCATATGCCGGCATTTCTAAGATAGCATCCATGAACGGAATGTTAATATGCAATTTAGACATAAGTTCAAGGAATTTACCAAAGTGTTTGTCCAAGCGAGCTCTTGCTCGTGATTGAGGGAAAGGTAGTGGTGGCTTGTATGGAGGTGGTGCCACATAAGTTGGCTCATCATCCTTGTTCTTGCCTCCATCTTCTTGCAATTTTTCCTCTTCTATCACCACTTGCTTTCCTTTAGTATTCTCCTTGGGCAAGGGATCCTTCATGCGCAGCCTACTCCTTGTAGTGATGGCCAACACTTGGCCTCTCGGGTTGTCTTCGGTTCTTCCGGGAAGCTTTTCCGGATCTCTATGAGCTTCACCCGCCTTTTGGAACACTTGTGCTTCCAAAACCTTTTGGGCTTTAGAAATGGAAGTCACCGTGCTCTCAAGACCACTCAACCTCCCGAGCAATTGCTCAAACATCATTTCGGTTCTATCCTTTGGAGGTTAAGTAAATCCGGGTGGAGGTTCTTGTGAAGCCTTTGGTGGTGGAGCTACACTTGTGGAAGCGGGAGGGTTCAAGGCTCCATCCGGGTTAGAATAGGAAAACCCGGGATGGTTATGGTTAGGCCGGTAATTGTTGAATTGCCGGTTGTTGTTGAAGTTCCTTGGGCCTTGATAGTTGTTGTAATTGCCCCTTCCCATGTAGTTCGCATCTTCCTCCTTGGAAGACAAGTTTTCTTGCACTTGCACTTGAGGGGTTGCTTGATTCTTCAAAGTTGTAGCACACAACTCCCTCAAAGACTTTAGCTCGTTGTTGATGGCGTCAAGCTTGAAATTGCTCATGGTGACTTCACTCACCTCATATGCTCCCGCCTTTCTCCCATCACTCTTCCTATGGGAGTACTTCTCAATCACTAAAGCTTGTTTCTCTACAAACTCTCAAGCTTCATCCACATGCTTTTCCATGAAAGTCCCACCGGAAAGAGATTGGAGCTTGAATTGGCTATCTTCATCAAGTCCTTTGAAGTAGATCTCCAATAGCTCAATTTTCGGTATACTATGGTGTGGACAATCTAGGAGAAGGTCTTTGAACCTCTCCCAATACTTGAATAAACTCTCTCTGTCCTTCATTACGAAGGCATTGATCTTCCCTCATAGCTCGGTAGTCTTGGAAGGTGGGAAGAACTTAGTCAAAAACTCGGTTGTCATCTCCTCCCAAGTACTCACTCGCCCTTGTGGAATAGATTGATACCAAGCCAAGGCTTTATCCTTAAGTGAGAAGGAAAAAGCCCTAAGCTTATGGTTGTTGCTCTCCAATCTAGGCGGTCTAAGAGTCTTCATCAATATCTCGTAGTTCATCAAATGTTGATGAGGAGACTCTCCTTCCATCCCTCCAAATTGATTATGCCGCATCATTTGTAGAACTTGAGGGCGGAGCTCGTAATCATGGGTTGCGGGATCTCCTAAGTTCACACCCGGACGGTGTGCTCTTTGTGCCGGATCCATACGTTGCCCCAACGTTTGTGGCTCTTCAATAGCAATGGGCACAACCCGAATATTAACCGCCGGCTGCGGTTGTGGTGGAGGTGGAGGAGGTTGTTGACGATTAAGCTCTCTTTGCACAAGAGCTTGCCTAATCTCCTCAATCTCCCTCCTAGTTGCCTCTTGCCTCTCATTGGCAAGTCTCCTTTCATTCTCCAAAGCTTCATCCCTTATCCTATTTTGCTCTAAAGCCTCATCCAACTCAGCTTGGAGATCTCTTCCGGCCATCTCTTTTCCCTTTCTAATGCTTTTGGACCTAGATTTAAGGGTTTTCTCCGGTTCGGGATCGAATGGAGCTAAATCCTTGCCACGAGATCTTCGCATACACCTAAAGAGTGAAAGATGTCATGAAAAGCAAAGACACAAACCGAAAAGAGATCAAAAGCAACAAGAAAGACCTACACTATAAACAATCACAAAAAGACTCAATCTAAACCCAGTCCCCGGCAACGGCGCCAAAAACTTGTTACGCTGAGGATGTGTGCACACAAAAGCTTTAAATTTATAACTCGTTATATTTTTCCTAACTCCTAACGAACCCGTAGTGTACGGGACGTTTTGTAGAAGGGATAGTATTCCGAGGTCGAACACAAAGACTGAGGTGAGATTGAATCGATAAGTGATTAAGTTTAGTGAAGATTTAGGCTAAGAAAGGAGAAAGAAATAAAGAAATGAAAATCTCAATGTTTTTGGTTTGGTTTTTAGGTTGATCAATCAAAGATCTTAAATCATATAGAGTAAACAATCAACTAAGCTAACAAATCAACACAAACAAACGAGCTAAACACGAGATATGAGATCAAAGGATAAGAGCGGATTCTAGGGGATGGAAATTCCGGTTATGGCATTGGACTCAAGCTATCTAATCATTCCTTGGATCAACTATAGTGTGTTGGGAGTGAGTGTTTCTAGATTGGGATCAATCACCGGGTAGGTCTCATGGTCCGCTAGTCCGATCCTAAGGTCTCATCACCGGGTAAGTCTCAAAGAGCCTAAGGAATGGAATTCTACACAAACCGGATGGTATCCTAGGGATCTAACCTCTCTTTACCGGGTAAGTCTCGGAAAGGCAAGTTCTAGGCACCTATCCTAGCACACTCAGTCCAATAGCGGCTTGTGAGGCTCTCTACTACCTAGAGTTTGTCATCTTTGATATCTAAGAGCAAGAATCACCGGGTAGGTCTCTTCTAAACACTTAGTTGCTAACACTAGGTCACCCTAAGATAGTTTGAACTCAACAAACACTAGGATTTCAACATTCTAACATTCTACAACTTAGACTCATCAAATCAAACGAACCAAGCAAACCACGGGTTGTTCATCTACTTCCACGGCCGTGGACTGGCAAGAACAAACCGTGGACTTCAACAGTGGCTCTGTCCAAGTGAAAGAATCATCCAAAGGCAAATCTAAGTCCATCCTATCATAGTCCTAGCCATAACCCTCTTTTCCTTACCCTAGAATCACATCTATCTAGCCAACAACATACATCATCACAATCGAAATCATCAAACATAAAATCATGGCATCCATTTGCAAGATAATAAAGAGAAAGAGAGAAACAAGTGAATCAAAGAAAACGAAGCTGAATTCGAGATTTAGAAAGACTCACAATCCTTCAAAAGAAGGTTTAATCGATTCTTACAGCCCTAGAAAACGATTCCGATAATCTTCACTAAAATCTATCAAAGGCTAATGGTGTATGCTCTTCTTTTCTTCTCCAATGGAGCTTTTCTCCTCCTCCAATGGTAGCTCCCTTCCAAGCTTTCTCTTGAGAGAATCTTCTTGTTGAGAGTATGGTGGAGAGTGTGGATTTTGATTCTGAAGTTTGATACCCCTCTCAGCCTTGCAGGACCACTTTTTATACACAACTTTGCAAGAGTCGGCCATGAGAATCGTGGCACAGCTGTCACAACCGTTTGGCAGAAACCACGGTCCATTTCCACGGCCGTGGAAGTACTAGTGACCGTGATTTTGGTGCATCAGCTTGCTTTGGATCATTGAGTCACGATTTGGTGCATGGCTTGCACCAACAAGTTCCCATGGGTCTTCCTTAGCCTCTAGCTTGCATTCCGATGAGTCCGAAGGTGTGTCATCTTGATGAACGATCCTCAAATGTATCGATTAAGCTCCTAAATCTCCCAAAATACCTACAAAGCAATGCAAAAGTACGTGAAGACGTCTATCTCGACAAAATACGTGAATTGGGTGCAAACGTCGTGAACTAGTGCTAAGTCATGCATGAATGAGTGAAAAATCTATCTAAATGATTACCTAAACCTAAGCCATAAATCGTGTTATCAACTTCATCACTCAAAGTCAAAAGGCTTTGCATAAGCTCAGCAAAACATTATCCAAAGGAACGAAATCATCAAGAAACTCCCGTTTGGATGCTAAAAGGACTTGATTGGTCTCAGCAGAGGAAATCCAGGGTGGGGAATCTCGGCCAAGATTTGTGCGTGAGGACCGAGATTCTGGTGATCGGTGCTGAGATATCGGGCTAGATTGAGAAGTCTCTGAATTGCGGCAAGATTCTTCAAATCTCATGCGATATTTTGTAGTCTTACCTGGGATTCTTCTAGGGAATGCATTTCTCGCTTCTTTTTCTTACATTTCTCCTTCTTTTTGTCATAATGTTTTCTACAACCTGCAAGGGAATCATAGGTTTATGAGTAATTGTTTTTCCATTGAACACAAATGAATGTTGATTAGTAAATCCATCATGTTTAACTCTTCTATCGAATTGCCATGGACGCGCTAATAAGATATGACATGCTTGCATGGCACAACATCACAAACAATAGTATCCTCAAATTTTCCTAAGGTGAAAGCAATCTTAGGTTGTCTATTAATTTTCATTTCTCCACAATCATTCATCCAATGCAATTTATAAGGTCTAGGATGATAGAAAGTAGTGATTTCCAACTTAGTGATCAATTCATCACTAGCAATGTTGCTAAAATTACCACCATTAGTAATCATATTCCACACCTTTCCTTGAATAAGACATCTAGTATGAAAAAGGTTTTTCCTTTGATTATCCTCACATGGGGCTATCTTAACATGCAAAGTTCTCCTAGCAATTAAAGCTTCTCCACGCTCATATTCATAACCTTCATCACTATCACTAGAACTATCATGTTCATCCAATGCATAAGATGGGTATGATCATTTTCAAGCTCTTCCTCACTTTCATATTGTCCTTTTTTAATTTACAAATAATACCCTTTTATAAGAACAATCTCTCATATAGAGACCTCTACCTTTACATTTATCGCATACAATATCTCTAGAACGTAAAGTAGAGTTAGAAGTGCTCCCTTTATTATCCTTTGAAGGCCCATTTAAAAGGCGAGACCACGTAGAAGATTTCTAGGGTGCTGGATCGGAAATTCGACCCTTGCGTTCATCTTTCTGGGAAGATCAAGCATAATCTCAGCGAGATTATCTCGGTTTGGCCGAGATTTCCTCTTTGGCTTCCACAAACTCGATCCTTGATTCCGTCCCTTGATCTTCTTCTCCACCTTTATATCCAAATGTAGTAGGCTAGTCATTGTAGCATATGAATAAAAATCAATTTCACTGGCTAACAAAATTCTTAAAAATCGAGTCATGATGGACTCCTCATCCTCTTGAACGTTAGCCTTAACCATCGCCATTTTCATGGTGGTGTATACTTCCTCTAAAGTCATGGAGCCTTACTTGAGGTTCTCCAATCGTTGCTTCACTTCCCTAGCATAGTGTTAAGGCACAAATCTAGCTTTCATTAAGGCCTTCATTTGTTCCCAAGTGTTGATGTCCAGATCTAGCATTCTTCTCTTTTTTTTTTGATAAGATGATCCCACCAAACTAAGTCATATCCTTGAAACTCCATCGCATCAAGATGGATCTTCCTTTGATCACTAAATTTATGGCAAGAACAAATTTGTTCCATTTTAGTCTCCCATTCCATGTAAACGTCTGGATCGCATTTTTCCTTTGAAACTTGGAATTTTGACCTTAACCTTCCCAATTGCTATCTAGGGGAGGTCTATGGGGTTCATAGTCACGACCTCTCATAGGATTGTGATGATGTATAGGGTAGTCTCTCCATATGCCCTCTTCATCCTCTTCTCCTAGTTCTTGAAAATCACCACCAAAGTGTAGAATGTTAGATGCATTAAAAAGAGAATTGACATGAATCATACCTGACCCTTGGGGGCTTTCGGAGTTGGAACGGGGGCTGGTGGTATATGTGGATGGTTCGAATTTCCACCAACTTCATATACTGATCTCGGTCAAATATCGGGCGAGATTTGGGCCGAGATTCTAGCTTCTCCACCCGTTCAGCCAATGTGAAAACCGTAACCATGAGTTGTTTTAGCAAGTTCATGGCTTCTGGTCCTGACGAGTCACTCTTTTGTGATCCTTTCATTTACACAAACACGCAAAGTAGCAACAAATGTGTGATATTAGTGAAAACGAAAGAGCCTTACTTGTTTTCTCCACTCTCACACTTTGTTGTGATATTGCAGGCTAATTTGATGCAATTGCCTTGGATGGATTAATACTCCTCTAAATTCGGTGACTAATCTCAACTAGAACTCCTTGGATGATTCAAGTAGTCAACTTGGTTCGGGAAAAGGTTCTTGTGTTGGGAGATAGTTAAGGGACTCTTGATGGAAGTCTCTTCACACAATTGACACAAAGTAGAAGGAATATTGTGAGTATACACAACTAGTATGATAGAAAGTACAGATACTAACTAACACATCCAAAGAAATCGACTCAAGTGTTTAGAGTAAAAAGAGTAGAAAAAGGCACACAAGAGGTTAAGAATAGGGAATAACGTACCTTGAACTTATGTAGTTGGAGAGAGAGAAATAGCTGGGATTGGTTGGCTACGGTTAAGCACTACGTCAAGGATGGTATATACCTTCTTCTCTAGATGTACTCTTGAATAGAGTGCACTTGAATGCTTCAAATTATGCCTCAAAATTTCTTCGAAAATTTGCAACAATAGCGAATCTCGGTCAAAATCTCGGCCGAGATTGTCGATTCGACGACGAACAAAGACAATCATCAATAAGCTCTGGGATATACTCCTCCCTTGTTGCCTTGTTGACCCCTTCTCGGTTGGATCACAACTCTTCCTTGACTCCAAGGCTTCCTTCAACCTTGCAAGGCAAGTTGAGTAACGATTTGGAAAATTAGGGTTATGTATTTGAGGCCTTTTTATGGAGTTATAGGAATAACTGTAGGAGGAATGGATATGATGATGGGTTGTAGGCGGGGAGGTGCGAATATATAGTTGTTAGAATAGATATTCGGTTAGGGTTGAATGGATATGATAAGATCCCACCCACTAGATAAGATCTTAACAATAATATCTTGTAAATCTCCTTCTTCATGAATAAGCAACTAGATATTTATTAAATTAGATTCAAATCCAGTAAATATATGATCTTTGACAGGGTAGAGAAGATTCACGAAACTTGGGGAACAAGTAATGAGAAATATCTCGACTTTATGCTCAAATCTCGAGCAAAAAATTGGTAAGTCTGGGCGAGGTTTCGTTCGAGGTTAATGGTTGGATTTGGGTTTGCGCTATGGTGTTTCTCTCTTCCAAAGACACAAGTCAACACACGTTAAACTCAAATAATCTCGCAAAGATAATCGCAATAAGAAAAGACTCAACTTTTATATGACTCAAAGAAGACTCAAATAAAAATTACTCAAACCTGAAATGAACTTCAACTGATTGAGCTTTGATACCACTTTGCTGATGGATTGAAGCCGCAGTTGCCTGATATAGATTGAAAGTCCACGAATAGTCCTAGACAATAAATCTCGGGCAAGAATCTCACCTGAGATTCTGGTTACGGGCCAAGATTTTGGAAAACTTGAACAAAAGAACGTGAGTTTGATGGATTAATAATGGATAGATAAGAAGACGATAATATGGAATAAAATCGATGGAAATATAGGAAGATACGAACCAAGGTATTCCCGCAAATAACCTTGACCAATTATGTGTCAAACCCCATAACGAAGGCGTACATTAACCCTCTCTTCTTTAACCTTACACAAGTCTTCTAAATAAGACAAGAACAAGTATGGACTATAATTGACCAGGAGCACCAACCTTTAAGAAGATTAACACACACAAGAACAACCTAGCAAGGACTCACAACGATTTAGTCAAAGGCTCTCTCTCTTTTGATTGAATAGGAATGAATAAAACACAAACTTCATAAGCTAAGTAGCGAGTTCACACATTATTGTGGAAATATTAATCAAATCTACCTAATAATCTCACTCTCTAAGGCTATTTATAGGGAGATTCTTCTATCAAAAGATAAGATTTCTAACTAAAAGATAATCTTAAAGATAGGATAAAAAATCAACAAATACATTTTAAATATTTAGAGCTCTAAAGGTAATAAAACAATAAAAAGATATCTATTACTAATAAGATCACAATCGAATCTTATAAACCTTGGCAAGAGCCAAATCTCGGTCTAGCTGCTTAAAACTCGGGTGAGATTTTGGTCCTTATGGCCGAGATTTCTTCTCTAGAACTCTTTCTTGGTCCTAGCCACTTTCTATGCTTTCTTGATCATCTTGGCTCTTGTATGGTCCTTCCACAGTAGACAACAATGTCACTAAAAAAGACCTAGATATGAGTGAGGTCTTTTTAAGTGCACATATTGCCAATAAAGTAGAAACCTCATCATGGATGATCTTTTCTCTTGCTGTAGTGATAGCTTCTTCCATGGTAGGACTCAAAGATGATGATGTGGTTGTGCTCTACTTCAATGTCTTAACCCTTGATCTTGTAAATGGTCCTTGAGGTGGTGTTAGGGATGGTGTCGGGGATGGTCCCTCATTAGTAGGGTTTCTCAAGCTTTTCACAGGCTTATCTCCAATTGCTTTAGAGACCATCATTCCTCTTGTGCCCAGTAGTACGGAAGGATTCTAGGATCTCGGCTACTTATTGTGTGACATAGCCATCGCGTATCTATCGTGCCTCCGGAGTCATGCATAGGGTTCAACCTTGATTTACCCATCTATCGATACATCTCATCATCACATCACCCTCTTTTCCATAACTACTTTATATGTTTTCTATCGAGTCTTTTTGGTGTCAATAGTTCGAGTCATCCAACTACAGCTAACCCCATATCAGGTTTGTTTGATCCAATATCAGTTAGATTAAAAAATAACCGATTTATATATCAAATGATAAAAAAAATTCTAGGATATGAATCACCGCAATAAAAAATATCAAATCTCAATTGACAAGAATCATATATATCTACATATACATCATGCTATGAAAGGATCAATCTTGTGTAAATTTCGCATCTTGCAATTAACGTCTTGAAACACAAATAAGTATATATATATATATGTATATATATATATATATATATATATATATATATAGGATTTGGATCATATAGGATGAGACCTTAGGGTCAAAAGTTAGAAGGACTCGCAACCATTGAATCAAAATAATCAAGGGTTGTGATTTCTCCAAATTAATTAACATTTTTCGTATATTGGAACAAAAGTCCAATGGAACAATTGAACACCTAAATTAGCATTTGAGCAATTAGTTATATAGTTGAACAATTGGTCATATAGTTGAACAACTTTGAATATAGTCGAACAATTGACATATTTGAACAATCACGAATTTAGTTGAGTAATTTTTAATTGAACAAATACATGTTATACACGTAACTCTCATATCTTGCATAGAAAACCATAAAATACCATAACACATGAATTAAGAGATATAATCACGAGGATAAAGATCATTATCGACATAAAAAGTTATCCATGTAATTCGTGCCCTACAAACCCTATAACGAGAGAATTAAGCAAGACATAACTTACACATTTCACTTTTATTAATTAAAGCACCGGCCCCCCGATTGGCTTGGTGAAGTCTGCTGACTTGTACAGTTTGTCATATGATTTCGTCGACATACTCCTTTTGGGCAACAAACATTTAAGAAAGAAGAGCTTAAAGTTGCTTTGTACGGGCTAGTGGGCCATATGGTTTCGTCACAATCAACTTGTGTTTGTTAAAGACAAACAAATATATATATATTCACGATATTTTGAAAAAAAAGTAGTTTGGGGTCCTTAGTAAAGATTACACATCATAGGTGTAATAGAAAGATCAATAACATAAAATAGAACATACCTCCTAAGTACATCAAACTCAACTTTGATGCTTCTCGTTTTTTTCAATTGAGATTGTATTTCCGAACAAGATGGATTTTTAAAAACTTCTACTTCGACCTCAAGATCCTGGTAAGCCTACTATGTGTCCCTAAATAGGAGGTTGAATAGAAAGCTCTAGATTTAAAAAAAACGTTAAAACCACCACAAAAAAAAACCCTTTTCCTTGTATGAGAACGCGCTCTCACGCGCTTCTCATCCCAACCCCACCCTTCCCCTCCACCACCCTCTTGGCCGCCTCCATCCCCGTCATGGGAGGCTCCAAACGTAACCGTAAATTTTCGGTCAAACTCTCTGATCTTACCCGTAACCCTTCTGCCGCCACCAAACCCCATCCCTCCTCCCCACCCTCCCCTCCTAGCCTTTTTGAGCCATCCTTGAAGATCTAATACGCTCAAACAATCATCGACTCAGCTATACCTCTACCATCTCCCTTCCCTCTCCCCTCCCCTCCCCCCCCCCCCCCGCCCCCACCAATCACAGCAGAGGATTTCTTTCCCCCTCTTCCCTCGACTGTTTCTTCCCTTCCTCCTTCGGCTCCTATGACGTCTCCAACTTACATGTTAACCCCCTTGATACTTCCACCCCTCCTCTTCTGGCAAACCTTTTACCTGTTCCGACCATCTCTTCTCTCCATGACCCTATTCCTAAAAACGCTATCCCCGTTACATGCAACCCCCCTCCTTTGCATTTCCCTTCGGAAACCGTTTCACCTCCCTCAATTAACCAGGACGTTTCTCAAAACGTGGACACTTCAATGCACTCTCCATGCAATACCGTTTCACCTTAACCTTCTTTTAGGGATCTGGTTCGAAAAGCTAGTGCGTTAAAGCATGCCCCTCTGTCTTTCGTTCGTGGGCTCGAGGATGGGATTATTCCCTTCACTGTCGACGAAGTTTTCCGAGTCTCTATCAAAATGGAACTTAACAATCATTGGGTTTCCTGTTGGAAGACCTATCAACTTCCCCAAAATGATGTCCTTCTCCTCTATTGCTTTGAATGACATTAAGCTACCTAAAACCATCCGCAATGACAAAGGGATTTTCATATTCCACTTCGACTATGAGATTGATCTGAATACTACGCTTCTAGACAGTCCTTGGATTGTGAACGGTTCCTCAACACTCTTGCTCAAACGATGGCATCATGGTCTCAAGTTGCACTACTCCAGTCTCTCATCTGCTCCTTTATGGGCGTCTCTCCATGTCTAGACCCACACTTCTGGTCCCCGGGTATGCTTGCTAAGATTGGCTCGGATATAGGTTCCCCTCTTTTGACTGACTCGTGTTTTGCTAATCAAGTGAGCCTTGGGTTCCCTAGAATACTGGTTGATGTTCATGCCTCCAAACCTATCCTTCGTAAAGTGCATCTACATTGCCCTGACGGTGAGACTATTACCCAAAAGATCTTTTACGACTGAATTCCTCCTCATTGTACAAAGTTCCATGTCTTTGGCCACAAGTGCATGGTTGCTCCCAGTTCTTCGGTTGTGTTCAAAGAGAAGGCAAAGTGGCCCTTGGTGGTTTGCTCTCAACGTCCCCCCCCCCAACTCTTCCTACACCTGACGCTTCTCAAATGCTTGTAATCCCTAACACCCCTCCTATACCTCCCAACATTGTGTCGTCACCTGAAGCACACCTTATTTCTTCTCCTCGGGCTGAATATCTTATCCCCCCCCCCCGCTCTTGAAGTCACATCCTCTCTACCCACTGGCATTGTCCCTGCGGCTTCTAACCCTTCCCCTTCTTTGGTGTCACCCTGCCCCCCGGATAATAATGTCTCTTCCTCGCATATAGCCCCCTTACCCCAACACCTCTACCCCGCTGACTACTCCTCAATCCACCATCCTCATCCCTCCTTCTACTTCCCAAGTCATCAGGGTTGCCTGGGTTCAACCTCAACTTCCTTATGAATACACACATCTATGCATGGAATATACGTGGTTTAAACCACCCTAATAAGCATAAGATTGTCCAGAATCTCGTCAAGCGATACCGTCTCGACATCATTGTTATCCTTGAAACTAGACTAAACCAAAAGAAAATGAAATCTATCAGCCTTCACCTTTTCCCTGGCTGGAATCATATTTCAAATTTCTCTCCTGATCACAACTGTAGGATTTGAATTTGGTGGAATCCCTTATCCACTCATGTGCAACCTATCCTCACTACAAACCAGCTCATCCACTGCCAAATTTCTAACCCTTCCTCTCCTAAACAAGCTAATCCTCCAACTCCCTTAAACTGCACCTTCATTTATGCCCTAAATATCTCCTGATCACAACTGTAAGCTATGTGGCCTCCACTCTGAAACCATCCTCCACCTTTGGAACGCTTCCAGCTATACATGTCTTGTCCTTGATATCATTTCGAGATGGACTAGACTTCACCAACCCTACCCTTACACCGATGACATTTAGAATTGGATTGTAACCTCAAAGCCCCACAAAAATAATTTATCTCAAACATCCTCCTTGCCTCCATCACTACCTACCTCTATTACACTTGAGAAGTCCGGAATGATCTCGCCTTTAACAACACTTACACCTCTCCTCTTGCTTGTGCTCATTGTATCATCAACACAGTTAAACTCCAAGCTTCCTACAAGTGGCGTAACAGCTCCCCTGAATCGATCATGTGGGCTCGTACTCTTGGCATAAATCTCCTCTAGCTCTCTCTCCCTCCTCTTTGTCTCCTTGCCTCTCTACTCTTTCGATCATGGTTGTATATAACTTGGTTCTTCTCCTTTCTCCCCCTTCTCCTTTGTAAATCCTTCTTCATATATGTATATGTATATGTATATGTATATGTATATGTATATGTATATGTATATATATTAAAAAAAAAGCGCTAGATTTTCTTCATTCAAGTGATAAATCGGATCGAGAAACCACCGTCCAAAGATGCTTAGCCAAGAGTAGTCTTAAACGGGCTCGCGAAGACGGACTTTAAAAAAAATGGTAAATTATGGTGGGGGACTCAATTCTACAAGTGGAATATTTTGCTTAACTCTGTGTTGAAATGTTTTTGCCTTGGAATTTGAAAAAAAAAATCAACTTGAAGGTACAAGTTTGAATAGTTTATTTTCTTGATGTTAATACATTCATCCTCGTAGAAAAAAGATTTAAGTAAGGCTATGGTTTATTTGTAAGAAACAAAACAGATTTGTGATGTGCTTGAACTAAGGTGGTTCTGGTTGAGGATTAACCATCCCTATATAGCTGGAAATTACAACTACGTCCAGTTGACATGCAAAACTCTCTCATTTAAAATTATAAAATTACAGAACATGATAGACTTGCGATTAGTGAAAAAATCAATATATATTACTAAAACAACTCCCATTTTTCTCACGTGTCAACCTCTAAGGTCGTCGAGATCAACATTTTTATGATTTATTTACAGATTTGCCACAATATACTTACATATTTGCTATTAAATATTTTGTAAGATTGTTTTTATTAGAATTAGTAAACGATCATCATGCCACGTCACTTTTGTTAAAAACGAATAAAAAAACAAATTTACTTATATACCAATAAAAATTAACAAATTGACCTAATGTAATTCGATTTTGTTGAAAAAATGTCACGCAAATCTTCTAATAAGATTTTATACATTTTTTAAATTTAAAACTAAATCAAACTTTTCTCCCTAATTTTATATAAGTAAAAGTGATAATACATTTAGGTATAAATATAATACTCTAACAATACTCATTGTAACCATTTATTAAAAAAATTATAATTTAATTCTTAGTCATATTAGTTAATAAATATAATTATTTTTTATAGATAAATCTAATATATAATGTATAAAAATAAAAATAAAAATAAAATATTTTTTATTTTAAATCAAATCCGCAAAAAAGTACGAACACTAACTATAATGGTTCGTAATAAAGTAGGAAAATAATGACAGTGCAACGTAAAAACTATAAATTAGAACGAAAGAGAAAAAATATTTAATTTACCAAAAAGTAAAGGAAAAAAGGACGACCGACAGGGAAAAGGTTTTATTTGAGGGAAGGGATAACCAACCATATGTCTACGCGTGTGATAGCAATTTGGAATTACTAGTCAAATATGTTGAACAAATAAAGAAAACCAACGTGGCAGTCGCTCAGGTTAACCGCTTTTCTGGTTAAATGTAGTCGGTGGATTGTAGGCGTCTTACGACGTCGTACTACACCGTCCTTTATCTGCTATTCGCTTACGTAACTAAAATAACTTGACTTTCTTACTTGTCTCATTGCTACTTACTAATCACCCCCAATTCTGCGTATCAATTACGTCATAATCATAAAATAAACATTTAATTAATATGACAAATGTTAAAATATAATTTCACTTCTCCAACCTTGTTTTAGATGAAGTTTCTAGTGTGTCACTGATTAATCGAATTCTTGTGTTTTGGTTGTAACAACTACCAAAGTTGGTCTAAATTAAAATTTTTGATTTAGTCAAGTTGATTCATTATTTAATTATTATTAAATTAAATAATTAAACATTTTTTTTAATTTACATTGTTCAGTGTTAACAAAAATAACACACAAAAATATCTATAGATTAAGAGATCATACAATTTCCTATTCCCTTCATTTAGTAAACACTACATTCTTGAGCATGCTACTAACAACGAATTGTGTGCAATAGCAACACCTAGTGTTTTTTCTCCATATAATTGATACTTGCTACTCAAACCCCAAAGATTTTATCCATTGATCACCACTTTTTCTTTCTTTTACACAGTTAGACCTTACTCTTGAACTTGATACTTTCAATCTACATATAATCTCTCTTGGTATTTCGACCTTGATGAAAACATCATGTACTTACATTGACAATGACCGTAAACTAACGGGAATATGTGATTTTTGAGGTGCCTTTCACTTCACATCACCGATCAACAATTTCCGGTGGTCTTTTTTGTAAAGGTAACGAGAGTATTAGAAACAAATTGAAACGGTGCATGCTCCGGTGAGTCTTTTTATGTGGAACTCGCGAAAGCACCAATTTTCTTTTTTTTTAATATAATAGTTCGGTATCGATGAACTCAAGCTATAATACCACTTTGATACTGGGTTATTGTTGAGTCATAATTTTCGACATCAACGACACTTCTGATCCTTATTACAAGGAATAGGCAAACGAGGATTGATCGATGATAATGAAGGTGATGACAAGTCTACAGAAAGCTAGCAGGGGAGGTTGAATGATCCGATGAGAATGAATGAATCGATAGTTGGATAGATTATGCTGAACCCAAAGAAACGAATTGGATCATGATAGGAAGTGAAGTCCCTAAGACATAACCAAGAACGATCGCAGAACCCTTCTGTTACAATCAATTATCAAAGGCACGTCCACCTATGAATCAAAGAAGAAGACTTTTGATCGATCCGAGAAGAAACTATGAATCAAAGAAGGAGCTAGACATAAGTAGAACGACTCAAACTTGTCCAAGTTATGGGACGAACGAGACGTCACTTGCTCTCACTCCGCATAGAAAGAACCGAAATTGCACTAGCAATGCCGAAAATATATAACTTGGTATCTAACATAGGCATCCGTGTATCCTATATATAGGAGAGACTCGAGTGTCTAGCAAGTAAAAAGATAACGAAAAGATATATCTTGTGTAAGATAAGATTCGATCTTCTAAGCTAAGATAAGATTTATTTTCTAAAAGATAGAATATTCTAAGATAAAATTTGATTTGTCTTGTGAAAGATAAGATCCTCTTAAATCTATCATTAAGATTCTATATTAGAAGACTTAAATTATTTGCAAAATAAGTATAAAAATAAGGGTTGGATAATAATCAAAGCCCAAAAATAACTCATAATTAAAAGATGTTTTATGGGCTAAAAATTATAATCTAATGGTTTGTTTAGAGAAATCAATTGTGTTGTTGATCGATTGACCCATATGGGGATTTTGAACCCACATCCTTTTCTGATGATCCTGAACTTCGTGTTCTCATTCACAAGGATGCTTTAGATGAAATACCTTTAGACGACATTTTTTCCTAACCAATTTCCGTTTTCAAAAATAATATAAATATCCACTTAGTTTGTCATTGTCGATACCCTTGCATGGCTGACCCGGACATGCATGGTTGACCCATCCTTCACGTGCACATGCTTTGTCCGGAGAGTTTGCATGGGCAGCCCGAACCGGAAAATGTGCATGGATGGACGTAATTGCATGGGGAGACCGATTCAGAGAGGTGCATGGTTGACCCGGAGAAAGTGTGGGGGCCAGGAATGTCTACGTGACTGCATGGTTGTCCCAAAAGATGTATGGGACCGGTATGCATCCATGGCCGAATCAGAGAAGATGCGAAGTTGGTGCTTTCTTTGACTATGCATGGTTGATCCAATGGGTTATCATGGGTGAGGTTGTCTTCACGTATATGTGAGGTAGATCTCTTCCTTTTTCATGATTGCGCATGGTTGAGTAAGGTTTCATGTACTCTTGATCTTATAGTACAAAGAGATATAATGACTTAGTCTCTTTTTGTTCTTAGCCATGTTCATGTCCTTTCTTCTTCTTCTAGAAGTCCATATGTTCTTCCTCTCCCCTAGCTTCTTCTCTTGCTAGTTGGTTGTGGATATGCTCCTGCATCCCCCATACAGTTGAAACGTGGCAAAATAATTCATACCGACATCAGGAGGAAAAACCGGTACACTATATTTCGAATAAATTAAATACTAGCAGTTTATATTTAATACACCTAATAACATCGGGTATATGACAAATAAACTATTATTCATTTCTACCACATTATTCATTTCAAACTATATAATACAACTAATAGTTCCGAAATGAACTCACAAGTAAACTACTATTCATTTTTACCATATTATAAAAAGTATATAGCAAACTTACCTAGATGTGACGAATAAATTCATTGGGATCACTAATCTACAATCGAACACGATGCCATCTATCATTGTATTTTCCAAAAACGATTTGAGTTTAATTTCTTGTGTAAATTCTGCTAGGACACAAGAAAGATGACATCTTATTGAAAGGAGGGGTCATTTAGCTCCATCTACATGATCCCATTACTACTAAACTCTAACACCCCAAGTTCTGGGAACTCGAAGCATTACGTTAGGACCTCACAATGAGTCCCGACCTCTTAGAGTAACAACAATAATATCGGATCTTGCAACAAGGCACAAATACATGAAAACCAAAACTTATATAAAAACCAAAGGTTTAACAAAAGAGAAAAGCAAAAGACTCGCAGCCGAGTTCAACAACAAACTGAAAGAACGATAACAAAAATATAAACTCAATCCCGTCCTATAATGTACGGGAACCCCGGTTAACCACACCGTCCGGATCACTCAGCGACATCTATAACTTGCACGACATCTACAACATCGGTATAAACTTGTTACCTAACACTCTAGATATAAGAAAGACTATAAAGGCACAAACACATATAAGAAAGTAAACACATAACATGCTCCCACACAACCAGTTATTATCTTTTATTAAGTTAATCCCCTTACTAATTCAACTTATGTTGTCTCACGAGAATCATCGTGATCTTGCCTCTGTCCCCTTTTACCAACAGGAAGAGAGCCGACACATCCCTCCGTTATCTATGGACTAGTCGCAAAAGCACCTCCCAGTTTCCGCATTTTGAACTGGACAAGTGCTCACCACCCGATTATAATACACTTGGGCCAATTAAGGTATAAGGTCATAATAGTTCGGTTTTCCGTTATTACTATAAACAACAAACACAACCAATACAGTCAAACCAATATATGGAACGTAACTAAGTAAGTCCAAGGGACTTACCTCCTCGAAGGTAAACACAAGGGTTAGCTACAGCTCAATTTCCCGAAAGAAAGAAAGAATGTCTGCTCATACAAGGCATAACGAATCAGAAACGAACCAAAAGCTAGAAGTCTACAACTTCTAGTCCCAATTATGTTTAAGAGATATCTAACAAGCTAGGGACACGATCCCTATTATCACAAGAATCCCAAGCAACAACATCAACACTCATCTCAAGGAAAAGGAATGAGTAAACAAAGAAGGAAGCAACTCACCAAATACGGGAGTTAGTGTAGAGGAAACCGCAGGGGCGGCACAGCTTGCAGCCGCGGGGGCGGGTTCTTCCAGGCGCGGGGGCGGTTTCCGCCCAGAAGCGGCGTTGGCTTCTTTGATAGCAACAACACAACAAGGTTACAAGGCTCGACTAATCCAAACAACACACAACAACTCTTCAACCAAGAAAACTTGGAATACATACTCGTCAACAACGATGGATAAACAAGAATCAAGAGTCGATCTTGATTCATGTAAAGAAGAAGGAGAAGAAAAGAAGAATGAAGAAGCATGTAGCAACTATACATGAACGTCAAAAGGATCAAGGAATGAAGAACTTACACGTTCTGTAGAAGATCGCAAAGGAAAGGTTGTAGCTTTGCTTGAGGTTAAAGAAACGTAAGCAAGAAGAGGAAAACGGAAGAGACGGTGGGAATATATAGAGAACGGCTGGGAAAGAACGAAGGAATGTAGGATTTAGGGTTAGAAGATAGAAGGAAAGTCGACCCATAAGATAGAAGTTCGGATCTTCTAAGAAAGGAAGGAAATAAAAACGAAATAAAACAGATCGGGCACGATCAGAGGTTAGCCGCAGGGGTGGCTGACCCGGCCGCGACTGGCGGCAGGCGCAACCCCCTTCATTACGGGGTGGTGAAGGCTAAAATCCGGTTGTTACATCGAATCCTCCTAAAAAGAAGTTTTGTCCCGAAACTTGTAACAAGCCACAATATCACACAACAACATAGCAAAAACACTAATCACAACTCATATTCCCTCGCAGGGAACATAACTCCAAAACGTCACATAACCTTATACACAACTCAACTTAAAGGAAACTAAAACTCCAATGTTTATGCTATAGGTACATCCAACTCAACATAAAACTTCGGGTAGTTCCTCCGGATACTATCCTTTGTCTCCCAAGTCGCCTCATCAACACCTCGCATCGACCACAAAATCTTCATCATCGATATGTCGTTCGATCGCAAGCGTCTCTTGCTACGCTCTAAGACGGCTATCGGGTTCTATACGAACATATGATTTGGATTGACCACTAAATTCTCATGGATGACGATGTGTCTCGGGTCTGGTACGTACTCCCGTAACTAAGATACATGAAAGACAGGGTGAACACCCTCTAGTCTCGGTGGCAAATCAAGTATGTATGTTGATAACAAGATTTATGACTTAGGATTAAGTAATCATTTAGATAGATTTCTCACTCATTCATGCACGTTTTGGAATTGGTTCATGACGTCTTCGCTCAATTCATGCACATTTCTAGAAAAGACGTCTACACTACCTTTTATCGGTTTTGTAGATAATTCGGGGATCTATTGGACGTTAATCGATACATTTGAGGGCCAAGCCTCATGATGGTACACATCCAAAGCCTTGGAGGAGCATAATTGGAGCAACAAAGGACACAAAGACCACTATTGGTGCAAGCAATGGAGCAACTCATGGCTAGACGATCATAGCATGCTTCTGTTGAAGAAAATCGACCTACACCCAGGAAAATCGGCGAATTTTTTCCTCTGGGTCGATTTTTGGGCCTTTGACAGCTTAAGCCACGTGTCCCACGATCTCTTGTCCATCCTTGCTCTTGGTGGAGAATATAAGTGGTCCTGTAGGTGGTTGCTGAGCATCTCTCCTCTCCCACACTCTCATTCACAGCTCATTGATTTTGGAGAAAGATTGGAGGAGAAGAAAAGCTCTAAAAGATTGAAGGAAGAAGAAGAACACCATTCTAAGAGTTTAGAGGGATTTTGAGTGATTTTGTAGTCTTGGGTTGAAGAACTAATTGCAAGGATTGTTAAGAACGTTTTGAATCTTCATTTTAGAGTTTGTAAGTCTTGCTACAACTTGGATTTGGCTGAGATTTATTGATTTTGCTTACTCATCTTTCATTACTCATCTATGAACACCATATATGCTTGTTTGATGATTTCGGATCTTGATATGCATATTATTGGCTAGTTTCTTGTGATTTTAGAGTGATGGATTGATGGTTATGGCTAGGGTGATGATAGGATGGGCTTATATGTCAGTTTAGGATGATTTATATGCACGAAACTCACAACAGAAGGAAAAATCGACCTGTTCATCAGATAAATCGGCCGATTTATCTGTAGAACAACCCGATTTATTCTTCTGTTGCTCTTTAAATGATAAATCTGCATGCTAGGGTGTTTGGTTGTTTAAATCCTAGTGTTCATTAAGCCTAATTTAGCTTAGTATCACCTAATGCTACCAATGTAAGTGAGGGAAGAGATCTACCCGATGATTTCCGACCTTAGATATCTAAGATGATGAATGCTAGGTAGTAGTGAGCCTCATAAGCCGCTATTGGATCGAGTGTGCTAGGATTATTGCTTGAGATTTCCCTATTCCGAGACTTACCCGGTAAGGAGAGGGTTACCCTTAAGTAGCATCTAGTTTGTGCGGAATTCCTTACTCTAACCTCTTGAGACCTACCCGGTAATAGGAGTTTGATGCGGGATTAGTGAAGTGAAAGACTTACCCGGTAATCGCTTCCATTAGTGAACATTCTTTCCCAAACACCGCAGCTTGTCCTTAGAATCCTTAGAACCTTGAGCCCAATGCCATAACCGGAAATCTTGACCTCTAGAATCTACTTTTCTCTCTTGATCATATACTTGTGCTTTGAGTTACTTACTCGTTTGCTAGCTTAATTTGTTAATTGTTTTATTATCTTGCTTGACTTGTGATCTTTGTTTGATCACCACAAAAACCAACCAAAAACATTGTGTTTTCCCATTTTCTTTGTTCCTCATCTTATCTTAGTCTAGATTCACACTATCTTTGATCATTGCTTGACTCGATTTCACCTTAGTCTTTGTGTTCGACCTCGGAATACTTACCTTTCTACAAACGTCCCGTACACTGCGGGTTCGCTAGGAGTTAGGATAAATATAACGAGTATAAATTTAAGACTTATTGCGTGCACATCACGATCTTAGCGTGACAAGTTTTTGGCGCCGTTGCTGGGGACTAGGTCTAGATAGAGTCATTTCGTGATTGTTTATAGTGTAGGTCTTTCTTGTTGCTTTTGATCTCTCTTTGGTGTGTGTCTTTGCTTTTCAGGACATCTATTACTCTTTAGGTGTATGCGAAGATCTTGTGGCAAGGATTTAGCTCCATTCGATCCCGAACCGGAGAAAACCCTTCGATCTAGATCCAAGAACATCCGAAAAGAGAAAGAGATGGCCGGAAGGAACCTCCAAGCTGAGTTGGATGAAGCCTTAGAGCAAATAAGGCTAAGAGATGAGCTCTTGGAGGAAGAAAGGAGACTTGCCAATGAGAGGCAAGAGGAAACTAGGAGGGAGATTGAGGAGATTAGGCAAGCCCTTGTTCAAGGAGAGCTTAATCGCCGACAACCTCCACCTCCTCCACCACCGGTGGAACAATCGCAGCCGGCGGCTAATGTTAGGGTTGTGCCCATTGCCATTGAAGAGCCACAAACCCTAGGGAGACGTATGGATCCGGCACAAAGAGCACACCGTCCGGGTGTGAACTTAGGAGATCCCGCAGCCCACAACTATGAGCTCCGCCCTCAAGTTCTACAAATGATCCGGCATAATCAATTTGGAGGGATGGAAGGAGAGTCTCCTCATCAACATTTGATGAATTATGAGATCTTGATGGAGACTCTTAGACCGCCAAGATTGGAGAGCAACAACCATAAGCTTAGGGCTTTTTCCTTCTCTCTTAAGGATAAAGCCTTAGCTTGGTATCAATCTATTCCACAAGGGCGAGTTGGTACTTGGGAGGAGATGACAACCGAGTTTTTGACTAAGTTCTTCCCACCTTCCAAGACTACCGAATTAAGAGGGAAGATCAATGCCTTCGTGATGAAGGATAGAGAGAGTTTGTTCAAGTCTTGGGAGAGATTCAAAGACCTTCTCCTAGATTGTCCACACCATGGCATACCGAAAATTGAGCTATTGGAGATCTACTTCAAGGGACTTGATGAAGATAGCCAATTCAAGCTTCAATCCCTTTCCGGTGGGACTTTCATGGAGAAGCATGTGGATGATGCTTGGGAGTTTGTGGAGAAGCAAGCTCTAGTGATTGAGAAGTACTCCCATAGGAAGAGTGAAGGGAGAAAGGCGGGAGCATATGAGGTGAGTGAGGTCACCATGAGCAACTTCAAGCTCGACGCCATCAACAACGAGCTAAAGTCCTTAAGGGAGTTGTGTGCTACAACCTTGAAGAACCAAGCAACCCCTCAAGTGCTTCCACAAGCTAACTTGTCTTCCAAGGAGGAGGATGTGAATTACATGGGAAGGGGCAACTACAACAACTACCAAGGCCCAAGGAACTTCAACAACAACCGGCAATTCAACAATTACCGGCCCAACCATAACCATCCCGGGTTTTCTTACTCTAACCCGGATGGAGCCTTGAACCCTCCCGCTTCTACAAGCACAACTCCACCACCAAGAGCTTCACAAGAACCTCCACCCGGATTCACTCAACCTCCAAAGGATAGAACCGAAATGATGTTTGAGCAATTGCTTGGAAGGTTGAGTGGTCTTGAGAGCACGGTGACTTCTATCTCAAAGGCTCAAAAGGTTTTGGAAGCACAAGTGTTCCAAAAGGCGGGGGAAGAACATAGAGATCCGGAAAAGCTTCCCGGAAGAACCGAAGAAAACCCAAGAGGCCAAGTGTTGGCTATTACAACAAGAAGTGGGTTAAGCATGAAGGATCCTTTGCCCAAGGAGAATGCTAAAGGGAAGCAAGTGGTGAATGAAGAAGAGACTTTGCAAGGAGATGGGGGCAAGAGCAAGGATGTAGAGCCAACCTATGTGGCACCGCCTCCATACAAGCCACCACTACCGTTCCCTCAATCACGAGCAAGAGCTCGCTTGGACAATCATTTTGGTAAGTTCCTTGAACTAATGTCTAAATTGCATATTAACATTTCGTTTATGGATGCTATTTTAGGGATGCCGGCATATGGCAAGTTCTTGAAGGAAATACTCTCCAACAAAAGGAAGTTGGAGGAGTATGGTGAGATAAGGATGACTAAGAGATCCTCGGAGTTGATTCAAACGATGAAAGAGGAGATGCCTCCCAAGCTAAGGGATCCGGGATCCTTTTTTGTGCCAATCGGAGTAGGAAAAGTGAAGTATGACGCCCTATGTGATCTTGGGGCAAGTGTAAGCATCATCCCGCTTGCACTTTGCAACAAGGTTGCGCTAGGAGAGCCAAAGCCGGTCAAGATGACCCTTTACATGGCGGACCGCTCAATCACTCATCCGGTTGGGATCTTGGAAGACATTCCGGTGCAACTAGGGAAGTTCTATGTGCCCATAGACTTCGTTGTCTTGGATATCCCGGCGGACTATCCGGTTCCTATCATCTTGGGGAGACCTTTCCTAGCTACTTCCGGATGTCTAGTAGATTGCAAGAACGGGACTCTCTCCTTCAACATTGGAGAAGAGAACATCAAGTTCAAGCTGTCAACAATGATGAAAGGGCCGACCCTTGATGAGGATATATTCAACATAGTTGAAGAAGAGGAGTCTAGAGAGGTTGTGAGCTCCATCTTGATCAAGGATCCGCTTGAGAGAGTTCTTAGCTCAAGCTTGATGGAAGAAGGAATTGAGGAGAGTAACAATGAAGTAATCAAGGCCTTGAGTGCATTGGACGAGCTACCAAGTGTTGGGTTTGAAGTGCTAGAAGAAGGGGAAAACTGCCAGAAAAATCGGACTGGAGGGCAAAAATCGGCCGATTTTTCTCCTTGGGCTGAAATTTCAGCCAGTTTTGCCAAAACAGAAACTCAGATCGACCCCCCCTCAGATAAATCGTCCGATTTTTCTTCTTGGGTCGATTTTCCTGAGTCTTTTCAACATCAACCACTTGAGTATGAGCAATCATCAAGGGACTTCAAGGAGGCTTCCATGGCTTTGCAATCATCTCAACCTACATTGTATGGATCGTCTCCAACCGAAAAAGGTCCTCCTCAACTTGATCTCAAACCTCTTCCTTCTCATTTAAAGTATGCTTTCCTTGGTTCAAATTCTACTTATCCGGTGATTGTGAATGCATCTTTGAATGATGATGAGCTTAATAGATTGTTGAATGAATTGAAACTGCATAGAAAGGCAATAGGATACACCATTGATGATCTTGTTGGCATCAAGCCCTCTTTATGCATGCATAGGATAATGATGGAAGATAATCATAAACCCTCTATTGAACATCAAAGAAGATTGAATCCCATAATGAAAGAGGTAGTCAAAAAGGAAATCATTAAGTTGCTAGATGCGGGAATTATCTACCCTATCTCGGATAGTAAGTGGGTTAGTCCCGTTCATGTAGTACCTAAGAAGGGTGGGATGACCGTAGTAACCAATGAGAACAATGAACTAATCCCGACTAGGACGGTTACGGGATGGAGGATGTGTATTGATTATAGAAAGCTTAACATGACCTCTAGGAAAGATCACTTCCCTCTTCCTTTCATTGACCAAATGTTAGAAAGGTTAGCTCAACATTCTCATTTTTGCTACCTAGATGGCTATAGTGGATTCTTCCAAATCCCTATCCACCCCGATGGCCAAGAGAAAACAACTTTTACATGTCCATGGGGTACTTTTGCATATAGGAGAATGCCGTTTGGGTTGTGTAATGCACCCGCCACCTTCCAAAGGTGTATGATGGCTATTTTTTCGGAATACATTGAAAATATCATGGAAGTGTTCATGGATGATTTCTCTGTTTATGGTTCTTCTTTCGATGATTGCTTGGCTAACTTGTCCTTAGTATTGCAAAGATGTGAGGAGGCAAATCTTGTCTTAAATTGGGAAAAATGCCACTTCATGGTAAGTGAAGGTATCGTGTTAGGACACTTGGTGTCTAACCGTGGCATTGAGGTTGATAGGGCCAAGATTGAAACGATAGAGAAGTTGCCACCACCTACCTCGGTGAAAGGGGTAAGGAGTTTCTTAGGGCATGTCGGTTTTTACCGGAGGTTCATTCAAGACTTCTCTAAAATTTCTAAGCCCCTTACTAACCTACTAATGAAGGATGTTGAATTTGTTTTCTCCAAAGATTGCCTTGAGGCTTTTTGTAGGTTGAAGAACGCTTTGATCTCCGCACCTATCATGCAATCTCCGGATTGGAGTCTACCGTTTGAGATCATGTGTGATGCAAGCGATGTAGCCGTTGGGGCTGTTTTGGGGCAAAGGAAAGATGGGCGCACTCATGCCATTTATTATGCTAGCAAGACGCTAGATGATGCCCAACTCAACTATGCCACAACCGAGAAAGAGTTGCTAGCGGTAGTGTATGCCTTTGAGAAGTTTCGGTCATATCTTGTTGGAGCGAAAGTCATAGTCTATACGGATCATGCTGCGATCCGTTATCTCCTTACCAAGAAGGATGCCAAGCCTAGGTTGATTCGGTGAATCCTTCTTCTTCAAGAATTTGACTTGGAAATCCGGGACAAGAAGGGATCCGAGAACTCCGTGGCGGATCACCTTAGTAGACTCCCACCTTTAGAGATTGAGAGAGATGACATCCCGATTGATGACTCATTCCGGGATGAGCAATTGCAAATGGTGGAGGAATGCTTGTCCCAAGTGTCTAGAGGAAGTGAGCCATGGTGTGCCGACATTGTAAACTACTTGGTGTGTGAGGAAGTGCCTCCCGGTTTGACATATGCCCAAAGGAAGAAGTTCTTCAAGGATGTGAGACACTACTATTAGAGTGAGCCACTTTTGTTCAAAAGAGGGCCGGATGGAATGTTTAGGAGATGCATACCGGAAGATGAGGTGGAGAGTGTGATCCGCCATTGTCATTCCTTGCCATGTGGAGGACATGCTAGCTCACACAAGACATGTTCTAACGTGTTGCAATCGGATTTCTTTTGGCCAAGTTTGTTCAAAGACGTGCAAAGCTTTGTGGTAGCTTGTGATGCTTGCCAAAGGACGGGCAACATCTCAAGGAGGAATGAGATGCCCTTGAACAACATCCAAGAGGTAGAAATATTTGATGTATGGGGTGTGGACTTCATGGGACCTTTCCCCTCTTCATGTGGCAACCTCTACATCCTATTGGCGGTTGACTATGTTTCAAGATGGGTGGAGGCAATCGCCTCTCCTACAAATGATGCCAAGGTTGTGGTGCGGTTCTTCAACCGAGTGAGCTTTCCTAGGTTTGGAACACCTAGGGTAATCATAAGCGATGGAGGGAAGCACTTCACCAATAGGAATTTTGGAGCACTTTTGGCCAAGTATGGGGTGACTCATAAGGTGGCAACACCTTACCATCCCCAAACCAGTGGCCAAGTGGAGATCTTCAACCGGGAGATCAAGGCCATTCTTGAAAAGACGGTATCAAGGACGAGAAAAGAATGGGCTATGAAGCTCGATGATGCCTTGTGGGCATATAGGACCGCCTTCAAAACACCAATTGGCACCACTCCTTACAAGTTGGTCTATGGAAAGTCTTGCCACCTTCCGGTAGAGATGGAGCATAGAGCTTATTGGGCCATTAAGTGGCTAAATTTTGACCTCAAGGAAGCGGGAGAGAAGCGGTTGCTAGACATGAACACCCTTGAGGAGATCCGGTTGGATGCTTATGAGAATGCCCGGATCCACAAGGAGCGGACCAAAAGGTGGCATGACAAGCGCCTCCTTCCAAAGGAGTTGAATGAAGGCGACTTGGTGCTTCTCTTCAACTCGAGGCTGCGGCTTTTTTCCGGAAAGCTCAAATCGAGATGGACCGGACCATATGTGGTGAAGAAAGTTTTTCCTCATGGAGCGGTGGAGATAGGAGGAGATCATTGTGGTGATTTCAAAGTGAATGGGCACCGTTTGAAGAAGTACATCCCGGAAGCCCCGGTGGAAGTGATTGCCCCGCTTCACCTTGATTGAAACGCTCTTGAATTTGGTCAAGCTAATAACCTTAAAGAAGCGCTTAATGGGAGGCAACCCATTGGTACATATTTTTCCCTTTCTTTTTCTTGCTTTTGTTTAATCTCACTCTTGGTGTGTTTTGTTTTTCTTTTGTGTTTTTGGGTGCTAGATCTTGTTGATTGTCATGAGTTACGAGATGTTGGAGGACATGTGAAAGCCTCATGGACCAGTTGAAAGTACAAGATCCAAGCACATGGACGAGGAGGAAATCACCCAGAAAAATCGGCCTGTTCTTCATCTAAATCGGCCGATTTTCCTGGGCTATGGGGCGATTTTTCCTCTGTATAAAGGAAAGTGATGATCTCCAATCAAGCATGGGTGGAGCGGACGAGGAACTTGGACAGCTTGCGGTGCCAAGCGCGGGTTCCGACACCACAATGAACATCAAGAGCTCTCTACCATCCTTGATCGATCATCCACCATCATCATCCAATGAGAACCGAAATACCAAAGCATCACCAATTTTACATTGTGGCAACTCTCGTTCACTTCTTTATTTAGTTTACACATTAGGGACAATGTGTTTCTAAGTATGGGGTGGGGTTTTCATGATCACTTGCATGATTAGCATCTAGGATAGTTTAATTTTGTCACATGTTTCATTATGTCTTGCATTGTACATACATATTTCGAAAAATCAAAAAAATTCAGAAAATTTTAAAACTTTTTAGTGCTTCTAAGGCTTGGATATGACCCTAATGATGAATCTTGTCTTGTGGATTGGCTATGGATGGCCTTATGTGTTAAATTGATGAATGTATATGTGGACTTGAAGTACTTCTCTTGAATACCATGAATGATTTGTGATCATGAATGTTTGCCTTGATTGAATTGAGTATTGAAGGTCGAAATTGCATGCTAGTTCTTGCACATCAATTAGGAGTGATTAAGGCAATTCATCTTCCTCTACTTCTCATCTTGATCATGTTGCTTGAGCACCTCAATTGAGATAAATTTGACCTCTTTTGACCCATCCGGGACTAGGAGCATGCTAGTGTGTTGAAGTGTGTGAAAAGCAAGTGTGGGGTGAAATTGTTGATGAAAAGAATGTCATGAATGAAGTGCTGAAATTGTTGTGAAAGTGTAGCCGAAAATATAGGCTTGGGGACATTGGCTTAAATGACAAGTAACTCGGTACACTTCACATAATCGGGTGTTGGTGCCTTGCCAAAGTCAAATAAACCAATAGTCCTAACGAGTTTTGGTATGTGTGCCCGGTGTAGATGCATCTCGAAAAATTAGAAAAATCCCGAGAATGGCTAATCACCAAGGTTTCGGCTTTTGCACACCAATGTCATTGTCTCAAAAAAAAAGAAAGAAAAGAAAGAAAAGAAAATGAAGAAAAATATACACTTGAGGGAAGTTGATAAGAAGTGTGAAGTTGTGGTTGTTTAGTTCCTTTCCCGGATTAGCATCACATAGCCTAGAAAATTCCCACCTAATCACAACGTTTCTTGGCCTTCTATTTCACAAGTCCTTTTGACCGACTTGCATGTGTGTAAGACTAAGTGATTTAGATTGGATATACTCATGATCATCTTGACTTCTTCATCTTTACATTTCATTGAATGCTATCAAGTTAAGTGTAATAGTCTTTCCATGCTTTCATTTATTTGATGCGTAATTGCTTGTCCATTACCATGAAACATGACTATGAAGGTGATCCAATATTAGAAGCACAACTCCAAAAAGATTTTGCCATTTTTCTACATACATAAATCATGTCATCTCTTAGTCTATAGTTGGGAATTTGCTCGGGGACGAGCAAACCTTAAGTATGGGGTATTTTTCATAACAAGATTTATGACTTAGGATTAAGTAATCATTTAGATAGATTTCTCACTCATTCATGCACGTTTTGGCATTGGTTCATGATGTCTTCGCTCAATTCATGCACATTTCTAGAAAAGACGTCTACACTACCTTTTATCGGTTTTGTAGATAATTCGGGGATCTATTGGACGTTAATCGATACATTTGAGGGCCAAGCCTCATGATGGTACACATCCAAATCCTTGAAGGAGCATAATTGGAGCAACAAAGGACACAAAGACCACTATTGGTGCAAGCAATGGAGCAACTCATGGCTAGACGATCATAGCATGCTTCTGTTGAAGAAAATCGACCTACACCCAGGAAAATCAGCCGATTTTTTCCTCTGAGTCGATTTTTGGGCCTTTGACAGCTTAAGCCACGTGTCCCACGATCTCTTGTCCGTCCTTGCTCTTGGTGGAGAATATAAGTGGTCCTGCAGGTGGTTGCTGAGCATCTCTCCTCTCCCACACTCTCATTCACAGCTCATTGATTTTGGAGAAAGATTGGAGGAGAAGAAAAGCTCTAAAAGATTGAAGGAAGAAGAAGAACACCATTCTAAGAGTTTAGAGGGATTTTGAGTGATTTTGTAGTCTTGGGTTGAAGAACTAATTGCAAGGATTGTTAAGAACGTTTTGAATCTTCATTTTAGAGTTTGTAAGTCTTGCTACAACTTGGATTTGGCTGAGATTTATTGATTTTGCTTACTCATCTTTCATTACTCATCTATGAACACCATGTATGCTTGTTTGATGATTTCGGATCTTGATATGCATATTATTGGCTAGTTTCTTGTGATTTTAGAGTGATGGATTGATGGTTATGGCTAGGGTGATGATAGGATGGGCTTATATGTCAGTTTAGGATGATTTATATGCACGAAACTCACAACAGAAGCAAAAATCGACCTGTTCATCAGATAAATCGGCCGATTTATTTGTAGAACAGCCCGATTTATTCTTCTGTTGCTCTGTAAATGATAAATCTGCATGCTAGGGTGTTTGGTTGTTTAAATCCTAGTGTTTATTAAGCCTAATTTAGCTTAGTATCACCTAATGCTACCAATCTAAGTGAGGGAAGAGATCTACCCGATGATTTCCGACCTTAGATATCTAAGATGATGAATGCTAGGTAGTAGTGAGCCTCATAAGCCGCTATTGGATCGAGTGTGCTAGGATTATTGCTTGAGATTTCCCTATTCCGAGACTTACCCGGTAAGGAGAGAGTTACCCTTAAGTAGCATCTAGTTTGTGCGGAATTCCTTACTCTAACCTCTTGAGACCTACCCGGTAATAGGAGTTTGATGCGGGATTAGTGAAGTGAGAGACTTACCCGGTAATCGCTTCCATTAGTGAACATTCTTTCCCAAACACCGCAGCTTGTCCTTAGAATCCTTAGAACCTTGAGCCCAATGCCATAACCGGAAATCTTGACCTCTAGAATCTACTTTTCTCTCTTGATCATATACTTGTGCTTTGAGTTACTTACTCGTTTGCTAGCTTAATTTGTTAATTGTTTTATTATCTTGCTTGACTTGTGATCTTTGTTTGATCACCACAAAAACCAACAAAAAACATTGTGTTTTCCCATTTTCTTTGTTCCTCATCTTATCTTAGTCTAGATTCACACTATCTTTGATCATTGCTTGACTCGATTTCACCTTAGTCTTTGTGTTCGACCTCGGAATACTTACCTTTCTACAAACGTCCCGTACACTGCGGGTTCGCTAGGAATTAGGATAAATATAACGAGTATAAATTTAAGACTTATTGCGTGCACATCACACGATCTTAGCGTGACATATGTTGTCTCTCCAAATCGCTCGAGGATCTAAAAGGGTCCAACGTATTTAAGACTCAACTTCCCCCTGAAATTGAAACATATAACACCTCATGTCGGGGATACTCTCAACCATACCTGAGCTCCAACTCTAAACTCAAGATGTATGTGCCTCTTTTCAGCGTAAGACTTCTGACGACTCTACGCTGACAGAATCCGCTCTCGGATCATCACAACTCGAGCCATATCGTCCTATATCTGCTCAGGTGTTATACTGCTAGCACTACTCGGCTCATCCTAGCTTAGCGGTGTACGACATCTTTGTCCGTATAAAGCCTCGTAACGAGACATTGATCGATGCATGCCAACTGCTGTTGCACGAGAACTCCAACAAGAAAAGGTGATTTGGCCACACTTGTTTCTAGTCTAACACGCGGGCTCTCATCATATCCTCCAGAATATGGATGGTCCACTCAGACTGACCATCGGTTTGAGGATGATAAGCGGTCGTGAACTACAGACTCATACCTAGGGAGGCATGCACTTTCTTCCAAAACCTCGAAGTGAACCGTTCGTCTCACTCAAAGACTATAGTCTTAAGTACTCCATGAAGTCTCACTATCTGTCTAGTGAACTCCTCGGCTAATCGACTTACCGGGCACATTTCCTTGATAGGGATGAAACATGCGGTCTTTGTCAATCGATCAACTATCACCTAGATGGCGTCAAAGCCTCGACTCGGTCTTAGACCGGTGACAAAATCCATCAAGATGTCCTCCCACTTCCACTGAGGAACGGGAAGTGGGTGTAGCTCTCCTCCTGGTCAATGATGCTCGATCTTGACCTGCCGACAGGTCTCACTCTGAGCTATATATCTCGTCACGTCTGGCTTCAGACCTCCCCACCAAAAAGAGCGTCTGATGTCCTGATACATCTTACTCGCACCGGGATGCACTGAGTAAGGTGTCGTGTGAGCCTCTTGTAAGATCTGTTGTCTCAGCTCTCGACTTGATGGCAAACATATGCGCTCCTAACGTCTCAAAACTCTATCGGCATCGATGGAAAACTGTGGCGCCTCTCCTTGAGACATCCTTTCTCGAATCCGTAACAAAGCTGGGCAACTCTCTTGTTTCAGTCAGATTTCTACCAATAGATTAGGTAGAATCTCCAACGTGGACAGATGACTATCAGAATCTGGAAAGTGGATATCCATCTCTAGCTATGCTAGGTCACGTTGTAATTGAGGTTGAGTTGTCAGCCGAGCGATCGCCATTACCCAGGGAGTCTTCTTATTTATGGCATCAGCTACCACATTCGCCTTCCCCGAGTGGTATAAGATCTCTATATTAAAGTCCTTGATCAACTCCAACCATCTGTGTTGGCGGTTATTCAACTCCCGCTGAGTGAATATGTACTTTAAAGTCTGTGGTCTGTGAATATCTAGCACGTATTTTTGTATAGGTAATGCCTCCAAATCTTCAAAGTATGAACAACAACATCTACCTCGAGATCGTGGGTATGGTAGTTCTCCTCATACGTCTTCAGTTGTCTCGACGTGTATGTTATAACCTTACCTCTCTACATCAGAAGACATCCTAAGCCGAGTTTTGATGTGTCGTTGTAAAACACAAACTCCTCAATGCCCTTTCGTTGAGCTAAGATAGGAGCGAAGGTCAACCTCCTCTTCAACTCCTCAAAACTCTATAGGCACGGCTCGGACCACAAGAATCTCGTAGACTTCCTCAGCAAGGAAGTAGTTGGTCGGGTGATAGCTGAAAAGCCCTCCACAAATATACGGTAGTATCCCGCCAATCCTAGGAAGTTGCGTACCTCCTTAACGCTCGTAGGAGGCGGCGAGGATGCTATATAATCGATCTTTGCTGGATCTACCTTGATCCCTTTGGTGGAAACAATGTGACCAAGGAAGGTCACCTCACACATCCAAAACTCGCACTTAGAGAGCTTGGTGTATAACTCTCTATCTTGCAAGACTTGGAGTACGATCCTCAAGTGTCCTGCGTGCTCCTCTCTACTCCGAAAGTATACCAAAATATCATCGATGAAGATTACCATGAACTAGTCTAGGAACTCGATGAAGATGATGTTCATCAACTCCATAAACACGGCGGACACATTCGTGAGCCCGAAAGGCATCACTACAAACTCGTAGTGACCGTATCTGGTCTGAAATGCCGTCTTGCCTATGTCCTACTCTCTCAGCCTTAGCTGGTGATATCCGGATCTCAGGTCAATCCGTCAAAACACTAAATCTCCGTGCAACTGGTCTAAAAGATCGTCGATACGGGGTAATGGGTACTTATACTTGAGTGTCACCTTGTTAAGATCTCAGTATTCAATACATAACCTCATCGATCCGTCTTTCTTCGTGATGAAGAGTATTGGTGCGCTCCAAGAGGATACACTGGGGCGGATGAAGCTCTTCTCTGCTAACTCCTCGAGCTAATTCTTTAGCTCAAGCATCTCGATAGGCATCATGCGGTTAGGATCCTTCGAGATCGGTCTCATCCCGGGCTCTAATTCAATGCCGAAGTCCACACTCCTTTATAGAGGTAACCTGATGGCTCTCCGAAAAAGTCAGTGAAATCGCACGCTACTGGAATCTCCTGCAATGTTGGACTCGTACTATCCTACATGGCATAGCACCAGAAAGCCTCACAACCCTGACCGATAAGTCTCGTTTCTTGGACCGCACTAATGACTGTACCGGTGTTTCCGAGATCCTATCCTCCGAAAATCTCTACATGGCCTGACTCCGTCATCACCATTACAATCCTTTTTCTGTTGTTCAGAACTTTCTGATATTGATCCATCCAATCGACGCCCAGGATGACTTCTTCAAATACTAAGTACGTGACGAAAAAGTTAGCTGGCCAATTGCGACTTTCCAATCTAATAGGGCAATCGCGAACCTCCCGTGTACCTCTAATCTTACCTCCATCGGGTAACCCTATAAAGAAAGTTCTCCCCTCTACGGTAACTAAGGGAAATCTATCTACACATGCATTAGATATAAAAGAATATTTAGCACCGGTACTGAAAAGAACTCTGACAGGAAAACCATTAATATGAATGCTACTTGTAGTCACTAGAGTTGTCGGCTCTAATGCACTCCTCAGCTCATAAACCCTAGTTGAAGCATCTCTGGTGTTGGAAATACCACCAACTCGTCCTCTACCTCTCCCTTATCCTTGAGTGGAACCTAAGGAGCGGTATAACCAGGAACTCTTTGTTGTTGTTGCTGATACCGAGGCGGCCTCTGCCCACCTCCGGCGATGCTAGCAGGTGATGAACCCTGCTATGATGACGCCTTGTCTTGACGGAAAAATACAACTCTATGTCCGGGCTTGCAACAAGAAAAGCAAGTCAATATAGTCTTCTTACAATCAACTCTCATATGTCCAACACCTCCGGAGTTATAACGATGCCGTCCTCTATCAAAACTCTGCATAGATTGCTGGAAACCAGTATCCCGGCGTCTGACTGCACCCAAATCTATAAGCTCCAGCTCCAATACTGGTTGGTCCAGTCCTCTTCCTCTTTTCAGGACCTCCTGTCTGGATAGTTCTCTTGTGACCTTGTCGTTCTGTCTTGTAAGAAGATGCTCTATCCTGATAGTCCGTCAAGGAGTCACAACGGAAACCAAAAAGATAAAAGCGAGTGGACTCTCTCAACCTCCTTGAGAATAGATATACATGCTGATCTTCGGGTAGTGCAAACGGACCCAGCAAAGATAGCTCATCCTGAAACTTGCTTACAATCTCAACAATAGGAATATCCTTAAAACCATCCTCGAGAAAGTCATGTAGTCAATCTCTCCTCATTGTTGCGGGGCAGTAGCGATCTCTGATCATCGTCTTCATTTGTTCATAACTCGTGACCTTACTGCGGATGGTCCTCCACCAGTGATGAGCCTGATCTTACAGCAAAGTCTGTACTATATCAACTCGACTACCCTCTAGGCAACAGATCGCCTCCATAGAAAAATCTACGTAGCCTAGCCAAAGCACCACCTCCAATATTGTCTTTCCGTCGAAAGGGGAATCTTCAGTCGGTTGAAAGACTTCAACCAACAATTAGACCTCGGCTATCTCTCCTAATCCGGTACTCTGACAACCTTAACGGCTCTAGCAGGTGCATCAACTACCTACATCACTCTCTACGAAACCTCAACTGATCTCGCTAGTACTAGCGGTGCTGGGGCAGGTCCTCCAATCCTGATAACCTCGTCGACTCTCTGTACATAGTCACGATATGAAGATACTCCGATGGAAAGTCGACTGGACTCATTTGACTGTGCTCTATACGCTCCGGACCTAGTAGTGGTCCCATTCCCCGCTTTAGAGAAACACTCACAGCGAACGTCTCCGCAACAAGCGGATCAACAACAAGGGCTTGACCCCGATCTCTAGCTAGTGGAGGTTGTCCTGCGCGTCCTCGTCCACGGACTGTAAGTGAAAGAGGTGGTCGACCCTTTCCTCGCACTACAACAGATGTAGCTCTAGTGCGCGTCATCTGCGATAGGGATAGATATATATAAGGCTATGCTATCAACTACTAAAGAAATCCAGGAAAAGAGCGTAAAAGGCCAACATAAAAGAAAAACTAAGCTATTGAGATCCGCCGAGGTAGTGGTGGTCACCCGCACATCTATCCCATACCGACAAGTTTAAAACAAAACCCCCCTTTTTAAAACATAGACCCCTTTGCGGGTTTTGTTTATTAATCTATTTGACCTTTAGAAGATTTTGAGTGCCATTGTTGTAAATCTAGAGCTCTGATACCATATTGTAATGCCCCAATTTTTGGAAACTCAAAGCGTTACGGGCTAGGACCTCACAATGGGTCCCGACCTCTCAAAGTAACCACAATAACATCGGAACTTGCAACAAGGCACAAATAAATGAAAGCCAATACTTTTATAAAAACCAAAGGTTTAACAAAAGGGAAAAACAAAAGACTCGCAGCCGAGTTCAACAACAAACTGAAAGAACGATAACATAAATATAAACCCGATCTCGTCCTATAAATACGGAAACCCCGACTGACCACACCGTCCGGATCACTCAGCATCATCTCTAACCTGTAGGGAATCTACAACATCGGTATAAACCGTTAGCTAACATTCTAGATATAAAAAGACAATAAAGGCACAAAGACATCTAAGAAAGTAAACACATAGCATGCTCTCACACAACCGGTTATTATCTTTTATTAAGTTAATCCCCTTACTAATTCAACTTATGTTGTGACATGATAATCACCGTGATCTCGCCTCTGTCCCCTTTCACAAACAAGAATAGAGGTGATGCATCCATCCGTTACATGTGGACTAGTCGCAAGAGCACCTCCCAATTTCCTCATTTTGAACTAGATAAGCGGTCACACCCAATTATAATACACTTGGGTCAATTAAGGTATAAGGTCATCCTAGTCCGGTTTTCTGTTATAACGATAAACCACAAACACAACCAATATAGTCAAACCAATATACGGAACGCAACTATGTAAGTCCAAGGGACTTACCTCACTCGAAGGTAAACACAAGGGCCTGCTAGTGCTCAGTTTCCCGAAGGAAAGAAAGAATGCCTACTCATACAAGGCATAGGAATCAGAAACGAACCGAAATCTAGAAGTCTACAACTTCTAGTCCCAATGATCTTTAATAGATCTCCAACAAACTGGGGACACGATCCCTAGTATCACATGTATCCCAAGGAACAACATCAATACTCAGCTCAAGGAAAAGGAACGTGGAAACAAGGAAGGAAGAAACTCACCAAAGACGGGAGTTAGTGTAGAGGAAACCGCAGGGGTGGCAGACAGAGGCGCGGGGGCGGCAGAACTTGCAGCCGTGGGGGCGGATTCTTCCAGGCGCGGAGGCGGATTCTGCACAAAAACGGTGTCGGTTTCTTTGACAACAACAACACAACAAGGTTACAAGGCTCGACTGCTCCAAACCACACGCCACAACTCTTCAACCAAGGAAGCCTGAAACACATACTCGTCAACAATAATGGATAAATAAGATTCAAGACTCGATCTTGATTCATGTGAAGAAGAAGGAGAAGAAAAGAGAAAGAAAAAGAAGAAAAGAAGAAGAAAGAAGCATGTAGCAACTATACATGAACGTCAGAAGGATCAAGGGATGAAGAAGTTACACGTTCTATAGAAGATCACAAGGGAAAGGTTGCAGCTTTGCTTGAGCTTGAAAAAAACGTAAGTAAGAAGAGGAAAAAGAAAGAGACGTCGGGAATATATAGAGAATGGTTGTGAAAGAACGAAGGAATGTCAGATTTAGATTTAGAAGATAGAAGGAAAGCCGGCCCATGAAATAGAAGATCGGATCTTCTAAAAAATGAAGGAAATAAAAACGAAATAAAACAGAACGGAAGCGTCTGGATTAGCCGCAGGAACGACCCCTTCACCAGTTCACCGCAGGGACGGTGAAGGCTAAAATCCGGATGGTACATAAACAGTCACATATTTAATTTGATCTACTGATACTTTTTATTGTGTCAACCCAGCCCATAAACTTAGAATGAGCAATGAAAAAGACACCCATAACTTAGCCTTCAAAACATGTCACGTGGCTAATGGATACACGCCTACAGTTACAACATTTACATGTGTCCATATCTCTATGGACATACCCTTCCAAGTGTTTCATTTTTATAAATTTACGACGTAGACAATTGGACATGCCCTTTCTCTTGGAGACATTACGTACGTACCACGGTATCGGATTTTGAGCTCCTTCTTTTCTCAACAATTTTTCGCTTTTCTTTTATTTTATAAATCTTATAATTTATATATTATTTTAAACTTTTCTTGGCTTACTTCATATAAGTCCGATACTGACGGGACGAACATAAAATCATGTACATATGCATGTGCATTATATTCAAATCCAACACCTAAATTCAGTAATATTTCATTCTAAAAAATTCACTGATAATGAGAAGAATACTTATATATTAGACTTGAAATATATCACTTTAGATATAATTATCTCCAATAAATGATTTAATAAGAATAAGTGTGCTTCTTTAAATTTAGCTAGTTTTAATATATCATATTTTGTCGACTAAGTATTTAAATATACCAGGAATAATGAAAAAAAATATTAAGGTAAATTAAAATATTATTATTTGTCATTTCTCTACATAATTTTTATATATCACAGGTTATTCATCAAACAAATATAAAATACAAAAGGGAACAAATATGTAACAAGAAAAGAAGTAATACACTAGAACCAGTAGTATACACAATAGTTAACTAATTTTGTAATAAATAAACTAAAAGTGATTGAGTCACGCAAAATTTGTAATAAATCAAAAGAAAAGTGGTTGTATTCCTGAAAATCTATATCTATTTTATATATTAAATTATGATATTTGACACAGTTTCGTACAATCACCACGTCATTCTTACACGTATCGTCGTTAATTCACATTGCACTAACATTTAATTAACTAATATCTAAACAACTCTTATTCAAATTCGAGGTCCTATCAAACTCTAAATATTTTTTCTTTAAACATATATAACAATAAAACTATTTTTTAATGTCATATAACTAAAATCAATTAATAGTTAATTTAATTTGATTATTATTTTAAAAGTTTTATTTCTATTGTTATTGTACATTATAAACATCATTTATTTAGTAAAACTACAATATTATTGATCAATTTTATATATAATTTTTTTTACTAGGTTATATTTATCTAACAATATATATTAAATATATTATATTTTATTTTGTTGAGGTTTTAAAAAATATTTTATTACGTTTGATAATCTTACAATTACAATTATTTTAACGAATTTAATTGAACTTATCTTATAATAAGAAAACAAGAAAAAAGTAATATTATCACCATGTCCAAATATATAAAGACAACAAAAATATCTATGTAATAATAATTGTCATTATTTTTAAGATAAAAATATATTATTATTATAATAATTTTATCCTCTAATCCTCACTTATTATAGATAAATATATCTTATATACAATTTATATATATACATATATTTAGTATAAAATACAATCAAACAACTAAGTTTATCAAATTAATAGATAGATTTCCCATATAACTATTTAGCCATCTTTTATTCGATGGTGTAATTATTTTATAGTTTACAAAAATAGAAAACACATTTTATTATACGGTTTTTGTAACAAACCAAATTTTTTCTTATATAAATTAAGCCACCTTGTAAAAAAATATTTCATTGAATAGAAATACATATACTACTTTCAAGTGAATTTTTGGCAAGTATTTGATCATATTGTTTAGAACACCCTTATTACACTTAATTATTAGATTTTAATTTTTTTTTTCCTAAAATCAATTTTACTCCATAAATTGGTTGATTTATTTTTATTTATTTTTACAGAAACTTTTTTTTACAAAATTATTAATTAATTCACTATTATAAGGAATTTTCCATTTACCTTTTGGTTTAATTTTTTGTTCATTCGTAGGAGTTTGCCCTTACGCAAAGCATCACATAATAAGTAATACAATTTTTAATGTAATCAACCCTAATGCTCTCTTGGATCGATATATATATATATATATATATATATATATATATATATATATATATATATATATATATATATATATATATATATATATATATATATAACCACAATGTTTGCTTATATTGATATTGACTTTGGCATCGGAGCAACCTATAAGATAGTGCCTAAAGGTCCTCTCTCACTATTGTTATTGCAAGGTTGTAGTGCTCAGACCGTTCTCAACCTTTCAGTTTTATAATATACCCTAATGCTCTGTTGGATCAATATTAACTCTGACATCCAAATAGCTTAGTGGACACGTCTTGTGTTCCTCTTTCACGATTGTGATTGCAGGTCTTGGATTCTTGGTTGAATATTATTCATAATATGAAAAAATTCAACCTTACAACAAGCGTGAGATAACAGGTTAGAAAATTCTCAGCACAATTAATTATCAAACATTTTCTTACAAATAAAATTACCGTCGAACCCGTGCAAGGCACGGGTAATTAAACTAATATTACTAGTAAAGCAATATACATTGAAGATGGCGTAGCGCATTGTGGATCCATGATTCTGATACGGAGTTCTCACAATTAACGTCATAACATTTTTTTAAATTACTTATTGATTTTGTAACGATTTTTTAGTTAAATTAATCATTAGATTAATTTTATTTTAATATTATTTAACAAAATCAAATATTTATTTTTCCCTATAATATATTTTATATTATATTATCATACACCTGAAGTTTTATTTTTAGAAGCAATTTTCCTTAATTTTTTCAAAGGATTATCAACACAATCTATTTATATTAAATATTTTCACGGATTTTGCTATCTCACATTAATTATCAAGTGAGGGTGATAGTATGAGAACATGTATAGTTTGAGGGTTTGAAGATTAAACATATCATGCATGTCTGGTCCTTTTGCTAAATTCAAGTATAATTATTAATCATACCGGATTAATATATGGTATTTGAGTCGTTGACCTAATGCATTTGGATTGTTGACCTTGGCTATGTTTGCCAAGATGCAAACACTAGTGTTTGTGCGTGTGTGGTAGTGTTTATATAGTTAATGGGTGTTTGACTCAGAATAAAACACTAATGTTTAGTGTTGCTCGGTTGGTTTTTAAAACACTTTTCACATCAAGGGTTTCTATCAAACACTAGTGTTCAAACTTTGGAATTGACCTTGTTATCCCTATCATTTTAACCATACGCTAAATACCTCGTATATAAGAAACATTCTCTCACCTCAAAATATCACTCTCGTCATCTGAAGGTAGGAGAAAAGACAAATAAGGAGAAAGACAAGAAGAAGATAGATGTAACACCCCAATTTCTGGAAACTCGAAGCGTTACGGGGTAGGACCTCACAATGGGTCCCGACCCTCATAGTAGCAATGACAAAACGCATCTTACAACAGGACACAAAAAAATGAAAACCAAAACTCAATATAAAATCAAAGGTTTAAACAAAGGAAAACGTAAAAGACTCGCAGCCGAGTTGAAACAAAAGGAAAAACAACAACATAAACATAAATCCGATCCCGTCCTATAATGTACGGGAACCCCGACTGACCACACCATTTGGATCACTCAACAACATCCTGAACCTGAGGAACATCTACAACATCGGTATAAACCGTTAGCTAACATTCTAGATATCAGAAAGACAGTAAAGGACAAACACACATAAGGTAAAGTAAACACATCATCATGCTCACAACAACCGGTTATTATATTTCATTGGGTTCTCCGATTACTTATTCAACTTATGGTTGTTACACGAGTATCACTACGATCTCACCTCCATCCCCTTTCACCAACAGGAATAGAGCGTATGCATCCTTCTGTTACTTGTTGGACTAGTTGCGAGAGCACCTCCTAGTTTTCCCATTCTGAACTAGACAAGCGGTAACCGCCGGTTATAATACAATTGGACCAGTTAAGATATAGCAAAGGTCAATCCTCTTCCGGTTATTAGTTATAACATGATAAACAACACAAACAAGTCAATACAATCAAACCAATACGCAGAATAAAGCTAAGTAAGTCCAAGGGACTTACCTCACTTGAAGGTAATCTAAAACTTAGCAAACACTCAGAGAACGACTCAAAAATCCTCAGGAAAGGAACCAAGGGAAGCCTGCTCAACAAGACATCACAAATCAAGAACCAAATGATTGCTAGAAGTCTGTACTTCTAGTCTCTATGATCTCTAAGAGATCTACACATGCTAGGGTCACAAACCCTAGTCCTACAGATCAACAAGGGACAACAACATCCAAAAGAGCTAATGAAAGGAACGAGGGAATCAAGGAAGGAAAGCAACTCACCAAAGATGGGAAGACTGTAGAGAAACTGAGGGGGCGGTTGGGCAAAGGCTCATGGGCGCAATGTGACAGAGGCGCAAGGACGGCTCTATGTAGGCGCGGGGGCGGATCCTTGACAGAGGCGTATGTCAACTTCTCGATGACAGCAGAACCACAACAATGACAAAGCTTGCTCTTCCAACACTCACACACTTCACAACTCAACCAAGGGAGCTTGTGAACATCAAAGGATCATCAACGAAACGCTCCACAAGAATCAAGGATCAAACTTGATTCTTGGAGAAGAAGAATTGGGAAAACAAATGGAGAAACAAAACAAAAGGTAAACAAGGTGCAACAGCATATGAACGTGATGAAGAACAAGGGAGGAAGAACTTACACGTTCAGCAAGATCACAGGAAGCAAGGCTGTAAAACTCAAGAGTTGAAGAAAGCTTAAGCAAGAAATGGGAAAAAGAAGAAAAAACGGGAATATATAGAGATGGGCTGGAAAGATGGATGGAAAGGACGTTCTAGGATTAGGAAGAAGATAAGGAAGCCGGCCCATAAGATTAAAGATCGGATATTCTATCTATGAAAGTAAGATTAAATGAAACGGATCGGGCACGATCTGCAACGTATTCGCAGGGGCGGATCGCTCGTGCCGCAGGGGTGGCCCCTTGTCACTGCGGGGGCGGTGACAGACACAGAAGGCCGCTGGGGCGGCTTTCTTCACTGTAGGGGCGGTGAAGGAAAAATTGGGGTCTTACATCAGAATCCCTTAAAAAGAAGTTTCGTCCCAAAACTTACAACAGCCCGAAAGAACACACAACAACACAACAACGCTAAACATAACTTATATATTCCCACTCGGGGCACGTAACTCAAAACGTCACAAAAGCGTACACCACTCAAAAAAATGAGTAACCGAAACACACAACTATGCTAAAGGTGCATCAAGCTCAGCGTAAAACTCCGGATAGTTCCTTTGGATACTGTCCTTTGTCTCTCAAGTTGCCTCATCAGCTCCTCACATCGACCACTGAATCTTTATCATCGGTATGTCCTTCGAACGAAAGTGTATCGTACTACGCTCTAAGATAGCTACCGGGTGCTGAACAAACGTGTGGTCTGGCTCGACCACTAGATCCTCATAACTGACGATGTGTCTCTGGTCCGGTATGTACTCCCGTAACTGTGAAACATGGAAGACGGGGTGAACACCCTCAAGCCTCAGTGGCAAATCAAGTCTGTATACTGCCTCTCCAACTCGCTCAAGAATCTCAAACGGTCCGACATATCTGGGACTCAGCTTCCCCTTGACACTGAAATTTCTGACGCCTCGTGTCGGGGATACTCTCAACCAAACATGAGTTCACACTCTGAACTCTAGAAGCCTGCGCCTCTTATCTGCATAAGACATCTATCGACTTTGTGCTGCTAACATTCGTTCTCGGATCACTCCTGCTCGAGCCATGTCATCCTGAATTTGCTCAGGCGTTATACCGTTAACATTGTTCGGCTCGTCCCAACACAACGGTGTACGGCATCTTTGCCCATATAAATCCTCATAAGGAGCCATCCTGATCGATGCGTGCCAACTATTGTTATTTGAAAACTCCACTAAGGGAAGGTGATCTGGCCAAATCCTATCCCTAGTCCAACACGTAGGCTCACAACATGTCCTCTAGAGTATGGATGGTCCTCTCGGACTGGCCATCGGTCTGAGGATGATAAGAAGTCGTGAAATGCAGACTCATACCTAGGATGGCATACAATTGCTGCCAGAACCTCGAGGTGAACCGTCCGTCTCTATCAAAGACTATAGTTCTAGGTACCCCATGAAGTCTCACTATTTGTGTCGTGAACTCCTCCGTTAGTCGACTTACCGGCCACGTCTCCTTGATAGGAATGAAACGCGCGGTCTTCGTCAATCGATCTACTATAACCCAGATAGCATCAAAACCTCGACTCGCCCTCAAACCGGTTACAAAATCCATCGAGATGTCTTCCCACTTCCACTGAGGGACGGGAAGTGAGTGTAACTCTCCGCGTGGTCGATGATGCTCGATCTTGACCTACTGACAGGTCGCACACTGAGCTACATATCTCGTCACATCTGGATTCAGTCCTTCCCACTAGAAAGAGCGTTTGATATCCTGATACATCTTACTCGCACGAGGGTGCACTAAGTAAGGTGAAGAGTGAGCCTCCTGAAGGATCCTCTGTCTCAACTCTTGATCTGAAGGCACACATACATGCTCCTGGCGTCTCAAGATCCCATCAACACCGATTACAAATTGTGGTGCCTCTCCTTGAGACATCCAGTCTCGGATATGTATCAAAGGTGGGCAACTCTCTTGCTTTTGTCGGATTTCGGGCAACATATCAGGTAAGATCTCCAAGGTGGACAACTGTTGTCGGAATCTGGAAAGTGGATATCCATCTCTAGCCCTACAAGATCTCGTTGTAATTGTGGCTGAGCTGTCAGCCTAGCGATCGCCATCTCCCGGGGAGTCTTCCTACTAAGGGCATCAACTACCACATTAGCTTTTCCCGGGTGGTATAAGATCTCAAGATCAAAATCCTTGATCAACTCCAACCATCTGTGCTGGCGGTTATTCAACTCCTGCTGAATGAATATATACTTAAGACTCTTATGGTCCGTGAATATCAAACACGTAGCTCCGTACAAATAATGCCTCCAAATTTTTCAAAGCATGAACAACAACAACCAACTCAAGATCATGGGTAGGGTAATTCTCCTCGTACGTCTTCATCTATCTAGATGCGTAAGAAATCACCTTACCTCTCTACATCAAAGCACATCCCAAGTCTAGCTTGGATGCATCGTTGTAAACCACAAAGTACTCAATGTCCTTTGGCTGAGCTAAGATAGGAGCAGAGGTCATCCTCTTCTTCAGCTCCTTAAAGACCTGTAGGCACGGTTCGGACCATACGAACCTCGTAGACTTCCTCAATAAGGAAGTGAGCAGGCAGACGATAACTGAAAAGCCCTCAACAAAACGCCTATAGTAGCCCGCTAATCTTAAGAAGATGCGTACCTCCTTGACGTTCTTAGGAGGCGGCCAAGATGCTACTAACTCGATCTTTGCCGGATCTACCTTGACCCCTTTAGTTGAAACGATGTGACCAAGGAATGCTACCTCGGGCATCCAAAACTCGCACTTAGAGAGCTTGACATAAAGCTCTCTGTCCTGTAATACCTGAAGAGCGATCCTCAAGTGTTCTGCATGCTCCTCTCTGCTACGAGAGTATACCAGAATATCATCTATGAAGACAACTACAAACTGGTCTAGGAAGTCGATGAAGATGTTGTTAATCAACTCCATGAAAATTGTGGGCCCATTCGTGAGCCCGAATGGCATCACTACAAACTTGTAGTGTCCATATCTGGTCCGAAATTCCATCTTTACTATGTCCTGCTCTCTCACCCTCAGCTAGTGATATTTGGATCTCAGATCGATCCGCGAAAACACTGACGCTCCATGCAACTAATCCAAAAGATCGTCAATACGGGGCAGTGTGTACTTATTCTTGATTGTCACCTTGTTAAGCTCTCAATAGTCGACACATAACCTCATTGACCCGTCCTTCTTCCTAACGAAGAGTACTGGTGCGCTCCAAGGAGATACACTAGGGTGGATGAAGCCCTTCTCAACTAACTCCTCGAGCTACTTCTTCAATTCAAGCATATCAATAGGCGTCATATGGTAAGGAGCCTTAGAGATCGGTCTCGTACCGGGCTCTAGATCAATGCCAAAGTCTACACTCCTCTGTGGAGGTAAACCTGATGGCTCTCCAAAGACGTCAGCAAACTCGCAAGCTACCGGAATCTCCTCAAAAGCTGGACTCGTACTATCCTTTATGGCATAGAACCAAAAATCCTCGCATCCCTGATTGATAAGTCTCGGAACTTGTATTGCACTGATGATTGTACCAGTCTTCCCGAGATCCCATCCTCTAAAGATCTCAACATGGCCTACATCTATAGTTACCGTGACTATCCTTATGCGGATGTCCAAAACTACTCAATTTCAAAACATCCAATCCGTGCCCAAAATAAATTCTTCATGTACTAAGTACATGACGAAGAAATCAACTGGCAAATCGCGACCTCCTAATCTAATAGGGCAATCGCGAACCTCTCATGTACCTCTAATCTTACCCCCATCTGGAAATCCTATAAAGAAGGGTCTACCTTCTACGGTAAGTAAGGCCAATATATCTACACATGCATCATATATAAAAGAATGCGTAGCACCGATATCGAAATGAACTTTGACACGAAAACCATTAATATGAATGGTACTTGTGGTCGTTGGTGCGGTCGGCTCCATTGCACTCCTCAGCTCATAAACTTTGGCTGATGCATCTCTGGTGTTTGCTGAATGATAGCATGAAATATGACGTTATTTTAAGCTCACGTTTTAATTGTTTTTCCCTTTATTTTGTGTATGTGGATACAAGTTTGAAGCAATTATGAGTTCATTCACCTATTTTATCGATATAGAGATCTACACAAGCTTTGGTGTGTTTGTAGGTGAACAAAGGAATTGATTGAGGCATAAATAGAGTATATAGGAGTGATTGATTATGCTAGGCATCAAGGAGATGCATTAGAGAAGCCAAGGAAAGGATAGGAGTGGAAAGCTTTCAGAAACAAGAGGATTCATGCATGTTTCGAGCATTCCACGACCAATTTTGACTTTCCACGGTCGTGGTTTTAGAAATTCTTGTAATTCCAACCGTGGAAAAAAATTTCGAGAGCAACAGAAAGGTTCCACGGGCGTGGAAGTTTGCACTAGGCCGTGGTTTGTGTAACGGTCGCCACGCGTCATTTAGCCACGTCGGCAACGGTTAATGGGCTTTTGTAACCCTATTTCCTCCCTATAAGAAGGTTGAAGGAAGGAGAAAAACGGACGGCTTACATCCAACGCATTTCGAGGACATTGCTTAGGAAGATTATATTGTGTACAGGGAGATTCGGAAAAGGACACATTTGAAGATTGCGTACTTGGAGAAAGATCTTAGGGTTTCGATAGAAGGCGGATTGACATCCCGTTCTTCTTTGTTCCTTGAGTATTGATAGATTACTGGTTTTATTGAGATTGATTTCGGTGTTTTTCATTAAGGTTTCAAAGTTCTATTCTTTATTCCTTTCTTATTTGATTGTTGATTTTACAATGATGATTATTGGCTAAAAACCTTTAGCGCTTCTAAGGTGAAGGGTTGATAGTTGTGGCATAGATAATGATAGATTGAACCAAAACAGATTGGACCCTGAGAGTTGCGAGAAACCTCGTCGTCGAGGCTTTCCACGACATGTTCTTGAGTTCCACGGCCGTGGTTCTTCAAGATCGGACCGTGGTTTTCCTTTGTCGTACGCTCTTTGCTTTTTCTTTGATCCAAAGTTTTTGATTTACCTTAACCTAGCATTGGCTTACGTTTTCTAGGTAGTAGTGAGACTCAACATCCTCTACTTTGGTTTCGAGCGTCACAACCTTAACCTTTTCGGTTTATCTTTGATTTCCTTGGCTTTGGGCATGGGTATTTGAGAGTAATTCTTATCCTTCGATCCTTTCAATACTGCAGCCTCAACAACCATTATAGAGAGAGCCTTTGGGTGAGATATATGGGTTTGGAACTTCGCCGTACATAACCTTACATTAGATATACCTTTGCAATCCCGACTCTGTCCTTATATCTTTAGAATATCTTGAATCAATTGCCAAAATTGGATATCCGGATCTTTAGAATCGTTGTTTTCCCAATATTATTTGCAAAATCTTTCTATTTTATTGCTTGACAACTTTACGAACTGAATTTGTTCCCCCAAATCCCTGAGTTCGATACTCTGGAATTCTTGCTTTACTACACCGATCCGTACACTGCGGGTTCGATTTGATTTAATTTCTGTTTTATTAATTTAAGTTTTGCACTCACATTTTCGAGCAAACAAGTTTTTGGCGCCGTTGCCGGGGATTTGGTTTAGGCCAAATTCGGCTCTGGGTTGTCGAGCTTGGGAGCTTTGCTCTTATTATTTGACCTATCTATTTGAGTGATTTTGCAGAATTTTTAGGTGTATGCGAAGGTCTAGATCAGCGAAAGACCTCGTTCCTTTTTATCCCGAACCTGAGAAAACATTGAAGAAAAAGTTAAGGGAGAAAAGGATGGATGAACACAATGAAAAGAACAACCAACAAGAGTTGGATGAGACTAGAGCTCAATTAAATACAAGTGAAAGACTACGTCTTGAGGAGCAAGTTGTTGCTTGTGCTGATAGAGAGCGGCATCAAGCTCAAATGGATGAGCTTAGGGCGATGGTTCTACAAATGCAATTAGATAAAGGCGCCGGGAGTAGGAGGGCTAGATCATTTAGAGCGGATTCATCCAATGATGATGACATGCCGGAACTAGAGGATATTCCACCAATAAACCTGCCAGCCCGTGATAATCCTTGAGCATATGTTGATCCTCGTATTCTCACTAGAGATGTGAGAGTTGCTAATGTCGTGGATGAACCACGAACTCTTGGGCAACGGATGGACCCAATTCAGCAACCACGCCGTTTGGGTGTGAATTTTGGAGGTCAAGACGCCCATGATTTCGGGTTTAGCCTGCAAGTTATTACCATGGTCCGCCAAAGTTAGTTTGGTGAAATGGATGCTGAATCTCCAGACCAACATTTACAAAGTTTCGAGATTCTTGTGGAGACAATGAAGCCGAAAAGGGTTGTCAACAACAATTACAAGTTGAAACCGTTCTTTTTCTCTTTGAAGGACAAGGCTTTAGCTTGGTATCAAGCTCTTCCAACTGGAAGACTAAGCACATGGGAGGATTTGACTTCCGAATTCCTCACCAAGTTCTTTCCGCCATCCAAAACAGCGGAATTAAGAGGTAAGATAAATGCTTTTTATATGAAACCTAACGAAAGCTTGTTCAAATCTTGGGAAAGGTTTCAAGATCTTCTATTGGATTGCCCACACCATGGCATTTCAAAGCTGGAATTATTGGAGATCTACTACAAAGGGTTGGATGTGGAAACACAATTCAAACTTCAATCCCTTTCTTGCGGAACATTCATGAACATGAGATAAGATGATCGATGCTTGGGATTTCATTGAGAAGCAAGCCCTAGTGATTGAGAGATATTCCCATAGGAAAGGCGATGATGGGAATCGAAGTTCCGGAGATCAAGGAGCAAAATTAAATCCAGCAGCTCAAGCTCAAATTTTCTCCCTCAACAATGAAATTAAAGAGCCGAAGGAAGTCCTAAAATCCACCCTTCAAAAGACGAAGGAGCAGGACGTTGTCTATCTAGAAAGGGAGAACAACAAACAAGGAAATAGGAACAACTACCGGAACAATAATTGGAACAACAACAACAATAGGAACTCCAACAACAACTGGAGATCTAACCAACAAAATCCCGGTAATCCCTATTCACATGCTGAAAATGCACTAACATCACCTTCTTTTTCCTCTACTCCTTTGAAAAGCCAGGGGCAAACTTCAAATAATTCAAGCAAACCGAAAACACGATGTTGTGCTAGAGACAATCTTGGGGAAGCTCCAAGGATTGGAGAATCATATTACTTCGGTTGATAAAGCACAATTAGCTTTAGAAAACCAAGTATTCGGCAAGGCCGGAGAAGTTCCTAGAGATCAAGGAAAGCTTCCCGGAAAGACGGAGGACAATCCGAAAGGAAGGGTGATGACGATTACAACTAGAAGTGCTGTAACAAGCACCGACCAGCAGCCCAAGTTCGTCGAAGTCCCCGCTGAGAAAGAGAAAGAAAATGAGAAGGAGAGGGAAGATGTCTATGTTCCTCCTCCAGCTTACAAACCTCCTTTTCCGTTCCCGCAATCTAGAGCGAGAGCGCGTCTAGACAAGCAGTTCGGTAAGTTTGTTGATCTAATGAGCAAACTGCATATTAACATACCTTTTATTGATGCAATTTTATGTATGCCCGCTGACGGGAAATTCTTAAAAGAGATCCTCTCTAACAAGAGGAAGTTGGAAGACTTTGGAGAAGTCAAGATGAGTTCGGAGTCTTCGGAGCTCATCAAAACAATGACGGAAAAGATGCCCCCAAAGATGCGAGATCCGGGGTCATTTTTGTAACACCCCAAATTCTGAGAACACGGGGAGCTACTGGTTAGGACCTCACAATGGGTCCCGACCTTAGTTTGATAACAATTTCACTAGGATCTTACAACAAGGCACAAAAATATTTAAAACATTTGAAAACTTTAAACAATATATACATGAAGAATATGTATCAGCCTTACAAAGCAAAGATACCAAAACGACATATATGAAGAACAAAAGACATCCCCGTCTCCAACTAAATGAGTATATGGACCCGGATGACCATTCCCTCCGGATCTCTCTACAACTGTCTTCACCTGCAAGACATCTACAAGCGGTATCAAACCGTTAGCTAACATTCTATGCATAAGTATAAATGTAAAAGCACAAACACACAATATACACAATCAACATGCAACACTCAATCCTTTTATTATCTTTAATTAGGTGATAGGTTATTACTAATGATACTTATTTTGTGACACGAGGGATTCCCAAACCTCGCCCCTGTCCCCGTTTACCAACGCGGAATGGTACTAATGCATCTGACCGTCTACTTGACTGGGCTGGTCACAGAGAACCTCCTAAATTCTCGTAAGAGCTAGGCAGATGATGTCACAACCCGTTATTATACACTTGGGTCAATTACGTAAATAATAAAGTCGGCCTAATCCGGTTTCGTTGTTTATCATAACTAACAAACACCACTCCAGCTAAGTTAGTCCATGGACTTACCTGAATCAGATCTCGACTCTCTTAATCACAACTCAATCTGTAACTGTATAACTCGGTTGCCTGTCATAGGAGGCAAGTGTGTCAACACACTTTCTAGGTAATTAGAACCTAAGACTTCTAAGGTAATAGATCCTATTAGAACAGAATTTAATACAGTACCAATTTATGGTAAAATGACTATTTTACCCTTGGTCCCGGAACTTCCAAAAACCCGGAGTACGTACTTAAATTCTTATTTGATCCTAACTAACCATATTCTACTCCCTAGGATGATTTTAGGTAACAACTAGAGAAACTACCCACTTTTCTATTTCTCGAAAAGTCACTAAGGTCCAACTACAACTTCAAATATGAAATTAAAATAAATTTATAAAAATTCTATAATAAATCTCTAAATTATCTATGATATCTAATCTACTCATAGGAGCAAGAATTTCCTAAAACTGTTCAACTATCCCTTCTACAAAACTCCTTAAAGTTGGCTACTACACTACAATGTTCCTATACTCAGTCAAAAATCAATGCTGGAAAAACAGCTCAAGGTCTCTACTTTGGGACGCCATAACTCTTAAACTACAACTCGGATTCCTCTCAAATTTCAGTATGTTCTACTATGAAATCTTATCTATAATATATCCAAAATTCATCAGCAAAGGAGATCAAAAGCCTATTTAAAACTATCTCATAAAACTGCATCACAAGCACCTTTCCTCAACACTTAGAAATTTCAGCACAACAGAAAAACTGCTTACGAACCAATCTTTGAAAAATCATAAATCCCAAACCACTCGCTGGATTCCTCCCAAATTTTATATGTTCTACAAAAATATGTCAACTATATCATATCCAAAATTCAAGCCCAGTGGAGATCAAGAGCTTATTCGAAACCATCTCACAAATCTGCATCTCATGCTGTTTTCTCAACATTCAGCACACTTATACAAACTGCCTGAGGAGTCAACTTTGGAACACCATAACTCTTAAACTATAACTCATATTACTATAAAATTGTAGTATGTTATACACTACAATACCGAATATATCATATCCGAAAACCAGCCAAAAAAGAGGAGTCTAACTTACCCAAATCGTGACTCCAAGTAGACTGTTTGTCACCTCCGAAAACTCAGAAAATTCCCAGCCCTTCTAGCTATCTTCCATGGCTGTTATGAAAGGTTCTAGGATTCAAATGGCTCACATCAGCACATATATATATATATAGAGCGCAATGTAGAGAAGGGAGGGGAGATGTTTACCCAACAAGAGAGACTCGACAAGCTCAAATATACGAGTAGGAAGATGAAGGACGTTGGTTGTTGTGTTATTGTGTGCAAGAAGGAGGAGATGGTTGCTGTCCTTGGAGGCCCACCAATAGCTCGAGCCCGCCGCACCAGCAGTGCCTGAGAAGGCTGCAACCACGGCTCACAAGTCCGCCCTTGCGGTCCGGTTCCTTCTTGTCCCGCAGCTGGAGAAGAGAAGACTCTTCCATGGCCGCCTGTTGTTGATAGGACGATGCCCTACACTGCTGTCTATGCCGGCTAAGGAGACCACGAGGAGGGGATGTGCTGGCACGAAGTGGGCGTTGGATCTACGTCTACAGGTGGCCGAATCGGTCGATGTGTGCAAGGGGGTGAAAAGGGGAGCGGTGATCAGAGAGGGCTCCGGTCTGCTGCGTACATGAGCCTTGCTGTGAGCCCTGGTGGTGGACAGTTGCACGCAGGAGGGAGTGGATGTCGTCGGCGCCGGCCTTGCGTGGAAGAGGAGGCGGACAACAAGGGGAATGCAAGGGAGGGAAAGCGTCAGCCTAGGGTTTACGTGAAAGCAAGGAGGTTGTGTCTATGGCTAGCAGGGGAGGCCGATGGTGTGTTTGGGCTGGCCGGATAGGGCCTTGTCTGGGCCTCATCAAGGCCTTGTCTGGGCCTCGTTAAGGCCTTGTCTGGGCCTTGTCCAAAGGCTTGTCATGCTTGCTAAGAAGGTTATTTAGATTAGTCTTGCAAGAATTAAACTCTAAGGAAGATAGATATATTTTATGTATGTAAAAATTTCACATAAAATGATAAAGTGTTTTTAATTTATAAAACTAAGGATTATGTAAGAAGATTGGAGCTTCACATAAAATTATAGAAGTTGAAAAACACATTTTTTTGTGCTTAACTTTTCACATTATATGACAAGGTTTATGATGATTCGGGATTTACCGGAAATAAAATTTCCGGGTATTACAAGTTACAATATTTATCACTTTATGTGAATTAAGGTCACATAAAATAATAGAATTTATTGTTGTTTTATTTTGTTTAAAAATTAAGAAAGGTTAGCGGATCGGAATCCGGTTCGCTCGGGTTTTAAACGGAAATTAAATTTTCCGGGTATTACATCAGTACCCCCTTAAAATAAGTTTCGTCCCGAAACTTAGAACAAGGTATTTAATCAAACGACTTCCAAAATTAAACTTGTATATCCTAGTCTCACTAAATTTTAATTTCGTTTTCTAAACTCCTCTAACCCTATCAAAGCGTAACGAAAAATCCGGTCGTTACATCAGATCCCCCTCAAAATAAGTTTCAACTCCCTTGTTTCTAAGCTAAAAGAAGGCTTTTATAGGTCCTAGGAAGCCTTCTCCTAAAATAAAGAAAATATTTATTAAAACAATTAAAAGAAAACTGAAATATTCTAAACTTAAAGCCCAATTAAACATTTTAACAAATGGGCATTAAAAATAGTCCAAGAACACTTAAGAATTTCATAATTGTATGTTATGAGGCGTCTAGACGAAGGCCACAAAGGGTCGGGCCATGGGCGAGGTCGCTCCTTGGTTCGCTCCTTGGCTGGCACCATTCTTGGGTTTGCTCGACGGTTGGCGTTGGAATTAGGCCACACGCAAGGATCCTCCCTTGGGCTGGTGCCTTGATAAATAGGAGGGCAAGCATGTCGGAGGTCTCCTTGTACTTGATGGTTCGAATGCTCCCGCATCATTCTCCCCTTCTTTAAAAGGATTCGTCCACAAATCCGGACCTTTTCTAGTTGTAACGTCTCTTCCATGGCTGGAGATTCATCCAATTCCTGGACTTCCCTTGAGCTTATCTTTGGGGTTGTGGAAATCCCAATTGACAATGTTGTTACGCTAAGATCGTGTGATACGCAATAAACTTTAAATTTATACTCGTTATATTTCTCCTAACTCCTAGCGAACCCGCAGTGTACGGGACGTTTGTAGTAGGGATAGTATTCCGAGGTCGAACACAAAGACTAAGGTGAGATTGATTCGAATAGTGATTAAGTTTAGTGAAGATCTAGATTAAGAGAAGAGAAGAGAATAAAGAAATGAAAATCTAAATGTTTTTGGTGGGTTTTGAGGTGATCAATAAAGGATCACAAATCATGCAAAACGAACAATAAGCTATGCTAACAAATCAACGCAAACAAACTAGTTAAAACGAGATATAGATCAAAGATAAGAAAGCGAATTCTAGGGGATTGAAAATTCCGGTTATGGCATAGGACTCAAGCTATTTAATCATTCCTTGGATTAGTTATGATATGTTGGGAGTGAGTGTTTCTAGATTGGGATCAATCACCGGGTAGGTCTCATGGTCCACTAGTCCATCCCTTAGGTCTCATCACCGGGTAAGTCTCTAAGAACCTATGGAATGGAATTCTACACAAACCGGATTGTCACCTAGGGATCTAACCTATCCTCACCGGGTAAGTCTCGAAAGGGTTAGTCCTAAACAACTATCCTAGCACACTTAGTCCAATGGCGGCTTATGAGGCTCACCACTACTTAGGGTTTGTCATCTTTGAAATCTAAGAGTAAGAATCACCGGGTAGGTCTCTTCTAACACTTAGTTGCTAACACTAGGTCACCCTAGGGTAGATTTAACTCAACAAACACTAGGATTTCAACATTCTAACAATCTAAAGCTAGATCCATCGAACCAAGGAGAACCACGGGTTGTTCTACCAAGTCCACGGCCGTGGATCGGCAAGAATAAACCGTGGATCCTAACAGAGGGTTCGTTCAAGTGAGTGACTCATCCAAGGGCAAATCTAAGTCCATCCTATCATAGTCCTAGCCACAACCATCCTTTCTTACCCTAGAATCGCATCTATTTAGCCTACAACATTCATCATAACAATCGAAATCATCAAACATAAAATCATGGCTTCCATTTGTAAGACAATGAAGAGAAAGAGATGCAAAGGTGAAGTACACAAAACCAATCTGAAAATGAGATTAGAATGACTCACAACCCTTCCAAAAGAAGGTTTAAATGGTTCATACAACTCTAGAAATCGATTCCGAAATTCTTCACTACAAAAGCTATCAAAGTCTATCAATGGTGTGTTCTTCTTCTCCTCTCCAATGGAGTTCTTCTTCTCCAATGGTAGCTCTCCTTCTTGAGAGAATCTTCTTGTTGTGAGAGTGGGAGAGAATGTGGGATTGGATGGTGGAAAAATGGAAGATGCACTTTCAGCCAATGCAGGACCACTTTTATACTACAACTTTGCAAGAGCTGGCCAAGAGATCGTGGCACAGCTGTCACAACCGCCTGGCAAGAACCACGGTTGGTTCCACGGCCGTGGAAGTGCCAGTGAACCGTGGTTTGGTGCTTCAGCGTTGCTTTGGTTCATTAAGCTTTGATTTGGTGCATGGCTTGTGTTGACAAGGTTCCATGAGTCCTCTTTAGCCTCTAGCTTGTATCCTAATGAGTCCGAGGGTGTATCATCTTGATGAACGATCCTCAAACGCATCATTTAAGCTCCTAAATTTTCCAAAATACCTACAAAGCAATGCAAAAGTCCGTGTAGACGTCTATCTCGACAAAATACGTGAATTGAGTGCAAACGTCGTGAACTAGTGCCAAACCATGCATGAATGAGTGAGAAATCTATCTAAATGATCACCTAAAAGTTAGTCATAAATCGTGTTATCAAAAATACCCCATACTTAAGGTTTGCTTGTCCCTGAGCAAATTCTCAACTATAGACTAAGAGATGACATGATTTATGTATGCAGAAAAATGGCAAAATCTTTTTGGGTTTGTGCTTCTACTATTGGATCACCTTCATAGTCATGTTTCATGGCAACGGATAAGCAATCATGCATCAAGCATGTGAAAGCATGGAAAGACAATTGTACTTAACTTGAAAGCATGCATGAAATGTAAAAATGAAGAAGTCAAGATGATCAAGAGCATATCCAATCTAGATTACTAAGTCTTACAAACATGCAAATAGGTCATAAGGTCTTGTGAAATAAAAGGCCAAGAAACGTTGTGATTAGGTGGGGATTTTTCTAGGCTATGTGATGCTAATCCGGGAATGGAACTAACTCCACAATCTTGTCCTCGATCAACTTCCCTCAAGTGTATATTTTCTCCATCTTTTCTATCTTTTCTTTTTCTTTCACTTATTTTTGAGACAATGGCATTGGTGTACAAAAGCCGAAACCTTGGTGATTAGCCATCCTCGGGCTTTTTCTATTTTTTCGAGGTGCATCCACACCGGACACACATACCAAAACTCGTTAGGACTATCGGTTTATTTGACTTTGGCAAGGCACCAACACCCGATTATGTGAAGTGTGCCGAGTTACTTGTCATTTAAACCAACGTCCCCAAACCTATATTTTTGTCTACACTTTCACAACAATTTCAGCATTTTCATGACATTCTTTCATCAACATTTTCACCCCACACTTGCTTTTCACACACATCAACACACTAACATGCTCCTATTCCCAAATGAGTCAAAAGAGGTCAAATTTATATCAATTGAGGTGCTCAAACATCATGATCAAGATGAGAAGAAGAGAAAGATGAATTGCCTCATTCATTCCTAGATGGTGTGTAAGAACTAACATGTAATTTCGACTTTCAATACTCAATCCATTCTAGGCAAACATCATGATCAAAAATCATTCATGGGATTCAAGAGAAGTACTTCAAGTCCACATATGCATTCATCAATTTAACACATAAGGCCATTCATAGCCAATCCACAAGACAAGATTCATCATTAGGGTCATATCCAATCCTAGAAAGCACAAAATTTTTAAATTTTCTGATTTTTTTGGATTTTTCGAAATGAGTATATACAATGCAAGACATGCGATAATATTAAACTACCCTAGATGCTCATCATGCAAAGGATCATGCAAACCCCACCCCATACTTAGAAACACATTGTCCCCAATGTGTAAATGAAGTAAAGAAGAGTGAAAGAAGGTTCTCATAATGTAAAAATGGTTTGCTATGGTATTTGGGATTTCTCAAGTGGAATTGATGTTGGATGATCCTATCAACAATGGTAGAGAGCTCTAAGTATTCATCAAAGCGTCGGGACCTGCGCTAGGCACCGCTAGCCGTCCAAGTTCCGCGTCCGCTCCACCCATAATTGATGAGAGGTTCATCATCATCATTCACATGCCATGCAAGGCTTCCAATGCTACCAAGACTTCTAGCACACACACAAAACACACCAAACACACAAAAACAAAAAAATCAAAAACAAAAACAAAACGAAAAAGAGGGAAAAACGTTACCAATGGGTTGCCTCCCATCAAGCGCTTCTTTAAGGTCATTAGCTTGACCAAACTCGGGGGCGTCTCATTCTAGGTGAAGTGGGGCAATCATATCCACCGGAGCTCCCGGAATATACTTCTTTAACCGGTGCTCATTCACCTTGAAATCTCCACAATGCTCCCCTCCTATCTTAATAGCTCCATGGGGGAAAATCTTCTTCACCATATATGGCCCGGTCCATCTTGATTTTAGCTTTCCGGGGAAAAGCCGCAGCCTTGAGTTGAAGAGAAGGACAAGGTCACCTTCACTCAACTCCTTCGGGATGAGGCGCTTGTCATGCCACCGTTTGGTCCTCTCCTTGTAGATCCGGGCATTCTCGTAGGCATCCAACCGGATCTCCTCAAGAGCGTTCATATCAAGCAACCTCTTCTCTCCCGCCTCCTTGAGGTCAAAATTTAGCCACTTAATGGCCCAATAAGCTCTATGCTCCATCTCTACCGGAAGGTGGAAAGACTTGCCATAGACTAACTTGTAGGGAGTGGTGCCAATGGGTGTTTTGAAGGCGGTTCTATATGCCCACAAGGCATCATCGAGCTTCATGGCCCAATCCTTTCTTGTCCTAGAGACCGTCTTTTCAAGAATTCCCTTTATCTCCCAGTTGGAGATCTCCACTTGGCCACTAGTTTGGGGATGGTAAGGTGTTGCCACCTTATGAGACACCCCATACTTAGCCAAAAGTGCCCCAAAGTTCCTATTAGTGAAGTGCTTCCCTCCATCACTAATGATCACCCTTGGTGTTCCAAACCTAGGAAAGATCACTCGGTTGAAGAACCGCACCACCACCTTGGCATCATTTGTAGGAGAGGCGATTGCCTCCACCCATCTCGAAACATAGTCAACCGCCAATAGAATGTAGAGGTTTCCACATGAAGAAGGGAATGGTCCCATGAAGTCCACACCCCACACATCAAATATCTCCACTTCTTGTATGTTGTTCAAGGGCATCTCATTCCTCCTTGAGATGTTGCCCGTCCTTTGGCAAGCATCACAAGCTACCACAAAGCTTTGCACATCCTTGAACAAACTTGGCCAAAAGAAGCCCGATTGTAACACCTTCACACATGTCTTGTGTGAGCTAGCATGCCCTCCACATGGCAAGGAATGACAATGGCGGATCACACTCTCCACCTCATCCTCCGGTATGCATCTTCTAAACATTCCATCCGGCCCTCTCTTGAACAAAAGTGGTTCACTCCAATAGTAGTGCCTCACATCCTTGAAGAACTTCTTTCTTTGGGCATATGTTAATCCGGGAGGCACTTCCTCACACACAAGATAGTTCACAATGTCGGCATACCATGGCTCACTTCCTCTAGACACTTGGAACAAGCATTCTTCCACCATTTGCAATTGCTCATCCCGGAATGAATCATCAATCGGGATGTCATCTCTCTCAAGCTCTAATGGTGGGAGTCTACTAAGGTGATCCGCCACGGAGTTCTCGGATCCCTTCTTGTCCCGGATTTCCAAGTCAAACTCTTGAAGAAGAAGGATCCACCGAATCAACCTTGGTTTGGCATCCTTTTTGGTAAGGAGATAACGGATCGCAGCATGATCCGTATAAACTATGACCTTCGCTCCAACAAGATATGAGCGAAACTTCTCAAAAGCATACACCACCGCTAGTAATTCTTTCTCGGTGGTAGCATAATTGAGTTGGGCATCATCTAGCGTCTTGCTAGCATAATAAATGGCATGAGTGCGCCCATCTTCCTTTGCCCCAAAATAGCCCCAACGGCTACATCACTTGCATCACACATGATCTCAAATGGTAAACTCCAATCCGGAGGTTGCATGATAGGTGCGGAGATCAAGGCGTTCTTCAACCTACAAAAAGCCTCAAGACAATCCTTGGAGAAAACAAACTCAACATCTTTCATTAGTAGGTTAGTGAGGGGCTTAGAAATTTTAGAGAAATCTTGAATAAACCTCCGGTAAAAACCGGCATGCCCTAAGAAACTCCTTACCCCTTTCACCGAGGTAGGTGGTGGCAACTTCTCTATCGTTTCAATCTTGGCCCTATCAACCTCAATGTCACGGTTAGACACCAAGTGTCCTAACACAATACCTTCACTTACCATGAAGTGGCATTTTTCCCAATTCAAGACAAGGTTTGTCTCCTCACATCTTTTCAATACTAATGACAAGTTAGCCAAGCAATTATCAAAGGAAGAACCATAAACAGAAAAATCATCCATAAACACTTCCATGATATTTTCAATGTATTCCGAAAAGATAGTCATCATACACCTTTGGAAGGTGACGGGTGCATTACACAACCCAAATGGCATTCTCCTATATGCAAAAGTACCCCATGGACATGTAAATGTGGTTTTCTCTTGGTCATCGGGGTGGATAGGGATTTGGAAGAATCCACTATAGCCATCTAGGTAGCAAAAATGAGAATGTTGAGCTAACCTCTCTAGCATTTGGTCAATGAAGGGGAGAGGGAAGTGATCTTTCCTAGAGGCCATGTTAAGCTTCCTATAGTCAATACACATCCTCCATCCCGTAACCGTCCTAGTTGGGATTAGTTCATTGTTCTCATTAGTCACTACGGTCATCCCACCCTTCTTAGGAACTACATGAACGGGACTAACCCACTTACTATCCGAAATAGGGTAGATAATTCCCGCATCTAGCAACTTAATGATCTCTTTCTTGACTACCTCTTTCATTATAGGATTCAATCTTCTTTGATGTTCAATAGAGGGTTTATGGTTATCTTCCATCAATATCTTATGCATGCACAAAGAAGGTTTTATGCCAACCAAATCATCAATAGTATAGCCAATGTCTTTCCTATGCAATCTTAGCTCATGCAATAACTTAGCAAGTTCATCATCATTCAAGCATGCATTCACAATCACCGGATATGTAGAATTTTCACCAAGAAAAGCATACTTCAAATGAGAGGGGAGGGGTTTGAGTTCAAGTTTAGGAGGACCTTTATCGAGTGGAGACGATCCAAATAACGTTGGATGAGATGAATCCAAAGCAAATGAAGACTCTCCAAGGCTCTTTGAAGCTTGACCATCATCAAGAGTTGCTCCTGGGAGTACCACGGCTGAATCCACGGATCTTGGCACATCCACGGCCGTGGAAGTTGCCAGGCTTGCTCGTTGGAGCTTTCCAGAGAGTTCTACGGCCGTGGAACCCATTCCACGCCCGTGGAACCTACAGATGTTCAGCATGCTTCCGTGATCCTCAAATTCAGCTCTTGTCTCTTTTCCTAGTGCTTCCAAGGCCTTGATTTCTTCATTGCAAGCCTCCTCAACACCTTCCTCCATCAAACTCAAGGTAAGAACCTTCTCCAAGGGGTCCTTGATCAAGATCGAGCTTACAACTTCTCTAGACTCCTCTTGCTTGACTATGTTGAAGACATCCTCATCAAGGGTTGGCCCTTTCATCATTGTGGACAACATGAACTTGATGTTCTCTTCTCCAATGTTGAAGGAGAGAGTCCCATTCTTGCAATCCACTAGGCATCCGGAGGTGGCTAGGAAGGGTCTTCCTAAGATGATGGGAACCGGATAGTCCGCCGGAATATCTAAGACAACAAAATCAATCGGCACATAGAAACTTCCTAGTTGCACCGGAATGTCTTCTAAGATCCCAACTGGGTGAGTGATAGAACGGTCCGCCATATAGAGGGTCATCTTGACCGGTTTCGGCTCCCCTAGCCCAACTTTGTTGCAAAGCGTAAGCGGTATGATGCTTACACTTGCTCCAAGATCACAAAGGGCTTCATACTTCACATCTCCCACTCCAATTGGGACACAAAAGGAACCCGGATCTCTTAGCTTGGGAGGCATCTCCTCCTTCATTGTTTGGATCAATTCCGAGGACCTCTTTGTCATTCTTATTTCCCCATACTCCTCCAACTTCCTTTTGTTGGAGAGTATCTCCTTCAAGAACTTGCCATATGCCGGCATTCCTAAAATAGCATCCATGAACGGAATATTAATATGCAATTTAGACATTAGTTTAAGGAATTTACCAAAGTGATTGTCCAAGCGAGCTCTTGCTCGTGATTGTGGGAATGGTAGTGGTGGTTTGTATGGAGGCGGTGCCACATATGTTGGCTCAACATCCTTGCTCTTGCCTCCATCTTCTTGCAATATTTCTTCTTCTACCATTACTTGCTTTCCCTTAGCATTTTCCTTGGGCAAAGGCTCCTTCATACTCAACCCACTCCTTGTAGTGATGGCCAACACTTGGCCTCTTGGGTTGTCCTCGGTCCTTCCGGGAAGCTTTCCCGGATCTCTATGGGCTTCACCCGCTTTTTGGAACACTTGTGCTTCCAAAACCTTTTGAGCTTTAGAAATGGAAGTCACCGTGCTCTCAAGACCACTCAACCTTCCAAGCAATTGCTCAAACATCATTTCGGTCCTATCCTTTGGAGGTTGATTAAATCCGGGTGGAGGTTCTTGTGAAGCTTTTGGTGGTGAAGTTGTGCTTGTGGAAGCGGGAGGGTTCAAGGCTCCATCCGGGTTAGAGTAGGAAAACCCGGGATGGTTGTGGTTGGGCCGGTAATTGTTGAATTGCCGGTTGTTGTTGAAGTTCCTTGGGCCTTGGTAGTTGTTGTAATTGCCCCTCCCTATGTAATTGACATCTTCCTCCTTGGAAGACAAGTTTGCTTGCACTTGCACTTGAGGAGTTGCTTGGTTCTTCAAAGTTGTAGCACACAACTCCCTCAAAGATTTTAGCTCGTTGTTGATGGCGTCAAGCTTGAAATTGCTCATGGTGACTTCACTCACCTCATATGCTCCAGCCTTTCTCCCTTCACTCTTCCTATGGGAGTATTTCTCAATCACTAGAGCTTGCTTCTCCACAAACTCCCAAGCATCATCCACATTTTTCTCCATGAAAGTCCCACCGGAAAGAGATTGGAGCTTGAATTGGCTATCTTCATCAAGTCCTTTGAAGTAGATCTCCAATAGCTCAATTTTTGGTATACTATGGTGTGGACAATCTAGGAGAAGATCTTTGAACCTCTCCCAAGACTTGAACAAACTCTCTCTATCCTTCATCACGAAGGCATTGATCTTCCCTCTTAACTCGGTAGTCTTGGAAGGTGGGAAGAACTTAGTCAAAAACTCGGTTGTCATCTCCTCCCAAGTACTCACTCGCCCTTGTGGAATAGATTGATACCAAGCCAAGGCTTTATCCTTAAGAGAGAAGGAGAAAGCCCTAAGCTTATGGTTGTTGCTTTCCAATCTAGGCGGTCTAAGAGTCTCCATCAAAATCTCATAGTTCATCAAGTGTTGATGAGGAGACTCTCCTTCCATCCCTCCAAATTGATTATGCCGGATCATTTGTAGAACTTGAGGGCGGAGCTCGTAGTTGTGGGTTGCGGGATCTCCTAAGTTCACACCCGGACGGTGTGCTCTTTGTGCCGGATCCATACGTCTCCCCAAAGTTTGTGGCTCTTCAATAGCAATGGGTACAACCCTAACATTCGCCGCCGGCTGCGGTTGAGGTGGAGGTTGTTGACGATTAAGCTCTCCTTGCACAAGGGCTTGCCTAATCTCATCAATCTCCCTCCTAGTTGCTTCTTGCCTCTCATTGGAAAGTCTCCTTTCTTCCTCCAAGAGCTCATCTCTTAGCCTAATTTGCTCTAAAGTTTCATCCAATTCAGCTTGGAGGTCTCTTCCGGCCATCTCTTTTCCATTTTTAATGCTCTTTGATCTAGATCTAAGGGTTTTTTCCGGTTCGGGATCGAATGAAGCTAAATCCTTTCCACGAGATCTTCGCATACACCTAAAGAGTAAGAGATGTCCTGAAAAGCAAAGACACAAACCAAAGAGAGATCAAAAGCAACAAGAAAGATCTACACTATAAACAATCACAAAATAGACTCAATCTAGACCTAGTCCCCGGCAACGGCGCCAAAAACTTGTTACACTAAGATCGTGTGATACGCAATAAGCTTTAAATTTATACTCCTTATATTTCTCCTAACTCCTAGCGAACCCGCAGTGTACGGGACGTTTGTAGTAGGGATAGTATTCCGAGGTCAAACACAAAGACTAAGGTGAGATTGATTCGAATAGTGATTAAGTTTAGTGAAGATCTAGATTAAGAGAAGAGAAGGGAATACAGAAATGAAAATCTAAATGTTTTTGGTCGGTTTTGAGGTGATCAATAAAGGATCACAAATCATGCAAAACGAACAATAAGCTATGCTAACAAATCAACGCAAACAAACTAGTTAAAACGAGATATAGATCAAAGATAAGAAAGCGGATTCTAGGAGATTGGAAATTCCGGTTATGGCATAGGACTCAAGCTATTTAATCATTCCTTGGATTAGTTATGATATGTTGGGAGTGAGTGTTTCTAGATTGGGATCAATCACCGGGTAGGTCTCATGGTCCACTAGTCCATCCCTTAGGTCTCATCACCGGGTAAGTCTCTAAGAACCTATGGAATGTAATTCTACACAAACCGGATTGTCACCTAGGGATCTAACCTATCCTCACCGGGTAAGTCTCGAAAAAGTTTGTCCTAAACAACTATCCTAGCACACTTAGTCCAATGGCGGCTTATGAGGCTCACCACTACCTAGGGTTTGTCATCTTTGAAATCTAAGAGTAAGAATCACCGGGTAGGTCTCTTCTAACACTTAGTTGCTAACACTAGGTCACCCTAGGGTAGATTTAACTCAACAAACACTAGGATTTCAACATTCTAACAATCTAAAGCTAGATCCATCGAACCAGGGAGAACCACGGGTTGTTCTACCAAGTCCACGGCCGTGGATCGGCAAGAACAAACCGTGGATCCTAACAGAGGGTTCGTTCAAGTAGGTGACTCATCCAAGGGCAAATCTAAGTCCATCCTATCATAGTCCTAGCCACAACCATCCTTCCTTACCCTAGAATCGCATCTATTTAGCCTACAACATTCGTCATAACAATCGAAATCATCAAACATAAAATCATGGCTTCCATTTGTAAGACAATGAAGAGAAAGAGATGCAAAGGTGAAGTAAACAAAACCAAGCTGAAAATGAGATTAGAATGACTCACAACCCTTCCAAAAGAAGGTTTAAATGGTTCATACAACTCTAGAAATCGATTCCGAAATTCTTCACTACAAAAGCTATCAAAGTCTATCAATGGTGTGTTCTTCTTCTCCTCTCCAATGGAGTTCTTCTTCTCCAATGGTAGCTCTTCTTCTTGAGAGAATCTTCTTGTTGTGAGAGTGGGAGAGAATGTGGGATTGGATGGTGGAAAAATGGAAGATGCACTCTCAGCCAATGCAAGACCACTTTTATACTACAACTTTGCAAGAGCTGGCCAAGAGATCGTGGCATAGCTGTCACAACCGCCTGGCAAGAACCACGGTTGGTTCCACGGCCGTGGAAGTGCCAGTGAACCGTGGTTTGGTGCTTTAGCGTTGCTTTGGTTCATTAAGCTTTGATTTGGTGCATGGCTTGTGTTGACAAGGTTCCATGAGTCCTCTTTAGCCTCTAGCTTGTATCCTAATGAGTCCGAGGGTGTATCATCTTGATGAACGATCCTTAAACGCATCGTTTAAGCTCCTAAATTTTCCAAAATACCTACAAAGCAATGCAAAAGTCCGTGTAGACGTCTATCTCGACAAAATACGTGAATTGAGTGCAAACGTCGTGAACTAGTGCCAAACCATGCATGAATGAGTGAGAAATCTATCTAAATGATCACCTAAAAGTTAGTCATAAATTGTGTTATCAAATGTCGTTGATGAAGTAGATGGATTTGGCATCTGGGCTGTTTGATGCGACTTTGGAGCTGGCAGCGTTTGGCGTTGGGGCACGTCCTCCTTCTTCTTTGTCCCCTCCTTCTTAGGGTTAATTCGGACCTCCATGGCTCGTAATTGGTTGTAGATATGGGCCATCTCCACAGGTGGGGGTGGAGTGTGTCGGGCTTCGAGCATGTCAAGTCTGTCAACGAGGTGTTCAAGGCCACCAATGATGGTCTTAAGCATGCTACAAATGAGCTGATTTTGTATACTTGACATTTTCAAAATGGAACAAAGCAAGTGAACATGTTAGATAAGAAAATTCAGAAAACACTCACAAGTGTTTCCCTCTTTGTGTTTGGCTCACTCTCTTGTTGCTTGGGATTTAGGTTGGGATGAATTGCCTTGAATGCATCAAAGACCTTTGTAAGACCAATGCTTAGACCACAAAATATAAAGATTAGGCAACAACGGATTCAACTATGTAACGCAAGCAGTGCACATACTAAATTCTAGAAGCCAAAATGACTCAAAACAAGGAGTAAAGACTTGAGTGGAAATGACTGCAATGCAAGAATGTAATGCAATGCCAAATGACTATAGTGAAAGACAGTAAAAATAAAATTTGAACTCTAGAAGAGCCTAATTTAAGATTAACTTGTCATACTTAGAAATGGAGAACTAGACAACGTGTGGAGGTAGGCAAGCTATTGAAGGAAGCTACGTGTGGCGTGAGTTGAGTGTGTTCGAGGATGAATGGCTTGATCAGTTTTTTTTTCTCTCACCAAAAATAACTCAAAAAGCATATTGGATTTTTTTTTAAAAAAATAACCACTCAATTCGAATGGAGCTTGTTTGTGGCTAGAAAATAGGGAAGTGGGTAGTTGTTTTGAAACTCACGTGTGCAGCAGGTTATGGGAGGGGTTTGGACGAATTTTGGTAGATAATGAAGGCTGGTGGTCGAGGGTGGTTCAGTGGTGGTCGGGTGGTATTTTTGGTGTCCAAAACGTCACAAACTAAGCACAAACAAGATCAACTTAAACAAGACTCAAGAAGAGAAACAAGGGTCAAAGAAAGACAAATAGAACCTGTTTTTCAGATTTTTTTTTTTTTTTGAAGACTCTTGATGGCTTCAACGTCAACCTGGCTCTGATACCAATTGATACGGGGATTAACCGCGTTGAAACGATCTAAACAAAGAAGCCTTTTACTAGCGGAAGAACAACAAAACACACGAATTAGACAATGAAAACAGCAAACAAAGACTCAAATGATGCAAAAACTAAGGGAAAGGATAGATAAAGAAGGAACCACGAAGAACAACACTAAGACCCTTAATCTCGATGATCAAGAACCCAAACTGAAGGACTCCGACACCCGATCCCAATACAACGAGACACAATCGATCAATTAAATATCAATTGCACCAAGAGGAGGCTCGTGAACAACTTGCAAACACCAATGACCCGAAGAAAATTGACATAAACAAGATTGGCTAGGCTATCACACAACACATACAATATTCCCAAAAGAATACTCTATATTCAGTTGAGTTTCGGCAATGGTGCTCTCAATACAAAACTCACGTTTTTCCAATTTTAATTTCAACTCCCTTATTTCTAAGCTAAAAGAAGGCTTTTATAGGTCCTAGGAAGCCTTCTCCTAAAATAAAGAAAATATTTATTAAAACAATTAAAAGAAAACTGAAATATTCTAAACTTAAAGCTCAATTAAATATTTTAATAAATGGGCATTAAAAATAGTCCAAGAACACTTAAGAACTTCATAATTGTATGTTATGAGGCGTCTAGACGAAGGCCACAAAGGGTCGGGCCATGGGCGAGGTCGCTCCTTGGTTCGCTCCTTGGCTGGCACCGTTCTTGGGTTTGCTCGACGGTTGGCGTTGGAATTAGGCCACACGCAAGGATCTCCCTTGGGCTGGTGCCTTGATAAATAGGAGGGCAAGCATGTCGGAGGTCTCCTTGTACTTGATGGTTCGAATGCTCCCGTATCACACATAGGGTGATATATCAAACAATACGAAGCATTAAACGACATGATAAGATCAAGACAAACAATAATAAGCATTACAAGACAATAAACACCTAAGATGGAAACATGAATGTAAGCATATAAGGTAATGAATGAAATCCGTGGTAAGCATGCTTTATGAGTATACTCGCTTGACCAACCGCTATAGTATCACTCTAAAGAGAATACCAAGACTAAGCTCTGAGGTCTCCAATAAAATCATACAAAGCATAATGACAAAACAAGCCATCTCTCGAGGTAGCATGAAGCACTTCCTGCATGGTGTGTATCATCTCATCAAACACTTAAACATGATAGATATTGTCACTATACCAACCAATTTAAGTACAAGCACAAAAGAAAGCAATCAAGCAAATACACGGCAAGAAAGAGGGTCTTATATGCAATATACAACCGAACAAGCTCTCCAATGGATAAACACAAAACTAGAGCTTTCTTACCCAATAATCGAAAGGCATCTAGTCAAACAAGCCTTGAGGTTCTAACGTAATAACATGAACCATCTAAACATAAATCGTACTCATTGATGAAAGATGATTGACCATAGCAAGATACACAATCAAACCAAGTAGTGACCCATTTTTTGTGAGAAAAGCCTAGACATGCACATCCAAACCACTCTACAATATAGGATATCAATAAGTTTGAAATCATATCCTTGAGGTCTGAAAATACTCGTGTTTGTTACACATTCATACACATAAATCCCTTCAAACGATAGATCTATACAATACAAAGCAAGCATATCATGGTTTTGGAATTTTAAACCCCAAACCTAGAAAGGATCTACTCTAATATATTGAAAACGAAATAAAACTCAATAACACTTGACATAGATACATACATCTTGACATAATAACAAAGTCCAAAGAAAGAAGGGAGTGATTTGGAGTTACCATTCAAAAGTTATAGCAAAAACAAGATTGAAGGACACCACACTTGTTCTTGGTGGCTACATACAAAAATCTGTCTTTTAGTGACTACATAAAACCTTAGATCTAGAAAATTAGGCGTCACCTCTTATTGGATGATCTAAAAAGCAGCCAATGGCTGTATTTATAGAGTTTTGGAGGTGGTCCAAACCCTAGAATTCATCCATTGACCAACATGAAGGGTCATGTCATCCAAGTAGTGACCAAGTAGTGGGTCAACTCTGTGCAACAAACAAGGAGAGGAAGGCCGAATCATTTGACACTAGTCGAGTTCATCTTATGTTCCCAAACTTAGCTGAGCCAACCTTAATTCGGCTGCGGCAACCCTAACTCGGTATGGGTCTTGACTGGGTGATGATTCTTGAACTTTGACCAATTTTGAAGGTCTTCCATGAGGATTCAACTCTCGGTGTAGCTTACGAAGTTGCATCCCTTCGAAATACATTTCCAACAAGTAATTGAGGATCTTCTAATCATTATGAGGCTTCCTATAGCTTTGTTTTGCTAACATTGTGCAAAAGAGGCATATAACATATAAGCTTTCTTGTTTTCACAAGTCTTTATTGTTGGGTGTTGGATTTCGGTGTCTGGTTTTGTGTCAAAATTGTTGTAATCTCCAAGAAGGAGTAGACTAAAAACTTACAAGTTGCTGTAATCTCCAATAGGATTAGACAAACAACTTAATTAGGTAAAGATTCCGTAATCTCAAAAGTGAGTAGACAAGCGACTTACAAGTTGTTGTAATCTCCGTTAAGGAGTAGACTAACAACTTAGTGTTGTAATCTCCCAAGTGAGTAGACAAGTAGTCTCAAATTAGAAAAATAGAATTATGTATATTCTTTAATTGAATATCTAGAATTAAATCTAAGGAGTTGTAGTCTCCAAAAGGAGTAGACAAACATTCTTATATAGTTACATTCAATTGCATGCAAAACCGGCTATTAGGATATTGTATGTACTTGACTTAGATAATGTTGAAATCACTCAAATATAGAGTTTTTCTTCTAAGTGTATTTTTCCTATACCGGGATCCAAATACCTTAGTGGGATAAGACCAACAAGTCACAAAGACTAAAGTATAGAAGCATACCTTGTCTTACGTTTGTAAAAGGAGTTCTTCCAGATCTTGTCGAAACTTGATCCTTCTAATGGATGCATATATTTATTCAATATTAATGAAGTATTTTGGTTTTCCAAGTTGCACAAATTAGCCAAAGAGAGATTTCCTATCCCTTGTCAAAACCTGAGAGTATTAGGCTTAATTTTTTCATGCAAAATGGATTATTTTTCAAGTGCAAGTGACTCTCCCTTTTATAGGCAAAGGGGGGTACGTTTTTGGGGAGAATAACTGCCATCAAAGCGGTTGAGAGTGGTTATAAACGGTTATTGGCGGTTGAGAGAAGTTAGGATTTCATAACCACTTTTTGGCCCAAGCCCAACTCAATTGGGTCATCAAAAAGCCCAAACTTTAACTAGCTTTTCCGGCCTGACTTTTTTCTCATCAATGAGCTTTGACTAACTCATTATAGCTAGGTGAAGCTCCAAGGTCAACAAATACTCATGAGCTTAGCTCAAACTAGCTTAGCTCATCAAGCAGCTCACTAGCTAGGTTCTAGCTAACTTCTTGAAGCTCAATGGGCATTTGTGTTTGGGTTTCTCTCAAACTTTGTAACAACTTTATTGAGCTAATATAATGAGGAATGCCCAAAAGAGCGCTCACAAAATGTGTCCTAAAACCACAAAGCGTCGGACTCTTAATTTCTGCCGCAAAATGGCTTAGGCGTTGGCAAGGCCAATAACGCTCTTGTCAAGCCATTGCATTGTCATGACAGAGTCAAGACAATGTCCCATGACAGTCATGAGGCTCAACTAAACCAACTTTCAACATAGCCGTGATAGCTATGTCCCTTGGTTTAGTTCAATTTAATTAGCTTCCATACTTTTACCCCGTAATCACTAGTTACTCTAAGTGTCGGTCACTTGGCTTACCTCCCGCAACCCATACCCATCGTGACACACATGTGAGTAACTTATTGCACCTTGTCTCGACAACAATCTCAATGGTTCCGTTAAGACTTAGCACAAATCTCCAACATTCCTCCCCCATTTGAGCAATGTCGTGAAATTTATTTTAGGCAAATTAACAAACAAAACTCTACATATAATCTCAAATATCTTTCGCTTGAATTTATTGATTTAGTACAAATACACATTTTGTACAAAAGAAACATGGTGTCCTAACGGAATGAACCACTCAACTTGTCTAAGTACATGAAGGCAAAGTACATGTGAGTTTACATTCCTTGCAAACAATTGACACATTTAAAGGCTATTGTGTCCTAATCCTCTAGTGAACGCATAGGCGAGTCGACCACATACTCCCTTGAAGAAGCCTTGACACTTCACGTTCACGTAGCCGACTTTCTTTTAATCTTACGCCTACACTCGCAATTTCTCAAATAAGTCGTTAAGAGAATTCTCTCAAGCTTTCCTTAGTTTGTAAGACCGAACTTCCTTTGGATGGAACTTTGAGTTCTCTAACTTCTCGGAATGGGCTTTCCACATTAAATTCGGCTGTAGCTTTTGGCCATAGGCGACTTGGGTGTCCCACGACGAGAGGTTAAACTAGTAGGTTGTAATCCATCCCCTTGGCTATCTTGTGTACCAAATAACAAGTCAAGATCTTGGTTAGTCTTTCGGCCACGTTTGTGAATTCTCAACAAACCACCGACGCTATATGTTGAGTCTAATAGTTTTATAACCAAACTATGTCTCAATGCCAAGATGTTTCGATTTCCATAATATCCTTGACTTCATACCAAGCCAAAGAACCACTATTTCAAAGAAATAAATTTTCTAGAAAATTAGGCCTTAGGCCACAAGGCCTTTTAACCACCAAGTCATGGCATTGTCATGATAGAATCAAGACAATGTCCGAAAGAACACTATTATCGTGTGTCGACAACAAGCTTTCAACCTTGATATATGATTACTTTAAAGCCTCAGAAATGATCATGTCATGAGATCTTTCACTTGAATCCATGGACATACTTTATCGGAGTATAATGACAATCATTGGAATTAGTCCGAAACCCTTTTCCAATAGTCATGAAACTATCAAGGCTAGTGCCTATCTCATTTCATTAATTTCATAATCAATACCATTGCTATTCTCAAGTCTTTTATCAAAACTTTAGAAGTATAAAATCGTTTAGATTCACACGTTTTGACTAGTATCAAAACTATCATGTTGTCTAAACATAAGCAAGAGATATTACCTTGTGTGGTATAATTCAACTTGCTATTGGCATACCAATTGGCTCGATTTATCTTAAACCAATTCAGCCAACACCTTTGATCATTTTCACTTTGTTGTCATTGTCATGGGGTAGGGAGATTTCATGTATATATGAGTATATATAAATTGAAATGACATACGTTATGTAGTTGTCCTTTTCAAAGATTTGTTGGATATCCAGAACGACCCATCCTTGTTGTTCCACAACGCTTGTCCAAATCCGATCAGCCCCCATAGCAATTTCAACACTTATAAATGATCATGTGCCTTGTAGACATTCATGTGTCACCATAGTCAACAATTCGACTCTAGTGCGTCCATCAACTTTCAATTTCCTCATAGAAATTCCTTTTGTATATCCCGAAGGTTTACATACGATCCAAAGTCAATTAACCTCTTTCAAAACCATGAAGGTAACATCTCGAGATATCATGTTCTTGTATAGATGTCTTACCTTCTTGTAAGAACACTTGATCAACGGAAATCATATATGGTCAGGTTCGTACTTGCCGTTGGTATTAGGCAATCGAATGGCAGAGGTTTGACATATTAGCTAACATTATGATTTTGTTCAATCATGTCTTAGTCTTATTTAGACTTTGGCCAAAACGTCTTTAAAGCATAACATGACTTTTCATGGTTTTAGCCGAAGTCAACATATTAGGTTTGATCGTCACCAAACCTCTATGCCTCTTTGAGTATTCCGATCTTTCAACGAACTCACACACGACGTTTAAAGCATGACAGGACTTTTTATGGTTTTAACCTAAGTCAACATATTAGGTTTGATCGTCACCAAACCACTATGCATCTTTGAGTATTCCGTTCTTTCAATGAATTCACACTTGACGTTTTAATCATCCAAGCATCTTACTCATGTTCATATCAGCCTTCTACAAGTCCCACGACTCCAAGGAATTTCAAGACAAGTCGTTTGTACAAAGGCAAGAACACACATGCATATTGCATGAATCGATCGATCCGATCACAAGATCGATCGTACAATCACAAGGACCGATCGAGCCGATCATAGAACCGATCAAGCCGATCACTTAAGTAACTCCTAAGAATCACAAGTCCCTATTGAAAACTCCACCTTTATTAAAATGTTTTACAAGTGTTGATGATGGAAGACTTAACACAAATATGGTAGTTGGATACACTAACAATGTATTGATTATATTCTCTAGATGTTTGGTTAGTTTGAATTTAGTGCAGGTTTTATCAAAGTGTCAAGGGCCTTGATATGGATTTCAAGGGCCTTGAAGTATAACTCAAGGACAAAGGAAGATAGCGTTTACAAAGGGACAATCTCAAAGGCCTTGGAGTTATAGATAGACGAAACAAGGATTCAAATGAGCTGAAGATTTTCCAGGAAGATTTTTCTTAACAGAAAGATCTCATCAACCGAAGAAAGATCTCAACCGAAGATTAGAGAATCTTTTTATAAGATTTTCTAAAAACAAAGAGCGACAAAATATCTTCTCTCTCTCAATTCAACACAAGACGAGAAAATCAAGGAGCTAAGGACTCGACGTGTTCTCAGGAGCTGAAGATTTGCAATGTCTACCTTATCTCAAAACAAGAAATGATCTTCATGGAGAAGAAGATTCATCTTCAAACGGTCATCTCTAAAATGGCTAGAAGACCTCTCCATAGAAGAGCATAAATGAAGATGATGGTCGAAGAAGACAGATACACAAGCATATACGGAAAACATCTTTAAGTCTTCAAAGCAACCTGATCATCTTCATTCGTTCTTTTTCTTTCTCTCTTTCACACAAAAGCTTTATCCCCTTAGAGAGAGAAAACACTAGAGCTCCATTGGAAGATCTAAATAGTGTTATACTAGAGTGTGTGTTACTTTGCAAAGTAACTAGGCTATTATAGCTAGGTTAAGAGTTGGAGCTAGATCGTAGCGTTGGCTACAGTGAGATAAGAAGGGGATTTCTTCTAGTTTGTATCTAGGACTCTTTGAAGCTGATAATAGATAGTTTGATCCTAAGGCTATACCCTAGGACGGAGAGTAGGCTATTTAGAGCCGAACTTCGTAAACATATCCTCGTGTCGATCTTTTCAATTTCGCACCATTTATACTTTACTGTGACTAACTTTGTTTTGCAGGAGCGAGAAGTCAAGGTCCTTGAAAGTAGTTTCAAAGCCCTTGAAATCAAAGTTTCACAAAGAGAACAGATCGACATCAAGGCCCTTGAAAGGAGTTTCAAGGCCTTGAGATTTGGTTTGCGAAAAGTTCTCATACTCTATTCAACCCCCCCCCCCCTTTTAGAGTATCTTTTAACATTTTATTTCACTTTCCGGTTCTTCAATTGGTATCAAAGCTAGACTCACGTTTATTGATTTAACCATCAGTGAGACTAATCATGAATCTTGTAGGTGATGGTGGATTTGCTCAAGGAAGATCCTCATCCCGACCACCACTCTTCTGTGGCAACAACTTTGCTCATTGGAGAGCACTCATGTGTATGTTCATTATTGACCAGGACATGGAGCTTTGGAACAACCTTTAAAAATGACCTAAAGTTCCAATGACAACGGTTGAAGATGTCCAAGTCTCAAAGAAGGAAGTTGACTTCACACAAGCTGACTTGGATAGTGTGTCAAAGAATTACAAGGCAATGAACCTACTATACTGTGGATTAGATGCAAATGAATTCAACCGCATCTCATCATGCAAGAGTGCTAAAGAAAGATGGTACAAGCTTGTTGTCACTTACGAAGGAACAAGTCAAGTCAAGGAAACAAAGATTAGCATCTTTCTCAGACAATACGAGCTATTCAAGATGAATCCAAATGAAACAGTCAAAGAAATGTTCACCAGATTCACTGAGATCATGAACAATCTGGACTCACTAGGAAAGATCTTCACAAATGAGGAGAAAGTGAGGAAGGTTCAAAGGAGCCTACCTAAAGCCAAGTGGGGACCAAAGATGACTGTTATTGAAGAAGCTCAAAATCTCACAACTCTTCCTCTTGATGATCTACTTGGAAAACTCATCACACATGAAATGGTTCTTGGTGAAGAAGATGGAGAACTCCCATCCAACTCCAAAAATTTGGAATTAAAATCAAAAAGAGATGAATTACCATCTGATGAAGAGGATAGTGATGACGATGATAAAGAAGGTGCAATCGCCATGATCTCCAAGGGTCTCGCAAGAATTCTCAAGTTAAACAAATACAATCTGCAAATAGAGAATTTCCACGAACATCAAAACCCTGAGGTAAGTTTCCTGACTCTAATAAGAAAAAGAGAGTACTGACTTGTTTTGAATGTGGTAAAACATATCATCTTGTGAAAGATTGTCCACAAAAGAAGATGACCAACTTCAAGAAGAATGATCGAAAGAAGAAAGCTATGGTTGCTTCATGGAGTGATTCAGAATCAACAAATGAATCAGAAGATGAAAAAGAACAAGCAAACTTGTGTCTCATGGCCGATCATGAAGATGACTCAAATCTGTACATTGACAATGTAGTAAGTGCAATCATGTCTCAACCTGAGATTGACCTTAAACAATTCCTTAAAGATATTATCTTAAGTGATAAGGAACATAGAGTAAGGATAAACTCTTTAAAAGAAAAGCTTGTTGAACAAGATAGACAACTAAGTGAAATGTTTCTGGAGATTGAAAATCTTTACACAAAAAAGGTAGACCTTGATGACAATATCAAGGCTTTGGAATCAGAGAACCTGATTCTCAAGGACAACCTCTCCTCTCGTCATCGAAATTATATCGATCTAGAGAAAGAGAAAGTTGATCTAACTTTGACGTGTAAAGACCAGAAGGTTGCACTTATTAAGTTTACTCGTTCAAAAGCTAATCTTGAGAGAATGATGGGTGAACATTAGTCCTCTCTTAACAAAAATGGTATAGGTTATCATAGGAGCTTTCCTAGAAAACCTACCACCACTTTTGTCAAGATAAAAGGTAGCATTCATATGCCTACTTGCTTCTACTGTTGTAAAAATGGTCATGTTAAATCTACATGTCCTTATAGAAGAAATGATCCTTATATCATCAAAAGCACCTATCCTTTATGCTTAAGGAAAAAGGTAAAACAAATCTGGGTTCCTAAATGTACTAGACCACCAAACATGATCGAACCTGAATATGAACCAAAATATGCCATTTGGTCGACCTAGAAAGGTTGATGTTTGTTGTTATGCAGGATATCACCAAGGTAAAGGAGCACAAATGGATATTAGATAGTGGTTGCTCAAGACACATGAGTGAAAAAAAGCTCTTTATTCTCAGATTTAAAGAAGCAATCATCTGGTACCATTACTCTTGGTGATAAAGGAAAGTGTGACATAATTGGCATTGGTAAAACTTGCTATAATTCATCCAACTTTATTGATGATGTTTATTTGGTTGATGGCTTAAAATATAATCTGCTAAGTAATTCTCAAATTTGTGATAAAGGAAATAAAGTCATGTTTGATTCAGATAAATGTGAAGTTCAAGATAAAAAGACGGGTGAAGTGTTGCTTACTGCTCCCAGATGTAATAATGTTTATTCTATGAGTACTAACCAAGTTTCAGGAACTAAGCTAAAATGTCTAAAGGCCTTGACTAATGATCCAAGACTTTGGCATAGAAGACTTGGTCACGTAAGCATGCACACCATGCAAAAGCTACTTACAAAAGATTTGGTACGTGGTTTGCCAAACCTAAATTTCAAGATTAATGATCTATGTAATGCTTGTACACAAGGTAAACAAACAAGAGGTTCATTCAAACCTAAGAAAGTTGTAAGTTCTTCTCGACCCATTGAACTTTTACACATGGATCTTTGTGGACCTATGCGTGTCAAATCTCCCAGAGGAAAACAATACATCCTTGTTATAGTGGATGATTTCTCTCATTTCACATGGATCTCTTTTCTACGAGAAAAATCTGAAGCTTTATTTGAGTTTTCAAAATTGTGTAAGGAGTTACAAAGTTTGAAAAACCTACCAATCGTTTCTATAAGAAGTGATCATGGTAGAGAATTTGATCAACTGAAGTTTGATTTGTTTTGTGCAAAATATGGTATTTCACATAATTTTTCAGCTCCTAGAACTCCTCAACAAAATGGAGTAGTGGAACGTAAGCACCGCACACTTGAGGATATGTCTAGGACAATGCTTTTAGAAAACAATTTGCCAAAAAGTTTTTGGGCTGAAGCAGTAAACACTGCAAATTATATTTTCAATAGATGTTTAATTCGCCCTATTTTGAAAAAGACTCTTTATGAACTCTTTAAAGGAAGAAAACCAAATGTTTTATATTTCAAACCCTTTGGATGCACTTGTTTTGTTCATAACAATGGCAAAGATAATCTTGGGAAATTTGACGCACGTAGTGATGAAGTTATATTCATTATATATGCTTCAAAGCAAAGCTTATCGTGTCTATAACAAATGTACCAAAATTATTGAGGAAAACATTCATATAATATTTGATGAAAGCAATGATGGTACTTTGAGTGAGAGTTTTGCAGATCTGAATCTGAATCAAAGAGAAGATCATAATTTGGATGAAGAGGAAGATCCTAAAGATCAAGACAAGAATATACAGGAAAAGATTCAAGATACCGAAGAAAACCCTCAAGACCTTGAAACACACCTTCAAGACCTTGAAACTGGAAACTGTGATAACAGAACTCCACTTCAAGGGCTTGAAACCCAACTTCAAGGCCTTGAGATTGGATCGACAGGTAATATACCAACGATACCTGAATCTAGTCAAACATATGAAGCTCAACCTTCTGGATCTGCTCCATCGGTCAAAAGAAGAAAAGTTCAACACTCCTTATATCATCCACAAAAGAATGTGATCTCAGATCCAAATGTTGGAGTTCAAACTAGATCTAAAGTGAAAAATCTATGTGCCTTCTCCGCTTTTGTTTCACTTGTCGAGCCAAAGAACTACATCCAAACTCTTCAAGAACCAAGTTGGATCATTGTCATGCAAAATGAATTGAATGAATTTGGGAGGAACAAGGTATGAACTCTTGCTTCAAGACTAAAGCATCAATCAGTTATTGGCACAAAATGTGTCTTTCGAAACAAATTGGATGAAAGTGGAAAAGTCATACGAAACAATGCACAACTTGTGGCACAAGACAATAACTAAGAAGAAGGTATTGATTATTAGGAGACTTTTGCTCCAGTTGCCAATTAGAAGTCATACGTATGCTACTTGCATTTGCATCTTTCATGAGCATAAAACTTTTTCAAATGGATGTAAAATGTGCTTTTCTAAACAGATTCTTAGAAGAAGTTTATGTTGCTCAACCTCCTAGTTTTGAAAATGATGAGTTTCTAGATCATGTTTTTCAACTAGACAAAGCTCTTTATGGCCTTAAGTAAGCTCCTCGAGCTTGGTATGAAAGATTATCTAAATATCTTCTTAAAAACAAATTCAAAAGAGGTTTGATTGATAAAACATTGTTTATCAAAACTAGAGGCAACGACATTCTAGTAGTGCAAATCTATGTTGATGATATATTATTCGGTGCTACTAATGATTCTCTCTGCAAGGAATTTTCAGATATTATGTGCAGGGAATTTGAAATGAGCTTAATGGGAGAACTAAATTTCTTTCTTGGACTTCAAGTTACACAAGCAAAGAAAGTAATTTTTCTAAACCAAAGCAAGTATACTAGAGACTTGCTTAAGAAGTACAAAATGGATCATTCTAAGGCTGCAAAGACTCCTATGAGTTCAACACTTTCGCTAGACCATGACAAGAATGGAAAAAGTGTAGTACAAAAGGAGTATCGAGGTATGATCGGTTCATTATTGTATCTAACTGCTAGTCGTCCTGACATTATGTTTAGCGTGTGCATGTGTACAAGATTTCAAGCTGATCCTAAAGAGTCCCACTTGATAGTTGTGAAAAGAATTTTTTGGTATCTCAATGACACTAAGGATCTAGGGTTATGGTACCCATGTCAAAGCTCGTTTCATCTAGTTGGCTATTCAGATGCAGACTTTGCAGGTTATAAGGTCGGTAGAAAAAGTACTTCTGGATGTTGCCAGTTCTTAGGGTCATCCGTAATTAGTTGGCACTCCAAGAAGCAAAATTTTGTTGCCCTATCCACAGCTGAAGCTGAATATATAGCTGCAGGAGCTTGTTGTGCTCAAATTATTTTGATTGCTCAACAACTTCGTGACCTTGACTTTAACTAGAAAGGTATTCCTATAAAATGTGATAATACTAGTGCTATTTCTATAACCAAAAATTTTGTGCAGCATTCAAGGACTAAGCATAATGATGTAAGGCATCACTTCATACGTGATCATGTTGAGAAAGGTGATGTTTCGATTTCTTTTATCTCAACTAACTTGCAGCTTGCAGATATCTTTACCAAGCCTCTTCCTGAGGAACAATTTAATTTTATTAGATTGGAGCTTGGTATGTTGAACAAGGAAGCATTAACGTAGGGGGAGTAAACGAGTTTAATTGTTCCTACGCATGCAGCCCAATTGATATTTTCAAGGGCCTTGAAATAAAATTTAAGGGGCCTTGAAACATATTTAACAGGGTATATTAAATTTACGGATCTCTTAAAAATTAATATCTTTTAGATATTTCAATTCTTAAAATATTTTTTAATAAATCTTTTGTTTGAAAATTTTGAAAAAGATTTGCTGTTATGGGTTTTTATAGGTCTTTTAAAAGATTGATTTTCTCAAAGATTTTGTTATTTTCCTGTTAAAAAGGACCTACTTTCTCTATCTTTTTATTCTTTCACAAAAAATCCTATTTCAAAATCCTTTAATTTCTCTCTCAAACTTCCCTCATGGCACCCAGAAGCAAGAGATATGCTCCTCCGGCTCCCAAAAAAAAAGTTGTTCAGAATTCCTCAATCGCTAAAGAAGAAAAATCTTCTAAAAATCTGGATACATCTCAGACGACCATTCTTCCCTCATCATGGTTCATTAACTTTCAAGCTTCTGATCTTGGCTTGATGGTTTTCACAATCAACCGCTCTGTATGTGTGATTTGGTGGATACTGATTTTCTCGATACCCTCAAGATATCCTGCATAGACAAGCTGAAGAGTTCGATTATCTGCAAGATTTTAAAACCTGGAGAATTTGCTTTTCCACGACTCACAAGACTATTCTATGTTAATCTCACCACAAAAAGGGACAAAGGATGCATCACTCTTGAATCTTCAGTCAAAGGTACTCCGATTTCACTCACTCCTTCTATTTTAAGTGAGATTTTTGGAATTCCTACAGATGTTGTATTCAACTATCCTTCAAGATCAAAGAGTGTTCGTATTTTTAAGGAGAATTTTCTGGTTCCAAATTCAACCTCACGTCAACTTACTCATACATCTCTAACCTTAGAGGCTAAAATAGTGTTTACCATACTTGTTCGATGTGTCGTTCCTCGTGCAAACTCAAGAGAGATACTGACTGATCAATCTCTAGAATTAATTCATTTGCTTATGTCTGATTTGGACATATATGTGCCTAATCTGATTCTCAACCATATGATGCATTCTGTCAATTCTAAGTGACCTATTCCTCTGCCTTATGGAAATTTGTTGCCTAAGGTCTTTGATTATTACAAAATTGACACATCCTCTAAGAAAAGACAGTCTATTACCAACAAAATTGATTAGAATTGCTTAGAACGTCTGGGAATTGAGAAAACTCTTACAGGAACATGGACTTTAAAAGGAAAAGGAACTACTCAAAATCCAAATGGAGAAGTCAAACCTTATCCTACTCCAGAAATCAGGTTAGAGGGTTGTGAAAAAGAAATAGCCTGTCTCAATCATGAATTATCTGATTTTCAGTTTGACACCAAGAGAAGAATGGATGCAAATTTCGAGTTGCTAGCTACCATAAATGCTAAAGTCAATGAAATGTATTTGATGAATGCTTTTACACTGACTACAATGGGAAGCATTTTGCCCATACCTGAAGATGTAGCTCAACATACTCAAGAGAAGGTTGAAAATGTGCTGATGAATTATAAAAGGCGTGTACATAATAAATCAATTTTGTATCCAACTGATGTTGAGCCAATGTTCTTGCCCAAGGTTGAGTATGAAGTAGTTAAGCAAAAAAGAGCTGAAGAAAAGAGAAGACGTTTGGCAGCTGAAATGGATGATTGGCGTTATAAGAAATCTTCATCCAAAGAAAAGAGGAAATTCTATGAGGAGAATTAAGCTGACTAGTTTTCTGAAAATCTTTCTATGTGGTTTGTGAAAATACTACTTTGGGTCTGTAATCGTATTTTAAACTCCCGTGCTTTAACTGTTTTTTCTCCCTTGTTGAAAGACAAAGGTGGAGAAATGATGATCCGACATTTCGATACACTGCATTCTGCATTTTAGTTTTGATTTTCATATGCATTGCTAAACTAACAAATGCAGGTACGATAAAACATTTGTGTTGTCTTCCATCAAGGGGGAGATTGAAAACTCCACATTGATTAAAATGTTTTACAGGTGTTGATGATGAAAGACTTAACACAAATATGGTAGTTGGATACACTAACAATGTATTGATTATATTCTCTAGATGTTTGGTTAGTTTGAATTCAGTGTAGGTTTTATCAAAGTGTCAAGGACCTTGATATGGATTTCAAGGGCCTTGAAGTATATCTCAAGGACAAAGGAAGATAGCATTTACAAAGGGACAATCTCAAAGGCCTTGGAGTTATAGATGCACGAAAAAAGGATTCAAATGAGCTGAAGATTTTCCAGGAAGATTTTTCTTAACAAAAAGATCTCATCAACCGAAGAAAGATCTCAACCGAAGATTAGAGAATCTTTTAAGAAGATTTTCTAAAAATAAAGAGCGGCAAAATATCTTCTCTCTCTCAATTCAACAGAAGACGAGAAGATCAAGGAGCTAAGGACTCGACGTGTTCTCAGGAGCTGAAGATTTGCAACGTCTACCTTATCTCGAAACAAAAAACGATCTTTATGGAGAAGAAGATTCATCTTCAAACGGTCATCTCTAAAACGGCTAGAAGACCTCTCCATTGAAGAGTATAAATGAAGATGATGGTCGAAGAAGACAGATACACAAGCATATACGGAAAACATCTTTAAGTCTTCAAAGCAACCAGATCATCTTCATTCGTTGTTTTTCTTTCTCTTTTTCACACAAAAGCTTTATCCCCTTAGAGAGAGAAAACACTAGAGCTCCATTGGAAGATCTAAATAGTGTTATACTAGAGTGTGTGTTCCTCTACAAAGTAACTAGGCTATTATAGCTAGATTAAGAGTTGGAGCTAGATCGTAGCGTTCGCTACAATGAGAGAAGAAGGGGATTTCTTCTAGTTTGTATCTAGGACTCTTTGAAGCTGATAATAGATAGTCAAATCCTAAGGCTATACCCTGGGACGGAGAGTAGGCTATTTAGAGCCAAACTTCGTAAACATATCCTCGTGTCGATCTTTTTAATTCCGCACCATATATACTTCACTATGACTAACTTTGTTTTGCAGGAGCAAGAAGTCAAGGTCCTTGAAAGTAGTTTCAAAGCCCTTGAAATCAAAGTTTCACAAAGAGCACATATCGACATCAAGGCCCTTGAAAGGAGTTTCAAGGCCTTGAGATTTGGTTTGCGAAAAGTTCCCATACTCTATTCAACCGCCCCCCCCCCCCCCTTCTAGAGTATCTTTTAACCTTTTATTTCACCTACCGGTTCTTCACCTATCAAAAACCGGTCGGGTCGACCACTGTCCTAATCGGATCGATTGGTTAACAAAACGCAAGCCAGTGTGTTCTAAACAGTGTCGGTCAAGCTGCCCAACAAACCAATCGAGACCGCTTGGCGGTTACTCGACGGTTTCATGGCAGTTATGTCCAGTTGAGTCGACTGACAGTGACATGGAGTCGACCACATGGCAATTATAGAAGGTTGAGTCGCGTAAAGTAGCCAGTCGGGTCGCTCACTTCAATGTCATGTTCCGGTCGAGTGACTCACAAAGCTGGTCGAGTCACCCAATTCATTATCAAGAACCGGTCGACTGACATAGTTTGCTCAAGCCTTTTCCAACCATTACTTAGCCCTTAGCAAATATGGCTTGGGCCTTGACATAGCCAAGGCGAGCACTTGAGTGCACCTTTACTCAACTCGAATTATCTATTTCTTGGGCTTGACACTCGCTTATTCACAAGGCATGTCACGAGCCTTATTGAGCGTTTCACTTGCCCCCTTTTGGGACAACAAGTCCATGTCAACACTCAATGCCTCAGCATGAGTTTGCTCTTATCTTGGCTTGTTCATCTAGCCCAATGCCTTATCCATTTCTTTGGATTTCATCAAATAATAAAGCAGACTTATTTGCTTGTCAAAAAGGATCAAGTTTGAGTGTTTTACCGTTCGATTTTAAACACTAGAATGTGTAATCGAACTAAGCTCTCAAATATTTACAAGTATGACAAACAACCATGTATCCATTCAATCTTGACACAAGTGTAAATCGAAAACACACAACACTTCTTTATTAATATTGATAAGGCATTACAAACTATGGTCGAAGCCTATACAAGGTTTTAACATAGTAAGATACTTACAAAGCATATAAGCCTAAAGCCCTTTACATATACTTAATATCAAACCATACAAGATCATTCTTTATGGATTCTCTTCCTTGGGAACTTTTGAGAGAGTTTTTTCCCATTGCTTGAAATATATTCCCAATTCCTTCATGGATAATCCGCCGATCTCAAACAACAACATGGTGCGCTTGAAATCAACCCAGGATGAAGGGATCTTCCGGATGATAATACTGACTTTCGTAGACTCGTCCAACTCCCTTCCATACTTGCCCATATGAGTCAACGTCTCCTTCATCTCCTCATATTGAAAGGACAAGGGACGTACATCATCCATGACATACCTGAAGAATACAGTCTCATACATCATTCCATGATATTCAAATTCCAAGGTTTTCCAAAGATCCTTTGCGGACTCAAAGTCATGGTAGATATCCAACATGTACGGCGAAATGCTCTTGAGAATGATTCCTCGACAAGTGTACTTATCAACAGTCCACTGCGTTTGTAGTGGGTCCTCATCAATCCATTATGGCCCAAGCTAGGACCAATTTTAGGCGGTCCGGGATCCCCCTCAAGAAGTATGTAGTCCACCTTTAAGGACGTCAAAATCTTCTTCACCTCTCGTTGTCATATGACAAAGGAGATACTTGTAAAACCATCCAATTTCTTGGGCGGTAGCAAATCCATGACAACAATGTCATCCATCATGTCTTAACACAATCAAGTCAACAAAAAATTGTCAAAACCACACCCTAACTTATGCAAACATATATGTATGCACAACCTATATCAAATGTATAAAATACACTTAGAAGATTGTTGGATTTCGGTGTCCGGTTTTGTGTTAAAGTTGTTGTAATCTCCAAGAAGGAGTAGACTAACAACTTATAAGTTGTTGTAATCTCCAATAGGAGTAGAAAAACAACTTAATTAGGTAAAGACTCCATAATATCACAAGTGAGTAGACAAGCAACTTACAAGTTGTTGTAATCTCCGTTAAGGAGTAGACTAACAACTTAGTGTTGTAATCTCCCAAGTAAGTAGACAAGTAGCCTCAAATTAGCAAAACAGAGTTATGTATATTCATTAATTAATATCCGGAATTAAATCCAAGGAGTTGTAGTCTCCAAAAGGAGTAGACAAACATCCTTATATAGTTACATTCAATTGCATGCAAGACCGGTTATTAGGATATTGTATGTACTTGACTTGGATAATGTTGAAATCGCTCAAATATAGAGTTTTTCTTCTAAGTGTATTTTCCCTACACCGGGATCCAAATACCTTAGTGGTATAAGACTAACAAGTCACAAAGACTAAAGTATAGAAACATACCTCGTCTTACGTTTGTAAAAGGAGGTATTCCAGATCTTGTCAAAACTTAATCCTTCTAATGGATGCCTATTTTTCTTCAATATTAATGAAGTATTTTGGTCTTCCAAGTTGCACAAATCAGTCAAAGATAGATTTTTTATCCCTTGTCAAAACTTGGGAGCTAATGGCTTAATTTTTTCATGCAAAATGGATTATTTTTCAAGTGCAAATGACTCTTCGTTTTATAGGCAAAGGGGGGAACGTTTTTGGGGAGAATAACCGCCACCAATGCGGTTGAGAGTGGTTACAAATGGTTATTGGCGGTTGAGAGAAGTTAGGGTTTCATAACCACTTTTTGGCCCAAACTCAAGGCTCAAGCCCAACTCAATTGGCCCATCAAAAAGCCCAAATTTCACCTAGCTTTTCCGACCCAACTTTTTTCTCATTAATGAACTTTGACTAACTCATTATAACTAGATGAAGCTCCAAGGTCAACAAATACACATGAGCTTAGCTCAAACTAGCTTAGCTCATCAAGCAGCTCACTAGCTAGCTTCTTGGAGCTCTGTTCGCTCTCAGACGTGTGTGTATGGTGAACGATATAGCTTTAAATTTATAACCTAAAATATAAGCCTGAAACAATATGCAAACCCGTAGTGTACGGGTCAAATAACGGCAAATACTCCAGGGTCGATCACAAGGACTATGGTGAAACAAAGATCTGTAATTCAGGTTGTCAATAAAAAACAAGCAACAAAGCAAACATATCAAAGATGATGTAATAACCAGGTAAAGAAAATGCGGATTCTAGAGATTAAAGCATCTAGTTGTGGTTCCGACTCAAGATCTCAAAAGATAACGTGAACAAACTGAGGTTTGCAAAGGGAAGGTGTTTCTAAGGTGGGAACAGATCACCGGGTAAGTCTCACTACTCACTATCCCAAACCAAAGATTCTCTCACCGGGTAAGTCTCAAGGTACTAAGGAAAGGAACTATAATCTCAAACCAACACACCACCCAAAGGGGATACCTTTACTGGGTAAGTCTCAGGCTAACTCTCAAAGATGAGATGAAGGAACACTCAAACCCCAATAAAGGATAAACCTTTATTACCTATCACTCATGATCTTGGGTATACAAACAAAGGAATCACCGGGTAAGTCCCATCCTAACCTTGCGTTGAACCAGGAAAGGTATAGCAAGGATAGGATTTGGCAAACTAAAACCTCAACTCAGATAAGGATCAAAAGGATCTCGCATCGCTCAGTTCATGTGCCATCTCGGTCGAGATGTTCCACGACTAACCGAGGTGTTCGTCGGTTAAGGTGAAGGCTCGAGCTTTCAGGGTCCACTACGGTAAAGGCTCATTCTTTCATCATCTTTCCCACAACCTTCAGCCAATCACCCTATAATCGCATAAAGAACTTAGCCAACAATCATCATGATAACAATAATCAAATATATAAGAAAGGAATCAATATTCAAACAAGAAAACCTTAACACAAAGGTCTCAATAACTCAATCAAACAAGCAAACTGCGTTCCTCAATCACAAACCAAAAGACAACAAATCAAACAAACTAAGAAAATCTTACAACTTCCTTCAAAACCTTCAACCTTCCTTCAAAACTCTCTAACTTCAACTTCCAGCTCTAAGACTTGCTTCCTGATCTCCCGGGATCTAGAGATATGCAGCTCCCACTATCAAATATCCAGAAAATACACCTCTTTATATAGGCGAATCACATCCCTAAAACAAAATATCTTTAAAGGCAACTTCCTTCTTTAGAGTATCTTCCAATCTTCCAAATAAATCAGCCAAAAAGACATGCTTCTATTCAGAAAAATCCATCCTAAAATATAGGAAAATCTCTTGCCAAAAATAGAAGATCTCAGCCAAGAATAAAAGATCTCGTGGTTATATATTATTCGCCTCGGTCCAGCCAATCCTGAAGATCACCTCGATCGGGGTGATACTGTAGCCATCCGAGGTGAATCTCAGTTGTGTAAATCTCTCTAATCTTGTCCAAAGTCAATCTTCTGTCCAATTTCCATGGTTCCTAAGCCTTTCTTGTAGCTCCTCAATGCTCCAAAATGTAGCTCTAATGACTCCTTAGCTTTCTTAGCTCCATTTTTTTTCTAAACGTGTCATTTTTCCAACAATTACAAAGAAACTAGGTTTATACCTCGATTCTCGCGAAGGTAGACAAAACAACATAATGATCAAAGAATATACATCCATACATGCAGATTTATGAAGATAAAATGTCTAAATCAATCTCAAAACATAGACTATAATACATGCTATCAAGCTCAATGGACATTTGTGCTTGGATTTCTCTCAAACTTTGTAACAACTTTCTTGAGCTAATATAATGAGGAATGCCCAAAAGAACGCTCATAAAATGTGTCATAACATTGTCATGACAAAGTTATGACAATGTCCCATGATAGTCATGAGGCTCAACTAAACCAACTTTCAACATAGTCGTGATAGCCATGTCCCTTGGTTTAGCTCAATTTAATTAGCTTCCATACTTTTCCCCCGTAATCACTAGTTACTCTAAGTGCCGGTCACTTGGATTGCCTCCCGCAACCCATATTATCGTGACACACATGTGAGTAACTTATTGCACCTTGTCTCGACAACAAGCTCAATGATTTTGTTGAGACTTAGCACAAATCTCCAACATTCCTCCCCCAAAATCTCCAACATTCCTCCCCCATTTGAGCAATGTGGTGAAACATAATTTATTGAATACATTTGTGCTTGGATATGGTGAATTTTATCTCTTTTTTGTGCCAAAACACCTAAAAACACAAAAACATGGAAGTAAACATCTCTTTTGCTACATTAAACATAAGTTGATGTAAAGATACCTAAATTCATGCAAAAACTTAGACAAAACAAAAAGAAAATGACATCTAAAATCCTAAAAATTTAGCATGAATACATGTTATCAATATGAAATATATGAATCGTGCAATTAACCCTCACATCTTGCAATAAAGAAATTATAACCTGCCATAACATATGAATTAAGATATATATTCAAAAGGATGTATATTACGACCAACAACATAATTACTTGATACAAAGTCAAACACTCTGGACCCTAAAACATTAGAAATTAGCAAAACATAACTTACATAATATCCCCTTTATTAATTAGTGATGATCGAAAAAAAGGCTCGGACCGATTGCTACAACGACAGTGCAAAAATTCTTGAATGAAAATCGGATGTCGAAACTAATGTGTACCAAACCTTATTTATAAGGGAAAACAATATTTAGACGCTTATAACACAATATACAGCAATAGAGGAATAGAAAATTCTAAAAGATAAATGAAATAACGTTGTGCATAAATTGTTAATAAAAAAAAGCTTTAGAAACCCCTAGAAAATATAGATTCCCCACCCGAGGGGGCAGTCCCACCCGATGATGCCCAACCGTTAAACCTACCCACTCCACCCAATCACCCACTCGTCTTCTTCTTCGAAGTTTCCATCTCTCCTATAAATATGGCACCTAAATATCAAACCAACAAGGCAACATATCATACGGAGTATTACTCAAATCAAATCATACACTCCCAATTACCCACTCTCCATATTTTTAACAATATCTATACCATTGATTCATCTCATTCTTCACTCAACTAACCTAAAACATGGCTCCAAGCTTGACCAAGGCTAACTCCGACGTCGCCGACGGCGATTGCTACCTCAACCCATCTCTCTCCATTTCACTTGATTCCTCCAACTTCGTGGTCAACGGCCATGTCATCCTCTCCGACGTACCTCCCAACATCACCGCCACCTCCGCCACCACCCCGGGCCTCTTTGTGGGCTTCAACGCCCCCAAGTCCGACCATCGCCACGTCATCCCCGTCGGCCGCCTGCTTAACACCCGCTTCATGAGCATCTTCCGATTCAAAGTCTGGTGGACCACCCACTGGACCGGCTCTAACGGCCGCGACCTCGAGCACGAGACCCAGTTCCTCCTCCTTGACGGCCCCGGTTCCGGATCCAGCCCGACCCGACCCTACGTCCTCATCCTCCCTCTCCTGGAGGGCCCGTTCCGCGCCTCCCTCCAGCCGGGACAGAACGACTATGTAGACGTCTGCGTCGAGAGCGGGTCAACTCGGGTATTAGACCGGACCTTCCGTGCCGCTCTGTATATGCAGGCTGGGGAAGACCCATTTGCCCTAGTTAAGGAAGCCATGAGGGTGGTGAAGGAGCATATGGGCACGTTCAAGCTCCTAGAGGAGAAGACTCCGCCGGAGATAGTGGATCGATTTGGGTGGTGCACCTGGGATGCGTTTTACCTTAAAGTGCATCCTCAGGGAGTATGGGAAGGAGTCAAGGCCTTAAATGAAGGTGGCTGCCCACCGGGCCTAGTCTTGATCGACGACGGGTGGCAGTCCATTTGCCACGACGATGACCCTATTTCTGACCAAGAAGGGATGAATCGGACATCTGCAGGGGAGCAGATGCCCTGTAGGTTGATCAAGTACGAGGAGAACTACAAGTTCCGGGACTATAAAAGCCCGAAAGGCCCGGAGACCGGGCTTGGTGCGTTTGTGAGGGACTTGAAGGATGAGTTCAAGAGCGTGGATCAAGTCTACGTTTGGCATGCGTTTTGTGGCTACTGGGGTGGGATTAGGCCCAATGTCCCGGGCCTGCCGGAAGCCCATGTTTTGAAGCCCAAGTTGTCGCCGGGCCTAGAGATGACCATGGAGGATCTGGCTGTGGATAAGATTGTGAACAACGGGGTTGGGCTGGTCCCACCTCAGCTGGCTCACCAGATGTATGAGGGCCTACACTCTCACTTGGAGTCCGTCGGCATTGACGGCGTCAAGGTTGACGTTATACATGTAAGTACTCCTAATCTTTTATTTATTATTTAACTGCTTTATATCTCATATTTTGTTTATAATACAAAAACAAAGCGAAGAATACGTAAATAAATGGATTTCATTGATGATTCGGAGGTTGTAAATCGGACTTTTCTTTCCTTGGTTTTTGTTTGATGTAGGAATACGATTCTTCAATTTAATATTCAAGAGACGTGTTAAGTTTCATTAATCTCTAATTTTTTATTATTTAATTTGATGTGATAAAGTGGGGAAGGTCTTGTATTTGATCCATTAGTCTTGATTTTTATAATAAACATGATTTTTATAAACATGATTTAGTAGAAAAGTTTGTCTTAGTTTTGCAAAGGCTAATCCACAATTAGGATTACAGTTACTGGAAATGTTGAGTGAAGAGTACGGAGGAAGAGTGGAGCTAGCGAAGGCGTATTTCAAAGCACTGAGCGACTCCGTAAGAAAGCATTTCAAAGGCAACGGTGTTATTGCCAGCATGGAGCACTGCAACGACTTCATGTTCCTCGGCACCGACGCCATTTCGCTCGGTCGAGTTGGTAGGTTCATCGGAACTCATCCATCCTTTGGAAAAATCTCATTTCTTGTTTATAATTTAATTTCATATTGAAATGAAACAGGAGACGACTTTTGGTGCACTGATCCATCCGGTGACCCTAACGGTACATTTTGGCTCCAAGGGTGTCACATGGTGCACTGTGCCTACAACAGCTTATGGATGGCTAATTTCATCCAACCAGACTGGGACATGTTTCAGTCGACACACCCGTGCGCCGAGTTCCACGCTGCTTCTAGGGCGATTTCTGGCGGACCCATCTATGTGAGTGATTCAGTTGGGCAGCATAATTTTGAGCTCCTGAGAAGCATGGTTTTGCCTGATGGAACCATTCTCCGTTGTGACCATTATGCCCTTCCTACCAAGGATTGTCTCTTTGAGGACCCCTTGCACAACGGCCAAACCATGCTCAAGATTTGGAACCTAAATAAGGTCAGTCATGTAGGAGTTATATGTTAGGTTCACGTATTATTATGTTATTGATGTGGGACATTTCCATACTCAACAGTGTGTCAAACTTATTTATGTTGATGATTAGTTCACCGGAGTTATTGGAGCATTCAATTGCCAAGGAGGAGGATGGTGTCGGGAGACACGAAGGAACCAATGCTTTTCCGAATGCTCGAAGGTCGTGAAATGCGTGGCAACTCCTAAAGACATCGAATGGAAGATCGGAAAGAAGCAACACCTAGTTGAAAATGCAGAAAAGTTTGCAGTGTACTTTTACAAGTCGAAGAAGTTGATTTTAGTGGATCCATCTCAAGGGTTGGAGATCTCCTTAGAGCCCTTTAACTTTGAGCTCCTTACAGTGTCTCCAATTCTGTCAGTCCCACAGAAGAATACAAGCGTCGAATTTGCTCCAATTGGGCTTGTGAACATGCTCAACACGGGTGGTGCCATCCAATCAATGGAGGTAGATGGGGAGGCTGAGAGCATTAGAGTTGGGGTGAAGGGTGGCGGAAACTTTGTAGCCTTGGCATCTAAGGAGCCTAAGGCTTGCAAGATCAATGGCGAGTATGTGGAGTACAGTTACCGCGATCTCATGGTTGAGCTTCCGGTGCAATGGCCCGGTTGCTCCAACACTTTGTCCATGGTTGAGTACTTGTTTTGAGATTCATGGCTTCTAACTATTATTATGTCGGATTGTTTCGAGTCTTATTTGACACTATAGCTTGAATTCACCCCTCTTATTTATTGGGGTTGGCTTGTTTAATTCTATTGAATAAAGTCTGGATTTTTCCAGGTCGCAGCCGAGCAATTCTATCTATGGTTTTGAGAGCCTATTTTGACCCAAATAATATCCACTTATGACTTATATATGTGGGGTGGGTTCTTTGTCTTAATTATAGACAAGATGTTGGTCTACGACCAATCTCTCTTAAGTGAGAAAACATGTATTGTTTTAATAATCTATTCTTGATTTGTGTATCCGTTGAAGTTCAAATTAGGAACCAGTTGAGTGTCACACTCTCAATGAAACAGAAGAGCAAATGAGAGGAGAAGAGATGATGTTTTGCAGAAGAAAATGAGAGGAGGGGTTTTTTATATAGAGGTGCGGAGAAGATCAGAAGGGAGTCGGTTACGGATTTTTTTCAAAAAATCCTGAAGTCAATTTGACTAACTCATTCCCTTGTTGACTGACCAAGTCTTCCTTATCCACGGCTGGGCTGGATACTCGTTGCAAAAATTCCATATCTGTTTGACTGACCTAGTTTTCTCCTTGATCCGTTGGACTGCAAAGTTGGGCTTGACCCAAGGCATGCCTCTATTTGCACTATTGGACTATAGAGTTGGACCAGCCCAAAAAGTAACATAGGCGACTAGTCTATGGTGCATCTTGGTCCGCCCGTCTCAACCCAGCCCAGCACGAGCTCGGTTCGGCGCTCGTGTGTGCTTGTTTGCCTACACCGTTCCCCATTGAAAATGAATATTGACCCAAAATCACGGTCTTTAGTGTGTTTATCCTCTAATTAAATATCCTATATGATATCTCCAAATAAAATCGATGTGGAATAGCCACATTTTTTTTACTATTACCCAAGTGAAAGAATTTGGCCTATTAGGTCTTTTTTGGTTTTTGTTTAAAAAATTGTACCCCATATTTTTTTTATTGTTAATAAGGTGTTAATAGGTAAATTAATTTCCACATGCTTCCTTCCGCTTCATTCAATTCACTAACAAACTTCTTCAAACCACCAGAGAACATCTCGACTCCTCAACTTTAACTCAATCTTCTCCCTCAATCTCTCTCGTAATTTGAGATTCTTCAAGTTTCCGATCTTCTCCTGTTATCTACTGCATTCTCCAACAATCATAGTCTCAATTTCGTCATCGTTAATACCAGTTTTTAACCCAAATCTCTCCTTCACCTGTTAATCGATACTAAACCGTAACCAACTATAAAATGTCTACTTGATCTAAGGCTGTAGGAAACCGATCGCCTGCTTCTGATGTTCCTATGTTCAACCTTCTAACCCCAACGTCTCCTTCATCTGTTGAAGAGGATGTTTCAAATGAGGGGCAGGCACCTCCGGTGTTTGATCATGATGCAAGTCTTCAAATAATTTTATCTGGTGGTCCAAGGGAAGAAAATATACCAGTGGTTAGTATGGATTGGATACTCTTTCAATTTTTCTTGTATTATTGTTTCTGATATTTGTTCATATTAGGGTTTTATAGGTTTATATATGGTTTTTGGTATGTGTTTTGATAGGGTTTGTGTTATGCTTTGTTTTATCTTTATATTTACATGAGATTTATAGTATTAGTTTTTAGTGCACTTGTGTCTGTTATTAGCTTTTCTGGTATGTTTTTATGTTTTTGGTATGTCTTCTAGTATTAGTTTCTAGTATGTGATGTTTGTTTATTTCCTGCATACCTATCTATTGTGTTTCTGGTATGCTTTGTTCTTTGATTATATTACATGAGTTGTCTGGTATGTGTTTATGATTTGTGTTTGTGGTAATTTGTTTTCTGGTATGAGTTGTTGATATGTTTCCTGTTTATATTTATATGATTTGTCTGGTATGTATGCTTTCTATTTTGAGTTTCATATGAGGTTTTTGTATTACTTTCTAGTATTGAATGTTGATGTGAATATTGATATTATTTTTTGGTATGTTTACACAGGCAGAGGAAGAAATGCCTATTGATGGATATGAAGAGTCCTTTAAGTTGAATGTTTGATATGAGCTTCTAGTTTCTTGTTGTAATGTTTTTCTGGTATGAACAAACTTGTTTCCTTTACTAGATGATGTACAAGTTTGATGATAACCCATAATATGAGACAATACGGATAACTGTGTTGTCTTGGGTAAATTTAATCAATTTTATACTTGAAGGTGTGGGTGCCAATGGGCAACAAATGTTCAAAAGTTGTATATTTTCGGACATAATCTCTTTGTGTACAAATCTTAAGCTTTCCAACCAATTACTACACTTCATGCTTCTACATGAGGTGAAAACAGACCGCAAACACTCTATGTCATTTGCAATAAACAAAACTCTACTTAGGTATTTATAACTACACACCCTTTTCAGTTTGGTACCTTCATTCCACTTTCTATTGTTAATGTGTTTCTTTCTTTTTTTGAATATTTTGGTTTATAAGGTTTGGTTTAAGCGAGTTTGTTGAAATTACCGGCCTTGAGTGTCGGTACAGTGCTTACAAGGAAGAGGAAAATGTCGACATGAAGGAGTTTGTCGGCATTCCCAAATGTCTATTGGGAACTTTGGAGGGTAAATATTCAGAGCTTCGTAAGACTGATGAACGCAAATATAAGATGGCTCTGATCCTCTTCGTTGAATGTGTTTTGCTTGGGAATGATAAAAAGAAGACGGTCTCCAATCTCACTCTTTCCTTGGTTAAGGACATGGAAGCATTTAATTCCTTCCCATGGGGGCGCCTTGTGCTCTCTAAGACACTTGAGAGCCTTCAGGAGTACAAGCCAACTAAGTATCGAAAATCAGGAAATTACTGTCGTTCTGGTTTTCCTTTGGCACTCCAAGTATGATTGATTTATGTTGTTTCTAGTATGGTTTTAATTTTGTACTTCCTTTGGTACTAGTTTACTGCCTATCTGGTTTTATGATATGTTTTTCTGGTTTCATTTTTAAGTATGAGAGTTTGTTATTAGTTTGATATCATTTATTGATATGATATTTTAGTATGCTCTATTCATGTGTTTCCTGTGTATAATTTGCAGGTTCACATCCTTGAATCAATTCCTAAACTGGCATCGTTGTTTGTCAGATGTGTTGATAAAGAAACAACCTCACTTTGTATTAAGTGGGTTTCATCAAATAAGGGGAAGATGAAATGCAACTTCCATATCATTAAAGATACGGCGTCAACCTTGACCCAAGATGAGATCAAAACCATCCACTGTCCCCAAATGATCCAGAAAATAAGGATGACCGCAAGTGGTGGGGGATGAGAACATTGATGAAGATGGCTATCTATTTCATCTTTTCAAGGTTGGGTTCCACAATGTCCGGGTATGCAGGCCCGGAGGTTCTGGTGTCAAGGTTATCATGGATGCCCCAAAGAAGGAGGAATCCAGTAGTGATGAATCTGTTGCTCTTTCTCCTCCTCGTCCTTCTCGTCTTCTTCTTTTGAGGTTGCCAAGACTAGAAAAAATTGTAAAGAAAGAAGATGCCCGAAAGAAGAGGAAAAATGAAGGGGAAGTAAAAGGTATTTCAATATATTTCATACTCTATCTTTTAATTATGTGGCATTGGTTTCTGGTATGTTAATCTTGTAACACCCCGAATCCGTGGGATATCGGGATGCAACGGGCGAGACCTTACAATGGGTCCCGACCCTTAGCTGGCAACAATCTCACTGGACCTTTCAAACATGACACAAATAAAGGCGTAAAACTCAAATAATTTATGATTTGTGCGAGAAAAGAAAAGAAGGGATACAAGGTGGAAACTCAAGCGAGTCCTCAAAACGATGCAAAACAAAATAGAGATCCAAAACCGTACAACATAACATAATCCAACAATACAAAGAAAACCCAAAAACGTCCCCGTCCTATAATGTACGGAGACCCCTCGATTGTCCACTCCTCCACCTCACTCGGCGACATCCCTAACCTGCAAGGCATCTACATAAACGGTTTAAAACCGTTAGCTCACATTCTAGGCATTATAAAGATAATATGGCACAAACACACACATAAGAACACATAACACACAACATGCTCATATACATACACATCCGGTTCTTATTCTCTTTTTAGGTTATTCTATTTCTAATTCCATTCGTTTCAAGTGTGACAAGAGAGTCTTATAAATCTCGCCTCTGTCCCCATGTAACCAACAGGAGTGTGGCGGAGCTCAACCAGTATACAATGTGGAGTGGCGAAGAAGCCCGCCCGTATACCATGTATGGCTTGGTCGCAAAGAACCTCCCAGTCTTCCTCGGGAGTTGGGCAGTGATGTCACCGCCCGATAATAATAGTAACAATGGGCCATACACTATATATAGTCAAGTAATCCTAATCCGGTTTCATGATCAAAAGCGATAAAACACACACCACCATAATGTATCCAAATAATGCATAAAAGCGGCTAAGTAAGTCCGAGGACTTACCTCGTCTCAAAGCTAAACGAAACCGATATCACTCTCCGAAGGAATATAACCAAAGTCTGTTCACGACAAGGCACAATAATCAACAACTACTCTCAGGCTAGAAGTTCTTAGACTTCTAGTCCTATATCATCTTACTAGGTCATACACTCTCATAATCTAGGATATACTTCTAGCCCTCATAAACTCACGAGATCTCAACTATAGGCCCAAGTGCTAGGATACTCTCATCCTAAACTCTACAATCTCAACCAACATATGAATACCACCTCAAGTCTCACAAGATCGACCACGAGGCTCACAATTGTATAGCAACTTCAGATCATCACACCACATGTCATAGAACATCAATAACCTCAAACACTCACCTAAAGGTTTCAAGCCACTACTTGGCATTTGCCTTAAGTTATGCTAGATCCAACCTAGCATGATTCTACCACTAAGCATAACTAAATCGAGGAAGAAGGTACTCACACACGATCCAAGGTTGAAGATGGTCTACGGACCTCGAGATTGGACTTGATGGACTTTATAGGGGTGCTTCCGAACCTAAATCCAAAGCTAAACAAATTCAGCTCCTACGCTAAATTTGATAGTAATATATATACGATATATAAATTTGAGATAAAACTCGTTTTCAAAAGCCAACATTAAAACCCACAATACATTTTCCGGGCAATTTATACGAACATATGAACTTGGTCATAAACCACAATTAAAATCTTTAGGGTCATAATCCGAATTTAATCCAATAAGGGCATAATTGATAATTTGTAAAACCGGGTCAAATACATGTAATTAATTTTCTACAGAGGGCATAAATGCAACTTCTAAAAATTAGGGTCATTACTGCAAATTCAAAGCAGTGGGCACAATCTGTAATTATACCAAAATAGAGGGGCCGATTGAAAATAACCCAAAAAGGGTTCTTCTTCCTGCTAGGTCACACGCGGGCTGGGGAAAAGGAAGGCAGGATGGCGGATGGCTCTTCCAGGAGGCACTACAACGGCTCCATCAACAAGGACAGAAGAGGGAAGGCACACTCCCTGGCGGCGAGGGCGGTGGGGTCCGTCGGCTACAATGCTGGCTGGGAGTTTCAGCTTTCCAAGAAGCCCGACAGAGGAGAAATGGGGGAAGAGGAAGGGCGCAGGGGAGGCCGCATTAGGGTCGATTAATTCACACAAGGGAAGTGTAGGGTGAAGGCGAGGCGGCGTCCGAACCAGCTCCGGCCGGCAACGTCATTGTTCCAGGCGTAGAAAGACGGCAAGGGGTGAGGTGCTGGGAAGAAGAGGGATGCAAAGAGGGGAGGTAAGGAAAAGTGTGAGAGAAGGGGAGGCTGCTTGGTTAGAGCCAGCGCATGGAGGAGCAAGGGGTCGTTGGGCAGCCTACAGAGCGGGGAGTGAGAGGTCGAGCCCGGAAGCGAGAGGTTGAAAGTTGCAGAGCTTGGGCCAGGGCTAGGCTAGCCTGCTTATCAGCTCCAAACAGAGGAGGGAAGGGCATTCTCATCGGCCATTAGCAGGTCAAGAAGAGAGAGGTGAGGAATGTGGGAAATAAATAAAAAAAATATAATAATAATAATGTTAAAATAGGAAATCAGAAATCAATAAACTCAATCAAAACGAACCGAACGAGTCTTTCGGATGGGAAAACTTTTCCAACTTTCCGGAAATAAAATACGGAAATATATACGTATCAAATAAATAAATATACTCGGGAATAATACTTTACGCCGTAAAAGTACTTTAAATAATATATATATATATATATATATATATATATATATATATATATAATATGTAAGCTAATAAAATATCGATAAAAATAGGGGAAAAACTAAGTATCAAAAATGTGCCCAAAAACGGGGCGTTACATCAGATCCCCTAAAAACAAGTTTCGTCCCGAAACTTGCTAAACCCGAACTCTCGAACACTCACGTCTTGCTAACCGCTCGGAACACTATAACGTGCCAACTACGGCCCTCTACCAAATCCTACTCGCATAAACATATCAAGAACCCGCAAGGTACACACACAAAGAAAATTCACGTAACAAATGACATAAGCACAACCAAAGAAAGATCTCGGGACTAACCCGACGGTCGTATAGATGTCGCTAAACCTGCGTAAAACTCGATCAAAGATACTATCCTACATCTTCCAATTAGCTTCATCGGCTCCTCGTCTCGACTAGATCATCACAACAGTCTACATGTCTCGAGTCATGTATGCATTCCCTCGACTGATGCACATGAACCCCGGGCGAACACCTTCTACTCTTGACGGTCACACCAACTATGGCTAACTTACTTCGGATGACAATGAAGTATTGAGTGGAAGAGAATTGACAATAGAGATGTTGAGAGTTAAGAGGAGATTCATTGGTACAACTGTTTTGATTTATCTTGAGGTATTATGGGTTTGAAGTGGACAAGTGATTCTTCACGAGAAGGTCTTGACCGAGTATTGAGGAACGATGTAAAGGTAATAGCATGCGCATCTCGTTAGTAGAAGCGGTGTGAATGAAAGTACTTTCTTCCTCACTTAGAACTTGCAACAAGAAATGAGAAAGCGTAACATCAAAGTTGGGTTTTACAAGAACCAAAGCCAACGGTGTATATTGGAAATCCGATCTTCTTGTTAGAGAACATAAAAGCGAGACATAATGGAAATGATGTATTGAGAAAGACCCGAGAAGGAAGTTGAAATTCCGATATATCGGACCTTTTTGAAATCTTAGCGCAAGTGGGGAAAGTGGTTTTACTGGTTGGCGAACACCTTATACTCTTGACAGTCACGCCAACTAGTAAAACCACTATTCCCACTTGCGCTAAGATTTTAAAAAGGTCTGATATATCGGAATTTCCACTTCCTTCTCGGGTCTTTCTCAATACAGTATTTCCATTATGTCTCACTTTTATTTTCTCTAACAAGAAGATCGGATTTCCAATATACACCGTTGGCTTTGATTCTTGTCAAATCCAACTTTGATGTTACTCTTTCTCATTTCTTGTTGCAAGTTCTAAGTGAGGAAGAAAGTACTTTCATTCACACCGCTTCTACTAACGAGACGCGCATGATATTACCTTTACATCGTTCGTCAATACTCGGTCAAGACCTTCTCGTGAAGAATCACTTGTCCACTTCAAACCCGTAATACCTCAAGGTAAATCAAAACAGTTGCACCAATGAATCTCCTCTTAACTCTCAACATCTCTATTGTCAATTCTCTTCTCACTCAATACTTCATTGTCATCCGAAGTAAGTTCGCCATAGATGGTGTTACTTAGAGAATTTCTCTACAAATCCGGGAATGACCAACACATCCAAGGAAACTTGTAACTTCTTCCACGTCCTTCGGGGGTTGCCATCCCGAGACAACTTGTCATACAACTTTTCCTTTTCTTTCCGAGTAGATCCAAATATCTTATCCAGGCAATAGTAAGCCCATATGGGATCACTAAAACTCGCAGTGACCATAGTTGTCCAGAATGCTGTATTTGCAATATCCGAGTCCCGAATTCTCACTTGGCGGTAATTAGACCTTAAATCATTCTTAGAAAATACTACCGACCCTTGCAACCGTTCGAGTAGATCCCCTATCCGTGGTGAGGGATACTTGGTTCTTCATGGTTATCCCGCTCGGCTCACTGTAATCGATGTACAAACGGAGATTACCCCCTCTATTTTTGCAAATTGGTGTTCTCCATAGAAACTTCAAACCAAGAGTTTAAGATGTACTCCAATATGAACTTCAAATCAAGAGTTTCAAGATATATTCCAATATGAACTTCAATTCAAGAGTTCAAGATAACATTCGGACTTCTCTATAACGTTTCACTAATTCTAATGAACTCTTATCAATAAGTTCTTACAATTGCTCCTTCACTTGCTTCCCCAACTCATGACTCTTCATAAGTTTCATTCCATACGGCGTCTTAGATATCGGAATTGAGTCGAGCTTGAACTTAGTGGAAAAATCCACATTCTGACGTATTGGGACTCTAGGGTATCTCGGGTTTCGTCTTTTCTTCTCCCGTCACACAACGTAATAATCGACACAACCTTGCCTTAACACTTGACGGGTGGTCATGATACCAAAGATCTACCCCGCTCTATTGGGGTGACCTCCTTCGTACACGTGTATTGATCCATCTTTAGCTACAATGTTGACCGTCCTCTTTTAAAGATCCTTCATCCCTTGAACTCGAGAGACTTGCTCGCCTCTTCTGACTTTTGGAGCCTTGATTAAGTAATATGTCCGCTTAATCCCTCTTGCACAACAGCCAAGCCATGCTCAAGATTTGGAACTTAAATAAGGTCACTAATCAGGCCCCGTCAAGCCCGGCTCAATAAAAGTGGAGGCCCAATCCAATTAAGTATAAAATTAGTATTACTGGAACAAAAAACAGTCAAAGTGGGGCCTTGAACTTGAGACCAAAGGGACTCAACAAGTGCCTCTTTACCAGCTGATCTATTAAAACATTGGTACTAACCATCTTTTTTCTTAGTGAGGCCCCAAAATATCCGAGGTTTTGTTCATGATAACGGGTTGCACCGGCTCCGAGCCGGGCTAGTGCCCCGTCCAACAAGGGGTATCATTAAACCCAACATCAAAGACTCTAGTTTTATTGGGTCCCATAATATTTATTTATTTAGTTAATTTATGAAAGAAAGAGTTAGGTGCAAATGGTCAAAAGTTAAAAACGTTGACACAAGATCTCCGAAACTCATTAGTGGGCCTTGTTAGTCATTTTTTCAATATTCATTTATTTGTGATATCTGTGTGCTTGTATGTGTTAAACTTGTTTATGTTGATGGTTAGTTCACCGGAGTTATTGGAGCATTCAATTGCCAAGGGGGAGGATGGTGTCGGGAGACACGAAGGAACCAATGCTTTTCCGAGTGTTCGAAGGTCGTGAAATGTGTGACAAGGCCTACAGACATCGAATGGAAGAACGGAAAGAAGCAATATCTAGTTGAAAACGCACAGAAGTTTGCAGTGTACTTTTACAAGTCGAAGAAGGTGATTTTAGTGGATTCATCTCAAGGGTTGTAGATCTCCTTAGAGCCCTTCAACTTTGAGCTCCTTATAGTCTCTCCGCTTCTGTCAATCCCACACAAGAATAGAAGAGTGGAGTTTGCTCCAAATGGGCTTGTGAGCATGCTCAACACGGGCTGTGTCATCCAATCAATGGAGGTAGATAGGGAGGTTGAGAGCATTCGAGTTGGGGTGAAGGGTGGCGGAAACTTTGTAGAATTGGCATCTAAGGAGCCTAAGGCTTGCAAGATCAATGGCGAGTATGTGGAGTACAGTTACCGTGATCTCATGGTTGAGCTTCCGGTGCAAATGCCCGGTTACTCCAACACTTTGTCCACGATGGAGTACTTGTTTTGAGATACATGGCTTCTAACTATTATTATGTTGGATTGTTTCGAGTATTATTTGCCAAGGGGGAGGATGGTGCCGGGAGACACGAAGGAACCAATGCTTTTCCGAGTGCTCGAAGGTCGTGAAATGTGTGACAAGGCCTACGGACATTGAATGGAAGAACGGAAAGAAGCAACATCTAGTTGAAAACGCATAGAAGTTTGCAGTGTACTTTTACAAGTCGAAGAAGGTGATTTTAGTGGATTCATGTCAAGGGTTGGAGATCTCCTTAGAGCCCTTCATTTTTGAGCTCCTTACAGTCTCTCCGATTTTGTCAATCCCACACAAGAATAGAAGCGTGGAGTTTTCTGCAATTGGGCTTGTGAACATGCTCAACACGGGCGGTGCCATCCAATCAATGGAGGTAGATGGGGAGGCTGAGAGCATTCGAGTTGGGGTGAAGGGTGGCGGAAACTTTGTAGCATTGGCATCTAAGGAGCCTAAGGCTTGCAAGATCAATGGTGAGTATGTGGAGTACAGTTACCGTGATCTCATGGTCGAGCTTCCGGTGCAATTGCCCGGTTGCTCCAACACTTTGTCCACGGTGGAGTACTTGTTTTGAGATTCATGGCTTCTAACTATTATTATGTCGGATTGTTTCGAGGATTATTTGCCAAGGGGGAGGATGATGCCGGGAGACACGAAGGAACCAATGCTTTTCCGAGTGCTCGAAGGTCGTGAAATGCGTGACAAGGCCTACAGACATCGAATGGAAGAACGGAAAGAAGCAACTTCTAGTTGAAAACGCACAGAAGTTTGCAGTGTACTTTTACAAGTCGAAGAAGGTGATTTTATTGGATTCATGTCAAGGGTTAGAGATCTCCTTAGAGCCCTTCAACTTTGAGCTCCTTACAGTCTCTCCAATTCTATCAATCCCACACAAGAATACAAGCGTGGAGTTTGCTCCAATTGGGCTTGTGAACATGCTCAACACGGGCGATGTCATCCAATCAATGGAGGTAGATGGGGAGGCTGAGAGCATTCGAGTTGGGGTGAAGGGTGGCGGAAACTTTTTTGCATTGACATCTAAGGAGCCTAAGTCTTGCAAGATCAATGGCGAGTATGTGGAGTACAATTACCGTGATCTCATGGTTGAGCTTCCGGTGCAATGGCCCGGTTGCTCCAACACTTTGTCCACGGTGGAGTACTTGTTTTTAGATTCATGGCTTCTAACTATTATTATGTCGGATTGTTTCGAGTATTATTTGACACTACCCCCTCTTATTTAATGAGGGTGGCTTGTTTAATTCTATTGAATAAAGTTTGGATTTTTCCAGATCGTAGCAGAGCAATTCCAACAATGATTATGAGAGTCTATGCTGACCCAAATAATATCCACTTATATATGTGGGTTCTTTGTCCTAATTATAGACAAGATGTTGGTCTATGACCGGTCTCTCCTCAAGTGAGAAACATGCATTGTTTTTAATCATCTATTCTTGATTTGTGTATCCGTTGAAGCTCAAATTTGGAACCAGTTGAGTGTCGTACTCTTGAGGAAACAGAAGAGCATATGAGAGGAGAAGCTAGAGATGATGTTTTTTATGAAGAAAACGAGAGGAGGAGGGGGTTCTTTATATAGAGGTGCTGAGAAGATCAAAAGGGAGTCGGTTACGAATTTTTTGCCTAAAATCCCCGAAGTCAATTTGACTGACTCATTCGTTCGTTGACTGACCAGTCTTCCTTATCCACTGCTGGGCTGGATAACCGTTGCATCCGGATATGTTTGACTGACCCAATCTTCTCCCTGATCCGTTGGACTGCAAAGTTGGGCTTGACCCAAGGCATGCCTCATCTATTTGCACTATTGGACTATAGAGTTGGACCATCCGAAAAGTAACATAGGTTGTCAGCTTATGGTGCATCATGGTACCCCCGTCTCAACCCAGCCCAGCACGAGCACGACTCGGTTTGGTTCGGCGCGCGTGTGTGCTTGTTTGCATACACCGTTCCCCATTGAAATGGATATCGACCCAAAGCCACGGCCTTTAGCGTTTTTATCCTCTAAATATCCCATATGATATCTCCAAATATAGTTGATGTGGAATAGTCATATTTTTTAAAACTATTTCCCAAGTTTATGCTTAGCAAACACCGAACTCCGGGTCTCCATTTCTCATTCAAACGAAACTTAAATTTAACGTATGAATGCACCACGAGCAAGAGCTCGCAAAGACGAAGTCAAAGCTCCCACTTTTCGGTGTTAACGATTTTCGGAGCCCACCGAAAATATGCCTAAAAAATACCCGACACACCATGTATTAACTATATGTTAATTCATAAATTTAGTTTCAACAAAAATGTGTGTTGGATTTGTGCTATTTTTCCAAACAGAGAGGTACAGAGCAAGATCAATATATGATAATTTACTATGCTCTTTGAAAAGGCAAGGAGGAGAATTTGCTTTAACCAAGAGATGCATGGGTGTAGAAGAATAATGTTTTCGTGTACTGATATCATGACCTTTAAGTAGACGTGAGTTCAAATATGTTATCCGTGATATCTAAGACCAAACTGGAATAGTAGCCGCAAAAAGGGGGCAAAAAATTTGTAAGTTATATTTAGCCCTATTTCCATAATGAATAGATAGATGACTATGATGTTCTATCTATGTTTAAATGTTGTTGTTTGTACGATGCGAGAATTTAGTGAATATATTTTAATTTAATTGATATGATGATTGATATGACTATGATGTTCTATCTATGTTTATAATGTATTTTTTAATAGCATAATAGATTTTTATTTATGCAATGTTGGGGTGATTATGGATTCTAGGATGCCTCCATATTAATCTATAAGTCAAAGCCCTATTTTCTTCCTTACTTCTATTCTATAATGCACGGACATGGACACGGAAAACGAGCCCTTCAAGATGCTACAACCTCAAAGTTGCAAAAGTTGTTGGTGAGAATGCACGATGTGTTCAAGAACGGAACAATCCTACCACTATTGGTGCTTACATGATGTCTGCTACTTTCAACCCCGTTGACGGTGTTGTAACTCATAAAATAACGACTCCTAATTTTGAAATAACGATTGGTATGGTTAATTTGCTTGCAACGCATGCTTTTACAAGTACCCTATATGAGAGTCGCGTTAGACATATACAAACCTTTTTTGATTGTAAGTACCGGGAAGGCTCAAAATGTTCCTATTGATACCATAAACCTAACTGGTTTTTAAGCTTTTATTATCTATAAAAGTTGTTGATTTGTATCGTTCTTTGTCTCCAAATTCTATAATTGGGAATCAATTTCATATATCTTTTTATTGGCAAATTTCTCACCTACAAAAGTTGTTGAGTTGAGATATAAGATTACTAATTTTGTATTGACTATAGGGTAGCAATATATGAGGCGTGAGAGAGGTTGTAAGGATATCCTACACCAATGTCCTTCTCATGGATAATCTAAGGTGATTTTAGTCCAGTCTTTCTGCTAGGGAGTGGATAATGTCAATTGATATATGATTGATACACATACAAATGGAATACTCGTGACCATGCCTATTTCATGTTGGAGATGGTGGTGGCTCAAGTCGCATATCAATCCACCCATGCTCTTAGACTTAAGGAAACATCCTGGGAAACCAAAACAAAATGTGCAAGGAAAAATGCGGGTATGATAACACAACCAACATTGAAAAACCCACATGTTGCAACCGTTGCCCAGCCAACAAAGTTTTCTTTCACACGAGAAACCACCACCAAATATCCAGAACTTGTTGTCATTGAAGTAGTATCCATACATTTAAAAGAAGTAAATAAGAGATTATCAATGGTTGAACCCCATGTTCCCCAATAAGCAATCAACGTCCCATATAAGGCCGACTATGTGTACAAGCATAGCCCAATCTTAAAGGACAAACATTTTCAGTAGAGCCGGTAAAGTTAATATGAGATTAGAAGGGCCATTTTTAGCCATTATTTGGAGGTGAATTAATGGAATGAGTGGAATTGGGGAGAAAAATGTCACCCTACTTATCAGATGCCAAACTTCCGAAATGCATCTAAAATAACAGAGGAAGCCAAATTCAAAATTTTCAGCTTATGACTAGTTCCATTTCCGGTTTCCCTCTTTCTGTCTTCTTCCTCCCGCTCCTCCAATATACCCACGCCTCCATGTCTATCGCCGGCGATTTGGATTCCGACGAATGGGAGCTTGTCAACGACGACGGCTTCGTCTACAAGCGCAAAAAGCGCCGGCTAGACCCCTCTTCTATCGCTCGCCCCGCGGACCCGGCTCCAGATCCGGAGCTCGAAGCGAAGCAGAGGAGAGAGAGGAGGCGTGCTGCTCTTCTCAAGGTTAGAGACAAGTACCAGAAGGAGATTGCTCTATGGGAGCATCTGTCGAACACCTTGGCTGCCATGGAGAGTAGCGCCATGGAGAAGCGGAAGGAGCGAGAAGCAGGTGAAACCCTAGGTCCGGAGACGAGTGGTGCTGCTGAGGGAGGATTCCAAGGGGTTCCGCTGCTGGATGAGCTTCTATTGCAGGTAATTTTGAGTTCATTTGGCTTTGTTCCCTAGGGTTTCTGATGAACTTTGAGATTGGTCTGGTTGCTGAAATTCAAAATTGGGTAATACTTGCTCGCGCTAGAATAAGACTGAAAGAATCAAGGGAAACTGATTGATGGAGTTGGTTGTATACCTGCTTGGGTGGATTGATTGTGTATCGAATAATTTATGTGCAGGTGGAAGGACAAGAAACAATAATCAAACACATGAAAAATCTGTGCGATGCAGCAGAAGCCTTATGCGATGCAAAGGAGGAGAATGCGAAGAAATCATTGGTGGATCTACCAGTCTGGGGTTCGCCACGTGAGCTCATGGCATCATTGTGTGAAGATTGAACACCCTGAGATGATTAGCTTTAGTGTGCTTGGTTGAGAAATTAAGTTAAAATGGTTAGATTGGATTCATGATAGTGCATTACCACAAGTAATATATGGTGTGTTTTTGTGTTTTGTTAGCTTAGCTTAGGTGCTTTGTTGTGAAAGTGTATAGAGATTTTCCATTCAGTAGCACATTATTGGCAGAGAGGCTTTGTAAGTGAATGCCATTTCATGTGCATATTTCAAACAACCTCAATTTCTCTTTCCATGCTGCTTCTTGTGATTCCCACAACTGCTGGCAATATGCTTTTGACAAACATTTGTGATTGATTACAAGTATCACCAGAACATCTGCTACTTCTTCCTGTAGTTACAGGTCCCATAGCCCATGCCAAGTGTTCTACTAACACTCTTAAAGGTAAAAATTCGCTCCATTTTCGTTATTTATCGTTGTTGAGCGAAATTTCATTGCCTTTGAATTAATTGGGTTGGATTGTTTTTTTTTTTTTCCTAATGTAGTCGAGTGACTTTAGCGAGGGTGTGACGCTGAAGATCAACTAATCCTCTGGTGTTCACGCAGGAGCTTTGACAGCTGGATGGAGTTCCAATTGATTCTTATCTTATGTGGATCCTGATCCATAGAGTTTGACTTATGCCAAGTAAGTATCCAACAATGTCACCATTGCCTGAGATTGTTGATGGCATCCAAATTATTGTTATATTTTTGGACTTGTAGTATCTTGTTGAAAGTAAACAAATGACTCATTTTGTACGTCACATGTTGTTATTAACAAGATTTTATATTATATACACTTCCTAAAATTAATTTTACAGATAGATTATATTGAGTGTTCTAAAAGATGGCCTAGACGGCTGTCTAGACGGTGGACGGCCACCAGCCGTCTCGACTTGCCCTAGACTGCCTTTCCTGGACGGTTTCAGACACTAGACGGTTCAAAACCCTAATTCTAAAACCAAACCCTAAACAAATTAGTTTTCATTTTTGAAATTCTGAATGTTCACGTGTTTGTGACTCTTGTGAGTTGCGGTAACCTAGCTTATTTTCATGTATTTTAGGGAAAAATACATGAAACTAAGCCAAAAACGTCTTGGCCGTCTAGACGGTAGATGGTGCCTCTCCGTTCCGTCTCCGTCTAGCGTCTTCTTGAACATTGATTATATTGGGCTCCCGCTTCCGGTGGTTGGTTCAGTCATCAGTGCCCGTACTAAAGCTAAATTAGATGAAAGAAAATTGATATAACTATGTGTTGCGTTTGTTTACGGCCATGATATTGAAAATTTAGTTCACCTTTTTATTAAACCAGGTGCGCCAGGCGTGCTGCACGCGCATGACATTTACGCCGATCGGGTATGTTGTTTGTGTGTGATATCTTTGGAGAGGTGGTAGAGGAATTGAGTGCAGTGTTAGCAATGTAAATGTTTGTAACTCATTTTTTCATTTAATCTATTACATTTTATTAACACTAAAGCAAGCATCTGACATACTATTCTTCTCATTCTCTCCATGAGTGCAGCATGCATAGACTATCCGACTCCTCGTAACAAAGTTGTCCCTTTTGCAATGGTCACTGTCATGCAAGAGAACATTTTATTAAGGATACTAGCTTGATAGATGGATAAGAAAAGAGCATCAAATGGGACAAACATGCATTTTGATTTACTTCAATTCCATCCAAGACTTGGACAAATGGTATCTCAAGTAAAAGTAGCCAAGCAAATAACTCACCTCTGCTATGTTATGCTATTGAGGCCTTTTGTCAACTATCACTAATAGAGCATCAGATAAGTTTTTAGCAAAAGCTCGCGCTCTAGCAACTCCACCTCTGCTATGTTTGTATACTACTGCATTTAGATAAACGTAAAAATTATGTTGAATACCAAAAGCAGAACACACAAATGCAAAGCTACCCTAAAGCCTCAAACCATATCTACTCTGGCTATAAGAAATGCAATACAAGGCTGGAAGCTTACAAAATACATTTTCTCTCTCTCTCTTGAAACAGATTCCATGAAAAAACTTTCATCTATATATGCAAAGGCTAAGTTTCACATATTAAGATAATTCATCAAAGATGAAACCGAAGGACATCCATGGTCATCCACATCCAAAATACACAACCTACACAAACAGACGAGGCGTCTTAGGAATTTTCAACAGATAATTGGACCAAAATTGATGGGCAAAGTTGATTTACAAAAATAGACTAAATGACAGATCGGGAAATGTCTCTAATTAACTTTTTAAAAAAATATTGTGCAAATTTAAAGATAGTAGACTATATTCACCAATTAAGAAACGTGAACCAAAAAGAGAAAACCCTAATCTCCTCTAAAGAACGCGTCAAGCACACGCTAAGTTCTTCTCCTTCTTCACACCAAAGAAACTCAGAAAACCCTAAACCTACATTCAGATCCGCCGCTTCTCCCCCTGAATCTAGTTCGTTGTGATGAAAACACCCGATTCCAAGTTGAAGAACGCGTATATCATGCAAATAGCCCTTCTAGAAGCGTCGCTACTCAGATCCCAACCCCAAACCTAAAGCTATTGCTCTTCCATGGATCTTCCGACGGGTGAGGGAGAACCCCGTCTCAATCGGTTCAAGCTGCTCTCCTGACAAAAGTCTAAGGTCGAAGGGGTCTGATTTCTGCTCTCTCCGTCTCCTTGAGGATCGTCTCCTCAATTTTAAGAAAAGAAAGAAAGAAAGAATCAAGAAAATCTACTGAGATGCCCCAAGAACGATTTGGTTGGTGGTCAAAGGTGGTTCAAAGGCATGGGCGTGGCGGGATGAGGGTGAGTTCTTTATGGCGTTTGAGGAAGAGCCTTTTATCTAGGCCTCTCAGTCTCCTTGATGATCGTTCTCTTTTCCATTTGGGTCTCTACTGGTTACATGGGTCTTTGCTGATGGACGTTTTACCATGTTTGGAGTTTCTGCCTCTTTCAATCGATCCAAAAGGTATCCAACTCACTCCCATCAAACATCATAGATCTACATTTACATATATGTATGTGAACCACTTAGAAGAAAGAAGAGAACGTGTATCGATGCTAGTGGTGACCATAGGCCTAATAGATGTTGAAGATGCTGATTTTTGCTTGTTTGACTGGTTGAACTTCTACCTATTTAAAGATCAAATCAATTTACAAATAATCCTACACCAATTTGAATTCTCTTCTCACAATATCCTATATATTCTCTTTCTCAATTCAAAACACAAAATGATTGCAAAAAACAAGTCTTTCAAAGGAGCTAGGAGTCTTGTCTTCTCTCCTCAACAACAGACAATGAGAAAGCTGAAAGAAAAGAACAACACCTATCTAAGAATAGTGAGAATGAACCAAAGTATAAAGCGATTCTTTCTACAGGTGTGAAGTTTTTGAATAACAAAGTGTTTTGTCTCTCTTGTTTCTATGGATTTGTGACAGTAGAATTCTTGGCTTGGTTGGCCATCTTTAACCATGTGAATTGTGATGTTTTCTTGAGTTTAAACAGGATCATTGAAGATTCGGTTAAACTGTTTGTTCAGCTTAGACTAGTGGACCTTAGGTGCATTTTGTGGACAAATGAGGAACTTCATTTTCAAGGATCTATTCTCCTGAGTTTTCTTGACTTTATTTCCACTGATTATCAACTAATAATAAATAACTATGAGAATTTTATGCGAGTAATTTCTGATGTTAGACCAACAGTTTATAATAAGGCAACACCTTGCAATCTTGCCTCTTCTTTTGTTGTTTTCGGCATGTGGTTTGCTAACGCAGGTTCAGGGATCAAGACCAAACCAATGAGGAACGGGAGATATCTGATTGATACAAAAATCGCTCCAGAACCACAACATAAGAAAGTGGACTTAATGCTCAGTAACAAAACAACACTGGCTTGCGTGATGATGAACAAAATTTGTAATGAAGGAATAGTTTGTGTTTGGTTTTTTAAGGATGCGAAATCCGCCTTGAATGGGCCCGTTGTTACGCTTGTTTTGACTAAGTTACAATTAACAAATTGTAAGATAATGAATTGTAGAGCATTGTTATCCCTTTTTTGGCAATATGTTGATCAAAGTAGTGGCTTTCTGATCCAAATACCATGGTTAGTTCCTAGCTGTTGGACTAAATCAAAGTTCGAATGCTGTAGGAAAAACAAAAATAAGATGATTGTGGTGGGTTTTCAAACTAAAAGACAAGCTAAAATAAAAGGTTGGGTTCAAACAAAGGAATCGAGAAGCATCGTGAAAACAAGTTTCGATCTTATGTCTTTTATAAAGACAACTACTCATATAATAACATATACATCAAGAGCTAGGAAAATTATAAATAAGGAGACTAGAATTAGAACACAGGAAAGTAATTACCTATTTTAAAAAATAGCCAATAAATGAAGATTGCTTTCTGGAACTGTAGGGGAATGAAGAAGAAGAATTTTTTGACCAATATGAATATTACGTGCAAAAATGAACACATCTAAATGATTATGTTGGCGGAAACAAAAACTAAGGAGGAACCAAAAGAAAAAATTTGGAAGAGCACAGATTTTGACAGATTTTTTTTCATTCCGGCAATGGGTTTTGCTGGGGGATTATGCCTACTATGGAAATAATACTAGATTAAAGAGGAAAAATATAAATTGTTAAATCTTCGGACATGTATTTATTGGTAAAACACAAAAATCAATACATTAATTTTGAATCTATGATAGTGCTTATTTATGCACCACCAAACGAACAAATGAAAAATTCCTTCTGGTCACAACTCAATGATGAAATTAATAATATCAATATTCTAATATTAGTTATTGGGGATTACAATGAGTTATCGGTACCTGCTAATAAAAAAAGGAGGTGCATGCCCCACTAACAATAAATTTGATGGACTAACTCGATTTTCAAATCAACATAACCAGCTCGTTGATCCAACAAAAGGAAACAATTTTACTTGGAAGAAAAGGAAAGAAGGTGTTGACAATACTTATGAAAAACTAGATAGAATTATTATCTTAATGGACGTCATCCAGGAATACCCAGGAATTCATACTAGAAACCATGCTTTTACAAGCTCGGACCACTGTATGATTTCCTTCTCCTTTTAAAACGCGCAAATCATTGTCAAAAACAAACCGTTTAGATTTGAAACAATGTGGATGCAAAGATCGGATTGTGAGAATATCATTAAACAAGTATAGCAAACCCAATTCCCAGGGACGCATATGTTCAATCTCGCAAAAAAGACAAACATATTAAAACAAAAACTTAAATAGTGGAGTCGGGAAAAATTTGGTAGCATCCATAGACAATTGCAAAATGTGGATGAGGATAAGAAGGACTCCAGAAAAAGAATTTTGCAATTTTCGACCAAGCTATGAATGATAAAATTATTAGATTCAATAGGAAATGAGAATGCTTAGTGGAATACCAAAATAAGTTCTTGATGCAACGAGCCAAAACGAAAAGTCTACAATTAGGGGATAAGAATAAAAAAGTTATAACAACAATTACAAAGACTGATGGGTTGATATTAGCTAAAGAGGTCGATATCCACGAGGAATTTATTAAAGACTATAAGGTTCGCTTCAAGGCATCAATAATTGATATGAATAAACTTCAATGTCAATTACAAGCGATTCAAAAAGAAATAACTTAAAACGATAATATCAATTTGACTTTACCGTTCACCACAAATGAAATTAAAGAAGCCCTATTTGCTATAGGGAGCGATAAATCTCCGGGACCCGATGAAATGAATGCGGATTTCTATCAGAAATATTGGCACATTATTGGGCCATCAGTATCTAGGGCAGTCAAAAGATTTTATAGAACAAGAAAAATAATTAGGCAATTAAATCATACATTCATTGCTCTACTTCCAAAAACTGATAACCCAACTACAACGTCGGACTACATACCTATAAGCCTATTATCAACTGTGTACAAAATCATTGCTAAAATTTTAGCAAAAAGATTAAGCTTTGTTCTCCCAAACCTGATTCAACCATTACAAAGCGCTTTCGTTAAAAATAGAGCAATCCATGATAACGTGCTTATAGTGCACGAAATTTTCCATGATTTTAGAACAAAAAAGGTAAAGAGGGATATATGGCTATTAAGTTAGATATGGAAAAAGCTTACGACAAAGTATAATGGGAATTCTTAAAAGCAGTGTTACAAAAATTTGGATCTGGAGACAAATTAGAAATTGGATTCAAGAATGTATCTCCACTGTCTCATACTCCATTCTAATCAATGACTCCCCTACTAATATATTTTGCCCTAAACGTGGTCTCCGGCAAGGCGACCCCCTTTCTCCTCTTTTATTTAATCTGTGTGCGGAGGTCTTTTCTAGAAATATTCAGAAAGCTTATGATGAAAATCCTAAATCAATCGGATTCCTTGTCATCAAAAATGGGACTAGAATTCCGTTCTTGGCTTTCGCTGATGACATTTTGATTTTCACGAAATCAACTACGGAATCTAGTAATAAAATCCTTTCAGTCCTACATGATTACTGTGACATCTCAGGTCAGATTATTAACTTTAATAAGTCGGCGTTTCAAACCACAATTAACATTGATTAGAGTACCAAAAGACGATTCTAGGCACATCTTGGAATAAATGGAACTTCTAGCATGGAACAATATTTAGGATTTCCTATTATTAATGGTTGTGTTAATAAAGATATATTTAATTCCGTAATTATTAAAACCAAACAACAATTAGCAAGGTGGAAAGCATCAACTCTGTCTCAAAGAAGGAATAATAACTTTAATTAAAGCAAATCTTAATGGCAAACCAAGTTACTTAATGCAAGCCTTTATGCTACCAACACTCATTCATAATGAGCTAGATAAAATTAATAGAATGTTTTTTTTGGAATAAAGGACCCAATTTCCACCCTCTGATCAGTTGGGATAAAATTTGTAACTAAGGTTGTTAGGAGGCACGAGTATTACAAAATCAGAAGACATGAATAAAGCTTTACAAATGAAACTATTATGAAAAATCATGGTAGAACCAAAAAAATATTTGGATCAAAATTATTGAGGAAAAATACCTCAAAGGAAATTGCCTATGGAATTACCAATGTAAGTCAAATGCTTCATGGCAATGGAAGAATCTTATAAAACTTAGAAAAGACTTTGATAAAGGACCCAGATGGAGAGTAGGAGATGGTAATACGATTAGATTCTGAAAGGGAAAATGGTTAATTGATAAACCGCCCATGGATGTGGCAAAGAGTACAACAACGGATAATCCGATGGAATTTGTGCCCAATTTTATCTCCAATAATACATGGAATCATCAAATGTTAAACCAACTTGATAAGATCCTTCGGCCTTCCCCTTGACATTATTGACAAAATTAAAAAATATAACATTCCTTTTAATGATATTAGGGATAGGTTATATTGGACGGGAAGCGATGAAGGGTGGTATTTGACTAAATCTGCTATGAAATTAATTCAAAAACACAAAATAACCATCACATCGGATAAAAGTTGGATTTGGAAAATGGATGTCTTGTCGAAAGTTAAAAACTTCCTATGGAAACTAGCCTTAGATTGCCTCCCAATAAAACAAAATCTTGATAGGCAAAGAGTACCTATTGTTATGAATTGTGAATTTTGTAATCATCATACAGAAAGCTCGAGGCACCTCTTTTTCCAATGTCCTTCGCTGGAAATGGTCATTGACGATCGTAAAATCACAACCATTTTAAAGAATTATGACTTTGACAACATGGACATTACATAAATCATGTTTGATCTTAAAGAAAAATTGTCAACATATGATTTTAGCCTTCTAGCCGTCATATGGTGGAACATGTGGATGGCTAGGAACCATTTCGTTTTTTCATAAGACTAAATTCCACATGATTTTATACCACAAGCTATGAATCAGATAGCTGCTTGGGACCAAGCTAATAAGAACCAGAATAAAAATAACAAACTGAACAAAAAAAACGAGAAGAAAAAAGAAAAATCTAAGATGGATGCGACCGGTTGAAGGGAACAAAAAACTAAATTTTGATGCGTCTCAAATTGGTACGAATCAATTCTCCTTTGGATTTATCATCAGAGACCATTGTGTTGCCCATTGCTATGGGAAGTGGTACTTGTAACGCTGAATCCGTTTTGGAAGTTGAGGCAATTGCTTTACGGTGGGGCCTTCAAAAGGCAAAGGAGAGTGCTTTTCCAGCCATCGAGATTGAAGGAGATAACGTGGTTTTTATCAATTTGATTAACCAATTTTGGAAGCCACCATGGGAGCTGGACTTGATCATCAACGATATTTCAACATTATCTCAAGATTTTCATACTCCAGCATTCAACATATCTACAAGGAAATTAACACGGTTGCGGACAAGATTGCAATGCACGGACACTTGGTCAAGCTGGACGTCAATGCAATTCCCGAAGATGGTCGAGACCTCATCCGTAAGGATGCTTTAGGTCGATTAGTTTCTAGAAATTAATCCGCCTAATTTCTTATCTTTGTATCAAAAAAATAATAATAATAAGAAACGTGAACCCATTGGAAGGTAATTGTTAAATCTGATAGAATTTGTACCTTAGTAGAAACGTTAACCCATTGGAAGCTACGCAAACTGCTGACGAGGATAGAAACACTAGCTCACAAACCTACAATAGTTTATACCAATGATCTCATCGGGAATCACAATGATTGCAAAAGGTAAATTTCACATGACTTAATCGACAAAAAAATAAAATTTGTTAATGCCAGATACAGATGAACCGGTAGAGCGGGGTTAACTGCTCTGATACCATGTCAAAGTGCGATACATACGGACCGATAATTGGAAATAGGAGGAGTAACCCATTGGAAGGTAATTGGTAAATCTGTTAGAATTTGTACCTTAGCAGAAACTTTAACCCATTGGAAGCCACACAAACTGTTAACAAGGATAGAAACACCAGCTCACAAACCTACAATAGTTTATACCAATGATCTCGTTGGGAATCACAATGATTGCAAAAGGTAAATTTTACACTATTTAATCGACTAAAAAACAATTTTTTAATGTCTAATACAGACGAACCGGTAGAGCGGGGCTAACCGCTCTGATACCATGTCAAAGTACGATACGTATAGACCGATAATTGGCAATAGAAGGAGTAACCCATTGGAAGGTAATTGTTAAATCTGTAAAAATTTGCACCTTAGAAGAAATATTAACCCATTGGAAGCTACGCAAACAACTGACGAGGATAGTAACACCAGCTCACAAACCTACAATAGTTTATACCAAAGATCTCGTCGGGAATCACAATGATTGCAAAAGGTAAATTTCACACTATTTATTCTACAAAAAAACTTTTGTTAATGTCTGATACAGACGAACCGGTAGAGCGGGGCTAACCGCTCTGTTACCATGTCAAAGTGCGATACATACGGACCGGTAATTGGCAATAGGAGGAGTAACTCACCGACCTTATATATTAGGCTCGGAATGTTCCCAAATTTCGATGTGAGAATTTATTGTCTCCAACAATGTGATCCAAAATAAAAAAAATTTAAATGAAACCAACCAATACCAATACACGACACAAATTTCAAAATTAAAGCAAGGAAATACAACAATTTATGTCTTAGTGCCTACAAAAAGGGATTGACCATCGGTTAAAGGCAGTCGAGGAAATAAATTCGTAGTAGAATCAGTGCAACATATACAAGTGCGTTATAATAAAATTTTTATATTTGTCTTTCCTTGGCAATGTTTCATCCATTGCTTTTAGTTTCTCAGGCACTTCAGTAGAAAGGAAATATCATATAGAGTAAACAAGTGGAGGGTGGATTCCTTTTGAATATTGTAACCAGTTAGGGTCCTTCAATCCTCTAGTTGCTTTCTGGAAAATATAAGTCTTTTTTGGTCAGGGAAATAAAGAAGGGAAGATTGTGATATGGTTGCTCAAAGCTAAAACAAGGGTAGGAGAAGCACAACCGGTTTCTCTATAACCCAACAACAAAGAAGAACTCCTGTAAAAAAAAGGATTAAAATCATGTTTTAGAATAAAACCATGACAATATATTCTAGAAACAAGCAAAAACAACAACGAATTGGAAAAATTAGATAACCTAATTCATGTGGAGAAACTCTTAAAAAAAACCCTACCAAACACCAAATTCCAAATCAGAGAAATTCGATTAAGAAGATTGTAGAGACGGGTTTATTACCTTTCGTCTTTCATGGCGAGATTGAGAAGAGTAAGGAAAGATATAAAAAATGTACAGGTCTGAAGGTGCAACGTAAATTGAATCATAAAAGAAAAAAGGAAACCGAAACAGAAGAAAATCGAGAAGGAAACCGAACGTGGACGCTGACATCTGTCGGCGATGACAAAGAAGGTAGGCAGCAGCGGAGGAGACAAAGCTCGTAGATCCTTCAAGAACATACATGAGAGGCTGTAGTTGGTAAGGACGGTTTCAATCCATCCCGACGAAGGAGGCGACGGATTGAGAAAGTCGGAGAAGCCAAAGAGGCGAAAGAAGAAGAAGAAAGGGATCGATGGAAGTGTTATAATTAAATTAAATAAAACTATGAATAAAACATGTTTTAACACATGGATGCGCCGGACACTTTTCGGGCATATTTCCGGTGGGCTTCGGTCATTATCAACACCGCAAAGTGGGAGCTTTGACTTCGTCTCCGCGTGCTCTTGCTCGTGGTATATACATACGTTAAATTTGAGTTCCGTTTGAATGAGAAGTGGAGGCCCGAAGTTGGTTGCATGATAGGTAATAACTTGGAAAAATAGTAAAAAATGGGAGCTTCTCACATCGACTATATGGAGGGAAATCCAATAGGATATATAGGGCAAATATGCACTAAGGCTCGTGGCCATGGGTTTCCCATTTTCAGTGGGGGAACGGCGTAGGAAAACCACCACACATGCGCCGAGCCGAGCCGAGTTACGACGAGACGTGTGGACCTAGATATAATGTGGGTTGTCCACCATATTGTTTTTGGGCCGACCCAACTCAAAGTCCTACATTCCAAGATGAGAAAGGTTTTAGGCTAGACCCATGTGCAGTCCAACGGATCAGGGTAAAACTAGGTCAATCAACTCCAGGATTCTAGCCCCGGATTAAATGGAAGGGGTATGTCAACAAGTCCGAGATTTAGGCATGGATTGAGCCCGGATTTTGTGCTCCAAATCCATAACAAGCTGGCCTCTCAGATCCTATAAATAGAGCTCTCCTGCTCTTATTCTCATCACACCATCACTTCTTCTCTTCTCTTCAACTTCTTAGCTTTCTTATCTCGAGAGTGCAAAACACTACAGTGGTTCGTAGGCTTTTGGTGAATTACGAAGGCCAGATACGAACAAAAATTATATCTTGGGATAAGTAAACACCGATAACCGTCGTAATACGGGGTGTTTTTAAAATTAAGGAAAGAGATTCCGATCTCGACTTTGCTCAACATACAGACTTAAGGTGGTATGAAATTCCGACCTTATCGTTATTACGCATGCAGTTTAACTGACATATTACATGGTTCCTACAATCTTAATTCTAAAAACAAAATATTTTATTTTGTTAAACTGTTGTGCACTAACCGTTTATTGAGTGTTGCAGATAAGGCGCCGGAAAAGTCAAACCGGGATTAGTTTCCAAATCCGGTTTTCAAAATTGAATTTTAAAACAAAAAAAAACGTTTTTGTTTTAAACCCTGCATTTGATTTAATTTTAAATCGAATACAAGCCAGTTCTTGTACGGACTTCAATCAAAATTTGTACTCGGTTTTGAATTTCAATTTCCGTATAAAAAATTGAAATATATGCTGACCGTGGTTGTTTTTGTATAACAAAAATGGATGATAACACCAAACAAAGTACCGAGGTTCAGAACACTTCCGATGATGGAAGTAACCTCAAGATCTTGACTGATGTTGCGGGTAGAGGAAGGGGTGAGCCGGCGTCCCAAATCCAATTTGGGAGTGGTCTACCACCGGTTGTCCTGCCAAACCCAACGACCGGGACTGATCCACTTCAAAGTAGTCCCTCAGACAATACCAATGTCTGCCTCTTTGAGTGTAGGATTGTGTTACGCTAGAAATGTACGACACAAATCCAAGGCAAGAGTGCCAAGAACTCGTTCTCCCAAAACGTACATACACAAAGTCTTTCAATTTATAACTCGATCTAAAATCCTAAACTATCTAGCGAAACCCGTAGTGTACGGATCGTTATGTAGGAAGGAAATTATTCCGAGGTCGAACACAAGGAATGAGATGAAATCAAATCATTCAATGATCATGTATAGTGCAAATCTAAAGTAAGAGATGAGAAAGGAATAAAGAAATGCAAAACACAATATTTTTTGTTGGTTTTGGATGATCAAACAAGGATCACAAAATATGCAACACAAACAAGCAAACAAACACACAAACACAAGGATAGGTGATAAGAGGTAAGAAATGAGGATTCTATAGATCAACAATTCCGGTTATGGCATTGGACTCAAGCAATCTAAACATCAAAGGTGAGCTGCGTTTGTTCGGAGTTGAGTGTTTCTCTAATGGGAGCAATTACCGGGTAAGTCTCATGCTCCACTAGTCTCGAACCTAAGGTCCTATTACCGGGTAATCCTCAAGGAACCTAAGGACGGGAATTCTACACAAACCGGCCACTACCTAAGGGTCAAACCCCTCCTTACCGGGTAAGTCTCAGAAAAGGTAAAGTCTTAGGCAACGATCCTAGCACACTCAATCCAATACCGGCTTTTTTGGCTCACTACTACCTAGAGTTCATAATCTTATGTATCTAAGAGAGGAAATTACCGGGTAAGTCTCATTCCTCAAATAGGTTGCTAGCAAAGGTCACCCTAGGCTAGGTTAGGCACAACAAACAATAGGATTTCAACACATCTACATCCTAAAATCCAAATTTATCAATTAAGGGCGACAAAACAAAAACCACTGGTGGATCATGGAAACCACGGCCGTGGAAGCATGAAGAACATGCCGTGATTTTATTATGAGTTAGGTTTTCGAACACAAATCCATCCTAAGCTAGCATGCAAGTCCATACAATCATAGTCCAAAGCATAAAAATTATTCCTTCACCCTAGAATCACATCTACTCAGCCAACAACATACATTTTTAGATCATGTAACACCCCGAATCCGCGGGATATCGGGATGCTACGGGCGAGACCTCACAATGGGTCCCGACCCTTAGCCTGACAACAATCTCACCGGACCTTTCCAACATGGCACAAATAAAGGCTTAAAACTTGAAAACGTTTTAATGTATGCAAGACGAAAAAGGTAAAGAGTACAACTTGAAAACTCAGCCGAGTCCTCAAAACAACATAAACCCCACAAGACAAAACCGAAAAGTGTACAACCACAATCTCATCATAAGGTAACATAACAACACAACAACCCCAAAAACGTCCCCATCCTACAATGTAAGGCGACCCTCGACTGTCCACTCCTCCACCTCACTCGGCGACGTCCCTAACCTGCGGGGCATCTACAACAAGCGGTTTTAAAACCGTTAGCTACATTTAGCATTAAAGTCAAGGTGAAGGCACAAGCACATACATATATAATCACATCACATAAATATGCTCCACAATCAATCCGGTTGTTATCTTTATTTATTAAGTCATATCCCGTTCTAGTTCAATTTCTTTTGTGACACGAGAATCCTCCGAAACTCACCTCGGTCCCTTCTTCCGGCAATGGAACGGTCGGATGCCTCCGACCGTCTAACCAGCACGGGCCAGTCGCCGAGATCCCCCTAGCTCTCACGGGGAGCCAGACAGTGATGTCATAGCCCGTTATCATACACTTGGGCCAATATAACATAAAGGTTAGTAGTCCTATTATCCGGTTTTATAAGTTATTACAAAAGCGATAAAACACACACCACCAAGCACGCAATGAATCTAATAAGACGAATATGGCTAAGTAAGTCCGGAGACTTACCTCAACTCTCAACTCACAACACTCTAGCTTCCTTACCGAGGAAGCACACAACCTGCTCATACACGGAAGTACTCATCAACACAAGTTCATGCTAAAGAAATCATAGACTTCATTCTAATGATCTAACCAAGATCCCACCACTCTCATTCTAGGAAGGTATCCTAGAATTCAAGGTGCACAAGACACTAACCACTACTAAAGGAAGCTCACAACAGTCGATACAATCTAAGAACAAGATCAACCACAACACCCTAGGAGAAGCAACTAGTTTAGGAAGGCCAACATGCTCACACTCAAGATCAACATTCAACCAAGCCATAAGGGCTCCAAGGCTAGCAACCACTAGATGGCATTCTCAAGCCCTAAGTCCGTCCTAAGCATGCTTCTATCTATGTCCAACAAGAATCTAAGGAAGGAACGAAAGGAAGGAGATGGAGGAACCTACTGGTGAAGAAAACGCAACCGCGGAAGCAAGTTGACGCCCCGACGGAACACCTGAAGCCGCCCCCTGCGCCCTTGGGAGCCGCCCCTGCGGTTGTCCTGGCCGCCCCAGCGGTGGTCTCAGTCCGCCCCTGCGCCTCTGGCACTCGCCCCCGCGGTCGAATAGCAGAAGGTTCGTCTTCTTCGTTTCTTCGACTGGTTCTTTGCTCCTATGGTTTCCTTCTCTTGTTGGGCGTCCTCCAAGCCTTCACCACATGTCTTAGCCTCCTCAACACGACCTAAAAGAGCTAGGGAAAGGGACATGCAAAGGCTTTACAAGATATCTCTTCAAAGCTTCCTCCATAGCCATGGAGGTGAAGAGAAAGGAAAGAAGGGAATTACAGCAGCAAGAGGAAGAGGAGATAGAGTCACTTACCACTACAGATCCGGAAAGCTTTAACAGCAGCTCCTCACACCACTCCTCCAAGGTGTAAGAGAAAAGAGGTCCAAAGGGAAGAAGAAGGCTAGGCTGGAGAGGAGAAAGAACATAAAAGAGGAAAAGGAAAGAAAGAAGGGAGGAGTAGGCTGACAAGGAGGTGGGATATCCCAAGGGTCAGCCTCCTTGTCCCCTCACTCCACTTCCCAAGAGGTCGGAAAGTAGAACGGGAATCCCTCTTCTCGCGTTAAAAACTCGTACTCAGCAACGTGCCTGCGGGAAATAAGCCGCCGACGCGGGAAAGATCGGGAACACCTCAACTTCCGGAAATAAAATTTCCGGATGTTACAACTAACCCCCTAAAAACAAGTTTCGTCCCGAAACTTGGGTGACGTACACCTCATAGAAAGCAGAACTCCGAAGTCGAAACTCGTACACACACCGATACCCCGAAGGTATCCACACATAAAGCATATACAAGCATAACACAACACAAAGCATATAGGCATAAACAAGGAAAAGCTCGGGACTAACCCGACTGCCCTAATGATGACTCTAAACTTGCATAAAACTCGGGATAGTTCCTCCGGCCACTATCCTCCGTCTCCAAAGTAGACTCGTATGCTCCTCGCCTCGACCACTGCACTCTCAACATTAGTATCTCCTTCGATCGAAGGCGTCTCGTACTCCTCTCCAAAACCGCTATCGGGTGCTCCGCGAACGTATGGTCCGGCTCGACCACATGGTCCTTATGACTAATGATGTGCCTCGGGTCATGGACGTACTCCCTCAACTGAGACACATGAAATACCGGATGTATACCCTCTAACCGCGGTGGCAATGCTAGTAGGTATGCCACCTCACCGACTCTCTCCACTATCTCGCATGGGCCGACATATCGGGGGCTTAACTTCCTCTTAATGCCAAATCGTCTTACACCCCGGGTCGGTGACACCCTCAGCCACACCTGGGCTCCTACCCTAAACTCGAGAGGTCTACGCCTCCTATCCGCGTAAGATCTCTGACGACTCTGAGCAGTCAACATCCTCTCTCGTATCAAGGCCACTCTAGCCGTGTCATCCCGTATCTGATCCGGAGCTACAACACTCGAATTCTCCGGCTTGTCCCAACATAAGGGAGTGCGGTATCTCCTCCCATACAACGCCTCATAAGGTGCCATCCCAATCGACGCGTGTCAGCTATTATTATACGAAAACTCCACCAATAGAAGGTGGTCTGGCCATACCTGAACCAGTCTAGTACACATGCCCGCAACATGTCCTCTAGGGTCTGAATAGTCCGCGGACTGGCCGTCGGTCTGTGGATGGTATGCGGTGGTGAAGTGTATACTCGATCCTAGGGCGGCGTGTACCTGCTGCCAGATTCTCGAGGTAAAGCGCCCATCTCTATCAGAGATGATAGTCCTCGGTACTCCATGTAACCTCACAATTTGCCGCGTAAACTCCTCGGCTAGATGACTCACCGGCCACATTTCCCGAATAGGGATGAAACGTGCGGTCTTCGTCACCGATCCACTACTACCCAAATGGCGTCAAAGCTCCTACTCGGCCTCAATCCATTCACGAAGTCCATAGATATGTCCTCCCACTTCCACTGCGGCACGGACAGTGGATGAAGCTCTCCTGCGTGTCTCTAGTGCTCGATCTTGACCTGCTGGCAGGTCGCGCATCGGGCCACATATCTAGCTACATCGGGCTTGAGCCCGCCCCACCAATAAGATCTCCTAAGGTCCTGGTACATCTTACTCGCGCCTGGGTGCACCGAGTAAGGTGTAGAGTGTGCCTCTTGCAAGATCCGCTCTCGCAACTCCGGGTCTGACGGTACACAAATACGTCCTTGGCGTCTCAATAACCCGTCTGCCCCTGTGATAAACTGCGGTGCCTCACCTCTGGCCATCCTGTCCCGAATCCTCGTCAACACGGGACATTCCTCCTGCTTCTGTCGGATCTCTCCAGACAGATCAAGTAACACCTCCAACTCGGATAGACGGCCGACCATGTCTGGAAACTGAATATCTAGCTCTAACTCTGCCAAATCTCTCTACAACTGTGGCTGAATTGTGAGTCGAGCTATAGCCTCCTCTTGAGGCGTCCTCCTACTCAGAGCATCGGCGACCACGTTCGCCTTCCCCGGATGGTATAAAATCTCCAAGTCGAAATCCTTAATCAGCTCTAACCATCTCCTCTGGCGGTTATTCAACTCCCGCTGAGTGAATATATACTTCAGACTGTTATGGTCTGTGAAGATCTGGCATGTGGCTCCGTACAAATAGTGTCGCCGGATCTTCAGGGCATGAATCACTGCCGTTAGCTCAAGATCATGGGTGGGATAATTCTCCTCGTACGGCTTCAGCTGCCGAGAAGTGTACACAATAACCCTACCCCTCTACATTAAAACGCACCCCAAGCATAGCTTGGAGGCGTCACTATATACAACAAAGTCCTCTACGCCCTCAAGCTGGGCTAACATAGGAGCGGAGGTTAACCTCCTCTTCAGCTGCTCAAAACTGCGCTGACAAGGCTCGGACCAAACGAACCTGGTAGACTTCCTTAATAAGGAAGTAAGGGGCCGTGCAATCACGGAGAAGCCCTCAACAAAACGGCGGTAATATCCCGCTAAGCCCAAGAAACTACGCACCTCCTTGACCGTCCGAGGAGGCGGCCATGAAGCAACGGACTCTATCCGGGTCAACCATGACACCCTCGGCGGAAACTATATGACCTAGAAATGCCACCTCGGGCATCCAGAACTCGCACTTAGAGAGTTTTGCATAAAGCTCTCTATCCTGAAGGACTCGGAGAACCGTCCTCTGGTGTCCCGCATGCTCCTCCCTACTCCGGGAGTAGACTAAGATGTCATCTGTAAACACCACTACAAACTGGTCTAAGAAGTCGATGAAGATGCCGTTCATCAACTCCATGAAGACGGCAGGTGCGTTTGTGAGCCCGAAGGGCATCAAGATAAACTCATAGTGGTCGTATCTCGTCCGAAATGCCGTCTTCGGCACGTCCTCCTCCCTCACCCTCAGCTGGTGGTATCCCGACCTCAAGTCGATACGTGAAAATACGGAGGCTCCCTGCAACTGGTCTAGCAAATCGTCAATGCACGGTAGGGGGTACTTGTTCTTGATGGTGATTTTGTTCAATTCCCGGTAATCGATACAAAGTCTCAAAGATCCGTCTTTCTTCCTAACGAAGAGGACCGGTGCACCCCAAGGGGAAACGCTCAGGCGTATGAAACCTCTCTCTTCTAACTCCTCGAGCTGCTTCTTCAGCTCTAGCAACTCGATCGGCACCATGCGGTATGGGGCCTTGGAGATCGGCCTCGTGCCGGGCTCCAACTCAATGGAAAAATCAACACTCCTCTACGGTGGTAATTCGGGTGGCTTTCCAAATACATCCTCGAACTCACATGCCACGGGAATCTCCTCCAGTGACGGTCCCGTCTCTTCCTTCATGGCATAACACCAGAAGGCCTCGCATCCCTGTTCGATAAGTCTCGCGACTCGGACCGCGCTAATGACTGTACCGGTCTTCCCGAGGTCCCAACCTCGGAATATAACCTCATGTCCCGTCTCCGTGGTAACTGTCACGGTCCTCCGACTGATGTCCAAAACGGCTCGGTGTGGTCCATCCAGTCCATGCCAAGGATGACTTCTTCATGCACTAAGTGCATGACGTAGAAGTCGGCTAACCAATCTCGGTTTTCCAAACGTATGGGACAACCGCGTACCTCTCGGGTACCCCTAACCCTACCCCTGTCGGGTAACCCCACAACGAAGGGTCTCCCCTCTACCGTAACTAAGGACAACCTAGCTACATAATAATCGGAAATAAAAGAGTGCGTGGCACCCGTATCAAACAAAACGCGGACCGGTAGTCCATGGATCTGAATAGTACCTGTATACTGCCGGTGCTGCAAGATCAATAGCACTCCTCAACTCAATCGCTCTGACCTGTGTGCCTCTAGTCTCTTGTGTACCACCACCACGGCCTCTACCACGGCCCGGACCCTGGGCTGATCCCTAGGTACATGTCTGTCCTGGAACCTCTGCTGAGAGCCCTGTGGCTGAAACTGTGGAGGCCTCTGACTACCTCCAACTACCCTAACAGGCGAAGAACCCTGCTGAGACTGTGACCTGCCCTGATGGCAAAAAGCGGCTCGGTGGCCCACCTGACCACAAGTAAAGCATGCTACGGGAGGCTTCGTGCAAGTCCTCCGAATGTGTCCATAGCCTCCACAACCATGGCACTGTGGCCCACGGTCAGATGTCGGCCGCTGTGGTCCGGAACGTCCCGGAGCCTGGCTGCGTCCCTGTCCTCCGGCTCCGGTAGGTGCGGACCTCTTTCTCTTGTCCGGTCCCCCAGACTGTGCTGCCCTTCTCGTCCCAGATCGGTCTCTCTCGTAGGCTGAAGCTCGATCCTAGTACTCTACCAATGAATCGCAACGAAAACCCGCCAAGTAGGCACGGGTGGACTCCCTCAATATCTTGGAAAAGAGATAGACATGCTGGTCCGTTGGAGGTGCAACGGGCCCTAGTAATGCCAACTCCGCTCTAAAACGTCTAATCGCCTCCATGACAGGAACTTCCTCAAAGCCGGCCTCTAGGAAGTCCTGAACTCTATCTCGACGCAAGGAATCTGGGCAGAAAGCCTCTCTCACCGACCTCCACCAATATTGGCCTCCTCCCGAAACAAGGTCTGTACTATCTCCACCTGTCTATCCTCCGGGCAGCGGATCGTATCCAAGGCTGACTCCATATGCCCAATCCAGTGCTCTACCTCTAGCCCTACCTTCCCATCGAAGTAGGGAACATGCTGCTGGTTGAAAGCTTTCAACCAGTCATCGGGCCTCGGAGACCTCAGCTCGTCTCTAGGCCTAGCAATCTCCACAACCCGCACAAGTGCCACTACTGCCGGTGCAACTATATCAGGTACGACTCTGATTTGGGTAGCTCTATGTGAGACCTCGACTGATCTCGCTGGTGCAGGTGCTGGTGCAGGTATAGGAGGTACCGGCACTGGTGGTGCTGAAGGCGGTGCTCCAGTCCTAAACACCTCCTCTACCCGGCGTACATACTCCTCAAACACCGTGGCTCCAATAGAGGCTCCCCCGGTCCTAGAAGATGGGGAACTATGTGCCCCGGACCTCACAACTGTCCTATCCCCAACCTCGGGAATAACGCTCTCTGCAACCTCCTCGACGGAATCCTCAGCTGCTGGCGGATCCACAACGGGGGGTCCGCAATGGGGATACGTCCCTGACCTCTCGTGCCTGGAGGTCTCCCTACTCGTCCCCGCCGCTGAGCGGTAGGAGGTAGGGGTGGTCTACCCCTGGTGGGTCCCACGTATGCAGTAGCTCGCGTGCGTGCCATCTGATATCGTATCGCGTTGGTTCGATTTAATTAAGGTGGTATATATATATACATATATATATATATATATATATATATATATATATATATATATATATATATATATTACTCGTATCACATGTATAGAAGGGTAATTATAAAACTTAAGAAAAAAGTGCCGAAATCCAAAATACAATCAAGGCATAAAGCCCATTCATCCTAAGGTCACATGCATATCTAAGTACATACGAGTCCAACATCAACCCTAAGGTCATAATATAGGTAGCTAAGTAATTATACTTACATGCGTCAAATCCAGAAATCTATGTTGCCGAGGTTTGCGAGAGGAGTGGTGGTCCCGTACATTCTAACCCAATCCCGACTCATACATATGAATTTTAAAAACAAAAAGGTCAGAACCCGAAGGGTTCTGTTTATTCCTCATTCGGCCTTTAGAAGGTTGCGAGTGCCATTGTTGTCAACCTAGGGCTCTGATGCCACTTTGTAACACCCCGAATCTGCGGGATATCGGGATGCTATGGGCGAGACCTCACAATGGGTCCCGACCCTTAGCCTGATAACAATCTCACCGGACCTTTCCAACATGGCACAAATAAAGGCTTAAAACTTGAAAACGTTTTAATGTATGCAAGACGAAAAAGGTAAAGAGTACAACTTGGAAACTCAGCCGAGTCCTCAAAACAACATAAACTCCACAAGACAAAACCGAAAAGTGTACAACCACAATCCCATCATAAGGTAACATAACAACACAACAACCCCAAAAACGCCCCCATCCTACAATGTACGGCGACCCTCGGCTGTCCACTCCTCCACCTCACTCGGCGACGTCCCTAACCTGCGGGACATCAACAACAAGCCGTTTTAAAACCGTTAGCTACATTCAAAGCATTAAAGTCAAGGTGAAGGCACAAGCACATACATATATAATCACTTCACATAAACATGCTCCACAATCAATCCGGTTATTATCTTTATTTATTAAGTCATATCCCGTTCTAGTTCAACTTCTTTTGTGACACGAGAATCCTCCGAAACTCGCCTCGGTCCCTTCTTCCGGCAATAGAACAGTCGGATGCCTCCGACCGTCTAACCAACACGGGCCAGTCGCCGAGATCCCCCTAGCTCTCACGGGGAGCCAGGCAGTGATGTCACAGTCCGTTATCATACACTTGCGCCAATATAACATAAAGGTCGGTAGTCCTATTATCCGGTTTTATAAGTTATTACAAAAGCGATAAAGCACACACCACCAAGCACACAATGAATCTAATACGACGAATATGGCTAAGTAAGTCCGGAGACTTACCTCAACTCTCAACTCACAACACTCTAGCTTCCTTATTGAGGAAGCACACAACCCGCTCATACACGAAAGTACTCATCAACACAAGTTCATGCTAAATAAATCATAGACTTCATTCTAAAGATCTAACCAAGATCCCACCACTCTCATTCTAGGAAGGTATCCTAGAATCCAAGGTGCACAAGACACTAACCACTACTAAAGGAAGCTCACAACAGTCGATACAATCTAAGAACAAGATCAACCACAACACCCTAGGAGAAGCAACTAGTTTAGGAAGGCCAACATGCTCACACTCAAGATCAACATTCAACCAAGCCATAAGGGCTCCAAGGCTAGCAACCACTAGATGGCATTCTCAAGCCCTAAGTCCATCCTAAGCATGCTTCTATCTATGTCCAACAAGAATCTAAGGAAGGAACGAAAGGAAGGAAAGGGAGGAACCTACTGGTGAAGAAAACGCAGCCGCGGAAGCAAGCTGACGCCCCGGCGGAACACCTGTAGCCGCCCCCTGTGCCCCTGGGAGCCGCCCCTGCGGTTGTCCTGGCCGCCCCAGCGGTGGTCTCAGTCTGCCCCTGCGCCTCTGGCACTCCGCCCCCGCGGTCGAAGATCAGAAGGTTCGTCTTCTTCATTCTTCGACTGGTTCTTTGCTCCTATGGTCTCCTTCTCTTGTTGGGCATCCTCCAAGCCTTCACCACATGTCTTAGCCTCCTCAACACGACCTAAAAGAGCTAGGGAAAGGGACATGCAAAGGCTTTATAAGATATCTCTTCAAAGCTTCCTCCATAGCCATGGAGGTGAAGAGAAAGGAAAGAAGGGAATAACAGCAGCAAGAGGAAGAGGAGATAGAGTCACCACTACAGATCCGGAAAGCTCTAACAACAGCTCCTCACACCACTCCTCCAAGGTGTAAGAGAAAAGAGGTCCAAAGGGAAGAAGAAGGCTAGGCTGGAGAGGAGAAAGAACGTAAAAGAGGAAAAGGAAAGAAAGAAGGGAGGAGTAGGCTGGCAAGGAGGTGGGATATCCCAAGGGTCAACCTCCTTGTCCCCTCACTCCACTTCCCAAGAGGTCGGAAAGTAGAACGGGAATTCCTCTTCTCACGTTAAAAACTCGTACTCAGCAACGTGCCTGCGGGAAATAAGCCGCCGACGCGGGAAAGATCGGGAACACCTCAACTTCCGGAAATAAAGTTTCCGGATGTTACAGATCAAACTTCATAAATAAAGCATGCTTGCAAGTCATAGGTAGATAATGAAGAATGAACCAAAGAAAAGGCATTACAAGCTAGAGTAGAAGTTACCAAGTCTTACAAAGGCTTCAAGAGCTGCTCCAAGTTGTCAACAGTGGAAACCTCTCTCAAAACCACTCAAATCTCACTACAAAACCAAAATCTACACTAACCTCTCCCAAAAACACCCACAAGGGTGCTTGGAAGAGAAGCTACAATGGAAGAGTGTTGTTTGGGAGAAGATAGGTCAAAAAGGTCTGGAAGAAGCCCCAAAAACAGCCTACAACATCACTTAAGTACTTCCACAAAAGCAAGTCCCGGACAAAGGAATCGTGTGAAAAGTGTCAAAGTTGTCTTGACATAAAGCACGGGCAAAACAATGAAGCCACGGGCGTGGTTTGGCCCTCTGGGCCATGGTTTCTAAACTTCAACCCTCCTTGGATTACCATATCATGAGTTGGTGCAAGGCATGTACCAATAAGGTTTATTGTGTTCTTCTTTGCTCCTAGCTTGTTCCTTAAAGAGTCCGGATGTGTGCCACCACAAGGAATGATCCTTGAATGTATCGATTAAGTCCAAAAGTTCCCCAAAATACCTACAAAATTGACAAAAGCTCATGTAGACGTCTATTTTGACAATATGGATGAATTGAGCGTAAACGTCACAAACTAATGCGGAAACATGCATGAATGGAATGGAAAACTATCTAAAAGAGTGCCTAAACTAGTGTCATAAATCATGTCATCAAAATACCCCAGACTTGCCACTTTCCTGTCCCCAAGCAAGGTTCAAACCTAAGCTACAAGATGGCATGAGTTATGAATGGGAAAAACGGAAATATTTTTGCAAATGTGCTTCTAGTCATAGATCACCTTCATAGTGATGTTCATGGGAAAGGATTAGCAAATGTGTAACAAAAGAACAAAGGCACAGAAAGACAATCATACTTAACTTGAAATCATATATGCAAAGTAGATCGAGAATGTCTAGATGATCATGAAGATATCAAATCTAAATCACTAAGTCAAACACATGTGCATAGAGGTCTTAAGGACTTAGGAAAGAAGAGGCCAAGAAACCTGTCACATGTGGGAATTTTTAGGTCATGTGATGCTAATCCGGGAATGGAACTAACTCCACAACTTTATTTTTGTTCAACTCCACCATAAGTGTAAATTTTTCTCCATCTTTTTCTTTTCTTTTTCTTCTTTTTTTCATTCATTTATTTTTGAGATGATGACATTGGTGTACGAAAGCCAAAACCTTTAGCGGACCTCGGGATTTTTTTCCGAGGTGCCTCACACCGAGCACACATACCAAGGCTCCTTAGGACTATCGGTTAATCCGACTTTGGCAAGACACAAACACCCGATTATGTGAATGGTGCCGAGTTACTCGTCATCAAAACCAACGTCCCCAAACCTATATTTTTTCTACACTTTCACAACACATTCAACACTTTATTCATAACATTCGTACACTTCCTTCAACATCCCATACTGGCGTTTCACACACAACACACTAGTATGCTCCTATTCCCGGATGGATCAAAAGAGGTAATACTTGTAATAAAATGAGGTGCTTCAAACAACATGATCAAGATGAAAGGAAGAGAGAAATGAATGCCTTAATCATTCCTAGATGATGTGTAAGAACTAGCATGCGATTTCGATAATCAATTCTCAATCCAACCTAGACAACAATCTTCATCACAATTCAAACATGGAGATCAAGAGAAGTATTCAAGTCCACATATGCATAAATTCTTTCAACACACAAGGCCATCCATAGCCAAATCACAAAACAAAAGGCATCACAAGGGTCATATTGATAGCATGAATTATTGTCTATATTTTGGGGCCTGTTTAGACGTTCTATCTTCAATAATCTGCATGTTTGTATATATATTATGTGATTATATTGTCATTTCATCTTCCTTTGCGGGAATCGAGGTCTATACCAAGTTTCGTTGTAATCGTAGGTAAAATGACACGTTTTGCATCAAGAAGGAGCAAAAGGAGCTAAGGAGTCAATGGAGCTACATTCAGGAGCTTAAGGAAGAATCCAGAAATCATGAAAATGGATTGAAGATTCACTTTTGACCAGATTTGAGAGATTTCACATTCAGTTGTGATTCACCTCGGTTGACTACAGAGTCACCTCGACCGAGGTGATCCAGAGGAGCCGACTCGACCGAGGCGAACACCTTGGACGCGGCAAGGATATTTTATTCTTGGCTGAGATCTTTTATTTTTGGAAGGAGGATCTTATCTTTTTAGGCTGGATTTCTGGAAGGAAGAAGATAAGTTAGCCCATATATTTACCTATTTTTATGGGAAGAGATCTTTCTAAGATATCTTATCTTTGGAGGGTAATTTTCCTATAAAAAGGGTTGGATTTTCCACAAATCCAGATCTCGCATACAATCACGTTATACCACAAATCGTGCTTATACAATCCGCTACACACCGGAACAGCCACACTCCAGCTGGGAGATTTGAAGAACCTTTTTGATGGTTGAAGAAGGAAGATTATAGCTTTTATAGCTTTGTGAAGGGTTTTGTAAGATTCCCTTAGATTCCCTTCATTGTTGTTTGTCTTGTTGGATTTTAATCCAAGGAACGCTTGTTGTTTGATAATTGATTCAGTTATTGAAGCCTTTCTCTCAAGGTTTTCTTGTTCAATTATTCTCTTTCTTCCCATATATTTGATTATTACTTTCATGATGATGAGTGGCTAATTTCCTTGTGTGATTCTAGGGTGATTGGCTGAAGGTTGTGGGCAAAACAATGATAGAATAATCTTAATCATAGTAGGACCCTGAAAGTTCGAGTCTTTATCCTTAACCCTAAGCATCTCGCTCAGTCGATGAACATCTCGGCCGGGGTGGAATTCTTCTGACCGAGGTGACTTATCTGATCCGAAACTGAGAGTTAAGTGTTATAGTTTGTCAAATCCTATTCTTATTAGACCTTTCCTGGTTCAATGCAAGCCTAGGATGAGACTTACCCGGTAATTCCTCTGTTTGTTTACCTAAGATCATAAGTGTAGGTAATAAAGGTTTATCCTTTATTGGGGTTTGAGTGTGCTTTTATCCTATCTTTGTGAGTTAGCCTGAGACTTACCCGGTAAAGGTTGATTCTATTCCCTTAGTTGGTGTGTTAGTTTGAGGTTATAGTTCTTTACCTTGATTCCTTGAGACTTACCCGGTGATAGGAGTTACGGTTTGGGATTAGTGATTAATGAGACTTACCCGGTGATCTAATCCACTTTAGTAACACCTACCCTATGCAAAATCTCAGCTTTGTCCGCTTATCTTGAGATCTTGAGTTGGAACCACAACTAGATGCTTTAATCCCTAGAATTGCATATTTCCATTATTGACTTTTTATCATCTTTGATTGTTTTGATTGCTTCGTGGTTAGTAATTACATAGCTTACCTATTCCTGCTTTGTTTCACTAAATCCTTGTGATCGACCCCTTGAATTTCTTGCTTTTTACTACGATTGACCCGTACACTGCGGGTTCGCATCCTTGTTTTAAGCTTACATCTAGGGTTATAAATTTAAAGCTTGCACACACCGTTTGGAGCGAACAAGTTTTTGGCGCCGTTGCCGGGGACTTGGTCTAGACCGAGCCGGTTGTGGTTGGGTGACAGGCGGGAATACTTACCACTATACTACAACGACTTTCGCAGGTTCTTTTTCTTAGGTTTATGCGAAAAACCCGCGCTGGGAAGGAAATCGTTCCTTTTGATCCCGAACCAGAAAAGACATACAAAAGACGCTTGAGAGAAGCGAAGATGGCCGACCAAGACAATCGTGATCTTGAGGCCGAATTGAAGGAGGCGTTAGAACAGCTACGCCTCAGCAAGGAAGAACTGAGACTGGAGAGGGAGGAAACTCGCGCAAGGACTGAAGCGATCGAAGCAGATATGGCAGCTTTACGAGACCAGTATCTACCTCGACCGAACCCAGATCCTCGACCGAGGCAAGACCCTGCTCCAGACCCTCGACCGAGACAGGACCCTGTACCAGATCCTCGACAGAGGCAGGATCCAGTTCCAGATCCTCGACCGAGGCAGCATCCAATACCTGTCGCCCCGGCCGAGATACTTCCACCTCGGATGCCAGTCCGACATGCTCTTTTTACAGGTATTCCACAAACCCTAGGACAGAGGGTGGACCCCAATCAACAACTGAGGCATCCAGGAGTCGACCTAGGTGATCCAGCGGACCATGATTATGAGCTTCGACCGCAAGTTCATTCCATGATTCGCCAATGCCAGTTTGGAGGGCTAGAGAAAGAATCTCCGCATCAACATCTACAAAACTATGAGATCTTGATGGAGACTTTGAGACCTTCAAGGCTGGAAAACAACAACTACAAGCTAAGACCTTTCTACTTCTCTTTGAAAGATAGAGCTCTTACTTGGTATCAATCTCTTCCTCCAGGAAAAATTAGTACTTGGGAGGAGATGACGGCGGAATTCTTGACTAAATTCTTTCCCCCCTCTAAAACCGCTGAAATGAGAGGGAAGATTAATGCATTCATCATGAAGGACAAGGAGAGCTTGTCCAAGTCATGGGAGAGGTTTAAAGACATTCTTTTGGATTGCCCACATCATGGGATTCCAAAGATAGAGTTGTTGGAGGTATACTTCAAGGGACTGGACGGAAGCACCTAGTTCAACCTTCAACTACTATCTGCCGGCGCGTTCATGGACATGCCGATTGACGAAGCTTGGTAGTTCATAGAGAAGAAAGCTTTGCACATGGAAAAATACTCCCACCAAGGAGCTGAAGGTGGAGTTAAAAAAGTCAACTTTCAAGAAGCTCCGCCTAACAACAATCAACTCACGTCTTTGAAGAATGACGTGAAACAATTGAAGGAACTCTTAGTTGCTCAAACCAAGAAGGAAGATCAAGGATCAAGGAACAACAATGGATACCGTAACAACAACAACGGTTCCCGGAACAACAACTACAACAACAATAGAGGATCCAACAGCAATAATTGGAGGGCGAACAACCAAAATTCGGGTAACAATCATTCTAACTCCAATTCGAACAATTCCTCTAATCCTTTCCTCTCTCCCTCTTCTTCTTCTACTCCATTAAAGAGCCAAGAGCAAGGATCGAGTTCGTCCCAGCCGGAAAAGAAAGACGCAGTGCTGGAGGCCATCTTGATCAAGCTTAGCGCTATGGAGACATCTATGACATCATTTTCGAAGGCACAAAAAGCCTTTGAACAACAACTTGCTAGTAGGGCGAATGAAGCGCCAAGAGATCCAGGGAAGCTTCCAGCAAGAACGGAAAGCAACCCTAAGGGCCAAATTATGGCCATAACGATGAGGAGTGGACTGAAGACTGCAGATCCAGTGCCTCGGTCGGTGCCAGTACAGACGAAGACCACCTCGGTCCAGATGCAGTCGAAGAACAGTTCGACCGAGATGCCAACCGAGGTGGAGCCACAGAAAGCGGAGGAGAAAACTGAAGTTTATATTCCACCTCCTGCATATAAACCACCACTTCCATTCCACCAGTCAAGGGCCAGAGCACATCTAGACAAGCATTTTGGTAAGTTCCTTGACTTGATGAATAAACTACACATTAACATTCCTTTCCTTGATGCTATTCTAGGGATGCCCGCCTATGGGAAGTTCTTGAAAGAGATCCTATCAAGGAAGAGGAAGCTGGAAGACTTTGGTGAAGTAAGAATGACATCTAAATCCTCGGAGCTTATTCAAATCATGAAGGAGAAGATGCCACCCAAATTAAGAGATCCCGGCTCATTTTGCATTCCCATTCAAGTTGGGGATGTCACTTGTGAAGCCTTATGTGATCTAGGAGCCAGCGTGAGCATCATTCTGCTGGAGCTATGTGTTAAGATCGGACTTGGAGACCCCAAGCCGGTTAAGATAAGGTTATACATGGCGGACCGCTCCATTACCCATCCCGTGGGCATTCTGAAAGACGTTCCGGTTAAGTTAGGTAACTTCTATTTACCTATAGACTTTGTTGTGCTTGATATTCCCGTAGATTATCTTGTTCCTATCATTCTCGGGAGACCATTTCTAGCAACTTCGGGTTGCAATGTGGATTGTAAGAACGCCAAGTTGAAATTCAACATTGGCGGAGATGAAGTGGAGTTCGCATTACTTGCGGCTATGAATGGAGAGCAGCTAGGAGATGATATCTTCAACATCTATGATGAAGAAGAATCAAGAGAGTTGGTGAGCTCTATCCTTATTAACGATCCACTTGAGAAAGTTATTAGTTTTAGTTTAATGGAGGAAGGTATAGATGCCTCTTGTGATGCAGATATACAGAGCTTAAAGGCACTGAAAGAAGATCTAGGAGCTAAAACTGAAAGACTAATCTAGGAGAAGAAGATCTCCAATTTCGGTTCCAGTTGCAGTACCTCGACCGAGGCACTTTCTGGACCAAGCGAGGTGGCTGAAGAACATCTCGGTCAACCTCTCTGGACCTCGACCAAGGTCGAAAGCGAGATGATGTCAACTGAGACTGCTGAAAATAACAAACTTCTTACTCCTTTCTCTGACATTCATACTCAGTTGGTGGAGCATCCTCTCCACCAAATTTCTGATAATAAAGGACCTTTGTATGCTGATATTGTTAATTATCTTGCTTGCCAGGAAATACCACCCGGATTGACGTACGCTCAAAGGAAGAAATTCTTCAAGGACGTACGCCATTACTACTGGGATGAACCACTGCTATTCAAGCGCCGACCGGATGGGATGCTTCGAAGATGCATTCCAGAAGATGAAGTTAATAGCGTCATACGACATTGTCACTCACTTCCTTGATAGCATGAATTATTGTCTATATTTTGGGTCCTGTTTAGACGTTCTATATTCAATAATCTGCATGTTTGTCTATATATTATGTGATTATATTGTCATTTCATCTTCCTTTGCGGGAATCGAGGTCTACACCAAGTTTCGTTGTAATCGTAGGTAAAATGGCACGTTTTGCATCAAAAAGGAGCAAAAGGAGCTAAGGAGTCAATGAAGCTACATTCAGGAGCTTAAGGAAGAATCCAGAAATCATGAAAATGGATTGAAGATTCACTTTTGACCAGATTTGAGAGATTTCACATTCAGTTGTGATTCACCTCGGTTGACTACAGAGTCACCTAGACCGAGGTGATCCAGAGGAGCCGACTCGACCGAGGCGAACACCTTGGACGCGGCAAGGATATTTTATTCTTGGCTGAGATCTTTTATTTTTGGAAGGAGGATCTTATCTTTTTAGGCTGGATTTCTGGAAGGAAGAAGATAAGTTAGCCCATATATTTTACCTATTTTTATGGGAAGAGATCTTTCTAAGATATCTTATCTTTGGAGGGTAATTTTCCTATAAAAAGGGTTGGATTTTCCACAAATCCAGATCTCGCATACAATCACGCTATACCACAAATCGTGCTTATACAATCCGCTACACACCGGAACAGCCACACTCCAGTTGGGAGATTTGAAGAACCTTTTTGATGGTTGAAGAAGGAAGATTATAGCTTTTATAGCTTTGTGAAGGGTTTTGTAAGATTCCCTTAGATTCCCTTCATTGTTGTTTGTCTTGTTGGATTTTAATCCAAGGAACGCTTGTTGTTTGATAATTGATTCAGTTATTGAAGCCTTTCTCTCAAAGTTTTCTTGTTCAATTATTCTTTTTCTTCCCATATATTTGATTATTACTTTCATGATGACGAGTGACTAATTTCCTTGTGTGATTCTAGGGTGATTGGCTGAAGGTTGTGGGAAAAACAATGATAGAATAATCTTAATCACAGTAGGACCCTGAAAGTTTGAGCCTTTATCCTTAACCCTAAGCATCTCGCTCAGTTGATGAACATCTCGGCCGGGGTGGAATTCTTCTGACCGAGGTGACTTATCTGATCCGAAACTGAGAGTTAAGTGTTAGAGTTTGCCAAATCCTATTCTTATTACACCTTTCATGGTTCAATGCAAGCCTAGGATGAGACTTACCCGGTAATTCCTTTATTTGTTTACCTAAGATCATAAGTATAGGTAATAAAGGTTTATCCTTTATTGGGGTTTGAGTGTGCTTTCATCCCATCTTTGTGAGTTAGCTTGAGACTTACCCGGTAAAGGTTGATTCTATTCCTTTAGGTGGTGTGTTAGTTTGAGGTTATAGTTCTTTTCCTTAATTCCTTGAGACTTACCCGGTAATAGGAGTTACGGTTTGGGATTAGTGAGTAGTGAGACTTACCCGGTGAACTATTCCACTTTAGTAACACCTTCCCTATGCAAAATCTCAGCTTTGTCCGCTTATCTTGAGATCTTGAGTTGGAACCACAACTAGATGCTTTAATCCCTAGAATTGCATATTTCCTTTATTGACTTTTTATCATCTTTGATTGTTTAAATTGCTTTGTGGTTAGTAATTTCATAAGCTTACCTAATCCTGCTTTGTTTCACTAAGTCCCTGTGATCGAACCCTGGAATTTCTTGCTTTTTACTATGATTGACCCGTACACTGCGGGTTCGCATCCTTGTTTTAAGCTTACATCTAGGGTTATAAATTTAAAGCTTGCACACACCGTTTGGAGCGAACACATATCCAAACTAAGAAGCACAAATTTTTATAAAAAAATTTTCTGATTTTTTTTGGAATTTTTGAGATATATATGTACAATGCAAAACATAATGAAACATGTACCAATAATATGAAACTTTCCTAGATGCAATCATGCATCTAGGATAGTTTTCGGTATTCCGGTTCACTCAAGTGGAGTGGTGGTGATGGATGATCAATCAAACATGGTAGAGAGCTCTTCATAGGTATTCCGGCTTCGAGACCCGCGCTAAGGTGTATGCGAGATGGGAGTTCTTCCATCCAACAAAGACACCTCAAGTCGTCCAAGTCTCACGTCCGCTCCACCCATGGTTGAAAACGGGATCATCATCAACATCTTGCTTTGAAAGGCTTCCTTATTACCTAAAATCTAGCACACAAACACAAAAACACACAAAAACGAAAGAGAAAAGGTAAGGAGTTGTTACCCTTGGGTTGCCTCCCAAGAAGCGCTTCTTTTAGGTCATTAGCTTGACCAAACTGCATGGATGTGTCAATCCACCTCGAATACCATGGTTTGCTTGAGGAGTCCAAGAAACCATCTTTTACCGGCATCCATGATGACAAGCACGGGCCACTTGATCCCTAAATATACCTTAAGTTCTCTCTTCACCGGTGAGTAGTAGACTCCTTCATCAACGCTTCCTTGATGATAGTATGGAGTTGCAACCATAGGGGTCACCCCATACTTAGACAATCGTACTTCGCGGTCACATTGGTGAAATGCTTGCCATCCTCATCCTCTATGATCCGAAGAAAGCCGACTCTTGGAAAGTTATCTTCATTGAAGTGCTTCACAACCATCATGGATCCGTCATGCTGGCCTCCTTCATTCAACATGGGAGACTCCTTAGGAAAGGGACTCCAATCTTCGTGTGTACTCCGGGCAAGCAAGAATGGATTGGAAGGAGTTGAAGTCAACTTAGGGCTCTCTACACAAAACCACGGGCAAAAATCAGAAACCACGGGCGTGGCTTGGTCAGGTAGGCCGTGGTTTTGGCAGAATTTGGCTACGACATGGTTTTCCACGGGCAGAAAATAAGAAACCCCGGGCGTGGTTTGTCCCTCTGGGCCGTGGTTCTGCCAATTCTCTTCCTCCCTCGTGAGCTCTTCAAGTGTGGTTCCGGGGTTGATGGCAAGGATGTCCAGGGGTGAGAGTACTTCATTGCACTCCTCCAAAGGTGAAGGAGGTAAAGGTAAGCCTTGAAGGATGGTAGGATATCCTAGCATAAGAGTATGCCTAATCTCCTCAATCTCCCTCCTCATTTGTTCTTCTCTCTCGAAATTCAATCTGCTTGCATCCTCCAGGGCCAAATCCCTTAGCCACAATTGCTCCCGAGCTTCATTCAACTCTTCTTCAAGGTCTCTAATGGTCATAGTTGAATCGGGCACTTCTTGGATATCCCCATGGTGCACCTCCTCTTGTCAAAATACTTCCGCTTCAAGCACCATGTGGGCACTCAAAAGGGAAGCAAGGTTACTCTCTAGATTATCCATCTTCCTCAACATCTCTTCTAGCATTGATTCCACTCAGTCATTGTGAGGTTGATGGTGAGGTTCCGCATGAGGTATAATAGTCACGTGAGCTTGATCATGGGACTCGTGATAGGCATTAAACTCCTCCCAATACTCAAACTCATCATGGAGAGGTCCTTCATCTCGGCTTGCCATCCATCCCTCATACTCCATGTCGTCAAGGTCGTCTTGGAAGTGCCATCCGTCCATGGCGAACATGAAAAGGAAAAGAAAAAAAACAAAACAAGATCACAAGAAACAAGAAAGATAAACACTATAAACAATCAAAATCGAATGACTTAATCTAGACCTAGTCCCCGGCAACGGCGCCAAAAACTTGTTACGCTAGAAATGTACGACACAAATCCAAGGCAAGAGTGTCAATAACTCGTTCGGCCAAAACGTGCACACACAAAGTCTTACAATTTATAACTCGATCTAAAATCCTAAACTACCTAGCAAAACCCGCAATGTACGGATCGTTATGTAGGAAGAGAAGTATTCCGAGGTCGAACACAAGGGCTGAGGTGAAATCAAATCATTCAATGATCATGTATAGTGAAAATCTAAAGTAAGAGATAAGAAAGGAATAAAGAAATGAAAAACACAATATTTTTGGTTGGTTTTGGGTGATCAAACAAGGATCACAAAATATACAACACAAACAAGCAAACAAACACACAAACACAAGGATAGGTGATAAGAGGTAAGAAATGCGGATTCTAGAGATTAAGAATTCCGGTTATATCATTGGACTCAAGCAATCTAAACATCAAAGGAGAGTTGTGGTTGTTCGGAGTTTGGTGCTTCTCTAATGGGAGAAATTACCGGGTAAGTCTCATGCTCCACTAGTCTCGAACCTAAGGTCCTATTACCGGGTAAGTCTCAAGGAACCTAAGGACATGAATTCTACACAAACCGGCCACTACCTAAGGGCCAAACCCCTCCTCACCGGGCAAGTCTCGGAAAAGGTAAGTCTTAGGCAACGATCCTAGCACACTCAATCCAATAGCGGCTTTTTTGGCTCAGTACTACCTAGAGTTCATAATCTTATGTATCTAAGAGAGGAAATTACCGGGTAAGTCTCATTCCTCAAATAGGTTGCTAGAAAAGGTCACCCTAGGCTAGGTTAGGCATAACAAACAATAGGATTTCAACACATCTACATTCTAATATCCAGATTTATCAATTAAGGGCAATAGAACAAAAAACGCGGGTGGATCATGGAAACCACGGCCGTGCAAGCATGAATAACAGGCCGTGATTTTATTCTGAGTTAGGTTTTAGAACACAAATCCATCCTAAGCTAACATGCAAGTCCATACATCATAGTCCAAAGCATAAACGTCATTCCTTCACCCTAATATCACATCTACTCAACCAACAACATACATTTCTAGATTAAACTTCATAAATAAAGCATGCTTGCAAGTGATAGCTAGATAATGAATAATGAACCAAAGAAAATACATTACAAGCTAGAATATCAGTTATCAAGTCTTACAAAGGCTTCAAGAGCTGCTCCAAGTTGTCAACAATGGAAACCTCACTCAAAACCACTCAAATCTCACTACAAAACTAAAATCTACACTAACCTCTCCCAAGAACACCCACAAAGGTGCTTGGAAGAGAAGATACAATGGAAGAGTGTTGTTTGGGAGAAGATAGGTAAAAAAGGTCTGGAAAAAGCCCCAAAAACAGCCTGCAACATCACTTAAGTACTTCCACAAAAGCAAGGGTCGGAGAAAGGAATCGTGTGACAAGTGTCAAAGATGTCCTAACAGAAACCATGGGAAAAACAATGAAACCACGGGCGTGGTTTGGCCCTCTAGGCCGTGGTTCCTACAGTTCATCCCTCCTTGGATCACCATGTCATGAGTTGGTGCAAGGCATGCACCAATAAGGTCTATTGTGTTATTCTTTGCTCCTAGCTTGTTCCTTAAAGAGTCCAGATGTGCGTCACCACAAGGAATGATCCTCAAATGTATCGATTAAGTCCAAAAGCTCCCCAAAATACCTACAAAACTGACAAAAGCTCGTGTAGACGTCTATTTTGACAATATGGATGAATTGAGCGTAAACGTCACGAACTAATGCTGAAACTTGCATGAACGGAATGAAAAACTATCTAAAAGAATGCCTAATTTATTGTCATAAATCATGTCATCAGATTGCTTCCAGACAAGTTCGATGAAACTAATTTTCAGACCTGGCAACATAAGATGTTATTCTTCTTAATCGTGCACAAACCGGACAAATATGCGACCGAGGATATACCCGCCAATGCGGGGGTACCCCTCCAAGCTTATCTGAACGGCGACTATGTGTGCAAAGGGTGAATTCTAAGCCGCATGTCAGACCCATAGTACCAGGATACATAATGGTTGGTACTTCTAGGGAACTTTGGGTTGCTCAAGAAAAGAATTACAAATCTATGGACGCAGGCCGTAAGGTGTTCATAGTTCAAAAGTTCATTGACTTTTAAAATAATAGATAACAAGCCTGTCATGGAGCAAAGCTGAGAAGCTACAACTTCTAGTCCATGACATCATTGCTAAAGAAATGACTATTTGTGAGTCATTCTAGGTGGCAGCATTCATCGGGAAACTCCCTCCATCTTGGAAGGATTTCAAGACTTACCTTCAACACAAGCAAAATGAAATGAATGTGGAAGACTCCATAGTCAAACTGCAGAGTAAATCAAGCACCGTAACGCTGATGGGGAAAGGTAAGAGAAAGCTCATGTGACTGAACCAAAGGACAAGAAACAAAAGTTTCAACCCAAGGTCCCCAACAAGCAACCGGCCAAGAAGAAGTTCGCCGGCAAGTGTTACAATTGTGGCAAAATAGGTCACAAGTCCGATAAATGTCGGAGCAAGGGTGACTCACGCAAAGGCAAGGGCAAAACACAAGCCCAAGTAGTTGAAGGCAATCTAACAGTGGTTGAAATGGTTGTTTGTGATTTCTGAAGTGAAGATGGTCGGGAGCAACCCGATGAAGTGGTGGTATAACACTAGTGCTACCCGCCACATCTGTTCTAACAAGGGGATTTTACCCCCTATCAAAAGAATAACCAGGGCGAGAAACTGTTTATGGGGAATATGTTCACATCAAAGGTCGAAGGTCATGGCAAGATTGTGCTGAGGATGATGTCTCTGAAAGAGCTAACTCTCATCAACGTCATGCATGTACCAGACATTCGGAAGAACTTGATTTCCAAATCTTTGCTGAGCAAAAACGGATTCGACTTGAAAGTAGGATCCTATAATCTAACTCTCACTAAACGTGGGATTTATTTAGGCAAGTGATATCAAAAGGATGGGTTGTTCAAAATCTGTGTATTGACAGTCATCCCCAAAATTGTAACCAATGATGTTTCAATGAAAAAACTCCCATTGCTTATGTTGTTGAGTCTTTCAATATTTGGCATGGACAATTAGGACATGTAAATTATAAGTCTATCCAAAGACTGATGAATTTAAACCTAATTCCAAAATAGAAATTAAACAAAGACAGATGTGAAGTCTGCATACAAGCAAAACTCACAAAAATGTCATCTCCACACGTGGAGAGAACAACCGAACCTCTAGGCTTAATTCACACGGAGTTGTGTGATTTGAAGTTTATACAAACTAGAGGAAGCAAAAAGTACTTCATCACATTTATTGACGATTGTACAAGATATTGTTATATCTACTTGCTAAGAAGCAATGATGAGGCCTTGAAAAAGTTCAAGGAATACAATTTGGAAGTTGAAAACCAACTTAGTAAAACAATAAAAATCATATGCATTGATAGAGGAGACGAGTACAATGAACCTTTTTAACGCGTTTTGCAGAGAACACGGGATAGTTCATCAAACAGTTGTTCCCTATTCACCTTAATCTAACGGAGTCGCGGAACAAAAAACCGAACTATGAAAGAGATGGCGAATGCATTATTACAAGATTTTGTGTTACCCTAGAACAAGTAGGGCGAAGCATTGTCATCAATTAAATCCTCAACAAAATACCACATAAGGTAATTGGTAAAACACCATATGAACTTTGGAAAGGTAAAGTACCATCATACAAATATCTCAAAGTGTGGGTGCCAACAAAAGTGGTTGTAGCACCTCTTAAAAAGGTCACCAACGGACCAAAAATCGTTGATTGTATTTTTATTAGATATGCACACAACAGTAGTGCTTATCGATTTCTCGTACATAAATTCGATATACCAGATATACATGTTAATACGATAATGAAATCAAGGAATGCTTCTTTCTTTGAAAACGTGTTTCCGTGTAAGGATAAAGAAAATCCAAAACAAACTTGTGAACAAAGGGAGGAAGGCATTTTTGGGAATCAAATAGTAGAGGAAGAACTTCGAAGAAGTAAAAGAACTTGAACGGAAAAATCGTTTGGGGATGACTTCATAACGGCATTTCTCATGGAGAAAGAACCGAGAAGTTATACCGAAGTCATGTCTACACCTGACAAACCTTCATGGAAGGAAGCGGTCAAAAGTGAAATTGACTCCATTATGCAGAATCATACATGGGATTTAGTTTACTTACCACAAGGGTGTAAAACACTTGACTGCAAATGGATTTTCAAAACTAAGTTGAAAATTGATGGCTCAATAGAAAAGTACAAGGCTAGGCTTATTGTGCAAGAATTCCGACAAAAAGAAGGGTTGAATTTATTTGACACCTATTATCCTGTTACGAGAATAACTTCTATAAGAATGCTAATAACAATAGCATTAAGAAACCTAGAAATCCATCAAATGGATGTGAAAACTGCCTTTTCTAAACGAGGATTTAGAAGAGGAGATTTACATAGAACAACCTGAAGGGCATGTTGTGTCTGGACAAAAAACACAAAGTGTTTAGACTTGTAAAGTCCCTTTACGGACTCAAACAAGCTCCCAAGCAGTGGAATGAAAAGTTTGAGAATGTAATGATGTCAAATGGCTTCAGCATCAATGACTGTGATAAATGCATTTATATCAAGACTTCTATTACGGGATATGTCTTGTTGTGTTTGTATGTCGATGATATACTTATCATTAGAAGCAACGAAGCCATTATCAAATGAACTAAGAACTTACTTAGGGGTCAGTTTGACATGAAAGATATGGGATTAGCGGATGTTATTCTAGGGATTAAAATCACTAGACACTCAATAGCAATTACCTATCCCAAGCTCATTATGTTGTAAAGATACTTGAGAGGTTTAAGAACTACTCAAGTGGAACCGCAAAGAGTCATGTGGATCCTCAAATCCATCTGACCAAAAATGTGGGGGACTCAGTGTCACAACTGAAGTATGCACGTCTAATTGGGAGTCTTATGTACTTAACCAATTGTACACACCCTAACTTGGCGCAATCAATTAATGTACTAAGTTGCTATACAAGTAACCCATGGACATAAACACTAGAAATAAATAACTAGAGTATTAAATTATCTACGTTATACTCAAAGTTATGGGCTACACTATGGTAACCATCCAGTAGTTCTACAAGGATACAATGACGCAAACTAGATATCGGACTCTACAAACTCAAAATACACAAGTGGATATGTGTTTACACTTGGGGGTGCAACAGTGTCCTGGAAATCTTCCAAACAGACTATATTGGCAAGATCCACAATGAAATCTAAGTTCATTGCGTTAGAAAAAGCAACAAAAGAAGATGAGCGTCTTCGGAAGTTTCTGGAAGATATTCCGATGTGGGAAAATCCAGTGCCGGCATTATGTGTACATTGTGATAGTCAATCGGCTATAGCTCGGGCACTGAGCGTTTTAAACAATAGAAAGTCACGTCACATTAGACGACAACATAGGCCCATTAGAATACTGATCCCAACAGGTATAACGTCGATAGACTATATCAAATCAGCTGATAACCTAGCGGATCCATTTACAAAGGGTTTGTCAAGAGATCAAGTTTTAAGATCATCAAGAGAAATGGGTTTAAAGCCTATTACGAAGGAGGATGCTTGAAGGACAACCCCACCTAAGTGACTGGAGATCCCACGATGTAGGTTCAAGGGAAAAACCTAACCAAACTGAATCGTGTGAAGCATTGTCTCTACTCAGTTCCTAGGATGATAAATAGTGCGAACTGTATGAGTTAAGGTTAAACGTGACTTTTAATGATTTCATCGCCTTGAAACAAAGGGGGATTATGAAAGATACTCTTTATGGTCAACACCTTTTGAGTGTGACATGGGGCTGTGTCTAGGAGAATAAGGTGAGGCTGAATTCTCCAAATTCACTCATGAAAAACCAAGGTTGTTCAAGGCCAAAATGAACACAACTAGAGAACCAACGTTCTGCGAGAAAATGAAATTGTGTGATAGTTGTTGTCTCAGTTTACATAAAAGCCCGGGTGGCTGTTCGCTCCAAAAGGTGTGTGCAAGCTTTAATATTTATAACCCAAGATATATGCCTGAATAATATGCGAACCCACAGTGTACGGATCAATTGTAATAAAAGCAAATATTCCAGGGATCGATCACAAGGACTATGGTGAAACAAAGATCGGTAAATCAGGTTATCAAATAACAAAACACGTAACAAGCAAGCTATCAAAGATGATATAAAAGTCAAGTACAGGGAATGTGGATTCTAGGGATTAAAGCATCCATTTGTGGTTCCGACTCAAGATCTCAAAAGATAACATAGACAAGGCTAAGGTTTGCAAAGGGAAGGTGTTTCTAAGATGGGAATAGATCACCACGTAAGTCTCACTACTCACTATCCTAAACCAAAGATCCTCTCACCGGGTAAGTCTCAAGGTACTAAGGAAAGAAACTATAATCTCAAACCAACACACCACCCAAGGGAATAGAATCAACCTTTACCGGGTAAGTCTCAAGCTAACTCTCAAAGATGGAATGAAGGCACACTCAAACCCCAATAAAGGATAAACCTTTATTACCTATCACTCATGATCTTGGGTAAATAAACAAAGGAATCACCGGGTATGTCTTATCCTAGGCTTGCATTGAACCAGGAAAGGTGTAATAAGAATAGGATTTGGCAAACTAGAATCTTAATTCAGACAAGGTTCGGGAAAGTTTCACCTTGTTCAGTTATATTCCATCCCGGCCGAGATGTTCAATGACTGACCGAGGTGTTCATTGGTTAAGGTAAAGGCTCGAGCTTTCAGGGTCCGTTGGGGTTAAGATTATTCTATCATCGTCTTTCTCACAACTTTTATCCAATCACCCTAGAATCGCATAAAGAACTTAGCTAAAATCTATAAGAAAGGAATCAATATTCATACAAGAAAACCTTAAGGCAAAGGTCTCAATAACTAAATGAATCAATTAAACAAACAATCAGCGTTCCACAATCACAAATCAGAAAAGACAACAAAACTAAACCAACTAAGAAAATCTTACAAACTTCCTTCAAAAGCCACCTTCAACTTGATTCCTTCCTTTCTTGAACTTCAACCTTCAAAACTTCCTTCAAACTTCCTTGATCCGAAGATGGGTGATTTGGAGATTCCGAGATAGCTGAATTCAAGAAAATCAGCCCTTTATATAGGAGAATTATCTTCCTAAGATAAAATATCTTAAAAAGATAATTTCCTTAAAATATATCTCCATATCTTTCAAAATAAATCAACCTAAAAGATATCTTCCTTCCAGAATTCCAGCCATAAATATGTGATATTCACTTTCCAAAAATAGAAGATCTCAGCCAAAAATAAAGATCTTATGGCCGTTACAATATTCGCCTCGGTCGAGTCACTTCTGAAGATCACCTCGGTCGAGGTAGTACTGTAGCTGACCGAGGTAAGTCTCAACTGAAAGTGAAACTCTCTAATCTGGTCCAAAATCAATCTTCTAAATCATTTCCATGCTTCTTGAGCTCTTCTTATAACTCCTCAATGCTCTAGAATGTAGCTCCAATGACTCCTTAGCTTACTTAGCTCCATTTTGGTCCAAAACTTGCCATTTTCCCTACAATTACAACGAAACTAGGTGTACACCTCGATTCTCGCAAAGGTAGACAAAACAACAATATAATCAAAGAATATACATCCATACATGCAGATTTATGAGGATAAAACGTCTAAACCAATCCCAAAATATAGACTATAATACATGCTATCAAAATACCCCATACTTGTCCCTTGCTTGTCTCCAAGCATGATCCAAATCTTAGATACAAGATAGAATGGATTATAAGTCAGAAAGATCAATGAAAAACATTTCAAAACCCTTTGGTGTGTACTCCATCCATAGATCACCCTAAGAGAATGCTTCATGGCAAATAAAATCAAGATATGATCAAAATATTTTATAAATATAAGAAAGTTGTTCATCTTTGCATGAAATCATAGAATGCATAATAAATCATATTTATCGAAATCAATCATGTATAATTCAGTTTAAACCACCAAGTCAATCAACAAGCTCGAGGTCTCAAGGGCTTCCACAAGAGATCAAGAAACATGTAAGGGTGGGATGTATATATGGAAATGTGGTGCTAGAATCCGGGAATAGGATCTTTTCTTCACTTTCTTTGAATCACAACATCTTCCACCAATAAGCTTTTCTTATTTTTGCCTTTTTACTTTACTTTTTGGGATGCATGGACAGAGGTGCACAATAACCGAAGCCTAGGAGATCAGCAATCATCAATTTCTCGAGATGCCTCAAACCCTTGATGCACATACCATGACCCGTTAGGAATATTGCTCAATCCGACTTTGGCAAGACACAAACACCCGGCTATGTGAACGGTGCCGAGTTACTCATCATCATGATTGACTTCCCCAAACCTAATTTGTTTCTTTCTAACACTTTCATCCAACATCTCAACTTCAATTTCACTTGCTTTTCTTCACTTGCTTCTAAATTCCCGGATAGGTGAAGGGAGGGAAATATATATATGAGGGGCTAAACATGATCAAGAAGAAGAAGAAGAGAATGAATTGCCTTAATAATCCCAAGAAGAATGTGATAGAAATCATCATATGGTGTCAACCTTCAAATTCAACATAATTTTGATAGAAACAAGGTATTAAACATGCTAAAACTTCAAATAAAGCATTTTGCAACTTAAACATATCATAAAACCTTTCAACCATATAAAGATTTCAAACCCAATCTGCAGACATATATCTTCATCGAGGTCATATCTAGAGAAGAAACACAAAATCGTTTTGAAAACCTTTCAGTTAAAGCCATCTCGGTTGAGGTGTTCTGGCGTCATCCGAGGTGTTCATCCTCGATCGGCCATGAACGTCTCGGACGAGGCATAAAGATTTTTTTCAAACCAGTTTTTGACATTTTCGCAAACAAAAACTTGTAGGTATGCATGTAATGGCAAATAAGCATATAGATCAGAATAAGCAATAATATCCAGAAGAGTCATACAACCATCGAAGCAAAAAGTAGCAAATAAGACATCCACAATACCCCATACTTGGGACACATTGTCCCAATGGGTCAAATATAAGTCTAAAGAACAAAATACTCACCGAACCTAGCTGAACTGCATAATAAATAAATAAATAAATAAGAAATCCATGAAGCTCTAATCCTCGTCAGCTGGCGGTGGTGGATGCGGAATGTAAGGATGTTGGGATGGGTCAAAAGGATAGCCCATAACCTGCTGAAACTGGATCTCCATCATCTGGCGCTGATAATGCTGGCTCTCCCCTATCTGATGCATCCATCCACTAGTGTATCGGCGCTCATCAGCAAAGTGTTGGGGCATGTCTATTGTCATAGCCACGTAGGAGTCAATTGCCTGATCAGTCAGCTCATCAATCCGTCGGTGGGCCTCGGGATCTCTACGGCGGCGGGATCTGCGCTGAGGTGGCGGTGGTGGTGGCGCTGCTCTCTCCTCCTTTGTCGCCTCATCATTAAGATCGACAACGAGAACACTAGGGCCGCCGGCATCAGTACCGGTATCCATGTCAACACCTCCATCATATCCCTCATTATCATCGTCATCATCATCTGCCTCTCTAGGATCCTGCATATAAGGGAACCAAGCAGCAGACCAATATTGATGATCAAAAATAGAAAGCTGGGATGACCACATAATGCCCTGTGGAGCTGTCTTCTCCCATGGCATGGCAACGTAGGGCGTGTCAAGGCCACGAGGAACTAGAATGCGTCGGGTGATCATCTCCTACAGTCCCAGCGGCTTCGCAACCGCAACTAGTGTACAAGCATATAAGTCCAAGCCCATGGAAGTGGCGATGTGGGTCACCAACCCACCATAGCAGATACCTCCTCTGGACTTGCCCTTGATCCTGTGCAAATCATCTGCCAGCATGGCAGCAAAGTCCGGCACTCCTCCGGTCACCATACAAAACAAACTGGGCAGCTCCCCCTGACGGATCTTCTGGGGCGTCTCAGTACGCGCCAAAAGAGTCTCACTAGAAATCATGTGAGCAAGGCGGAAAGCAAGATGAAAAATAATACGCTTCCGGGAATCTCCGGGCCTCCACCTGTCACTATGGTCCGTCACATGGGCTATCTCGCCCCAGAAACTCCAAGCCACCGCTCGGGAAGAAATATTAGTCACAATCAGTGTAGGGAAGCCAAAAATCTCCCTAAACTGGTCCATAGGAACTACATAGTTCCTGTTCAGCATCTGGTACTTGATTCCATTGTGCTCCGGCACGTATGTCACAGAACTGACAAACTCCATCATCGGCTCTAGATAAGCCGGCGCCCTGATATCCATGAACTCCTCAAGACCAACCATGGAGATCATCTTCTTCAAGTCCTCCATAACATGGAGGCACTCGAAGGCATCAACATGAAGAAAGCACGGGACAACGATCGGACACCCGCAAATACGAACATAATCCTTCTAGTGTCTCTCGTGGATCACCGGAATGGAAAACTGAGAAGCAGAGGAAGGGGAAGACTAGTGGGAACTGCTAGTCCTGTCCCTCAAGGCCAACTGACGATTAGATCTGTTGCTCATGTTTCTGGACGAAGAACACCTCGGTTGCCCTAAGAACACCTCGGCCAAGACACCATCGACTGGACCGAGGCGAACTATTGTTCGAACGCACTCTCTGAATCTGTAAGTTCCTTTCCCCCAAATCACTACCAAAAGCTTCCTAAGGGGTACTTATATCTTTTTCCACAACAATCAGTGGTAAACAAAGCCAGATCTGCTCAAAATTGACAAAAGAAAGAGTGATTTAGGGTTTGGAACGAAATAACCTAGATTCTACAAATTGAAGCGTTTTCCTTGCTGTTTGATGCTTAGAAACTGAATCTCATGCTTCCTCCAGTGAAATCAAGCCAAGAAACGTGAAAAACGAGCAAGAATCGAGAAGTTGAGGATATGATGCCGCCGCGGTCGAGGTGAAAGTAGAGAGGCAAAAAGTGGTAGAGTGGGAAACCGTTGCGCCTTTTACACCCGTCGTTGAATTTGATTACACCTTGGTCAAGGTGGTCCCGAGCGGACCGAGGTGTCAGACTGGATGTCAGACCTAGTCACCTCGGTTGACCAATAACATCTCGGTCGAGGTGTTGTGATAGCAACCGAGATGTGTCTCAGCCAAGGCTCAACAAGGCCTCTACCCATCTTGATTGAGGGAATGGAAGTGGTGGTTTATAAGCAGGAGGTGGAACATAAACTTCAGATTTATCTTTTGCTTTTTGGGGCTCCTTCTCGGTTGGCACCTCGACCGAGGTGTTCATCTGGTCGTGGCTCGACCGAGGTACTAGATTAGAAGTCTTCAATCCATTGCGTGTTGTAATTGCCATGATCTGTCCTTTAGGGTTGCTTTCTGTCCTTGTTGGAAGCTTCCCTGGATCCCTTGGCGCTTCATTTGCCTTGTTGAAAAGTTATTACTCTAAGGCTTTTCGTGTCTTCGAAAATGAATTCATCGATGTCTCCATAGCGTTGAGCTTGATCAAAACTGCCTCCAGGACAACATCTTTATTTGGTGGTTGGGACGAGCTTGATGCAGGCTCCTGGCTTCTTAATGGAGTAGAAGAAAAAGGGGGGGATTAGAAGTATTTTCAGCATGAGAAAAAGAGTTACCGGAATTTTGTTGATTTGATCTCTAATTGTTGTTGTTGGAGTTTCTGTTGTTGTATTAGTTGTTGTTGTTGTTGTTGTTGTTCCGCGGCCCTTGATAGTTGTTTCTTCCTTGGTATCCACCATCTTGCTCCTTCTTTGTTTGAGCTACTAAAAGCTCCTTCAATTACTTCACATCATTACTAAGCGAGGTTAGTTGGTCTCCATTTAATGATGTCTTTTGGAAGCCAATGATAGCATGAAATATTGTCTATATTTTGGGGCCTGTTTAGATGTTTTATCTTCAATAATCTGCATGTTTGGATGTATATTATGTGATTATATTGTCGTTTCATCTACCTTTGCGGGAATCGAGGTCTACACCAAGTTTCGTTATAATCGTAGGTAAAATGGCACGTTTTGCATCAAAATGGAGCTAAAGGAGCTAAGGAGTCATTGGAGCTACATTCAGGAGCTTAAGGAAGAATCCAGGAATCATGGAAATGGATTAAAGATTCACTATTGGACCAGATTTGATGAGATTTCACATTCAGTTGAGTCACCTCGGTCAGCTACAGTACCATCTTGACCGAGGTGATCCAGAGGAGCTGCTCGACCGAGGCGAACACCTTGTACACGGCGAGAGATATTTTATTCTTGGCTGAGATCTTTTATTTTTGGAAAGAGGATCTTATATTTTTACGCTGGATTCCTGGAAGGAAGAAGATAATTCAGTTGATATATTTTGCCTATTTTATGGGAAAATATCTTTCTAAGATCTTTTATATTTGGGAGGGAATTTTCCTATAAAAAGGGTCGGATTTTCCACAAATCCGGCATCCGCTAACCGTGCTTAAATCCCGGAAGCATCCATTACAGCTGGAAGATTTGAAGAAACTTTTTGAAGGTTGAAGGAAGATTTGAAGTAAGGAAGTTGATAGCTTTTATAGCTTTTGTGAAGGGTTTTGTAAAACTTTCTTAGATTCCCTTCTCGTTGATTGTCTTTTTGGATTGTGATCCAAGGAACGCTTATTTTGTGATATTTGATTCAGTTATTGAAGCCTTGTTCTTAAGGTTCTTGTGTTCAAATATTCACTTTCTTCCCATATATTTAATTATTGCTTTCATGATGATGAGTGGCTAATTTCCTTGTGTGATTCTAGGGTGATTGGCTGAAGGTTATGGGAAAAACAATGATAGAATAATCTTAAATTCCAGTAGGACCCTGAAAGCTCGAGTCTTTATCCTTAACCCTAGAACATCTCGTTCAGTCGATGAACATCTCGGCCGGGGTGGAATTCGTCTGACCGAGGTGACTTATCTGATAAGTAACTGAGAGTTAAGTGATAGAGTTTTCCAAATCCTATTCTTATTACACCTTTCCTGGTTCAATGCAAGCCTAGGATGAGACTTACCCGGTAATTCCTTTGTTTGTTTACCCATGATCATATGTATAGGTAATAAAGGTTTATCCTTTATTGGGGTTTGAGTGTGCTTTCATCCCATCTTTGTGAGTTAGCCTGAGACTTACCCGGTAAAGGTTGATTCTATTCCCTTAGGTGGTGTGTTGGTTTGAGGTTATAGTTCGTTTCCTTAATTCCTTGAGACTTACCCGGTAATAGGAGTTATGGTTTGGGATTGTGAGTAGTGAGACTTACCTAGTGATCTATTCCATTTTAGTAACGACTTCCCTTTGCAAAAATCTCAGCTTTATCCGTTTATCTTTAGATCTTGAGTTAGAACCACAACTAGATGCTTTAATCCCTAGAATTACATATTTTCTTAATTGACTTTTTATCATCTTTGATTGTTTTAATCGCTTTTGTGGTTAGTAGTTGCATTGACAACCTATACCTGCTTTGTCTCACTAAGTCCCTGTGATCGACCCCTGGAATTTCTTGTTTTTTACTACGATTGACCTGTACACTGCGGGTTCGCATCCTTGTTTTAAGCTTACATCTAGGGTTATAAATTTAAAGCTTGCACACACCGTTTAGAGCGAACAAGTTTTTGGCGCCATTGTCGGGGACTTGGTCTAGACCGAGCCGGTTGCGGTTGGCTTTCGGGGCGCTTGCCCCTGTTTCTACTAACCACTCTACTTGAGTGACTTTCGCAGGTTCTTTTTCTTAGGTTTATGCGAAGAACCCGCGCTGGGAAGGAAATCGTTCCTTACGATCCCGAACCAGAAAAGACATACAAAAGACGCTTGAAAGAAGCGAAGATGGCCAACCAAGACAATCGCGATCTTGAGGCCGAATTGAAGGAGGCGTTGGAATAACTACGCCTCAGCAAGGAAGAACTGAGACTGGAAAGGGAGGAAACTCGCACAAGGACTGAGGCGATCGAAGCAGATATGGCGGCTTTACGAGACCAGTATCTACCTCGACCGAACCCAGATCCTCGACCGAGGCCAGACCCTGTTCCAGATCCTCGACCGAGGCAGAATCCAGTACCTGCTGCCCCGGCCGAGATACTTCCACCTCGGATGCCAGTCCGAGATGTTCTTTTTGCAGGTATTCCACAGACCCTAGGGCAAAGGATGGACCCCAATCAACAACTGAGGCGTCCAGGAGTCAACCTACGTGATCCAGCGGACCATGATTATGAGCTTCGACTGCAAGTTCTTTCCATGATTCGCCAATGCCAGTTTGGAGGGCTAGAGAGGGAATCTCCACATGAACATCTACAAAACTATGAGATCTTGATGGAGACTTTGAGACCTTCAAGAATAGAAAACAACAACTACAAGCTAAGGCCTTCTACTTCTCTTTGAAAGATAGAGCACTTACTTGGTTTCAATCTCTTCCTCCGGGAAAAATCAATACTTGGGAAGAGATGACGACGGAGTTCTTAACTAAATTCTTTCCCCCCTCTAAAACTACTGAAATGAGAGGGAAGATTAATGCATTCATCATGAAGGACAAGGAGAGCTTGTCCAAGTCATGGGAGAGATTTACAGACATTCTTTTGGATTGCCCACATCATGGGATTCCAAAGATAGAGTTGTTGGAGATATACTTCAAGGGACTGGACGGAAACACCCAGTTCAACCTTCAACTACTATCTGCCGGCATGTTCATGGACATGCCGATTGACGAAGTTTGGGAGTTCATAGAGAAGCAAGCTTTGAACATGGAGAAATACTCCCACCAAGGAGCTGAAGGTGGAGTTAAAAGAGTCAACTTTCAAGATGCTCCGCCTAACAATGATCAACTTACTTCTTTGAAGAATGATGTGAATCAATTGAAGGAACTCTTAGTTGCTCAAACCAAGAAAGAAGATCAAGGAACAACAATGGATACCGTAACAACAACGGTTCCCGGAACAACAACTACAACAACAATAGAGGATCCAACAACAATAATTGGAGGGCAAATAACCAAAATTCGGGTAACCCTTACTCTAACTCCAATTCGAATGACTCCTCTAATCCTTTCCTCTCTTCTTCTTCTTCTTCTACTCCATTGAAGAGCCAGGAGTAAGGATCGAGTTCGTCCTAGCCGGAAAAGAAAGATGCGGTGCTGGAGGCCATCTTGATCAAGCTCAACTCTATGGAGACGTCCATGACTTCATTTTCGAAGGCACAAAAAGCCTTAGAACAACAATTCTTTAACAAGGCGAATGAAGCACCAAGAGATCCAGGGAAGCTTCCAACAAGGACGGAAAGCAACCCTAAGGGACAGATAATGGTAATAACGACGAGAAGTGGACTGAAGACTACAGATCCAGTGCCTCGGTCGATGCCAGTACAGACGAAGACCACCTCGGTCCAAGTACAATCGAAGAACACTTCGTCCGAGATGCCAACCGAGATAGAGCCACAGAAAGCAGAGGAGAAAATTGAAGTCTATATTCCACCTCCTGCATACAAACCACCACTTCCATTCCCCCAGTCAAGGGCCAGAGCACATCTAGACAAGCACTTTGGTAAGTTCCTTGACTTGATGAATAAACTACACATTAATATCCCTTTCCTTGATGCTATTCTAGGATGCCCGCCTATGGGAAGTTCTTGAAAGAGATTCTATCAAGGAAGAGGAAGTTGGAAGAATTTGGTGAAGTAAGGATGACATCTAAATCCTCGGAGCTTATTTAAATCATGAAGGAGAAGATGCCACCCAAGTTGAGAGATCCCGGCTCATTTTGCATTCCCATTCAAGTTGGGGATGTCACTTGTGAAGCTTTATGTGATCTAGGAGCCAGCATGAGCATCATTCCGCTGGAGCTATGTGTTAAGATCGGACTTGGAGAGCACAAGCCGGTGAAGATACGGCTATACATGGCGGACCGCTCCATTACCCATCCCGTAGGCATTTTGGAAGACGTTCCGGTCAAGTTAGGTAACTTCTATTTACCTATAGACTTTGTTGTGCTTGACATTCCCGCAGATTATCCCGTTCCTATCATTCTCGGGAGACCATTTCTAGCAACTTCGGGTTGCAATGTGGATTGTAAGAACGCCAAGTTAAAATTCAACATTGGCGGAGATGAAGTGGAGTTTGCATTACATGCGGCTATGAAGGGAGAGCAGCTAGGAGATGATATCTTCAACATCTATGATGAAGAAGAATCAAGAGAATTGGTGAGCTCAATCCTTATTAAAGATCCACTTGAAAAAGTTATTAGAATTAGCTTAATGGAGGAAGGTATAGATGCTTCTTGTGATGCAGATATACGGAGCTTAAAGGCGTTGGAAGAAGATCCAGGAGCTAAAATTGAAAAGCTAATCCAGGAGAAGAAGATCTCCAGTTTCGGTTCCAGTTGCAGTACCTCGACCAAGGCACTTTCTGGACCAAGCGAGATGACTGAAGAACATCTCAGTCAACCTCTCTGGACCTCAACCGAGGTTGAAAGCGAGATGATGTCAACTGAGACTTCTGAAAGTCCAGTTCTTTGATCTACTCCACTGGAAGGAGGAAGTAAGGATCCCCCTCAGAAAGCACCCCCAGTTGTGGAGCTTAAACAACTCCCAAGTCACTTGAGGTATGTCTTTCTTGGACCGGATTCTACTTATCCCGTCATTGTTAGTGCTTCCCTCTCCGAATCTGAATTATTTAAACTAATGCATGTCCTGAGGAAGCATCAAAAGGCTTTGGGTTATACTATTGATTATCTTATTGGCATTAAGCCTTCTTTCTGCATGCATAGAATACTAATGTAGGACGATCATAAGACTTCACGGGAACCTCAAAGACGGTTAAATCCGATCATGAAAGAGGTTGTGAAGAAAGAAATTCTTGAGGTTGTTGGATGCAGGTATCATATTTCCTATCTCGGACAGCAAGTGGGTTAGCCCAGTACATGTAGTTCCGAAGAAAGGAGGGATGACCGTTGTGACGAATAAGAAAAACGAGTTAATCCCAACTAGGACCGTCACGGGCTGGAGGGTTTGCATCGACTATAGGAAGCTGAACGTGGCCACTCGGAAGGACCATTTTCCACTTCCCTTCATTGATCAAATGCTTGAACGGTTGGCCCAACATTCACACTTCTGCTATTTAGATGGCTATAGTGGTTTCTTCCAGATTCCTATCCATCCGGATGATCAAGAGAAGACCACTTTCGCTTGTCCATGGGAGACATTCTCTTATAGGAGGATGCCATTTGGATTATGCAATGCACCCGCTACTTTCCAGCGATGCATGATGGCTATCTTTTTCGAGTATATAGAGGAGATCATGGAGGTATTTATGGATGATTTTTCAGTATATGGTTCCTCTGTTGATGATTGCCTATCTAACCTTTCTCTAGTGCTACAAAGATGTGAAGACACTCATCTTGTTTTGAATTGGGAGAAGTGTCACTTTATGGTTAATGAAGGCATTGTGCTAGGACACCTCGTTTCTAATCGAGGTATTGAGGTCGATCGCGCTAAGATCGAGACTATAGAGAAACTCCCTCCCCCTTGTTATGTTAAAGGTGTGAGGAGTTTTCTCGGGCATGCAGGTTTCTACAGGAGATTCATCAAACACTTCTCGAAGATTTCTAAACCACTAACTAACCTCTTGAATAAAGATGTTGTTTTTGAGTTTTCGCAGGAGTGTCTTGATGCATTTTACAGGATTAAGGAAGCGTTAATCTCCGCTCCCATTATCCAGCCTCCGGATTGGACCTTGCCCTTTAAGATCATGTGCGATGCGAGTGATGTGGCGGTAGGAGCGGTGCTTGGACAAAAGAAGGATGGGCGGACCACCACCATTTACTACGCTAGCAAGACGCTAGATGAAGCCCAGCGTAACTACGCCATCACCGAAAAAGAGCTATTGGCAGTTGTATATGCTTTCGAGAAGTTTCATTCTTACTTAGTAGGGGCGAAAGTCATTGTCTACACCGACCATGCATCCATTTGTTACTTACTTGCTAAGAAGGATGCCAAGCCATGCCTTATTCGATGGATTCTCTTGCTTCAAGAGTTTGACCTAGAGATCCGCGATAAGAAGGGATCCAAAAATTCTGTTGCGGATCACCTCAGCCGGCTACCTTCCTCTTCACGCGAGAAAGACGATCCACCCATAGACGATTCATTCCCCGATGAGCACTTGCACTTGTTGGAACGTTTGATAGACTTACTTATCTCACCCCATGATGAAGGTGAAGTATGGGGTGAGGATACATCCCATCATGTTTGAGAGATGTCGTACGGTCTAGCTAGCGACCTTAAATCAAGCGCTTCTTGGGAGGCAACCCAAGGTATTGCTTTCTTTTCCCTTTTTCTAGTCTAGCTTTAGATAGTTTGCTTTTGATTTGCTTTGTTTTGTTTTTGGCGTCCTAGACAGACAACAGATGACATATAAGGAAGGAATACAACCCAGGAGCAAAACTGGAAGGACAGAAGTTCGAGAATTTGAGAAGATGGAGTTTGACTAAGACACATCTCGGTTATTGTCACAACACCTCGACCGAGAAGATTCTTGAGCAACCGAGGCGACTAGGGTTTCTGAAGATCCACCTCGGTCCGTACCACCTCGGTCTAGTCGAGACCATCTCGACCGAGGTGACAGCAGTTCCAGAAAAGGGTATAAAAGGGGGCTGAGATTTCTCTCTCCTTCCTCTACCCCATTCTCGACCAAAACGGCAGTTCACCTCGTTTTTTTCGTTTCTCGCTCGTTTTCAATGATTCTCGCTTCCAAGCTGCAAGGAAAGGGTATAGGATCGATTTGCAACCATCAATCTGCAGCAAAAACGAATCGAATCGAGCAAATCTGGGGTAGAATCGAAAAAACCCTAACTCCCCCTTCTTCCACTTATTCCTTTCGATTTGGGCTTTGGTTGCCCTTGCATTCTGCTGAAAAAGGATTAAGTACCCCATAGGAACCTTTGGTAGTGATATTGGGGGAAAAGAACTGGATTTTTGAGAGTTGCGATCGAACAGTTTTTCGCCTCGGTCCAATCGGCCTGAGCCTCGGCCGAGGTGTTCCAGAGAGTTATCAGAGAGACCGAGGTGGTCTGACAGATTGCAGAAAATGAGTTCTGACAGGCAGTTAGTGTTGAGAGACAAATCTTCTCCTTCTCCTCCTTCTTCTTCACACCGTTCTAGACCGGTGATCCATGAGCGTCACCAGGTCGACTATGACCGCATAGCGGCCCGTCCAGTGGTTGCACCACGTTTCCTGGACATATCTGCTTTCGACTGCCTCTATGTTGATGATGATCTGAGGCAGATGATTTCTATGGTGGGGTTGGAGCAGTTCACTGAGATTAGAGCTCCGGCCTACCTTGAGCCGACCCTGGAGTTTGTCAGCTCCGTCACCTACTTGCCCACCGAGGGCGCCATAAAGTACCGGTTGATGAACCGGAACTATTTAGTTCCCTTGGACCACTGGCGGGATATCTTTGGCATCCCGGCCCCTACTGTTGCTGATTTTCCCTCTCGAGCTGTAGCTCGAGAGTTCTGGGAAAGATTGCTCATGTGGTTGAGCACGCTGACAGATGAAGACCTGGAGATTCCACGGAGAAGATTATATTCCATCTGGCGTTTAGACTTGCTCATCCGATCTTCAGCAAGACACTTCTGGCGCGTATTGAGACGCCCCAGAAGATCAGACAGGGTGAGCTTCTGAGTCTGTACTACATGGTGACCGGAGGAGTTCCGGACTTTGGGATGATGTTGGCTGAGGATCTGCACAAGATCAAGGCAAAGGCGAAGGTTGACATCTGTTGCGGAGGGTTGACTCATATAGCAAGTTACATGGATCTTGACTTGAGTGCATGCACTATGGTGGCGGCTGCCAAGCCGCTCGGGCTTCAGGAGATGATCACTCGGAGGATACTAGTTCTTCGCGGTCTTACTACGCCGTATGTGGCGATGCCTTGGGAGCAGACTGCACCCCAGGGTATTAGGTGGTCAGCTCAGTTCTCCGTGTATGATCCGCATTACTAGCAGACTGCATGGATCCCGCTAACGGAGGACGCCAGAGAGGCGGCAGCAGCAGCAGCTCAGGGGCCGGCTGAGAAGGATGAGGCTGAGGAGGATGAGGACGATGATGATGAGGATGGCGGTGCTGCCATGGATACAGGCACAGATACAGCTGGGACTAGTGCGTCGGTCATTGATTTAGATGACGATGAGACTGAGGAGGAGCCAGCTGTAGCACCAGCACGTTCCGCTAGGTGTAGGGTACGCAGGCAGAGGGATCCAGTTGCTCACCGTCGGATCGATGATCTGACGGATCAGATGATAGATTCCTACGCTGCCCTGTCCCTGGATATCAAAGAGATATAGGAGAGACTACATTACCAGCACACGATGGCTGAGATTCAGTTTCAGCATATCATGGGCCATCCTTTCAACCCATCTCAGCACCCGTACGTGCCACCACCACCACCACCGGATCGGGATTATTGAGAGCTTGCAGGATTTTCTTTATTTATTTATTATGCAGCTCAGCTTTATCCGGTGAGTACTTTGTTTCTTTAGACTTATTTTGACCCATTGGGACAATGTATCCCAAGTATGGGGTATTTGGATGTATTATTTGACTTATGTGGATGTATGACTTGACTTGATGGATATTTATGTTTTATTTTGTTCTATATGCTTATCTGAGACTACATGCATGCATACACGTTATTTGATTGAGAAAAACGTCAAAAACTGGTTTAAGAAAAAAAAAAATTTTATGACCTCGACCGAAGTGATTCTGACCGAACGAGGTATTTCACCTCGGTTGACTTAGAACATCTCGACCGAGGTGGTTTAACTGGAACAGTTTTCGAAACGATTTTTGTGCTTTTCATCTGGATATGACCTCAGTGATGATTTTGTTTGCTGATTGGTTTTGAAATCTTTAATATGTTTGAAAGGTTTTATGATATGTTTAAGTTGCTAAATGCTTTGTTTGAAATTTTGGCATGTTTAATACTTTGTTTTTATCCAAATTATGTTGAATTTGAAGGTTGACACCACATGATGAGTTCTCTCACTTTCTTCCTGGGAAGACCAAGGCAATTCATTCTCTTCTCTTCTTCTTCTTGATCATGCTTAGCCCCTCATATACATATTTGCCTTCCCTACCTATCCGGGAATTTGGAAGCAAGCAAAAGTGAAAAGCAAGTGAAAGAAAAGTTGAGATGTTGACTGAAAGTTAGAAAGAAACAAATAGGTTTGGGGAAGTCAATTATGATGATGAGTAACTCGGCACCATTCACATAGCCGGGTGTTTGTGTCTTGCCAAAGTCGGATTGAGCGATATTCCTAACGGGTCATGGTATGTACATCAAGGGTTTGAGGCATCTCGAGAAATTGATGATTGCTGATTTCCTAGGCTTTAGTTATTGTGCACCTCTGTCCATGCATCCCAAAAAGTAAAGTAAAAAGTAAATGAGCAAAGCTTATTGGTGGAAGATGTTGAAGCTCAAAGAAAGTGAAGTAAAGATCCTTTTCCCGGATTCTAGCACCACATTCCCTATATACATCCCACCCTCACACGTTTCTTGACCTTCTTTTGGAAGCCTTTGAGACCTCGAGCTTGTTGATTGACTTAGTGGTTTAAACTGGATTATACATGATTAATTTCGATAATTATGATTTATTATGCATTCTATGATTTTATACAAAGATGAACGACTTTCTTATATTTATAAAATGTTTTGATCATATTTTGATTTTAAATTCCATGAAGCATTCTCTTAGAGTGATCTATGATTCGAGCACACCATTAAAATGTTTTGGAAGACTTTTTCATTGATCTTTATGACCTATAATTCATTCTATCTTGTATCTAAGATTTGGAACTTGCTTGGGGACAAGCAAGGGCTAAGTATGGGGTATTTTGATAGCATGAATTATTGTCTATATTTTGGGGCTTGTTTAGACGTTTTATCTTCAATAATCTGCATGTTTGGATGTATATTATGTGATTATATTGTCGTTTCATCTACCTTTGCGGGAATCGAGGTCTACACCATGTTTCGTTGTAATCGTAGGTAAAATGGAACGTTTTGCATCAAAATGGAGCTAAAGGAGCTAAGGAGTCATTGGAGCTACATTCAGGAGCTTAAGGAAGAATCCAAGAATCATAGAAATGGATTAAAGATTCACTATTGGACCAGATTTGATGAGATTTCACATTCAGTTGAGTCACCTCGGTCAGCTACAGTCCCATCTTGACCGAGGTGATCCAGAGGAGCTTCTCGACCGAGGCGAACACCTTGGACGCGGCGAGAGATATTTTATTCTTGGCTGAGATCTTTTATTTTTGGAAAGATGATCTTATATTTTTAGGCTGGATTCCTGGAAGGAAGAAGATAATTCAGTTGATATATTTTACCTATTTTATGGGAAAATATCTTTCTAAGATCTTTTATCTTTGGGAGGGAATTTTCCTATAAAAAGGGTCGGATTTTCCACAAATCCGGCATCCACTAACCGTGCTTAGATCCCGGAAGCATCCATTACAGCTGGAAGATTGAAGGAAGGAAGTTGATAGCTTTTATAGCTTTTGTGAAGGGTTTTGTAAGACTTTCTTAGACTCCCTTCTCGTTGATTGTCTTGTTGGATTGTGATCCAAGGAACGCTTATTTTGTGATATTTGATTCAGTAATTGAAGTCTTGTTCTTAAGGTTCTTGTGTTCAAATATTCACTTTCTTCCCATATATTTGATTATTGCTTTCATGATGATGAGTGGCTAATTTCCTTGTGTGATTCTAGGGTGATTGGCTGAAGGTTGTGGGAAAAACAATGATAGAATAATCTTAAATTCCAATAGGACCCTGAAAGCTCGAGTCTTTATCCTTAACCCTAGAACATCTCGTTCAGTCGATGAACATCTCGGCCGGGGTGGAATTCGTCTGACCGAGGTGACTTATCTGATCAGTAACTTAGAGTTAAGTGATAGAGTTTTCCAAATCCTATTCTTATTACACATTTCCTGGTTCAATACAAGCCTAGGATGAGACTTACCCGGTAATTCCTTTGTTTGTTTACCCATGATCATAAGTATAGGTAATAAAGGTTTATCCTTTATTGGAGTTTGAGTGTGCTTTCATCCCATCTTTGTGAGTTAGCCTGAGACTTACCCGGTAAAGGTTGATTCTATTCCCTTAGGTGGTGTGTTGGTTTGAGGTTATAGTTCTTTTCCTTAATTCCTTGAGACTTACCCGGTAATAGGAGTTACGGTTTGGGATTGTGAGTAGTGAGACTTACCCGGTGATCTATTCCACTTTAGTAACGCCTTCCCATTGCAAAAATCTCAGCTTTGTCCGCTTATCTTTAGATCTTGAGTTGGAACCACAACTAGATGTTTTAATCCCTAGAATTGCATATTTCCTTAATTGACTTTTTATCATCTTTGATTGTTTTAATCGCTTTTGTGGTTAGTAGTTGCATTGACAACCTATACCTGCTTTGTTTCACTAAGTCCCTATGATCTACCCCTGGAATTTCTTGCTTTTTACTATGATTGACCCGTACACTGCGGGTTCGCATCCTTGTTTTAAGCTTACATCTAGGGTTATAAATTTAAAGCTTGCACACACCGTTTGGAGCGAACAGCCAACTCTCCTTGCTCCTTCTTCAACTCGTTGATGGGAGTACTTCTCCATGTGTAAAGCTTGTTTTTCAATGAACTCTCAAGCTTCGTCTATCGGTATATCCATGAATGTGCCGGCGGAAAGTAGTTGGAGATTGAATTGAGTAGCTCCATCCAATCCCTTGAAGTATATCTTCAGCAACTCGATCTTTGGAATCCCATGATGTGGGCAATCCAATAGAACATCCTTGAATCTCTCCCATGACTTGGACAAACTCTCCTCGTCCTTCATAATAAAAGCATTGATCTTTCCCCTCATTTCAGCGGTCTTAGAGGGAGGAAAGAACTTACTTAGAAACTCCGTCGTCATCTCTTCCCAAGTGTTGATCTTTCCGGGCGGAAGAGATTGATACCAAGCAAGCTCCTTGTCTTTCAAGGATAAAAAGAAAGGCCTTAACTTGTAGTTGTTGTTTTCCAATCTTGAAGGTCTCAAGGTCTCCGTCGGAATCTCATAGTTTTGCAAATGCTGATGCGGAGACTCCCTCTCTAAACCTCCAAATTGACATTGTCGGATCATGGATAGAACTTGCAGTCGAAGTTCATAATCGTTCTCAGCTGGATCTCCTAGGTTCACTCCTGGACGCCTCACTTGCTGATAAGGGTCCATCCTCTGACCTAGGGTTCGTGGGGCTCCAGCAAAAAGAACATCTCGGATAGGCAACCGAGGTGGTAGGTGTATCTCGACCGGGAAAACTGGGGGTGGGTCTTGCCTTGGTCGAGGATTTGGGATCGGTCGAGGCAGAAACTGAGCCCTTAGTGTAAGAGCCTTAGTCCTTGGAGTCTAGGAGTCCTTGTTGAGCCTTGTTGAACCCTGTCAAGCGCACCTGCGCACCGCATGGGCCGCCCCTGCGCCACAGGTGAGCCGCCCTTGTGCCTTAGTCGGTCCGCCCCTGCGGTTTTGTGCGGTTGCAGCCACCTTTGTTGACCTCTTGACCTTGCTTTTGGGGAAGCTTCGTATATAAGCCTCCCAACCTTCTGATGAAGGGTTTCTTCACTTCATTCCAGCTCCTTCATCACCTTTACGTTCTTCTTCTCCTTCCTCTTCTCATCTTTGCTTCATCTTGATCTTGTGAGAGAGTTTTTGAGAGTTTGAGTGTGGCTTTGGCCTTGGATGACTTTGATGATGTTGCTGTGTGTTGTTGTTGATGTGCTGAAGTGGTGAGAGGTGTGGATGCTTCATAGTTGCAGCCGAGGGCTTGTGTGGTAAGCTTTTCTTCTTCATCTTTCTTCATCTTCTCTCCTTTGATTCTTATCTTTCTCTTTAGCTTAGGAATCACAAGTTTGAACTTGTGTTGGATCTTTCCTTGACGTTTTGTTGATCATATATGTGTATATGTGCATATATGTTGTTGTGGTATGTTGAAGACGTGAAGAGAATCGAGAAAGGGGTCGAAGAGAAGTCAGGACCAACTCTATGCACAGTTGGCCGCCCCTGCGCCTGTCCTGAGCCGCACCTGCGCCTGGTGTGGAGCCGCCCCTGTGCCTCACTGGACCAGCCGTGTGTTCTTGCTTCTGTTTGTGCATACCTTGTTGGTATGTCTTCCTACCTTCCTTTCCTTTGACCTTGGCTTAGTTGATAGCTAGGTTAGGATGGTTGGGATGAGTTGTATGATAGAGATGTGCCTTAGGCATATGTGTTGATGTTGAGGTTATGCCATAGGCATATGTGAGCTTGTTATGATCTTGAGGTTGTAGGTTGGTTCTGGTTATGGAGACGAGTCTCCTAACCCTTTCAGGTTGTGATGTTGTGTGCCTTGCTCTTGCAGGCGTTGGTTTCTTCCCCAAGGGGAAGCTATGACGTGGTAGAGGATACGAGTGTATCAGGTAAGTCCATAGGACTTACTTAGCGTTCAGTTATGGATTTGTATGATGGTGATGGTTTGTGTGTGTTCATATGATTGTGCATTTATAACCTAAACGGACTAGGACGACCATATATTACATTTATTTGGCCCAAGTGTATTATAACGGGCGGTAACCACTTGTCTGAAGCTCGCCGAGAGTGGAAGGAGGTGCTCGGAAGCCAGTAGCTCAGGGGGGAGGTAGATCCCCATGCAACACCTGGGTTAAAGGGGGGAGAGATGGGGTTCTTTAGGCTCCTCGTATTACAAAAGAAGTTGAATTAGTAATGGAATAACGTAATTAAAGATAATAAATGAATGGGTGTGACATTACATGTATGAGATGTTGATGTGTGTTTGTGCTATTACTATCATGCTTATCTATTGTTGTAGCTAACAGTGTATACCGTGTTGTAGATGATCTGCAGGTTAGGAAGACTGCAGAGTGAGCCAGATGTTGTGACCAGCCGAGGACTTCTGTACATTAGGATGCGTGGGTTGGGATCTTTTGTATCAGATGTTGTTGTTGTTAAGGTTTTGTACTCGGCTTTGAGTTTGTAAACTCTTTTGATGTATCATACAGCTTTTATCTATTTGTTTTTACTCTACTTGTGCCTTGTTGTAAGATCTAGTGAACTTGTTGTCAGGCTAGGGTCAGGATCCATTGTGAGATCCTAGCCCAATGTAGCATCCTGAGTCCCGCGGATTTGGGGTGTTACAGAGATGGTATCAAAGCCTAGGTTGGCAACAATGACACTTGCTATCTACAATAAAGGTAGAGTGGATAAATAAACAGAACTCACATGGGGTTTGACTTTTTAAAAGGTTTTGGTTTTAAAGCGAGTACAGTTGTTTTGGGATAGTGTGTACAGAAGTCGTCACCCATCTGAGGATCTCGACAGTATATATATATATATATATATATATATATATATATATATATATATATATATATATATATACCTCTTATGTGATGATATGTGTGCATGTATTATTAAGTATTATATATATATCTATACATATGGCATATATAGAGCCTTATACGTTAGGTGTGCATACCCCGCAGATGGCTCAGACTAGAGCTACTACTACTACAGGCAGAGGTAGAGGTAGACCACCTCTTCCTCCAGGAGGGATAGGATAGGGACCAGCTCCCGCTGCAGATCCACCAGTGGTGGAGGAGGTTCATGAGGAAGTTACTGAGAGCGTAGTTCCAGCTACGAGGAGTGGTGGGTCCAGGAGACAACAAACCCATCCAGGCCAGTCTGATGGCTCAGACCGTGTTTCTATGGGCGGATTTGAGTTCAGAGATTACCTTCGGCATTTTGAGGAGGCCATTAGAGCGGGCAGACGAGCCCCAGATCTGCTAGGGCATGGGGGATCATCTGGGAGATCCCATGGAGCTACTCAGGTGCCAACTGCACCAGTTCGTGTAGTTGAGCCAGCTCGAGTTGTGGAGGAGACTAGAGGGCCTTGACCAGATACTTGGTTGAAGGCATTCTATCAGCAGGAAGTACCACACTTCTCTGGGGAGATCGGCCTAGAGACTGAGGTGTGGATTGGCATGTAGACTCAGCTTTAGCGTTTATTCGTTGCCTAGAGGACAGACGGATAGAGCTAGTATAGTCTATATTCCGTGACCTGGCACATCAGTGGTGGAGGACAGTTAGAGCACGAGTCACCATCTATGAGCAGATGATGACTATGTTGAGAGAGCAGTTATGCCCTGCCTCACTGAGGAGGGAGAAACTGCAGGACTTCTTAGTGCCACTTGAGTACTGGAGAGATATTTTTGGCTTTCCGAAGCCCACCGCTGTTGACTTCCCGTCCCGATCAGTAGCTAGGGAGTTTTGGGGGCAGATTGCCCATATTGTTGAGCACGCAGATAGATGGCGCCCTGGAGATTCCAGCGAGAAGGTCATCTTCCATTTAGCCTTTAGGTTAGCCCACCGGATATTCAACGAGACACTTCTGGCGCGTACTGAGACGTCCCAGAAGATCCGACAGGGAGAGCTTTTTAGATTATACTGCATGGTTACTGGGGGTATCCCGGACTTTGGCTTGATGTTGGCAGAGGATCTGCACAAGATCAAGGCCAAGGCGAAGGGAGACATCTGCTGCAGAGGGCTTGTCACCCATATAGCTAGCTATCAGGACATGGATCTCAGCGCTTGCACGATGGTGGCGGCTCCGAAGCCGCTTGGATTGCAGGAGATGATCACTCGGCGGATTCTAGTTCCCCGAGGTCTGACTACTCCATACGTGGCTATGCCGTGGGAGCTGACTGCGCCACAGGGGATCAGGTGGTCTGCCCAGTTTTCTGTTTATGACCCTCACTATTGGCAGACCGCTTGGGCTCCACTGATGGAGGATTACAGAGAGGCAGCAGCTGCCCCAGCTGAAGAGGAGGCTGATGATGAGGAGACAGTTGATGAGAGAGAGGGTGGAGTCCCGATGGATACAAGGACAGATACTGTAAGGACGAGCGCACCACCAGTTATAGATCTTGATGAGGAGGACACTGAGCCTGCACCTGCTACTTCTCCAGTGAGACCTGCTAGGCGTAGGACACGCCGACACAGGGATCCAGAGGCTCACATACGGATCGATGACCTGACGGATCAGGTTATTGATTCATATGCTGCTTTGTCACTGGATATCCGCGAGATGCAGGAGCGGCAGCATTACCAGCACATGATGTCCCAGATTCAGTTCGAGTATATCATGGGCTATCCGTTCGACCCGACCCAGTATCCGTACGTGCCACCACCACCACCACCGGATCGTGACTACTGAGAGCTGCAGGATTTCCTTTATTATTTTTGTATGCAGTTCAGCTTATTATCCGGTGAGTATTTTTTATCCTTTAGACTTATTTTGACCCACTGGGACAGTGTGTCCCAAGTATGGGGTGTTTATGTGATATTTGACACTTATGTATGACTCTACTTGACCGGATATTGATATTTTATGCTTCACTTTTGCTTCTATATGTTTATCTGAGATTGCATGCATACTTACAGGTTATTTGATTGAGAAAAACGTCGAAACTGAAAAAAAAATGGTTTTAAAAACTTGTTCCCCGGCAACGGCGCCAAAAACTTGTTCGCTCCAAACGGTGTGTGCAAGCTTTAAATTTATAACCCTAGATGTAAGCTTAAAACAAGGATGCGAACCCGTAGTGTACGGGTCAATCGTAGTAAAAAGCAAGGAATTCCAGGGGTCGATCACAGGGACTTAGTGAAACAAAGTCCAATCACGGTATGCTTATGTAAATACTAACCACAAGAGCAATTAACACAATCAAAGATGAATAAGAAGTCAATAAAGGTAACATGCAATTCTAGGGATTAAAGCATCTAGTTGTGGTTCCAACTCAAGATCTAAAGATAAGCGGACAAAGCTGAGGTTTTTGCATGGGGAAGGTGTTACTAAAGTGGAATAGATCACCGGGTAAGTCTCACTACTCACTAATCCAAAACCGTAACTCCTATTACCGGGTAAGTCTCAAGGAATTAAGATAAAGAACTATAACTTCAAACTAACACACCATCTAAGGGAATAGAATCAACCTTCACCGGGTAAGTCTCAGGCTAACTCACAAAGATGGGATGAAAGCACACTCAAACCCCAATAAAGGATAAACCAAATTCCACCCCGGCCGGGAGCCAAGCCCAAAAAATATAAGATCACTTTCCAAATATAAAAGATCTCAACCAAGAATAAAATATTCTCGCCGCGTCCTAGGTATTCGCCTCGGTCGAGTCGGCTTCCCTAGATCACCTCGGTCGAGATGAATCTGTGGTCAACCGAGGTGAATCACAACTGAATGTGAAATCTCTCAAAACTGGTCTAAAGTGAATCTTTAATCCATGGCTATGCTTCCTGGACAGTTCCTTATGTTCCTCAATGTAGCTTCAATGACTCCATAGCTCCTTTTGCTCCTTTTTGATGCAAAACGTGCCATTTTACCTACAATTACAACAAAACTAGGTGTAGACCTCGATTCCCGCAAAGGTAGATGAAATGGTAATATAATCACATATAATACATACAAACATGCAGATTATGACAGATAAAACGTCCAAACAAACCCAAAAATATAGACTATAATTCATGCTATCAGGTCACTTGAGGACGGTATTGCAGATTTTGAGAGATAGAGAGTTGTACGCCAAGCTCTCTAAGAGCGAGTTTTAGATGTCTGAGGTTGCTTTCCTTGGACATATAGTCTCCACCGATGGGATCATGGTTGATCCGGTGAAGATTGAGTCTGTTGCTGCTTGGACGACACCGACGAACGTCAAGGAAGTGTGTAGCTTTCTTGGCTTAGCCGGTTACTACAGACGCTTTGTGGAGGGATTTTTTGTGATTGCCCGTCCACTGACGAGTCTGTTGAGGAAGACTACCAGATTTGTATGGACCGACCAGTGTGCTCAGAGTTTTGAGTAGTTGAAGAGGTATTTGACTTCTTCTCCTGTCTTGGCACAGCTAGAGGGTTCTGATGATTTTGTAGTCTACAATGATGCATCCAAGCTGGGCTTGGGATGTGTGCTGATGCAGAGGGGCAGAGTGATTGCATAAGCGTCTTGACAGCTAAAGACGTATGAAGAGAACTACCCGACTCATGATCTGGAGTTGGCAGCGGTAGTTCATGCTTTGAAGATCTAGAGACATTACTTGTATGGTGCTACATGCTAGATCTTCACAGACCATAAGAGTCTGAAGTATATTTTCACACAGCGGGAATTGAATAACCGCCAGCGTCGATGGCTTGAGTTGATCAAGGACTTTGACCTTGTGATTTTGTATCATCCTAGCAAGGCGAATGTGGTGGTTGACGCCTTGAGCAGGAAGACGCCTCGAGAGAAGGCGATTTCCAGACTTACTGTACAACTTCGGCTTCAGAGGGATCTAGCCTAGCTAGAGATGGACATCCAGTTTCCTGATGAGGATGCCTAGTTGTTTACTTTAGAGATTCTACCTGGTTTGTTGGATAAGATCCAACAGAAGTAGGGGACCTGCCCGACCTTGGCGAGGATCAGAGATAGGATGTCTCGTGGAGAGGTACCCCAGTTCACTATTGGGGCAAATGGAGTTATGAGGCGACATGATCGTATCTGTGTTCCTGCAGATACAGAGCTGAGACAGCGGATATTACAGGAGGCTCACCCTGGTACGAGTAAGATGTACCATGATATGAGACGTTCATTTTGGTGGGGAGGGTTGAAGCCCGATGTAGCCAGATTTGTGGCTCAGTGTGCGACCTGTCAGCAGGTCAAGATAGAGCATTTTAGGCCTGGAGGTGAGCTTCATCCACTGCCAGTACCGCAGTGGTAGTGGGAGGACGTCTCCATGGATTTTGTGACTGGACTGAAAACCAGTAGGAGCTTTGATGCCATCTGGGTGGTCGTTGATAGATTGACGAAGATGGCACGTTTCATTCCCATCAGAGAGACGTGGCCCGTGAGCAGATTAGCTAAGGAGTACACTAGACAGATAGTGAGACTCCATGGGGTACCGAGGACGATTGTTTCTGATCGTGATGGACGATTTACATCGAGATTCTGGCATCAGATTCAGACTGCTTTGGGGACGAGTCTACACTTCACGTCTGTGTTTCACCCCCAGACAGATGGCCAGTCATAGAGGACCATCCAGACCTTAGAGGACATGTTGCGAGCGTGTGTGTTGGATTGGGGACAGGGATGGTCTGATTACCTCCCACTCGTTGAGTTCTCATACAACAACAACTGGCATGCATCTATAGGGATGGCTTCTTATGAGGCACTGTATGGACGTAAATGTCGTACACCACTATGCTGGGAAGAGCCTAGCAGTATCAGTGGGATAGCGCCAGAGTAGATTCAGAATGATATGGCTCGAGTAATGCTGATCAGAGAGAGGATGCTGGCTGCACAGAGTCGTCAAAAGTCGTATACAGACAAGAGGCGTCGACCTCTAGAGTTCAGAGTAGGAGCTCATGTATGGTTAAGAGTATCTCCGACGCGAGGCGTTAGACGTTTTGGCATAAAGGGAAGCCGAGTCTCCGATATGTCGGTCCTTTTGAGATACTAGATAAAGTTGGGCGAGCAGCTTACAGATTAGCTTTGCCTCCGAGGCTAGAGGGTGTTCACCCCGTATTTCATGTGTCTTGGTTGCGGGAGTACATACCAGACCCGACGCACATTGTGAGTTATGATGATCTGGTAGTTGAGCCGGACCACACGTTTGCAGAGCACCCTATTACACTCCTAGAGCGAGGTGTGAGACGCCTGTATTCAAAGGACATGCCTATGTTGAGGATACAGTGGTCTAGACGAGGACCAGATGAGGCTACCTGGGAGACAGAGGATAGTATCCAGAGGAACTATCCAGAGTTCTATATTGAGTTAGATACACCCATATAATCCACGAGTAGATCTTACCGCCTTCTGGGTGAGTGCATGTTATATGTTTATGTGATATATTGTGCTTTCGTGCTAGTTGTGATATGTGCATATGATTTGTTAGATCTGGTTGCTAGTACGAGATAAGTATCGCTGGAGATGGTTCTTTCCTCCATGCTTTGGTGTGTGTTAGGATTAGCTGGAGATGGTTCTTTCCTCCATGCTACCTTTGATGGACATAGTATGAGTGGAGATGGTTTTCCTCCACATAGTAGCGTTATGTGTACGTTGTGGCTGGATACGGTTTTCCTCCATGCCAGTGTGATGTGGTTAGTATTTGGCTAGAGATGATCTTCCTCTAGGCCTTATGTAGAGTTGTTATGCTGGATTTGTGATTCCTCCATGCTGTGTTGAAGATATAGAATGTTATAGGTTATGATCTGACGTTCTTGAGGAGAGTGTTTTACCTCGGCTTACAAGTCCGAGAGGCTTTGGGATTTTACAAGTTTCGGGACGAAACTTGTTTTTAGGGGGTGAGATGTAAGAGTCTTAGTCCTTGGAGCCTAGGAGTCCTTGTTGAGCCTTGGTTGAGCCTTGTTGAACCCTGTCAAGCGCACCTGTGCACCACATGGGCCGCCCCTACGCCACAGGTGAGCCGCCCTTGCGCCTTAGTCAGTCCGTCCCTGCGGTTTTATGCGGCTGCAGCCACCTTTGTTGGCCTCTTGACCTTGCTTTTGGGGAAGCTTCGTATATAAGCCTCCCAACCTTCTGATGAAGGGTTTCTTCACTTCATTCCAGCTCCTTCATCACCTTTATGTTCTTCTTCTCCTTCCTCTTCTCATCTTTGCTTCTTATTGATCTTGTGAGAGAGTTTTTGAGAGTTTGAGTGTGGCTTTGTCCTTGGATGACTTTGATAATGTTGTTGTGTGTTGTTGTTGATGTGCTGAAGTGGTGAGAGGTGTGGATGCTTCATAGTTGCAGCCTAGGGCTTGTGTGGTAAGCTTTTCTTCTTCATCTTCTCTCCTTTGCTTCTTATCTTTCTCTTTAGCTTAGGAATCACAAGTTTGAACTTGTGTTGGATCGGATGTTTTGTTGATCATATATGTGTATATGTGCATATATTTTGTTGTGGTATGTTGAAGACGTGAAGAGAATCGAGAAAGGGGTCGAAGAGAAGTCAGGACCAACTCTTTGCACAATTGGCCGCCCCTGTGCCTCTCCTGAGCCGCACCTGCACCTGGTGTGGAGCCGCCCCTGTGCCTCACTGGACCAGCCGTGTCTTCTTGCTTCTGTTAGTGCATACCTTGTTGGTATGTCTTCCTACCTTCCTTTCCTTTGACCTTGGCTTAGTTGATAGCTAGGTTAGGATGGTTGGGATGAGTTGTATGATAGAGATGTGCCTTAGGCACTTGTGTTGATGATGAGGTTATGCCATAGGTATATGTGAGCTTGTTATGATCTTGAGGTTGTAGGTTGGTTCTGGTTATGGAGACGAGTCTCCTAACCCTTTCAGGTTGTGATGTTGTGTGCCTTGCTCTTGCAGGCGTTGGTTTCTTCCCCAAGGGGAAGTTGTGACGTGGTAGAGGATACGAGTGTATCAGGTAAGTCCATAGGACTTACTTAGCGTTCAGTTATGGATTTGTATGATTGTGATGGTTGTGTGTGTTCATATGATTGTGCATTTATAACCTAAACCGGACTAGGACGACCATATATTACATTTATTTGGCCCAAGTGTATTATAACGGGCGGTAACCACTTGTCTGAAGCTCGCCGAGAGTGGAAGGAGGTGCTCGGAAGCCAGTAGCTCAGGGCAGAGGTAGATCCCCATGCAACACCTGGGTTAAAGGGGGAAGAGACGGGGTTCTTTAGGCTCCTCGTGTTACAAAAAAAGTTAAATTAGTAATGGAATAACGTAATTAAAGATAATAAATGAATGTGTGTGATATTGCATGTATGAGATGTTGATGTGTGTTTGTGTTATTACTATCATGCTTATCTATTGCTGTAGCTAATGATGTATACCGTGTTGTAGATGATTTGCAGGTTAGGAAGACTGCAGAGTGAGCCAGATGGTGTGACCAGCCGAGGACTTCTGTACATTAGGATGCGTGGGTTGGGATCTTTTGTATCAGATGTTGTTGTTGTTATGGTTTTGTACTCGGCTTTGAGTTTGTAAACTCTTTTGATGTATCATAGTGCTTTTATGTATTTTTTTTTACTCTACTTGTGCCTTGTTGTAAGATCCAGTGAACTTGTTGTCACGCTAGGGTCAGGATCCATTGTGAGATCCTAACCCAATGTAGCATCCCGAGTCCCGCGAGTTTGGGGTGTTACACTTAGAGCGGTCATATCAACTTCAATTACTTCAGTTCTTGTGCGAGTCTCTTCTCTCACTCTCTCTCTACAGTTCTTCTTTATTGAGGCACAGTTTCTCCAATGCCTCCTTCAGTTCGGCTTCAAGATCGCGATTGTCTTGACCGGCCATCTTAGCTTCTTTTAATCTTCTCTTTTAAGTCTTTTCTGGTTCGGGATCGTAAGGAACGATTTCCTTTCCAGCACGAGTTCTTCGCATAAACCTAAGGAAAGATCCTGCGAAAACACTCAAGTAAAGTGGTTAATAGCAACAAGGGAAATAGCCCCGAAAGACAACCGAAACCGAACTTGGTCTAGACCAAGTCCCCGGCAACGGCGCCAAAAACTTGTTCGCTCCAAAAGGTGTGTGCAAGCTTTAATATTTATAACCCAAGATATATGCCTGAACAATATTCGAACCCGTAGTGTACGGATCAATTGTAATAGAAGAAAGTATTTCAGGGGTCGATCACACGGACTATGGTGAAACAAAGCTCGGTAAATCAGGTTGTCAAATAACAAAACAAGCAACAAGCAAGCTATCAAAGATGGTATAAAAGTCAAGTAAAGGGAATGCGGATTCTAGGGATTAAAGCATCCAGTTGTGGTTCCGATTCAAGATCTCAAAAGATAACGTAGACAAAGCTGAGGTTTGCAAAGGAAAGGTGTTTCTAAGATGGGAATAGATCACAAGGTAAGTCTCACTAATCACTATCCCAAACCAAAGATCCTCTCACCGGGTAAGTCTCAAGGTACTAAGGAAAAGAACTATAATCTCAAACCAACACACCACCCAAGGGAATAGAATCAACTTTTACCGGGTAAGTCTCAAGCTAACTCTCAAAGATGGAATGAAGGCACACTCAAACCCCAATAAAGGATAAACCTTTATTACCAATCACTCATGTCTTGGGTAAACAAACAAAGGAATCACCGGGTAATTCTCATCCTAGGCTTGCGTTGAACTAGGAAAGGTGTAATAAGAATAGGATTTGGCAAACTGGAATCTTAACTCATATAAGGTTCAAGAAAGTTTCACCTCGTTCAGTTATATTCCATCCCGGCCGAGATGTTCAATGACTGACCGAGGTATTCGTCGGTTAAGGTAAAGGGTCGAGCTTTCAGGGTCCGTTGGGATTAAAATCATTATATCATCGTCTTTCCCACAACTTTCAGCCAATCACCCTAAAATCGCATAAAGAACTTAGCCAACAATCATGATGTTAACAATGATCAAATTTATAAGAAAGGAATCAATATTCAAACAAGAAAACCTTAAGGCAAAGTTCTCAATAACTAAATGAATCAATCAAACAAGCAATCAGCGTTCCACAATCACAAATCAGAAAAGACAACAAAACCAAACCAACTAAGAAAGTCTTACAAATTTCCTTCAAAATCCAACTTCAACTTGATTCCTTCCTTCCTTGAAGTTCAACCTTCAAAACTTCCTTCAAACTTCCTTCAAACTTCCTTGATCCGAAGATGGGTGATCTGGAGATTCCGAGATAGCTGAATTCAAGAAAATTAGCCCTTTATATTAAGCATGTCCACGGGTCACGGGTCACCCGTGACCCGGCGGGTCCGGGTTCCCCCGGGTCGCGGGTACGGGTAAGGGTCGTCAGATCCTTACCCGTGACCCGGCGGGTCGACCCGTAATGATCACAAATTCAAAAAAAAAAAATCCCAACGGCTATATATTGATAAAAAAAAACAATATACTTTAATAAATCTTACCCAAAAACAATTCTATATATACCCCAAACCCAATTCATTTCATCTCACACCAATTCTCATTCAATCATCTATTCACTCTCTCAATCTCTCCATAATTTCCAACTCTTACATTCAATTACTCTCCTAATCTCATATTCTCATTCTCTTATTTTTCATTTTACCACTCTTACTACTACATTCTAATTCTATTATTCAAAAAAAAATGTCTAGCCGAGGAAGACGTTCCGTTAGCGGTGCCGGTCCTTCATCCGGCGAAGGTTTTACCCGAGGACGGCATTCCGTTAGCGGTCCTCCAACCGGTTCGGATTTAAGGCGAGACTTATTAAGTGGAGATCACGAGATCTTCGAGGAGGAGGATATCACGGAATCACCTACTTTCCCCAACACCCAAGGATCCGAGACCGAATTCACGGAGGAGCCGGAGGAGCCGCCGTTGAACAACACTCAACTAACGGCGGCGGTCTTCCGATTTTGGTTTGCAAAAGGTGCTCCCAATGCCAACGGAGTTTACTATGCCAAATGCAATTTTTGTGCGGCACAATACAAGCACAAAAAGGGAGAAGGCTACGGGAACTACAAGAGGCATATCCGGAACAAGCATCCCGAAAAAATGGGATTAGCACGAGGGCAAACACAACTTAGCGGGTACGCATCGACTTCTAACCAACCTCCTTTTCTATTTACATATGATCATTCTTCTTCTATGGATGCATTTTCGGAAATGTTGGCCGTAGATTCTTTAGCATTTAGTTTTGCACAAAATGTTGGTTTTAATGATTGGATGCAAAATCATGCTCAACCCGCATATAAACCGATTTCTCGCCAAACCGCTAAAAGAAAAATCATGCATAAATATAAAATTCGTAAAGAAGAATTGACTAAATATTTTATGGACAACGGTGATATTCAAGTTTCTATTTGTAGTGATATTTGGACCGACGGTTTTCAAAAAAATTCATATATGGGTATTATTTGTCATTTTGTTGATAAATTTTGGATTTTAGACAAAAGAGTTTTAGCATTACGAGTTTTCAACGAACAACACACCGCCCAAAACATTGCCCGTTTGATTGCAAATGTTTTGGAAGAATATAGATTAGTTTCATGAGTATTTTCAATCGGTTTTGACAACTCCTCCGCTAACACGGCTTCCATTAGAGATTTAACCAACTATTGTAAGCCGACGATTGGAGGTAAATTTTTTCACATTAGGTGTGCCGCTCATATTTTAAACTTCTGTGTTCAAAACGGTTTAGCATACGTTGGACATGTAGTACAACCTATTCGAAATATTCTTAATGAACTTTTGTCTAAAAAAAGTGTACGTACTAAATGGTATGCATATTGTAAACAAAATGGCGTTTATCCTAAAAAATTTTCAAAAGATGTTTGTACAAGATGGAACTCTACTTACAAAATGATTTACGAATCATATGAATATCGAGAACTTTTAAGTGGTTTTGCCGCACAACATATTGACGGTAATTTTGTTTTCTGTGAATCTTGGATTTTAGCAAAAGATGTAATGGAGGTTTTTAAATATTTTTATGATGCTACTAACACTTTTAGTTATGTTTATACACCAACTTCAAACATATTTTGTTATGTAGCAATTAATATTGCATTTGCAATTTAACAAGGTATTTTAATTGAAAATATTTCACAAGCTATACTTTCAATGCGAACTAAAAGGTTAGATTATTATACAACCATTCCCGATGTGTTTCTTGTTGCATTGGTGTTAGACCCAAGACGTAAAATGGATGGTTTAAAACAATTTTCGAAAGTTATTATGAATTTTTAGGTTTAGAACAACATCCCGATTGTCATGTTTCTACCATAATTGCTAAAGTTTGAAGATTATTTGATGAATTATTGGTTCAATATCGTGTTTCCGATTGAGGTCAATCTTCTCAACCCCCTCCTCGTCCTTCATCTTCAAGTTCATCTAAATTTAAATCAATTGCTACAGATTTGTTTGGCCCGAAAAGGGCAAAAACCACGTCGAGTTCCAACTCGGAACTCGACGAATATCTAACCATTTCTTTTGAGTTTGCCAATGATGAAGAAGAGGAGGATTTCAACATATTAGAATGGTGGAGCCGACCGGAGAGAATGAGGTTCCCTACCCTCTCAAGGATCGCGGCACAAATTTTCGCCGTTCCCGCCTCAACGGTAGCGGTTGAGCAAACCTTTAGCCGGAGTGGAAAGGTGCTTGATCCGACGAGATCAAACATGTTGCCCGAGACGTTGGAGGCACAAGTCCTCCTAGCCGATTGGAGGAAAGCGGAAATGCGAACACAAAAGAACAACCTCTCGGCGGAGGAAGGCGGTGAAGATGACGACGAGCGACAACAAACACCATCGGATGTATCGGCGGGAGAGTCCGACTAAGGTAAGGGCCAATCGGGGATATAAACAAAGTTAAGAGAACTACGTGGGCTTTGATTCCTCCTCCCCGAGAGGATACGTAGGCAACCGGGATTCCGGTTCAAGCCCAATTCTTCCCTTTTTTTTTTTTAAAGTTTAAGACTTAAACTTAAAAAAGAAGAAAATAAACTAATAAAAAGAGGACATGAACTTAAAAAAAATTGGACTTAAACTTTAAGTCCAATTTTTTTAAGTTTAAATCCTCTTTTTATTAGTTTATTTTGTTCTTTTTTAAGTTTAAGTCCTATTTTTTATTAGTTTATTTTCTTCTTCTTTTTTAAGTTTAAGTCCAATTTTTCTCTTCTATTTATTTTCTTATTTTTTTAAGTTTATTTCCATTATTTTTTTTTATTTTTTTTTATGGTGAGGTGGCCGACCCGTCGACCCGCCGGGTCTGACCCGTGACCCGGCAGGTCGGCCACATATACGGTTCCGGGTCCGGGTCACCCTCCCCGGACCCTTGACCCGTGGACATGCTTACTTTATATAGGATAATTTTCTTCTTAAGATAAAATATCTTAAAAAGATAATTTCCTTAAAATATATCTCCATATCTTCCAAAATAAATCAACCTAAAAGATATCTTCCTTCTAGAAATCCAGCCATAAATATGTGATATTCACTTTCCAAAAATAGAAGATCTCAGCCAAAAATAAAGATCTTATGGCCGTTACGATATTCTCCTCGGTCGAGTCGCTTTTGAAGATCACCTCGGTCGAGGTGGTATTGTAGTTGACCGAGGTAAGTCTCAGCTGAGAGTGAAACTCTCTAAGCTGGTCCAAAATCAATCTTCTAAATCTTTTCCATGCTTCCTGAGCTCTTCTTATAACTCCTCAATGCTCCAGAATGTAGCTCCAATGACTTCTTAGCTTCCTTAGCTCCATTTTGGTCCAAAACGTGCCATTTTCCCTACAATTACAACAAAACTAGGTGTAGACCTTGATTCCCGCAATGGTAGACAAAACAACAATATAATAAAAGAATATACATCTATACATGCAGATTTATGAGGATAAAACGTCTAAACCAATCCCAAAATATAGATTATAATACATGCTATCAGTGGCTTAAGACATCATGGTCACTACCTGGTCGAGTAAATCCAACAGTTATTCACTATGGACGGTTTAAGCCTGAAACATGGCACCCACCCAGATGCAATGATTTTTCGACTATACTCTTGAGAATTCTGTTTGTTTAAAAAACAAAGAAGCATATGCTTAGAATCATTTCTACATGTGGGGATTGTTGGAACTAAATTAAATAAAACCATGAATAAAACATGTTTTAACACATGGGTGCGCCGGACACTTTTCGGGCGCATTTGCGGTTGGCTACGGCCATTGTCAACACCGGAAAGTGGGAGCTTTGTCTTTGTCTCCACGAGTTCTTGCTCGTGGTATATTCATACGTCATATTTTAGTTCCGTTTGAATGAGAAATAGAGACCCGAAGTTGGTTGTGTGATAGACAATAACTTGGGAAAATAGTAAGAGAATAGGAGCTTCTCACATCGACTATATGGAGGGAAATCCAATAGGATATATAGGATAAATATGCACTAAGGCTCGTGGCCTTGGGTCACTGTCCATTTTCAATGGGGAACGGCATAGGCAAACCACCACACACGCGCGCGCCGAGCCAAGCTGCGACGAGACGGGTGGTCCTAGATATAATGCGGGCTAGCCACATATATTATTTTTTAGCCGACCCAACTCAAAATCTAACAGTCCAAGATGAGGAAGGCTTTAGCCTAGGCCCATCTACATTTGGATCAAGGCCGGACTGGGTTAGTCAGCTCCTGGATTCTAGCAACGGATCAGATGGAAGGGGTCGGTCAATAGGTCCGAGATTTGGGCATGGACTGACCCCGAATTTTGTGCTCCAAATCCGTAACAAGATGACCTCTCATCTCCTATAAATAGAGCTCTCCCACTCTCATTCTCAACACACCATCACTTCTTCTCCTCTCTTCAGCTTCCGAGCTTCCTTATCTCGAGTGTGCAAATCACTACATTGGTTCAGGCTTCCGATAAATTACGAAGGCCGGATTCAAACAATAGTTGTATCTTGGGATTCTTAAACACCGGTGTGATACCCCAAATTCGCGGGACTCGGGGCGCTACTAGGCTAGAATCTCACAGTGGATCCTGACCCTAGCCTGACAACAAGTTCACTGGATCTTACAATAAGGCACAAATAGATATAAAACCAAATACATAAAATTGTATAAATATATACATCCAAAAGCTTTACAAACACATCCGAGTACAAAACGACAATCACGTATTGATACATGTACAAAACATCCCAAAACCCTCGCACAACCTAGTATACGGAAGCCCTCGGATGATCACCCATCCGGATCACTCTGTAGTGTTCCTATCATGCAAAATATCTACAACACGGTATAAAACCGTTAGCTAACAGTTCATGAATAAGAATAAAAGTAATAGCGCATACAAACACATCATAACATCACAATATGAAATGCACACACAAAACCGTTTATTATCTTCATTACGTTATACCATTACTAATTCAACTTTTTTTGTGGAACGAGGAGCACCAGAACCATGCCTCTATCCCCTTTCACACGGGCTTTGGATGGGGATCTACCTCCTCCATGGAATATCAGTTTCAGAGCACCTTCTCCAGTCTCGGCGAGCTTTGACAGGTGGTCACGACCCGTTATAATACACTTGGGCCATTTAATATACATATATGGTCATCTTTGTCCGGTTTAGGTTATAAATGCAACATTCATATTGTTCGCTCCAAAAGGTGTGTGCAAGCTTTAATATTTATACCAAGAATAATTGCAAATAAGCGAACCCGCAGTGTACGGATCGATTATAATAAAAGCAAGAATTCCAGGGTCGAACACAAGGACTATGGTGAAACAAAGATCGGTAATTCAGGTTGTCAATAACAAACATGCAACAAAGCAAAGCTATCAAAAATGATGTAATAACCAAGTAAAGGGAATGCGGATTCTAGAGATTAAAGCATCCAGTTGTGGTTCCGACTCAAGATCTCGAAAGATAACGTGGACAAAGCTGAGGTTTGCAAAGGGAAGGTGTTTCTAAGGTGGGAATAGATCACCGGGTAAGTATCACTACTCACTATCCCAAACCAAAGATCCTATCATCGGGTAAGTCGCATCCTAGGCTTGCGTTGAACTAGGAAAGGTATAACAAGGATAGGATTTGGAAAGCTGAAACCTCAACTTAGATAAGGATCTAAGAAAGGTCTCGCTTCACTCAGTTCATGTGTCATCTCGGTCGAGATGTTCCACGACTGACCAAGGTGTTCGTCGGTTAAGGTAAAGGCTGGAGCTTTCAGGTTCCACTGGGGTAAAGGCTCATTCTTTCATCGTCTTTCTCACAACCTTCAGCCAATCACCCTAGAATCGCATAAAGAACTTAGCCAACAATCATCACGATAACAATAATCAAATATATAAGAAAGGAATCAATCTTCGAACAAGAAAACCTTAACACAAAGGTTTCAATAACTCAACCAAACAATCAAACAACGTTCCTCAATCACAATCAGAAAAGACAACAAATCCAAACCAAACTAAGAAAATCTTACAACTTCCTTCAAACTAGCTTCCTTCCTTCCTTGATCTTCAACCTTCCAAACTTCCTTCGAAACTTCCTTCAACTTTATGATCTGGAGAACTGCTACTCCGAGATGATTAATCTCCAAAAAATCAACCTCTTTATATAGGAGAATCACCTTCCTAAGATAAGATATATTTAAAGGTAATTTCCTTCTTTATAATATCTTCCAATCTTCCAAAATATACCAGCCAAAAAGATATGCTTCTTTCAAGAAATCCATCCTAAAATATGGAAAATTCACTTTCCAAAAATTGGAGATCTCATCCAAAAATAAAGATCTTGTGGCCGTTATAATATTTGCCTCGATCCAGCCTGTCCTGAAGATCACCTCGGCCGAGGTGGCATTGTAGCCAACCGAGGTGAATCTCAGTTAAGCGTAGATTTCTCTAATCTGGCCCAAAATCAATCTCTCATCTCATTTCCATGGTTCCTGTGCTTTTCTTATTGCTCCTCAATGCTCCATAATGTAGCTCCAATGACTCCTTAGCTTCCTTAGCTCCATTTTGTTCCAAAACGTGTCATTTTCCCTACAATTACAACGAAACTAGGTGTAGACCTCGATTCTCGCAAATGTAAACAAAACAACATAATGATCAAAGAATATATATCTATACATGCAGATTAATGAAGATAAAACGTCTATATCAATCACAAAATATAGACTATAATACATGTTATCACATTTGCACAAGCACCATTATCACAATCATTCAAATCCATAACCGCTAACTAAGTAAGTCCAATGGACTTACCTGTCCCAAACGTAAATCTGTATTAAGTGATCCACCTCCTACACCCTAGGATCATACCCAAACCATAACTCGTATCTAGACCTTGATATCACAACATAACTCGCAAATGCTTAACGCATTTCCTCAACATATATCTCATCAAGCTCAACATGTAAAACACTAGCCTAGATACACTCTCAAGCTAAAACATAAGGAAGAAGAAACACACATACCCCACTTGGTATGTCGTGGATAAACGCACCTCCAAAAACAAGAAGGCGCGGGAATGACGATACACCGCATGGGCGGTGACACTCATCCGCAGGGCGGCAACACAGGCTCAGCCGTAGGGGCGGCACTGTCAAGGTGCGGGGGGCAACTAACACAGCAAAGGGCAATTCTCTTCACCTCTTCACTCCTCTTGCTCAATCTCTTCACTTCTTCATTGCCTAAAGGAAATCAACAACATACATACATATACATGTTAACAATTGTTCAGGAAAGGTACACAAGATTAACTTGTGGGAATTCCTAAGCTAAAGAAGAAAGGAAGGAAAGATGGAAGAAGAGAGGAAGAAACCTACCTTATCCACACAGAACGACTCTCACAAGCCTATCTCCTCAAGCCACAACAAATAACACCATTCACATCATCAGAACAACCTCAAACCATCAACAACACACAATAAAGCTTCATAAATCTCAACTCTTGAAGGAATTCCAAAGAAAACTCAAAGGAAGGAGAGAGAAGAAGATAAACGTGGAAGACGAGATGAAGCTGGGGAAAAAAGATGAAAACCCCTCATCACAGGGGAAAGAAGAAGCTTAAGAAGGAAGTAAGAAAAAAGCACGGGTCAAAGGGTCAAGGAAAGAGGTTGAGGCCGCCTAAGCCGCGGGGGCGGGTCCTCAGTACCGTAGAGGCGGCGCCGTACCTGCAGCCAAGTTGTGGTGCAAGGGCGGGGTCCCTATAAAGACTAAGGATATTACATCATATCCCCCTAAAAACAAGTTTTATCCCGAAACTTGAACAATTCTCATCCTTTCGGACCCATACGCCGAGGTATAAACACTCTCTCTATCGGAGGTATCATATCTCCGTTCAAAGGTATCATCCTATAACACTCTATAACCTCAAAACAGAACATGGAGGAATCACATACTCCAGCAACAAGATCACAACGCTATCCAAGGCATAGAGAAAAACCATCTCTAGCCAACCTATAATCACATCACAATGGCATGGAGGAAAACCACCTCCTGCCAAACCGTACTCATAACACAAGGGCGTGGAGGAAAACCGTCTCCAGCCAACTATGTCCATAAAACAATAGCACGGAAGAATAACCATCTCCAGCTAAGCCCTAATCACATCTTGATAGCATGGTGGAAGAACCATCTCCGGCTATAAACACAGCTTGTGCTAGCAAAACAAGATCTAATCAGATCGTATGCATATATCACAGCTAGTACGGAACTTCATCAAAGAACATAAGAACATAATCATAACACTCACCAAGATAGCACTAAGTTCTACTCGTCGATCCTACCGGTGCATCTATCTCTGCATAAAACTCTGAATAGTTCCTCTGGATACTATCCTCTGTCTCTCATGTAGCCTCATCAGGTCCTCGTCTAGACCATTGTGTCCTCAGCATAGGAATGTCCTTCGAACGCTGGTGTCTTACACCTCGCTCTAAGACTGCAATCGGGTGCTCAACAAAAGTGTGGTCCGGCTCAACCACTAAGTCATCATAGTTGATGATGTATCTCGGATCTGGTATGTACTCCCTCAGCTAAGACACATGAAGCATAGGGTGAACACCCTCTAACCTCGGTGGTAAAGCAAGTTTGTATGCTGCTCCCCCAACTCTGTCCAAAATCTCAAAAGGACCGACATATTAGGGACTCAACTTCCCCTTTATGTCAAAACGTCTGATGCCACGCGTTGGAGATACTCTCAGCCAAACATAAACTATAGAGGCCGATGCCTTTTGTTTGCATATGAATTTTGGAGACTTTGTGTAGTCAGCATCCTCTCTCTAATCCACACTATTCGTGCAATATCATCCTGAATTTGCTCAGGCGCTATACCTTTGACACTGTTAGGCTCATCCCATCATAACGGCGTATGACATCTCCGCCCATGCAATGCCTCATATGGGGACATCCCAATTGATGCATGCCAAATGTTGTTGTACGAGAACTCAACCAATAGGAGGTGATCTGACCACACCTGCCCCCAGTCCAACACACAAGCTCGCAGCATATTGTCTAGTGTCTCGATAGTCCTCTTTGAGTGGCCATCTGCCTGAGGATGAAACGCGGTCGTGAAGTGCAAACTCGTACCCAAAGAAGTTTGAATCTGTTGCCAGAACCTCGAGGTAAAGCGTCCATCTCGGTCTGAGATGATTGTCCTTGGTACACCATGAAGTCTCACTATCTGTCTAGTGAACTCCCCAGGCAACCAGCTCATTGGCCACGTGTCCCAGATAGGGATGAAACGTGCAATCTTCTTCAGTCTATCCACAAAGGACCGACATATTAGGGACTCAACTTCCCCTTTATGTCAAAACGTCTGACGCCACGCGTTGGAGATACTCTCAGCCAAACATGAACTATAGAGGCCGATGCCTCTTGTTTGCATATGAATTTTGGAGACTCTGTGTAGTCAGCATCCTCTCTCTAATCCACACTATTCGTGCAATATCATCCTGAATTTGCTCAGGCGCTATACCTTTGACACTGTTAGGCTCATCCCATCATAACGGCGTATGACATCTCCGCCCATGCAATGCCTCATATGGGGACATCCCAATTGATGCATGCCAAATGTTGTTGTACGAGAACTCAACCAATAGGAGGTGATCTGACCACACCTGCCCCCCAGTCCAACACACAAGCTCGCAGCATATTATCTAGTGTCTGGATAGTCCTCTTTGAGTGGCCATCTGCCTGAGGATGAAACGCGGTCGTGAAGTGCAAACTCGTACCCAAAGAAGTTTGAATCTGTTGCCAGAACCTCGAGGTAAAGCGTCCATCTCGGTCTGAGACGATTGTCCTCGGTACACCATGAAGTCTCACTATCTTTCTAGTGAACTCCTCAGGCAACCAGCCCATTGGCCACGTGTCCCAGATAGGGATGAAACGTGCAATCTTCTTCAGTCTATCCACAACAACCCAAATGGCATCAAAGCTCATGCTCGACCTCAATCCCGTCACAAAGTCCATGGAGATGTCCTCTCACTTCCATTGTGGTACTGGTAGTGGGTAGAGCTCTCCTCTTGGTCTACAATGCTCTATCTTGACCTGTTGGCAGGTCGCACGCTGAGCCAAAAATCTGGCCACATCGGGCTTCTGCCTTCCCCACCAATATGAATGTCTCACATCCTGATACATCTTACTCGCACCTGGGTGTACGGAGTAAGGTGTGGAGTGAGCCTCTTGTAGAATCCTCTGTCTCAACTCCGTATCAACGGGTACACATACGCGATCTCGGCGTCTCATCACTCCATCAGCTCCTATGGAGAACTGTGGGGTCTCACCTCAAGATATCCTATCTCGAATCCTCATCAACGTCGGGCAGGTCTCTTGTTTCTATTGGATCTCACCCAACACATCAGGTAGAACCTCTAAGGTAAACAACTGGGCATCCTCATCAGGAAATTAGATGTCCATCTCTAACCACAATAGATCCCTCTGCAATTGAGGCTGGACCGTCAGTTGCGCAATCGCCTTCTCTCGAGACGTCTTCCTGCTATGGGCATCGGCGACAACGTTCGCCTTCCCCGGATGATACAGAATCTCTAGGTCAAAGTCCTTGATCAGCTCAAGCCACCTACGCTTGCAGTTATTCAATTCCCGCTGCGTGAAAGTATAATTCAGACTGTTATGGTCTGTGAAGATCTGGCATATAGCGTCGTACAAGTAATGTCTCCAGATCTTCAATGCATGAACTACCGCTGCCAACTCTAGATCATGAGTCGGATAGTTCTCCTCATACGTCTTTAGTTGTCTAGATGCATATCAATCACTCTGCCACACTGCATCAAAACACATCCCAAGCCTAGCTTGGATGCGTCAATATAGACTACAAAGTCCTTTGTGCCCTTTGGCTGTGCTAAGATGGGAGCGGAAGCCAATCTCCTCTAGAGCTCCTCAAAACTCTGAGCACACGGCTCGGACCATACAAACCAGATAGTCTTACTCAACAGGTTGGTGAGTGGACGGGCAATCACAGAGAATCCCTCCACAAACCGATGGTAATAACTGGTTAGGCCAAGAAAGTTGCGTACTTCCTTGACGTTTGTCAGTGTCGTCCACGCTGCTACAGACTCGATCTTCGCCAGATCAACCTTGATCCCTTCGACGGAAACAACATGACCAAAAAATGCTACATATGGCATCCAAAACCCGCACTTAGAGAACTTGGCAAACAGTTCTCTATCCCGTAAAACTCGCAACACAGTCCTCAGATGCTCGGCATGTTCCTCTCTGCTACGAGAGTACACCAGGATATCATCTATGAAGACCACCACAAACTGATCCATGAAGTCGATGAGTATGTCATTCATCAACTCCATAAAGACAGCGGGCACATTCGTGAGCCCGAATGGCATCACTACAAACTCGTAGTGGTCATACCGAGTCCGAGATGCCGTCTTATGCACATCCTGCTCTCTCACCCTCAACTGGTGATATCCTGAGCGCAAGTCGATCCTGGATAACACTTTCGCTCCCTGAAGTTGATCTAACAAGTCATCGATGCGAGGCAAAGGATACCTGTTCTTGATAGTCACCTTGTTCAGCTTTTTGTAGTCGATACACAGTCTCAACGATCAATCCTTCTTCCGCACGAAGAGGACAGGTGCACCCCACGGGAAACGCTAGGGCGGATGAATCCCTTCTCAGCCAACTCCTCGAGTTGCTTCTTCAGCTCTAACAAATCGATAGGTGTCATACGATATGGGCCTTCGAGATCGGTCTCGTCCCTCGCTCCAACTCTATGCCGAAGTCCACGTTCCTCTGAGGCGGCAAACTAGATGGCTCGACAAATACATCCAGAAACTCGCAAACCACGGGGATGTCCTCTAACGCCGTCCTAAATTAGGTAATTAGAATCGGCTAAGTAGAATTGGGTAACTAGCATCGGGTAATTAAATTGTGTAAGACTAATTGGGTAGCTAAAGTCAGGTAAATGAATTTGTGTAACGGAAATTGGGTAACTGAAGTTGGGTAAATGAAGTAGGATAACTGAATTTGAGTATACAAAATCGGGTACGTAAATTGAAAACTAAAAATTGGCGATTGAAGTTGTTTTTTCCCCTTTCTTTTCTTCTTCCCAGAATTAATAAAAAAACATCATTTAATCCAACTAATTCTTGTTTTTTAAATTAATTATTAGGATAAGGGTCTCTAGTACCCCATTATAAAAAAAAAAAAGGCCTACTTACCAAAATCATCCAAAAGAAAATAACTTGATTTTGTAATTCATCGCCGATGGATGGAATTGGGTTTAAAAATTCATCATTGAATTCTTCTGTTAATCTGATATAATTGTTCATCGGGGTCGTTCTCTAGTTAGGGTCTAATGGATTTAGATCAACAATGGAGTCCCGATAAGATGAGATCTCCGACGATGCATGTAAATTTGTATTTTCATATGTTTTCATTTAAGAACTTAGTTGCCCAGAATCATGATTGCAAAATTGAGAAGCAACAAGAAGAACCAACGCTTAAAATAATTAGGATAACCATAATTAGTTAGTCATAATTAATTAATTTAAACCGGATAAGTAAAATGGGTAAGTAAAATCGGAAAGACTAATATTTAGTATCTAAAAATGGGTAATTGAAATTGGGTAACTGAAATTGAGTCATTGAAATTGGGTAAGTGGGATCAGGTAAGTGAAATCAGGTAACTAATATTGGATAATCGAATTGGGTAAATGAAGTTGGGTAATTGAAATTGGGTAGCCAAAGTACCGAGGTTGGGTACATGAGATTGGGTAAATGAAGTTGGGTACGTGAAATTGAATATGTGATTTTTTTTCTTCTACCCGTGATTATTAACAATATCATTTAACCCAATTTTTTTCTAATTAATTATCAGGATAAATACATATTTTATACCCCATTATAAAAAAAAAACTACTTACAAAAATTACCCTATTTAATACTTATTCTAAGTAGAAAAAGATTAAAAAGGATTAAAACGATTAAAAAAAATAAGTACTATAATTTAATACTACTAAAGCTAGTTTATAATAATGATTTTAATTTATTTAAATTTATAGTATATACTACTCAATTACAAATTAAATTAATAAACTAATAAAAAGAATTTAATCAAAATCCAATAATCAATTTCCAGTTTAACTACGTATTTATTATTTTTAATATTTTTTTCATTTTTGCTAGCTTATAACAATTATATTGTATGTGATCCGTTTTCTACTAAACTTACCGCTTCTTTATCATTGTTCAATAAAAGACAATTATAGTCCGTGTCATGTGCAATATAAGAGATAAACAATAAATTGTATTTATTAGTTAAACTATTTCTATATAATAACTAAAAAAAATTCAAAGTTAAAATGTGTATACTAATAAATTTGATGTAACATATAGTAATGACAAATATTGTAAACGAAAATTTTAATAGATTTCCGTTTTCAAAACATTGAAAGTTAAATGATAATAATAATAATTATTATTATTATTATTATAATCCTTTAAATGACATAGTAGTAGGAATTGGTTGAATTTTCATGTGTGTATACTAATAAATTTGATGTAACATATAATAATGACAAATATTGTACTAAACTAAAATTTTAATAGATTTCCGTTTTTAAAATTTTGAAAGTTAAATGATAATAATAATAATAATTATTATAATCCTTTAAATGACATAGTAGTAGGAATTGGTTGAATTTTCATGTCTTTCAAATTATTTGTAAACATTGGCGCATTGGGTACTAATGATGTCCATACACAGACAATACAGTTACGGCTCGGCAAAAAAACCAATCGATTTTCAGACCAAAATTTGCCAGATTTTTTAGTTTTTAATGAACTATAGTCCTACGAATGCAACATAGGTACAAAATTTAAGGATTAATGAGTATATTACACTTGTTAATGTGGTTTCTTCTCCTCGTACTGGCGATCTAAAGGGGGCCTTCCTGACGGTCGGCGTGGTGCTCCGACGGCAGATGTGACAGCAGGGTGTTCCCTGGGCGGCGGTGTTCCCTCCTGCCCATCTCCGGCCCTTCTTCTCTGGCCTTCGGCGTACCCTTCAGCATCTCTCTTCTCCCCCGTGCCCTTCGGTGTATTGTCTGTGTGCGTTCTTGACGGCTCTCTTTCTTCCCTTCAGGGTGCCCTGTCCTCCGGCGTCCATCTTTGGCTGTGGTCGGCCTTCCTTGATTGCGGGCAACCCTTCTTTTTCCATAGTCTTCTCTCTTCTGCATATCCATACTGCCCTGGTTAGTCCTTCTTCTCCTCTACTTATTCATTCTTCCGGTTGTGGTGGTTCTACTATCTGCTTCTGCGTGTTGGTTTTCTGCTTCTACTGTCTGCCTTGGTGTTGTCTGCCCTGGTTCTATTAGTTATGGTGGTTCTTCTCTTCTGCGTGTTGGTTTTCTAGATGAGAGGCTCGGGTTCTGTTCCACCCGTGCGGGTGCACTGCCTCTTCGTTGGGCGGGACGGTTGTCATGATGGTGGAGGTAAGGGGCTTACCCCGGCTTACTTCATTAGGCACTTGCGTGATATCCATTTGTGTGTTGACGTCCTTCCCGTGTTTAAGTCTCTTAATAGCTCTGATCAAGGTGTTTATGATAAGTTTGTGGCGGTTCTTAGGCAAGTCGGTCTTTGGTTTTGTGGTGAATGTTGCGTCACTCACACGGTGTCTAAGAATTGTGTTCATTCGGATGGTGTGATTGTTGCTCCTTTGTCTAATGATGGGTTGATTGCTTTCTTTATTCATGGTTTTCCTCGGCCTTCTCCTGTGGTCGCTTCTTCTCTGGATATCGTGGATGAAATGGTGGGCCAGAGCGCCCTTGATCTTGATGATGTGTTTGATGTGCCCTTGGTGGTTTTTAAGGTCGATGTTCTTACAGTGAAGAACATCTCGTGGAAGTACAGGTTGGGTTTTGCTAGGGTCCTCAAAGACGCCCTCGATCGGGTTGTTTATAATCCCTCTTGTGTGTCCGCGTGGGTTTTTCTCCTTATTTTACCTCGATGTATCCTTCATCGGTATAAACTCAGTTCTTGTTCTGAAAACCGGTTGGGTGTGAAGTGGGGTTTGCAGTCCGAAAGTATCGCTACGGCTATTCGGTTGTGGAAAGAACCGGGAGACATTAGGTGTCTTGTTGAGGAACTTCTGGCTTCTGTGTTTGATTCTTGACTCAGGGAAGCTGATGATAGCCTAGATGAGGTTAACATGAAACAGTGTAAAAGAAAGGTTAGTGATGGTCATTTTGCGGCGGCCATCCGTATCCTCACCTCCTCGGGTGTTGCTCTCATGTTTGAGGACACCCTCCGTGGGCTTCTAGATATGCACCCGCCTTCCCTGCCTCCTTCCTTACCTTCTCCAGTCAGATCCGGAGGTGCTTTTCAGGTTAGCAGGAGTTTGGTCCTTGATAGGATTAGGAGTTTTCCTAAAGGCACTTCTTGTGGTAGGGATGGTATACGGGCCCAACACTTGTTGGAGGTGTTGTTGCTATTGCTAATGAGCTTATTGAGTCGATTTCTGGGGTTGTCAACCTTTTCCTTAGGGGTTGTTGCTCGGACACCCTTAGTGAGTACATTGCTAGTGCTCATCTCACGTCTCTCCTTAAACCGCGAGGTGGGATCCGCCCTATCGCTGTTGGCTCTATCTGGAGACGTCTTGTTTCTAAAGTTGCTACTTCTGTTATCGGTAAGTCCCTTGGACCTTATTTTGAGGATGATCAGTTCGGGGTTAGGGTTTCAGGCGGTGGGGAAGCGGTTTTGCATGCGGTCAATCGGTTAGTGGAATCTCAAGGAGAGGATGATAGTCTCTCCATGCTTCTGGTCGATTTCAAGAATGCTTTTAATCTCGTTGATCACACTTCTACGGTTTCTCAGGTCCGGCAGGTTTGTCCCGCTATTTCTTCTTGGGTTGAGTTCTGCTATGCCCCTCCTTCCCGTCTTTATTATGGAGAGCATGTTCTTTATTCTTGTCTGGGGGTTCAGCAAGGGGACCCTCTTAGCCCGCTACTTTTCTCGCTAGTTCTCCATTCCCTTATCTAGAAAATTTCGGATTGCTGTCGGTTGAAGCTTAATGCTTGGTACCTTGATGATGAGACGTTGATTGGGGATACCCTGATGGTTAGTAAGGCGCTTGACATCATCAAGGCAGCGTATTAGGCCTTCACCTTAATATCGGTAAAACGGATATCTTTTAGCTGAAGGTTGATCCGCGTAGTTTTGAGTCTGATGTTTTTCCTGAGCATATTGCTAGACCGTTTGATGGGGTCAAGTTGTTGGGTGGTGTTGTTAGCCTTGACCCGGCCTTTTGTTCTCGGGTTGCTTTTATGAGGGTTGCGGAAACCAAGTCTTTAATGGAGGCCATTATGAGATTGGGGGACCCCCAGTGTGAGCTTCTACTTCTTCGGGCCTGTTTTGGTGTGTCCCGTTTTTACTTCGCGATGCGGACTGCTCCTCCTCTCATTTTTCCGAGGCTATGAGGGTCTTTGATCATGCCCTACGTTGTTCTATTGAGCAGATTGTCACTGTTGGAGGGGCTGGATTTGGCCCCCTTCAGTGACATCTCTCTACTTTGCCGATTAGTGACGGAGGGCTTGGTATTCTTTCTTGTGCTGATACTTTTCATTTTGCCTTCCTAGCTTCGAGATCTCATCTCGTGGCCTGCAGGATCAGATCTTGAGGCTTTCTGGTGTTTCAAGCGATGGGGTTGCATTTGATTCGGTTGCTGCTTGTAGGGTCAACTTTTGTAAAGACTACGACTTGGACATGAGTGTGATACGCCCAACCCCCCATTTAATGAAGAAATTTGTTGGATATTATTACAATATCGTGTTTAAGTGTTTTCTGATGGACTTTGACCTTTCGATTAGGCAGAAAGCCTTAGTTGAAAACTTGAGATTACCCCTAGCTCAATAGTGGCTTAAGGCGGTCCCGGTTTTTGGTCTTGTTCAGGTTATGAACCCGGCCACCTTTCGGACCGTCGTTAAGTACCGTCTGGGCATTAAGATGTTTAGGAAGGGTTCCAAGTGTCCTGCTTGTGAGAAAGGCATTTTGGACGCTTTGGGTGACATTCTCTTGCTTGTGTTGCACATGTTGGTATTAAGCACCGGCATAACATGGTTCGTGATGTCATTTTTTATGAGTGTCTTAAGATTCTTATCTCTGTTCGAAAAGAGGTTTATACTGGTATGGTTGATGGTGGTGGTGGCGAGTTGCGCCCCGCCGACATCCTTTTCTATAATTGGTTTTAGGGCAAAGACACGTGTCGACATTACTGGTACATCTCCTTTCTCTTCACTTGGCCATTCTAGCTTCATTCCGGGTAAAACTGTGAGGGTCGCTGTTGATAGCAAGAGAAAGAAGTATGTGGAGATTTGTAGCTCCATGGGGTATCACTTTCTTCCCTTTTCCTTTTCCACGTTTTGGCGACCTAGGCAACGACGCGGTGGAGCTACTTAAAAGATTGGGCTCGGTTGCTAAAGAGTTGTCCGGATATAGTAGGAGTGCTTGCTTTATTTTGACTGGGATTGTGTTTACCATTTAAAAGGGATGCAGAACCCAACTTGTTAGTCGGCTCTCATTCAACGGCATGTAAGGTGTTTTACCTTCGATAATTAGTATTTAATAATAATAATGATAACAATAATAACAATAATAACAATAATAAAATAATAATAATAATAACAACAACAACAACAACAACAACAACAACAACAACAATGCAGTGAGGGTTGCTGCTGATAACAAAAGAAAGAAGTATGGTGAGGTTTGTAGTTCCATGGAGTATCACTTTCTTCCCTTTTCCTTTTCCACGTTTGGCGACTTGGGTGACGACGCGGTGGAACTTCTTAAAAGGTTGGGCTCGGTTGCTAAAGAGTTGCCCGGATATAGTAGGAATACTTGCTTTATTTTGACTAGGATTGCGTTTACCATTCAAAAGGGATGCGGAGCCCAACTTGTTAGTCGGCTCCCTTCCAACGGATTATAATGTGTTTTACCTTCAATTATTAGTATATAATAATAATAATAATAATAATAATAATAATAATAATAATAATAATAATAATAATAATAATAAGGCAAAAATGCTCTAAATAACCCAACCTTTGCTATTGTTGCGGAAGGTGACACGAACTTTTAAAATTGCAGAAAAAATCACGAACTATAAGGGGTGTTGCACTTTTTAGCACCAGTAATTAATCCATTAAAAAATGTTGGACATTTTGTAATTTGTTATAGTTTGGCAAGATATAAATTTAAAAAAATAGTAAAATGTGTAAAAAAAATTTAGCTTTATGTTTTACATAAGGAAATAAAAAAAAAAAGTATAATAAGTAAAAAAATAGTATAAATTTTATAAGTTGGTAAGATTAGAATTTAAAATAGGAAAACATATAATAAAAATGTATACTTTCTTACAACAAATTACTTAAATTACATAAGCTATCAATTATAAAATTAAAAATATTTTTTCAAGTTATTTTTATAGGTCATAAATATTTATTTTTGTTTGATATTTATATTTCATATAAAAGAAAGCAAAAAGTAAAGCAGAAAAAATCTATCATTTTATAATTTATAGTTTATGTAATTTAAGTAATTTACTGTGAATAAATTATAAATTTTTATTACTTGTATTCCTTTTTAAAATTTTATCCTATAAAAATAAAATGTATTTTTTTTTCCCTTTTTTATCTTTTTTTTATTATTTGGTTTTCTTTTTTACATTTTGTCATACCAAACTATAACAAATTATAAAATATCTAATAGTTTTTTAACGGATTAACTACCGGTGCTAAAAAGTGCAACACCCCCAATAGTTCGTGTTTTTTTCCGCAATTTTAAAATGTGTGTCACCTTCCGCAACCGGAGGAATGGTTGTGTTATTTAATAATAATAGTAATAATAATAATAATAATAATAATAATAGTAATAGTAATAGTAACAATAGTAATAGTAATAGTAATAGTAATAGTAATAATAATAATAATAATAATAATAATAATAATAATAATAATAATAATAATAATAATAATAATAATAATAATAATAATAATAATAATAATAATAATAATAATAATAATAATAATAATAATAATAATAATAATAATAATAATAATAATAATAATAATAATAATAATAATAATAATAATAATAATAATAATAATAATAATAATAATAATAATAATAATAATAATAATAATAATAATAATAATAATAATAATAATAATAATAATAATAATAATAATAATAATAATAATAATAATAATAATAATAATAGAAGACAAGTAAGATAAAATAGAATTTTATAACTGAACAAACCAAAGACAATCCATTGACGAAACAAAAATGTAAAATCTTGAGGACGTAGGAGGGGTTAATTAAGTAATTAAAAGGTAGTCAGGAGAGTGGCGAATGAATTGTGGGCTCCACCGCACGTCCCACAGCCGCCAAATATCCCGCCTTTTGCGGGCTCCTTTCTTGATTTTGGCGGGAAAGTGCAAGTCATGATTTTCATATTTTTGTTAGCGCCAAACGCTTATCTCCGGGCAGTCCGGGCAGGGTGTAGACCAAAGGCACTTGTCTCGCAGAAGCTTAGAATTTATATTTAAAAAATGAATTTGTGGCAGTGAGGGTATTTCTGGAAATTCAGGCAGAGCTTAGGATACCTCTGTATCTCTGTCCTTCCATTCATTGGATTCCCATTCCTCGTTGAAAACTGCATTGTTTAGTTCATTTGAATTTCCAATCCCTCTTCTCTTTTCTTTCACAATTCAACCCCAACGTCATCCCTCTTTTTTATTCTCTCTAGTCGTTGGACTTTTAGGGTTCCTCTCATAGTTTAATTGGCTACAAAAGACTCCAGCTTTGATCTTGGATATGAATCATTGACATTAATATAATAAGCTTTATTATTATAGAGTAATGTTATTCCGAGCTGTCCAAAAGCGTCAAACAGACGGTAGATATGGACGACGCATGCACGCAATGCATTCGATGAGGCGCATGCGCCCCAAACCCAATATAAGGGTCGCGCGTAGTGCTTCTTCTTCACTGCCCAGCACAATTATTTCTTTCAAAACAAACGAATACAGTCGGTTTAAAAAAATAAAAATCAAGATTGCTACGGATTATGGTTCCGGATTCGAATGCCAGAGATTCACAACAATCTCAAAGTAGAATAAGTCTTTTATCCGGTTTGAGATTAGTTTTTAACGTTTTTTTTTATCGTTTTTGTTATTTTATGGTTTATTATGATTTTATACTTAATTTAGTTATTTTAGGAAGATTAAGTTAGTTTAGAAAAAATTGAAATTGGACCGTCTACGAGATTTAGTGTTTTTTCGCATTTTTTATGCATTTTTATCCGAGCTTTCAAACGGGCTCTAATAGTGAGATTTCAGCAAGAAGATGACCGAAAAAAGAAACTGATTTTTCTAAATTTTTTACCTTATAATTAAAATATTGAAATTTAAAAACGCATATTTTATCTAAAAACAAAATTCAGATTGTGATGAAAAACATTAAAGAGAATAAGAAGTGATAAGTTAGACTTGTCACAACATCTGCCCATCGAGAAGCCAAAACTCGACGGGATAGACTTGTCACAACATCCGTTGAGGCACATGATCCTATCATCAGTGAGGATGATGCGGCACCATCATTAACCTTAGATATGGATGCCAGTAATTTTTCATTTCCATCAAATGTCATCGGTAGATTTTATTGGATCTCGACTCGAACAAGGCATGAAATTGGGATATGAAGACGACTTCTACTTCCTTAGAGAGAAATATGACACCGACTTTATTTACAATGTTGCAATTTATATGGAACGAGCACAAAATATGTTTCACCTAGCTCACCGTCGGTGATAATCACCTCTGGGATTTTCCGTAGCACAAATAACGAACCTTCCTCAAAGCCCACTCATAGTGATCTATGTTCTCGTGTGGCATGAATACAAAAGCAACTGCGAGTGTCTTCTTTGTGCTTGTGATGTTTACAATCTCCAACAACGACATATTGTATCTACAAGTAATACAAATGAATTACTTAAGTTAAAATTTAGGACGAGAAGATGTTTGAGTTTATGAAACAAAGTAAAAACAAGTCTTGATACTTACTTATTGGTCTTATATGTCGAGTTCATCACAATAATATAGAGAAACATGTTGAGCAAATGCCTCGAAACAAGACGACCTCATATGAGTCCGGGCATCTCTTTGTGTGCCTTGTCCACATAGTATATGCGTTCCCTCAAACATATGAAGTGCTTGTTGTAATGACCCTCTTCTTTTGGTTTGTTCCATCCTAATCTTCAAACTGGTGTTGTAAACTTGCTGGATGGTTGTGACATTGTCACGGTCCTCTAATTTCATGGAATTCAAAACATGCCTCTGTTTTAAACTGGAACTTCAATTCACGCTCCACATTTCGGGCTTGTGTGAGATTCAAAAGTGCTACATATGCATGACCTCTTAGCACCAAGGGAATCACGTGGTTGTGGACTCCACATACAACCTTTAATGTCCATTTTTTTAAAGTTGTGCCCCATCAATTTAAAGCTTGCACATACACTTCATCGAATTCTTTTTTCGGCTAGAACTTGAAACATAATCAGGATCAACATAATTCTCCTTTTTAGGTCCTCCATATCTATCACATGCCAATTATATGATAAGAAGCTCCCGTCTATCAAACCATGATTTTTTATGACTAACACCATATTCATTGAGTTCGTCACATACCGATCTCAACCCAATAAGTTTTCTCTATGCAAAAAACATCAATGAATCTCAAATATGGACGAAAAGTCGGTAACGATTGCACGAGAATATTTCATAAAATCTTAATTAAAATAAAATACCAAAGTTCAATTAAATGACGGATCTTGGGGCTTGTGTAACTCGACGTTGTGTAAACGATGAACATTGGGCTTGTGTAACTCGATTTGGTTTAGACTGTATAACTCGACTAGGTTTAAGCTTGTGTAACTCAATTGTACTTGGGCTTATGTAACTCAAACGGACTTGAGCTTGTATAACTCAATTGGGCTTGTATTGTGTAAATCATAATTACCAAATAACCCTTTGATTTAATTTTTTTAAAAAAAAATAAGAGGGGCCTAGTTTGTCATCTAATAAACAAATGAATCTATTTGATGCTACATTAGGCAAAAAAAAAAAAAAGCCTAGTTAACCAACTCACCGAAAACTAATAAAGTGAAAGAAGGTATACATTAAACAATTTTGTTTCTGTATTCTAACATGTTTTAAAAATTAATTCAACAATTTTGGTTCTCTATCAAACACGTCTAAAACTAATCCAATAATTTCGCTTCTCTTTTCTAGCATGTCTAAAACTAATTCAACAATTTTGGTTCTCTATTCTAAAACATGTATAAAAGTAAATAAATAACATATAAATTGTACACTCACTTCGATACGTGTAAGAGGTTTTCCGGATCACTATATTTATTTACATCAAACGGGATATTGAGCTTTCACCATCGGATTATATATCGGCTTCTTCGGAAAATGTCGACATTTGTACGAGCTTTTATGGATTTGTTAAATGAGTAGTGATTTTGGATGTAAATAGTAATATGATTTGACATGTATATAGATATAAACTCGTAATTGAATAACAGATAATACAAAATTAGTATAACCAACGACTACTTTTCAATGGATATAAACTCGTAGTATCACTATCATGCACAAACTCATTAAAAGTAGCGTCATTGATCTACCAATCAAATGTGATAACTTCTACAAAATTATTCCTATAATATGAAACTTGGTAAACAAAATACAAACTTTACCATTATATGAATTGCCCGTTTGTTTGAGTGGTGGAATGGAAACGAAATAAAATCGGATAAGGGGAAGGAAAGGAAATGAAAACGATTGGATTACTTTCATATTTATAAAGACCTCTAAACAAACATATTTTTGAGAGATTCGGAATCATTCCGTTACTAGGAATGATTCTTAGCGCTTTCAAACGAGCCCTAAAGCTTAATACGGCGGATATCGATTCGGCTTTCATGTCAAAGTTGGAGTTTTACAAGATAGTCTATCAACTGGGTAGTATTTTAGATTGGAGTTTAATCCATCCTTGATAAGTCATTCTCTTTATTATGACTTGTAATGAAGGGATCTAAAGTTGAGGTGAGTGGGATGATTGTCTTTCAATCAACAACAAAAGTAATAAAGGCACGCCGATGAATGTCACATACTCACAGCACATTCGCAATGCGTAACCGTGACGGTTACGCATTGTGAATGCGTGAAAAAACATCACGCTTTCTAAATCCGAAACCATGGCGGTTACGGGTTCCAAAACCGTGATAAATTTCTTTGTTAACTATACAAAAAAAATATAACATCTTGACACGGTTACGTAGTGTCACGCACTGCGTAACCATGTCAGCATGTTAAAATACACCTTTGTTTCACAATTTCGGAACCCAAAATTATAACAGATACAAGTTCCGAATGCGCCGGGCATTTGTGAAATCCATCGCCGTGTACCTAAAATCTCCCATCAACAATTGCTAGATATAGAGCAAAAAATGAATAGTCATAGGGGTTAAACTATTGAACAATGATGTTCCCGAAAACCATGGGAGATGGAAATGATCATCTTAGATATATCCTTTATGATCTCGGGGTTCATGCATTCTAGGTTTAATCATTTTTTCAGGGAAATAAACATTGTCACTGATAGACTTGCACTGCATGGAACAATCCAACCCCATATGACGATACATTTGCAAGTGATGTTGAAGATCTCATCCGAAAAATTGGTATCGATTCCACAGGAAGAATCCACAAGATCCTAATTAAAATAAAAAGAAAGAATTATTTCTAAAATGTCGGTATTATATTCTTAAATGACTAAAACAAATGAGAAAATTGGCCTAATAAAGCCTTTTTGTATCGTTGGTACAAACTAGGCCGCATTAATTTTTGATAAAATTTTTAATTCTAGAAAATTAATCAAAAGGGTATAAGGGAAATTGAAAACAAACTCTATAAAATCACCCTCAATCACAAGAATTCACGTTCAAAACTACCAATTGGCGGCCAAAACCCCAACCGTCGCCTTTTATGTGAACATGAGATTTGTAACCACGCCACCTCCTCTGACTGGAATCTACATGAAAGTAAACAAACAATTATGGGTGGAGGACATGTTGATCCGAACTCAATTGCTGAACAACAAATTTATTGTTTCAAGGAATGAGAGGAGCTCCAAATTTATTGTATTTAATTCAATTTCTTAACAACAAATTTTAGGGTGCAGTCGGAAAACAAAAATTCTAAATACCGGTTATTAATTCTAAAGGATGAATCACCACTAGATATGATTCGAAGATGCAATGGTGAAAAACTTGCACATTTGGTGCGTGTTTTGTTTTCGTATTACTTACAATTGTGTTTGTTGTTTGACGAAGGGTATTAGGGTTCACAAGCATGACAATGGCTTCATTGATCAATGGGAGAAGGTACTTCTTCATTTGCTTCTTCATTGCATTGATTTTGACAACTCTTGAAATCTCTTTTGTTGTATGGATCTTGATTGTGTGAGGAATGTGAATGGAAATAACAAAAATCTTCAATTATAAATCTTGAAATATCTTTTGGTTTATTTACATAATTTAGTTACGATTTAGATGTGGATCAATTGTCTTTGATTTCATTGTATTAGGTACTTGGAAGACGAAGATATGTAGCCATATTTCGTACATATGGTGGAGATCGGCGTCGCATCTTGCCGAAGAAGATGTGAGGTGGTGCTCTTTGTCGTAACGGGATCTATTAAGGGCGGAGATGAGGGGGCGGCGACCAGAAGGACAAGGAACCATGATCTGTTCGTCGGGATTTGTTTGTTGGTGACTAGGAGGAAACAACCATCATTGGGATATGTTCGTCGGCGACCAGAAGGAAGTGAACAAATCGGGGACAAGGATCTGTTTGTCGGTAGCGTTGAGGAAGAAGTACTTAGGGTTATGGATATTTACGATCTTGACCCACTATTTTATGATATTTGCAAAATCTTTGCCCTAGAGTTTTATTTGTAGAAAACGGCCTAAATTTCTGAGATGATTCCAGTATGAGATTGCTAGGTTTCAACTAAAAAAATAATTGTATATTAACATTGTGTAGTTGAAAATGAGTATTATATCGTGTAATTGAAAGTGGGTATAATTGTGTAATTGAAATTGGTAGACTTCAAACTAAATTGTGTATTAACAATTTAACATCATGTAATTAAATTTGGGTGTTGACATTGTGTATTGACATTATATTTTAAGTATAACTTTATAAAAAATGACAACAAAAATACCAAAGTTCAATTAAATGAAAGACGTGGGACTTGTATACTCGACCTTGTGTAAGCAACGGATCTTGGGCTTTTGTAACTCGATTGAGCTTGGATTTGTGTAACTCGATTGTACTTGGGTTTGTGCAACTCGATTGAATTTGGACTTGTGTAACTCGATTGGGCTTGTGCTGTGAAATTGAATTTACCAAATAATCCTTAGAATTAATCTTTTTGCATAAATAAGAGGGGTCTAGTTTGTCATATAATAAACAAATGAGTCTACTTGATGCTACATTAGGCAAAAAATGTCTAGTTAACCAACTCACTCAAAACTAATAAAGTTAAATAAGGTATAAGTCCAACAATTCTGGTCCTCTATTCTAATTCTAACATGTTTTAAAACTAAATCAACAATTTCGGTTCTCTATTCTAACACGTCTAAAACTAGTCCGACAATTTCACTTCTCTTTTCTAACATGTCTAAAACTAATTCAACAATTTCGGTTCTCTGTTCTAAAACATGTCTGAAAGTAATTAAATAAAGTATAAATAGTACATTTACTTAGATATGTGTGAGCAGTTCTTCCGGATCACTATATTTATTTACATTGAACGACATATTTGAACTTTCACCATCGGATTCTACACTGGCTTCTTCGAAAAATGTCAACATTTGTACGAGCTTTTATGGCTTTGTTAAATGAGTAGTGATTTCGGATGTGAATAGTGATATGATTTGACATCTATATAGATATAAACCTGTAATTGAATAATAGCTAATATGAAACTAGTATGACTAACGGTTACTTTTCAACGGATATAAACTCGTAAGCAATATCATTATCATGCGCAAACTAATTAAAAGTAGTGTCATCGATCTACCAATCAAATGTGATGACTTCTACAAAGTTATTCCTATAATATGAAACTTGGTAAACAGAATACCAACTTGACCATTATATAAAAGCTTAATATGACTGAGATCGATTCGGCTTTCATGTCAAAGTCCGAGTCTTTAGAAAATCTATCCTTGCTAAGTTAAATAGAAGATTAATAATAGTATGGCTTGTAATGAAGATATCTAAAGTTGAGGTGAGTGTGATTATTGTCTTTCAATCAACAATCGCTAGATATATATCAAAGAGCAAATAGTCAAAGTGGTCGGACAACTGAACAAAGATGCTCCGGAAACCATGGAAGACGGACATGATCATCTCATATATATCTTTCATGATCCCGAGCTTCATGCATTTTAGTGTTCATCATATTTTCAGGGAAACCAACACTGTCGCTGATAGACTTACGTTGCATGGACACAATGCAACCGCAGACGACAATACACTTTCAGCTGATGTTGAAAACCTCAACCGAAGAGATGTTTTAGGACGGCTAATTTCTAAAAACTGACTTCCTAATTTTCTTATTTTTGTTTTAAAAAAATTTCCGGAAACTCTTGGTCAAATAAAGACTATTTAGCCTTGACCATTATTTGTCGAATAATTATAGTCATTCTTAACGCTCCAATAATTCGAATAAAGATATCGAGCTCAAGACTTGACGTAATCTTATATTTCCTAGCGCCGTTCATGCAACTTTCTTTTTCCTAAGGTCCAAATACATCCGTAACCAGGGGCGGCCCTTGGGGGGGGGGGGGTTAGGGTGGGGCGGCTGCCCCCCCCCCCCCAAAAAAAAAAAATCGTTTTAAAATGCGTTGTGGCTTCTCTCGTTCATAAAAAATTTTTCTACGATTTATTTTTTTAAATATCACTATTTTTGTGTTATATTTAAATGTTTTTTTGGATCTTTCATCGAAGTGAACGAAACTTCATAAGTATTTATCGTTTTAGACTCGGAGTGAAATAATTCACCAAAATGCACGAGATTTGTTGTTTGGATTAGAAGCGCGGTCTTAGACCACACTCTTATTTGTAAAAAGCGTTGTTGAGGACAACGTTTTAATATCTGAAATAAAGATAACAAAAACACAAATAGAGGTATGGTCCTAGACCGCGGCTATAGTGTAACGTTTTTTTAAAAAAAAACTAAAGAGGCGCGGTTATAGACCGCGCCTATAGGGCAACTTTTTTTTTTTAATATATAGGCGCGGTCATGGACCGCGCCTATATATTAAACTTGTGACATGATAGGAGTTGCTGGAGATGTCATTCACCCATTGTTGTATCACCGGATTGAGATAAGAAAGATACCTTGGATTCGAGGACAAATTTTTTTCAAGAAGGGAAATCGATAGATTATGGTGGGGAATACCACACAAAAGGTGGAGATAGAGCCACAATTTTATTGATATTATAATAACCTTTATATAGGCTTTACGAGAGAATAATGACTAATAATTTATAGGAAACTAAATAATAAAGATATTATCACGATCTTAGTATTACCACGATCACGATATTATCACAATCACGATCTCGATCTTATCATGATCATGATCAGGATCTTATCACGCATCCTCAAGAAGGCGGTGGGTGACACACAACATCGAGCTTGAACATGATAAATTGATACTCGGACCATAAAGCCTTTGTAAACAGATCCGTCAGTTGGTCGGCGGAACATGTAAAGCTAGTGCGAGCCATATGTTTTTCAGATGCTCCTTTTGACTTGCCTTTGAATATATTTTATTCAATTTGAGGCAACGAGTCTTGAGCGAAAGTGTTTGGGTTGCGCTTTGTTGGTTGATGACCCTAGAACACCTATAGGTATAGGATCACCGCTTTGTTACCGTGATAGATTGTGGTGGAGAAGACCACACAAAAGGTGGAGATAGAACCACGAATGGTGGAAATAGAACCACAATTTTAGCAATATTATAATAACCTTTATATAGGCTTTACAAGAGAATAATGACTAATAATTTATAGGAAACTAAATATAAAGATAATATCACGATCTTAATATTACCACGATCACGTTCTTGATCTTATCATGATCATGATCTCGATCTTATCATGATCATGATCTCGATCTTATCATGATCATAATCTGGATCTTATCCGAAATTTCATGTGAAGCATCTTTGAATCGAGGTCGACTTGATAATATGATCATGGAAGCTAGGAGTTAAGAAGTAAAGATCACCCTAAGAAGGAGAATAGAAAGAATATTCCTCCAACCTCCTATTCAACAGTGTGCAGTTATTTGTTTTAGTTATTTTCCAGCCCAAATTACTCTTTTAATGACTTCTAGATTATGTTTTAATAATTGAGCCATTTAAGCTAGGTTAAACCCATCTTTCTTTTAATTATATATTTTAGGTTATTTTATTTACGATTAGAGAGGGGTATAATATGAATTTTCATCCCCAAAAAAGGAGAGACGTCATTAACACGGACCTGTGATGTAGATTAACGCACATTTTGTGTGTTTCTTTCCTCTAGTATGAAAATTGAGCGAGTGAAGTTTCGTTCGACCTTGTAGCTTGAATTGTTTTGTGTTGTATCACTTGAATTGATAAGTTGACGCTCTCAATCACTCACAATACTCCTTCTTGTGTTATAGGGACTTTGTTTCACTTTTGTGTAAGATTGTAGCGGAAGGATTTTACGATAATTGTTATTATGTTCTAGGACCTTAGTTTACCTAGGGTGCTATAAGTTGTTTCATAGAGTTCGACCTTGATCTATCAATCTATCGATCCATATCATCACCTGATCATTCTTATTTTATTCTACAAAAATAACCGTCTTTCACCCCTAACCAAACCGTCGCCGATCTTCTTAAACTGGGTTTACATCCATATCGTGTTGGTGTCGATAGTTCAAGAATTCTTACGGCCTATCCCCGTATCAATTTATTAGGCATGAATGACCCAACTCATGACATTGGATACATTAGCAAATGATTGGGCCTTCCGTGATTGTCATATGTCATGGTTTAATGACCTTACAAGATGGAGATTTTAAAAAATCGTCCTGTAAGGACACTTTAGTTGTCGCTTCCACTACTTTTCCTCACCCTCAAAAACCCTATACCAAGAAGAGAGTTTACAAAGAAAAAGAGAAGAGAGAAAAAAAATTGTGTTGTTCGACGGATTTTTGTCTTTGTCGTTGGGCATTAATCAAGCATATCTTCACTAGAAGCTTTGCTTGGACATCAGGATGTCATCTCTACTTTCTCCTATGTCCTTCTTTGTCACCTTTTTTTTTTTTTTGTTGTCTATGTATTTGAAGATTTGTTACAAACTTTAGCTTATTGTTTTATCACATCGCTTTGTCTACACTTCTGTTTAGTGGATTGAGATGGATTAACATCTTGATATCTCACAAAGTATTACCCGAATTACATCGTTAATTTTTATGCTCTTATTCTTGAATCGATATTTTTATGACAAGATAATTCTAAATCCAACTTTGTTAATTTGAAAAACTCACTGTCAAAATTTCATCTAATTTATTTCATCCACATCTTTACCACCCACTTATCGTTATATTTTCCCTTAGTTTTATATATGTCGCAAGTTATTGTGTGGACTCTCTCTCTCTCTCTCTCTCTCTCTCTCTCTCTCTCTCTCTCTCTCTCTCTCTCTCTCTCTCTCTCTCTCTCTCTCTCTCTCTCTCTCTCTCTCTCTCTCTCTCTCTCTCTCTATATATATATATATATATATATATATATATACACACACATATATCGCAAGTTATTTTGTGAACATACTCTCTATATATATATGCGTGCGCACATTTTGAGGCACTCCACCAAATATTGAGAAATATTTTTTAGAAAATCGATACATGGCTATCATCTAGGTTTTTCGGAATTTTAATATACTTTTATTATGTCAAAAGAGGAAAATATATTAGATAAAACAACTTGAATGATACATAGTGAAGACCCTGATCAAAAGGTTAAGTAGGTTTACTAATACTGTGATACAGGTCAAATGTAGTACATCAAAGAAAACAAACCAAAAGGAAAAAGAGGGGTAATTAACTAAGGAAAAACTCTTGGTTTAATGGGAACTCAATGAACTTGTTAATACACCGTGTTGTTTCTCGCCATAAAGAGGAACTTTGTTGTTCCATGAGGTTTTTATTCGTAACAAACAACTCAAAGAACCCTTACTAAAGTTTACGGTATTTGGTACGGTATGTAGTAAATAACACTATAAACCAAAAACAGAAAGTGAAGCCGTTGGTAGTTAAGCAATGTGATAGTTCGGGTCGTTAGTCAACGACAAAAATCGGATCGTTAAAGGAGAAACAAGTTGGGTAAATAAGGAAATAAGATATAATAAGATTATAAACAACTACTTAAAATATTTTAGACACTATTGGTGAACAACTATAAATCTTTGCGTTATTTTTCGTTATATAATTTTTTGAATTGTCAGTTTTTTTTTTATTCGTGCATCTACACATCTATCTAAAGAAAGTTGTTTCATTATGTTTTGGGTTGAAGATAGAAATATAGTCTAAAGAGGAACATAAGATTGAACAAGAAACACTATACTAACAATTTGACTACAATTGTGGACTCCTGGAGAAAGAGTTTCGGTTTGGCTACACTCAGCATAGAACAAATTCTCAAACAAGAATTTGCAGGCCACAGTAAGAATAAATATAAGTAAATTCTCCATAAACATCATCATATCTTTGTACACCTCCTCTTACATCTTTCAAACATCACTACTACCTTTTCTCCTACCATACAAACAAAAAGGAAATAAAATAAAAAAAATTATGTTTCCCTCTTAGAATGCCTAACGAAAACACTCTCCAAATCGGGAGGGTTGAAGAACTCCCTACCACCACCAACCAAGTTACACGTCGCCGACGCCGTCGCTCTTCTCTTCTTCGGAGCACCAGGACACTTCATTTTCTCCGGTATCGTAGTCCCTCTCCCTGTCGGCGTCGTACAGTACTCTTCATCTGAATCCTCTTCACAACCCTTGTTTTCCTTCCCATTCGGCTGTTTCTTCGCGGTAATCGGCCGGATCTGTGCCCGGAATGCAATTCCGGCGATGACCCATTTCCTCGAATCCGATTCTAGGCATCCTTCCGCCTGAAGCTTCTCCATTAATCTCATATTTGCAAAAGAAAGTGTGGGAATTTTTGAGATCGGAGAATAATTGAAAAGTGTGGGAATTTTTGCAAGGAGGGAAAGTGAAACGAAATTCGCGATGTTGGGCAGAGAATTTATGAAAGAGAGAGGCGTGTTGAAGGGAGATGGTGGGCTGCCCGTTAAGTTGGCGGTCAGCCGAAAACGAGTGGAAATAGTGAAATTTCTTTTCTATTTTTGGCGCCAACTTTTTTGGGTTTTTATTTGGCAACGGCTCTATCTCGCGCGCATAATATGAAGTGGTGGAGTTTACGGTTTTGCCCTCTTGTCTTTGGATTCTTGCTTTACAAGATTCCTCACACCAGCAACTTCCAACAAATATATTATACAACATTCGGCTTGACAGAACAAATATTGGTGGAATATGTCATGGATTTATCTTATTATTTCATGGCTTTTACATAGAGTACATTCTCACTAGAATAGGTTTTATTACCCTCCAATTCATATATATATATATATATATATATATATTCAAGTGAAGAGAGAGCTTGTAGATACGACTGAGGAGGGCTGTAAGCCATTGGATGGATTTTAAATCGAGGGTTCCCACACGCTCATCATTAATGGCATTTTTGTAAATTGACTTAAAATTTGGAGCAATACCCTTACGTTAAAAAATAATTATTAGTGTTCATACTTTTATGTTTCATTGTTCATATTTTTATACATCGGTGTTCATAGTGTTTTTATTCATCAAATTGTCATGTTCATTTATTCTTTTGTATTCATTTTATAATGCATAGATGTTCATTTACAGTATATACCCACAAAAAATAAAAAAACTCCTCACAAAACCTTAAAAGATGATCATAATATGTTATGTATGTGTAAAAGCTATAGATAAGTCATCAGTGTTCATACTTTTATACGTCATTGTTCATGTTTTTATTCATCGGTGTTCATACTTTTTATGTCTTTATTCTTGTAAATATTATAAACTATTTTTCTATTGGGCATTTTGTCGAACAGTTTGCGTGCACACTAAAAGGAGCATATAGATTGTTCAATTGGAGCTATTAAACCAACTTAACATATGTATATACATGTATTTTCTCGATCAAACTTATCAAACACAAAAATGATTTAAACAAATTTGATTTCGAAAACAAACGTCAATCATAATGAAACCTAAACCTTAAGAATGAAAACCTAAACAATGAGAGTAGAAATTCGAATAAACAATACTTGAATCGTTTTGTATGCTCTTTCATTTCACAATTTTTTATGTAATCAATCTTTGATTTGGTTGAAAATCGGATCAAATATGAAGCTTATGTGTTAGCGGAGAGAGAGAAAGGGGCTCACAACGTAGGATGAAGAATGTGAGGGAGGGTTGAATGAATTTTTTAGTGTGTAATTTCTTCTTCTTTTTTCTTCCACATTTATGTAATTACTAAAAATGCCATTAATGATAAGTGTGTGGTAGCCGTTGATTTAAATCTCATCCAATGGCTCACAACCCACATAATTCCTATCTACAAGCCTTCTCCGCACCGGAACTTACCCCTATATATATATATATACATATATATATATATATATATATATGAACAATTAGAGAAAGTATATTATGATAATATAGTTCAACAATTTCGAATTTAGTCGAACAATAGACGTATTTGAACAATTAGAATATAATTGAATAACTTTTATTAGGAAAAAATGCATGTTATTTGATGTAATAGTTGTAGATCATTCCTACTTTTGACCCTAAAACTTTTTCTTTACTTAAACTAGACCATCTATATATATATATATAGAGAGAGAATATATATTACACTAAGAAATGAGAATATATCTCAACAATAAGATTAAATACATTGAACCACTAATTATATGTTTATAACATTAGGCAATCACTAATGCAATATTGGTTGTTTTCTAACGCGATACGAAATATATCAATTATCTAAATTAAATATACACGATTAATGCAAAATTGCACCTTTATCCTAAGTTGATTAAAGTCATACAATGTACGCATGCACATCTATACTAACTTGATTATGTTGATTAAAATGCACGAATACACTTCTAAGTTCACGCCTTGATTAAAGTCACACATGTACAACCATGTTCATGAAAACGGCTCGAGAGGGAAAACATATATCATGTGAATTGTGAAACACAATTAAAATGTAGGACTTGACTCATTCCAATTGCCCACATAACATGTATCCAACATAGCACGAGTTGCACATACAAATTCACACTTGCACGGCCACGTTCATGCAATGTGTATAACACTAACAAGTTTTCTTACCGTGCACAATTAATTGCATATACATAAATTTTCTATCCTTAAAAGGAGGGATAATGAATGTCATACATGTGCAGTGGCGGAGCCAAAAATATTTTTAAGAGGGAAAAAAAAATTGTATAAGACCTTTCGCATATTAAGTTAAAAATTAAACACTAAAATTTATAACTAAATAAAAAGTATACTAAAGTTTTTGTACTATAAATTAGAGTTTTCGTTGTTTTTTTTTTATTTATTTAGATGATAGTTAAATTAATTTTATATATTTATTTTGTTTTATCAATAAATTGTTAAATAGATTATATAGTGGCTGATGAATTATTGTATTGATTAGATTAACTAAGAGTGAATTTATAGTAAAATTTACTTAATATCCATCTAAATATATATATATATATGCATATTTTCTTAAAATAAAAGTATAAAACAAAGAGGTTTATTTTGTATATTAATTGTTTAAAGTTATGTTTTATAAATAAATTATCAAATAATATTAAATGATAATTGATAAAGTAGTGTATACAAAATTATATTGAGTTGATTGTATTAATTAAGAGTTAGTGTATACAAAACTATCAAATAAAAGGAGCCTTTTGCAACTCCAAGCACTTACTCCTTCCCTCTACCAGATGAGGTAACATAACAATATGTACTATATCCGCCTAAGGAAAATTAATTTCACTGGAAGCCGGGCACAGTCCCCTCCGTTACCCCCCTTGTCTCCGCCACTATATATGTGTGTGTATCCAGGCGAAAACCTCTCTTACGATAATTAGTGACAACCTCTATGAGACGTTCGATCATGATTATTAGGTCAAGATCCTGCACCTTTCACGCACGATGATACGCTTTTGTTTTTATAAATGCATGCACAATAATGCATGCAAAATCAAGTTTTTCTTTGGTAGAAATATAAAGTGCATGATTGTGCAATATGATTGAAAATACCTAACTATTTACTCATTTTGAATGGTGAACAATAAAAGAAGACAAAGACTATGATGAAACCAAGCAATAAGGAAATCTAGTTTAGACAAATTGCAAATAAAAGAAGACAAAGACAAGATTTTGTAAATATGGAGAAAGAGCATTTTCTAGAGATCAATGTATCCAATTGTGGTTTTTGATTCAAGACTTCTAAAGATCTATGGACAGAGCTGGGATTGCAAAGGAAAGGTGTTTCTAAGGTGGGATAGATCACGGGGGAGGTCTCACTATCCACTATCCCAAATCCAAGGCTCCTAATAAAGGGTTTTGAATCCTTTATTACTTAGAGATACAAGGAAATGAACTATAATCTCAAACCAACCATTCAACCTAAGGGAATATAACTAACCATCACTGGGTAAGTCTTAGGTGAACTCACAAAGGTAAGAGGAAGGCACACTCAAACCTAATAAAGGGTGTTGAGTCCTCTATTACCAAGAAAGGGAATTACCGGGTAAGTCTCTTCCCAAGCTTGGATATAGGTTAGAAAGGTTCAACAAGGCTAGGGTTTAAGCAATCTTGAACCAAGGCTTAATGATAAAATATCAAAGGTACGTTAGAAGAAAAATCGGGTTGTTCTTGTATAAAATCGCCCGATTTTTCACCAAGAACAAATCGATTTTTCTTCTCTACAAAGGTAAAAACAACTCTCAGGGTCGAATATAATGTGAGGCTCGGTCTATCATCATCTTAACCACAATATTCAACAAATCACCCTAGAATCACAAGGGTTTTATCCAACAACACACATTATCTAATCAAGAAAGCAATATAGATCAAGAAAGTAAAGAAACTTGTGAAACTTGAATAAAAACAAGAAATCTTTAACAAAGGTCTTTGGTAATCAAAACTAAATGAAAACTATAACAAAAACTTCGTATCTTGCGTTCAAAAGCAAAAGAATCTAAAAACTAAGTAAACTCAAAGAACTTCCCTTAATATCTTCAATCTTGAATATCGAATCTTGAATGCGTTTCTCCTTCTCCTTCCTGTTGTCTTCTAGGGTTTCTTGAGGCCAATCTGAATGCATTAGGTGTTGCTAGACGTTCCTTATTTATAGAAGAAAGCTAGGGTTTTGAATCTTATCTTTTGACGAAGTCTTGATAAAGATCGGGTAAGACTTATAGAAATAAGGAAAAATAGATATAAATCGGCAAATTTTCTTCTTATGTTGATTCAGTTTTTCTCTTCTACAACATGTTATCTTTTAGCTCCGTCTTCTATCCTTCTTTATGGTATCTTATCATATCTTCTCCTATCTTTTAAGCTCCTTAGCCTTAGTCTTTTAGAGATCCAGCGCTTGCACCTTAGCTGAGACGCAGGTGATGAGCCTTGCATGAGCAGCCCCTACAGCCAGACCACCGCCCTCAGCGCCCTGTTGGCCGCCCCTGCGCCTCCTAGGTCCGCCCCTGTGGATTCTGGTGGGCTGCAACCGCTTTGTTGACCTTGACCCGTGCTTTTGTCTGGCTTCCTTTATAAGCCATCCCTTTTTTTAGTGATGAGGGTTTCTCATCTTCTCCAACCTTCCTCTTCTGCTCACGTTCATCTTCTTCCTTCCTTTCTTCCTTGATCTTCTTTGGATCTTGTGTGAGTTTTAAAGTGTTGTTGAGCTTTGAGCTTATTTTGAGGATGAGAGGTGTTGATGTTGTGCTGTGGGAGCCAACTGAGCTTGTGTTGGTGGTGATCTCTTCCTCTATTTAGGTTGCAGCTGTGGTAAGCTCTTCTTCTTCTTTCTTTCTTCTTTTCCTCCTTTAGTTTAGGATTCCACAAGTTGAATCTTGTGTTGGATCTTCCTAGGCATGTGTTGATGTATATATGTATATATATGTATGTGTATGGCTGCTGGATGATGAAGAAGGAAAGATAGTCGAGTGAAGGATCGAAGAGAAGTCGAAGACGTGCTCACTGCTGTCTAGCCGCCCCTGCACCACCAAGGACCTCCCCCACGCCTGGTGAGCCGCTGCCCCTGCGTTTGGAGCCGCCGCCCCTGCGCCTCCCTGTGTCCAGCTACTGCGTCTTCCTTGTCACGCAGGTGCGTCTTATTCAGGGCTTGCCTAGGATGGCATGGACCCTTTCCTTTCCTAGTGCGAGTGGCTTAGTAGCATGCTAGGTATGTGTGTGAGGATAGGATGATGATGCTTGCGATATCGATATGTGCCGGTTCTGGCTTTGAGGATTTTTAGGTTGTGAGGCTTATAGGTTGATTATGATCCTTATGGATCCCTTGGGTCTAGGTGTCAACCCTTTGATTGATAAGAGATTTGATATATCTCTGTGCCTTGTTATTAGGCAGTGCTGCTATCTGGTTTGAGGTTGATCATGGTTAACAATATCAGAGGTTGAGGTAAGTCCGTAGGACTTACTTACCTACCATCCTTATATTGGGTGTATGCATGAGTGGTGTGTGTTATATGCTTGATAGCATGCGATATCGATTATTACCGACCTATGTTTTATTGATAGCCCCCTTGTAGTGGTAGTAATAACCTTTCCCTTTCATCCTATAAGGAGTTTGGGAGGTTCTCTGAAGTGAGGCCAGACCTGGTATACGGGATGGACTCTTCAACACTCCCTTAGGGTACACGTGTTGTGCGCCGATACCTACTCCAAATGGCTATAGCACCCAGAGGCGAGGATGATACGTTCTTCATGTCACATAATTTCATATATATAGATACGATTTGAGTGGATGACCATATATATAAAGATAATTGAAACGGGTAAATGTGTGGCAACATGATTATGTGTTTATGATTCTATGACTTGTGCTTGTGCTTATGCATTATCTTATATACGAATGGTTAGCTAACGGTTTTATACCGTGTTGTAGATGCTTTGTAGGATAAGAGGACTGTAGAGTTATCCGGCAGGGTGACTAGCCGAGGACTTTCGTACATAGGTGTTGCATGGGCTTTTGGGGATGTTTGTAAATGTTGGATATGTTGTTGTTGTTGTTTTACACTCGGCTATGGTTTTGTATACTCATTTGTTATACAGTTACATCGTTTTATGTATTTGTTTTATATTTGTCGGTGCCTTGTTGTAAGGTCCAGTGAACTTGTTGTCACGATATGGTCAGGATCCATTGTGAGGTCCTAGCCCAGTAGCGCCCCGAGTCCCGCGGAGTTGGGGTGTTACAGAGTTGGTATCAGAGCCTTAGGTTGACAACAATGACACTTGCGACCTGCAATAAAGGTCGGATAGAGAAATAAACAGAACCCGAAAGGGGTTTGATGTTTTAAAAAGGATTTTGGTTTTAAAACTGTGTATATAGCCTTATAAGTTAGGTGTGCATACCACGCAGATGGTTCGGACTAAAGCAACTTCTACTGTGGGCCGGGGTAGAGGCAGACCACCTCTTCCTCCGGTGGCGATAAGATAGGGACCAGTTTCCGTCGCTGATCTGCCAGTGGCGGAGGATGTTCATGAGAAGATTGATGAGAACGTCATTCCTGAGACTAGGAGCGGTGGATCTGCAAGACAACGATCACATCGAGTCCAATCAGATGACTCGGATCATGTCTCTATGAGGGGAACAGAGTTCCGTGCGTACATCAGACGAGTGGAGGAGGCTTGCCAAAGCGGGTAGACGTGCCTCGGATATGCTAGCATAGGAGGGATCTTCTGAGATGTCCCAGGGAGCTACTCAGGTGCCTGTTATACCGGCACGTGCTGCTGAGACTGTTAGAGCTCCAAAGGAGTATAGAGGGCCTCGACTAGATACTTGGTTGAAGGTATTCCATCAGCTAGGAGTACCACCTTTCTCGGGGAAGGTGGGATTGGAGACAGAGGTTTGGATTGGACATGTGGACTCAGCTCTTGAGTCTATTAGATGTCCAGAGGACAGACGGATAGAGGTAGTACATACTCTATTCCGTGACCTAGCTCAATAGTGGTGGAGGACCATGTGGGGTCGAGCCACTAGCTATGACCAAATGAGGAGCATGATCAGAGAGCATTTCTACCATGCCTCACTAAGGAGGGAGAAACAATAGGACTTTGTGGAGGTAGGCTTCGAGGATGTGCCGATAGCATAAGCCATCAGTCGTTTCCAGATGGAGCTGACACTACTAGGTCCAATTGTACCTTCTGAGGACCAACATGTGTATCTGTTCTCCCGCTGACTGAGGGAGAGTACACATTCTTACATGGAGGGTTTCCATTGTGAGTCTTTGACACATTATCAAGACCGGGCCTCCGCTTATGAGCGTGAGAGGGCCAGTCAGAGTGAGGACTTCTCAGACGGGACGGTTTGAGAAGAGACAACGGACTGGGCAGACCAGTGGCGTTGGTGGAGCTTCAGGTTCCAGAAGGAGCAAGAGACGCCAAATTTACCCCTCATATGGTTGCAGAGAAGAGACGACAATGCTTCAATTGTGGCGATCCTGAACATATATGACCAGAGTGTACGAGGACGCCAGTGACTTGCTTCACTTGTGGCAGACCAGGTCATAGAGTTGCCTTCTATAGGCAGGGTAGAGCTATATCATAACAGGGTTCTTCCCCTGCTAGTGTGGCAAGAGGTGGATAGAGGCCACCTCAATAGTAGATACAGGGACAATAGAGAGTCCTAGATCGTCCTTCTACTCAAGGATCTGCTCCCGGGTCAAGTAGAAGTGGTGGGAGTACCACTAACACTAGAGGAGCTCATGGTAGAGTTTATGAGTTGAGGAGTACAGAGGATCTGGCTGCTACAGGTACTATTCTGATTCATGGTTTACTTGTTAAAGTTTTATTTGATACGTGTGTTACGCATTCATTTATTTCTGATGTATGTGTTGAGCATTTGGGTCTAGCTATGATAGAGGGGATAATCTTTGTTATAGGGTTACCTGATGGTAGTAGGGTTAGAGGTACCCGCGAGATACGTGATTGTCCCATTTGTCTAGGGACTCGTGTGTTGCTTGTAGACTTCTTTGTCATGCCATTGGTGCATGAAGAAGCCATTTTGGGTATGGATTGGATGCGTAGACATCGTGCGGTATTAGATATAGGTAGGAGGACTGTGACAGTCTCTACCGAGTTAGGGCAGATAGTGGTATTCCGGGGTTGGGACCTTGGGAAGACGGACTCTGTCATCAGTACGGTGCGTGCAACGATATTGATCGCCTAGGGTTATGAGACCTTCTGGTGTTATGCCATAAGGGATGGGGAGAGTCCAGCATTGGAGGATATTCCAGTGGTCTGTGAGTTTACAGATGTGTTTGCTGAGCCGTCCAGTTTGCCGCCTCAAAGGAGTGTGGACTTCGGCATCGAGTTGGAGCATGGTGCGAGACCGATCTCAAAGGCCCCATATCGTATGACGCCTGTCGAGATGTTGGAGCTGAAGAAACAACTCAAGGAGTTGGCTAAGAAGGGTTTTATCCGCCCTAGCGTATCCCCGTGGGGAGCACCTGTCCTCTTCATGCGGAAGAAGGACGGATCGTTGAGATTATGCATCGGCTACAGAGAATTGAACAAGGTGACCATCAAGAACAAGTATCCACTGCCCCGTATTGACGATTTGCCGGATCAGCTTCAAGGAGCGAATGTGTTTTCCAGGATCGAATTGCGCTCAGGATACCACCAGTTGAGGGTGAGAGAGCAAGACATGCACAAGCCGGCATTTCGAACCCTATATTGATACTACGAGTTTGTAGTGCTGTCATTTGGTCTCACGAATGCCCCAACTATATTCATGGAGTTTATGAATAACATCTTCATCGAATTCCTAGATCAGTTTGTGGTGGTCTTCATAGACGATATGCTGGTGTACTCTCATAGCAGAGAGGAGCATGCAGGACACCTGAGGATTGAGATGCAAGTTTTGGATGCCAACAGTAGCATTCTTGGGTCATATTGTTTTTCCGAAGGGATCAAAGTTGATCCGGCGAAGATACAGTCCGTAGAAGTATGAACGACACCGACGAGTGTCAAGGAAGTGAGTAACTTCTTGGCCTATCCGGCTATTACAGATGCTTTGTGGAGGGATTTTCAATGATTGCCCGTCCACTTACGAGTTTACTAAGGAAGACTACCAGATTTTTATGGTCTGAGCAGTGTGCCTAGAGTTTTGAGGAGTTGAAGAGGCGTTTGACTTTTGCTCCTATCTTGGCAAAACCAGAGGGTATAGAGGATTTTGTGGTTTACAGTGATTCATCCAAGCTAGGCTTGAGATGTGTGTTGATGCAGAGGGGCAGAGTTATTGCATATGCGTCTTGACAGTTGAAGACGTATGAGGAAAACTACCCGACTCATGATCTGGAGTTGGTAGCGGTAGTTCATGCTTTGAAGATTTGTAGACATTACCTGTATGGTGCTATATGTCAGATCTTCACAGACCGTAAGAGTTTGAAGTATATTATTACGCAACGGAAGTTGAATAACCGCAAGCGTAGGTGGCTCGAGTTGATCAAGGACTTTGACCTTGAGATACTGTATCATCCGGAGAAGGCGAACATTGTCACCGACACCTTGTGTAGGAAGACGTCTCGAGAGAAGGCGATTGCGAGACTGACACTTCAGCCTTAGCTGCAGAGAGATTTAGCTTGGCTAGAGTTGGACATCCAGTTTCCTGATGAGGATTCCCAGTTATACGCTTTAGAGGTTCTACCTGATCTGTTGGGCGAGATCCAACAAAAGTAGGGGACCTGCCCGACCGTGATGAGGATTCGAGAGAGGATGTCTTATGGTGAGGCATCACAGTTCTCCATAGGAGCTGATGGAGTGATGAGACACCGCGACCTCGTCTGTGTACCCGCTGATGCGGAGCTGAGACAGAGGATTTTATAGGAGGCTCACTGTACACCTTACTCAGTACATCCAGGTACGAGTAAGATGTACCATATCATATTGGTGGGGAGGGCTGAAGCCCGACGTGACCAGATTTGTGGTACAGTGTGAGACTTGTCAGTAGGTCAAGATAGAGCATTGCAGACTTGGAGGTGAGCTCCATCAACTGCCAGTACCGCAGTGGAACTGGGAGGACATCTCCATGGACTTTGTGACTGGATTGAGGCCTAGTAGGAGTTTTGATGCTATCTGGATTGTAGTTGATAGACTGACAAAGACTACACGTTTTATCCCTATTCGGGAAACATGGTCAGTGAGCAGATTGGCTAAGGAGTACACTAGGCAGATAGTGAGACTCCATGGTGTACCGAGGACGATCTTCTCGTATTGAGATGGACGATTTACCTCGAGATTCTGGCAATAGATTCAGACTACTTTGAGGACGAGTTTGCACTTCAGGACTGCGTTCCACCCTTAGATTGATGGTCAGTCAGAGAGGACCATCCAGACCCTTGAGGATATGCTGTGAGCTTGTGTGTTGGATTGAGGACAAGTATGTACATATCATCTCCCACTAGTTGAGTTCACGTACAACAACAGTTGGCATGCATCGATTGGGATAACCCCATATGAGGCACTGTATGGGCGTAGATGCCGTACACCGCTATGTTGGGATGAGCCTAGCAGTGTTAGTGGTTTAACACCTGATTAGATTCAGGATGATATGGCTCGAGTAGCGCTGATCAAAGAGAGGATGCTGGTTGCACAGAGTCGCCAGAAGTCATATGCAAACAAGAGGCGTCGACCTCTAGAGTTCAAAGTGGGAGCTCATGTCTAGTTGAGAGTATCTCCGACGCAAGGCGTCAGACATTTTGGCATAAAGGGGAAGTTGAGTCCCCGATATGTCGGTCCTTTTGAGATACTGGACAGAGTTGGGAGGGCAGCATACAGATTGGCTTTACCTCCGTGGTTAGAGGGTGTTCATCTTGTATTTCACGTGTCTCAACTGAGGGAGTATATACCAATCCGAGACACATTGTGAGTTATGATGATTTGGTTGTTGAGCCGGACCACACTTTTGTTGAGCATCCGATTGTAGTTCTAGAGCGAGGTATGAGACGCTTGCGTTCGATGGACATTCCCATGTTGAGGATACAGTGGTCGAGACGAGGACCTGATGAGGCTACATGGGAGACTGAGGATAGTTTCCAGAGGAACTATCCAGAGTTTTATGTCGAGATAGATGCACCTATAGGATCGACGAGTAGATCTTAGTGCTATCTTGGTGAGTGTTTTGATTGCGTACTTATGTGCTTTGATGTGTTATTTTCGTGCTAGCTATGATGTGACATATGATCTTATTATATCTTGATATGATAGCTTGAGTTATGATTACAGCTAAAGATGGTTATTTCCTCCATGCTATCTGGATACGATTAGGATTAGCTGGAGATGGTTATTCCTCCACACTACTTCTGACGGACATAGTTTCACTGGAGATGTTTTTCCTCCATACTTGGTGTTATGAGTATGATATGGCTAGAGATGTGTTTCCTCTATGCCCCGTGAGGTGATTATGGCAAGAGATGTGTTTTCTCTATGTATTTGTGATGTTATTATAGTCTGGCTAGAGATGATTTTTCCTCTATGCCTTGGATAGTATATTGATGTTGTTGCTGAAGATGATGATTCCTCCATGCCTGTGTTTTAAGGTTATAGAATGATATAGGTTGTGAACTTTTTGACCGAGGATGTGATGTCTCCGATAGAGAGAGTTATACCTCGGCATATGGGTCTGAGAGGATTTGGTATTATGCAAGTTTCGGGAGGAAACTTATTTTTAGGGGGGGAGGTGAGATGTAAGAGCCTTATTCTTTTAGAGATCCCGCGCCCGCGCCTCAGCTGAGACGTAGTGACTGAGCCTTGCCTGAGCCGCCCCTGCGGCTAGACCACCGCCCCTAACGCCCTATTGGCCACCCCTGCACCTCCTGGGTCCACCCTTGCTGATTCTGGTGGGTTGCAGCCATCTTTGTTGACCTTGACCCGTGCTTTTGTCTAGCTTCCTTTAAAAGATATCCCTTTGATTCCTGATGAGGGTTTCTCATCTTCTCAAGCCTTCCTCTTCTCCTCACGTTCATCTTCTTCCTTCCTTTCTTCCTTGATCTTCTTTTTTTTATCGTCTTTGGATATTGTGTGAGTTTGAGAGTGTTGTTGAGCTTTGAGCTTGGTTTAAGGATGAGAGGTGTTGATGTTGTGCTGTGGGAGCTAACTGAGCTTGTGTTGGTGTTGATCTCTTCCTCTGTTTAGGTTGCAGCTGTGGTAAGCTCTTCTTCTTCTTCTTCTTCTTCTTCTTCTTCTTCTTCTTCTTCTTCTTCTTCTTCTTCTTCTTCTTCTTCTTCTTCTTCTTCTTCTTCTTCTTCTTCTTCTTCTTCTTCTTCTTCTTCTTCTTCTTCTTCTCCTCCTCCTCCTCCTCCTTTAGGTTAGGATTCCACAAGTTGAATCTTGTGTTGGATCTTCCTAGGCATATGTTGATGTCTATATATATATATATATGTATGTGTATGGCTGCTGAATGATGAAGAAGGGAAGATAGTAGAGTGAAGGATCGAAGAGAAGTCGAAGATGTGCTCATTGCTGTCTGGCCGCCTTGCGCCACTAAAGACCTCCACTGTGCCTGGTGAGCCGTCGCCTCTGCGTGTGAAGCCGCCGTCCCTGTGCCTCCCTGTGTCCAACTCCTGCGTCTTCCTTGTAACGCAGGTGCGTCTTATTCAGGGCTTGCCTAGGATGGCATTGTTAGTACCATGCTAGGTATGTGTGTGAGGATAGGATGATGATGATTACGATATCGATATGTGCTAGTTATGGCTTTGAGGATTTGTAGGTTGTGAGGCTTATAGGTTGATTATGATCCTTATGGATGCCTTGAGTCTAGGCGTTACCCCTTGGATTGATAGGAGATTTGATATATCTTTTTGTCTTGTTATCAGGCAATATTGTTATCCGGTTTGAGGTTGATCCTGGTTAATAATATCAGAGGTTGAGGTAATTCCGTAGGACTTACTTAGATACCATCCTTATATTGGGTGTATGCATGATTGATGTGTGTTATATGCTTGATAGCATGCGATATCGATTATTACCGACCTATGTTTTATTGATAGCCCTCTTGCAGTGGCAGTGATAACCTTTCCCTTTCATCTTGTAAGGAGTCTGGGAGGTTCTCTGAAGTCAGGCCATACCTGGTATACGGGATGAACACTTCACCACTCCCTTAGGGTACACGGGTTGTGCGCCGGTACTACTCCAGATGGCTATACCACCCAGAGGCGAGGATGATACGTTCCTCGTGTCACATAGTTTCATATATATATATATATATATATATACGATTTGAGTGGATGACCATATATATAAAGATAATTGAAACGGGTAAATGTGTGGCAACATGATTATGTGTTTATGATTCTATGACTTGTGCTTGTGCTTATGCATTATCTTATATACGAATGGTTAGCTAACGGTTTTATACCGTGTTATAGATGCTTTGCAGGATAGGAGGACTGCAAAGTGATCCGACAGGGTGACTAGCCGAGGATTTCCGTACATAGGTGTTGCATGGGCTTTTGGGGATGTTTGTATATGTTGGATATGTTGTCATTGTTTTACACTCGGCTATGGTTTTGTATACTCTTTTGTTATACAGTTACATCGTTTTATGTATCTGTTTTATATCTGCCGGTGCCTTGTTGTAAGGTCCAATGAACTTGTTGTCAGGCTAGGGTCAAGATCCACTGTGAGATCCTTGCCCAGTAGTGCCCCGAGTCCCGCGGATTTGGGGTGTTACACTGCTAAGTCCAGTATTAGACCTCTATTCTTTCAATGTATATGAATATGGACTTAAGGGCTATTGATTCTTGTCAAATGCATGTAAAAGTGAAGTGAAATACTCACAATATGCATGAATATGATGGTACATAATTCATGTCACCAAAATACCCATACTTGCCTCTTGCTTGTCTCCAAGCAGGACTCAAATCTAGCATACAAGATGTCATGGATTATGTAATGCTTCAAAACTCTTTTTGGAATGTGCTTCTAATTATGGATCACCCTCAAAGTGACGTTTCAAGCCATAAAAGAATCAATGTATGTATCAAATAATTGATAGCATGGAAAGACAGTAACACTTTACTCAAAATCATATATGAAGGGTAAGGTAAAGATATCAAAATAATTAAGAGAAAACAAATCTAAACCATTAAGCCTTAAACACGTGCATAAAGGTCTTAAGGACTTTCAACATAAAGAGGTCAAAGAAACGTGTTAAGGGTGGGAGTGCATATGATATGTAGTGCAAAATCTGGGAAAAGAAACAACTCCATAACTTTAACTTCAAACCACATCCACCAGAAATTAGGCAAACTTCACTTCATAGTTTTTTTTTTTTCAATTTTTACTTTAGTTGAGAACATGGACATACCATGACTCGTTAGGACTATCGATCAATCCGACTTTGGCAAGACACAAACACCCGGATATGTGAATGGTGCCGAGTTACTCATCATCATGATCAATGTCCCCAAACCTATTTTCTATACATAACACATCACTTCACTTTTTCAACTCAACTTCACCATGTTTTTACACTTCACACACTAAAATGCTTCCTAATTCCTGGATAGGTAAAGGGAAGACAAATAATATACACGAAGTGCTAAATGTGAATAAGAAGAAGAAAAAAAGAATAATGAATCGCCTTAATCATTCCAATATGATGTATAAGAACTAATTAAGTGATTTCGACCATTATTTCTCAATCTCATCAAGACATAAATAGCATACAAATTAATACATAGTTTTAAATAAAGAATTTCAAGTCCACATATGCCATAATTCAATCTCAACATACAAGTCATCTTTTGCCAATTCACATACACAATTATCATCATTGAGATCATATCCTCAACGGCCTACACATCACTCTCAACCGTAGCATACAAGTCATCTTTTGCCAATCTCAACATACAAGTCATCTCATGTGCATCGGTGTCCATGGCATCAGTATCATGAACACCATACACATCACTATCAATCTCAACCGTAGCATATGTCGCTAAAACCTCATCATCAGCATCAACATCATCCTCAACGGCCTCATCTGAACTGCCGGAATCCTCCAACCCCTCCTTCAATTAGTGTTGATTCGTGATCGTGTACTCGCACTTCCAACTTCCAAGCTATCTCTCTCGGTTGCCTCTCCCAAGGCATGGCGACGTAAGGAGCGCCACACCCTCGGGGAAACAAAATCCCGCGAGAAATAAACTATTGAAGTCCCAAGGGATGAGCCTCTATAGCTAAGCTACAAGCTGATAAATCTAAACTTAAGGCTTTAGCTATGCGGGTAACAAGTCCTCCTACACATATATCTCCACCGGACTTGTTACCAAATTCTCTAGACAGTCAGCGAGCATGGTGGGGGTATTTGAGACGGTACCTGTGGTCATGCAATAAATGATGTACAACTCATCCGCCTTAACTTTTTGTGGAGTCTCTGTTCTTGCAAACATCGTCTCGCTAAGGATCCGGTGAGCCAACTTGAAGGAGAGATTATAGATACTTTTCTCCTTCCAATTTCCGGCCCTCCACATATCGTTTCCTCCTTTCCCAACAACTATGCTCTCCCAGAATCAACTAGGATTAACACTCCTAGGAAAAGTATCTGTAGAGGATGTTGGAAAGCCAAACATGTTCCCAAATAAAGCAATCAGAAACTCTTTATTCTTGTTCAACAATCTAAATTTCACCTTCCTCTCCCTAGGAAACTTAGGAATTCCATAGTAATTTCCTCAAAGGTATCTTCTCTAATTCGTACTGTTCGCTCCAAACGGTGTGTGCAAGCTTTAAATTTATAACCCAAGAAGTATGCTTGAACAAATATGCGAACCCGCAGTGTACGGGTCAATTGTAATAAAAAGCATGAATTTCACGGATCGATCACAGGGACTTAGGTGAAACAAAACACATAATTGGTTGTCAAGTATTGCAATTAACCAAAAGCAATTAAAGCAATCAAATACGATATAAAAGTCTAGTAAGGGGAAATGCGGATTCTAGGGATTAAAGCATCCAATTGTGGTTCCGACTCAAGATCTCAAAGGATAACGCGGACAAAGCTGAGGTTTGCAAAGGGAAGGTGTTTCTAAGGTGGGAATAGATCACCAGGTAAGTCTCACTACTCACTATCCCATACCAAAGACCTATTACTAGGTAAGTCTCAAGGTACTAAGGAAAGGAATTATAATCTCAAACCAACACACCACCTAAGGGAATAGAATCAACCTTTACCGGGTAAGTCTCAGGCTAACTCACAAAGATGGGATGAAGGAACACTCAAACCCCAATAAAGGATAACCTTTATTACCTACACTCATGATCTTAGGTAAACAAACAAAGGAATCACCGGGTAAGTCTCATCCTAGGCTTGCATTGAACCAGGACGGGTGTAATAAGAATAGGATTTGGCAAACTAGAACACTTAACTTCAGAATAGGTTCAGAAAAGGTCACCTCGTTCAGTCAAGTTCCACCCCGGCCGAGATGTTCATCGACTGAGCAAGGTGTTCTAGGGTTAAGGTTAAAGACTCGAGCTTTCAGGGTCCTGCTGGGATTAAGATCATTCTATCATCGTCTTCCCCACAACTTTCAGCCAATCACCCTAGAATCGCATAAGAAACTTAGCCAATAATTATCATGATGATAATAATCAAATATATGGAATGAGAATCAATATTCGAACAAGAAAACCTTAAGAAAAAGGCCTCAATAACTAAATCAAATATCAAACAACAAGCGTTTCTTAAGTCACAAATCAACAAAGACAAATAACCAAAAACACAATCTAAGAAAGTTTTACAAACTCCTTCAAAAGCTATCTCGAAACTAGATTCCTTCCTTCCTTGATCTTCAATCCTTCAATCCTTCCTTCAACTCTTCAGAAAATACTCCAGAAATCTCTTTAATCCGTAGATTATTGGATGTGTAGAAGATGGCTAATTTATGGAAAATCCAACCCTTTATATAGGAGAATTATCTTACAAAGATAATAATATCTTAAAAAGATAAATTCCTAGAAAATATATCCATATCTCTAAAATAGATCTCCCAAAAACAATATCTTCCTTCTAGTAATCCAGCCCAAAAATATAAGATCTCTTCTTTCCAAAATTAAAAGATCGCAGCCAAAAATATGGATGTCGCCAGCGGCAGGGTGTTCGCCTCGGTCGGGACGCTCCTCAAGATCACCTCGGTCGAGGTGACACTGTAGTTGACCGAGGTGAATCTCAATTGAATGTGAAATCTCTCGAATCTGGTCCAAAGTAAATCTTCTTGATCATTTCTATGCTTCCTGAGTTCTTCCTAAAGCTCCAGAATGTAGCTCCAATGACTCCTTAGCTCCTTAGCTCTATTTTAGTCCAAATTGTGCCATTTTACCTACAATTACAACGAAACTAGGTGTAGACCTCGATTCCCGTAAAGGTAGATGAAACAACAATATAATCACATAATATACATCCATACATGCAGATTTATGAATATAAAACGTCTTAACCAGCCCCAAAATATAGACTATAATACATGCTATCAAAATACCCCATACATGTCCCTTGCTTGTCCCCAAGCAAGTTCCAAATCTTAAGTACAAGATAGAATGGATTATAGGTCAGAAAAAATCAATGAAAAGCACTTCAAAACATTTTGGTGGTGTGCTCCACTCATAGATCACTCTAAGAGAATGCTTCATGGAAAATAAAATCAATACATGATCAAAACATTTTATGAATATAGGAAAGTTCTTCATCTTTGCATAAAATCATAGAATGCATAATATATCATATTTATCGAAATCAATCATGTATAATCCAGTTTAAACCACCAAGTCAATCAACAAGCTCGAGGTCTCAAGGGCTTCCAAAAGAGGTCAAGAAACGTGTCAAGGTGGGATGTATATTGGGAATGTGGTGCTAGAATCTAGTTTAAACCACCAGTTTTTTGACGTTCTTCTCAAACAAAAACCTGTATGCATGCATGTAATGGCGGATAAGCACATAGAACCAAGTAACAAAATAAAATCATAAATATCCAATGAAGTCATACAAGCATACACACGTAATGTCAAATCATACATCCAAATACCCCATACTTGGGACACATTGTCCCAATGGGTCAAATAAGAGTCAAGGAAAACAGGAAACTCACCGGACCTAGCCAAACTGCATAATAAATAAAGGAAAGAAATCCATGCAATGTCTAATCATAGTCAGTTGGTGGCGGTGGTGGTGGATGTGGAATATATGGGTGCTGAGATGGATCAAATGGGTACCCCATGATATGCTGGAACTTGATCTCCATCATGCGCTGCTGGTAATGTTGGCTCTTTCTAATCCGATGCATCCAGCCATCAGTGTATCAACGCTCATCCTCAAAGCGCTGGGATGTATCCACTGTCACAGTTGCGTAGGAGTCGATCATCTGCTCAGTCAGCTCATCAATCCGTCGGTGAACTACTGGATCTTTGAGTTTGCGGACTCTACGCCGGGCAGGTCGGGATGGTGCTGCTGCATCCTTTTCTGTCGCCTCGTCATCTAAATTGACAACTGGCACACTAGGACCGGCAATATCAGTACCGGTCTCCATGGCAGTTCCGCCATCATCATACTCTTCCTCATCCTCAGCTGGTGCAACATCTCTAGCATCCTGTAAGTAGGGAAGCCAAGCAGAAGAACAATACTGCTGGTCAAAGATTATGAACTAAGCTGACCAAAGAATGCCCTAAGGAACAGTCGTCTCCCAAGGCATAGCTACGTACGGTGTACTAAGACCACGAGGAACCAAAATGCGCCTCGTGATCATCTCCTGAAGTCCAAGCGGCTTCCCAGCCGCTACCAATGTACATGCACTCAGTTCCAGACCCATAACTGTAGCAATATGGGTCACTAATCCTCCGCAACAGATGTCTCCCTTGGACTTGCCCTTGATCCTATGCAAGTCCTCAGCCAACATGCCTCCAAAGTCAAGCACTCCCCTAGTCACCATACAAAATAAGCTCAATAGCGCTCCTTGTATGATCTTCTGGGGCGTCTTAGTACGCGCCAAAAGTGTCTCGTTGAATATGCAGTGGGCAAGACGGAAGCTAGATGGAAGATAATACGCTCTCTAGAGTCCCCAAGTCTCCATCTATCGCTGTGCTCAACCACATGGGCTATCTGCCATTAAAAATATCGAGCTATGGCTCGGGAAGGAAAATCAGTCACGGTGGGAGTCGGGAAGCCAAAAACCTCTCGAAACTGGTCCATCGGCACAATATAATTCCGGTTTAGCAACCGGACTTGATGATGTTCCTCTCAGGTACGTGAGTGACAGAACTCACGAACTCCATAGTCGGCTCTAGGTAGGCTGGAGCTCGGATCTCCATAAACTCCTCCAGCCCTACCATCGAAATCATCTTCCTCAAGTCCTCCGCTACGTGGAGGCACTTGAAGGCAGAAATATCTAAAAATCACGGGGCAACTATGGGACGCCCGCAAATCTTGTCAAAATCAGCTTGGTGATGCTCATGGATCACCGGTATAGTGGGACGAAATGCAGAAGAAGGGGAAGAACCACTGGGACCATCCCTTAGAACCAGCTGGCGATCGGATCTGTTGCTCATAATTGCTGACAGGAAGAACACCTCGGTTGCTCTGACAACCACCTCGGCCGAGACACAGTCGATCCGACCGAGGAGAAGGGCTGTTCGATTTCACTCTCGGATTTTCCAGTTATTTTCCCCCAAAATCACTACCAATTGCTTCTTATGGGGTACTTATATCCTTTTCAGCAATAATAATCGGCAACCAGATCCAGATCTGTCCTAAATCGGTGAAAAGAGAGAAGTTAGGGTTTTTGAACAATTTACCATTTTTACGCGGTTTCGGAGCATTTTTCTCGGAGTTTGTTGCTTGAAGTCCGATCCTCTTGCTTCTTCCGGTGCAAACGATCCAAAAATTGTGGAAAACGAGCAAGAAACGAGGAAACGAGGAGAATAAGCGCCTCGGTCGAGACTCGTTTGAGAGGGAAAATAGAGGAGAGAGAAATGCGATTCGCCTTTTATACCCCTCGCTGAATCTGATATCACCTCGGTCGAGGTGGTCCCGACCGGACCGAGGTGTCTGACTGGGTTATCAACCCTAGTCGCCTCGGTTGCTGATTACGTGATTTATGATGTTAGTATAGGCATACATTTAGATAGTTTTTCCCGTTATTCATGCACGGTTTGACATTAGTTCACGACGTTTACACTCATTTCATGCATATTTCTAGAAAAGACGTCTACACGAGCTTTTGTCGGTTTTGTAGGTATTTCGGGGATCTTTTGGACATTAATCGATACATTTGAGGATCAAGCCTCACCGTGGTACATATCCAAGACCTTGAAGGAACATAATTGGAGCAACAAAGGACACAAAGACCACTATTGGTGCAAGCAATGGAGCAACTCATGGCTAGACGATCATATCATGCTTCTGTTGAAGAAAATCGACCTACACCCAGGAAAATCGGCCGATTTTTCCTACTGGGTCGATTTTTGGGCCTTTGACAGCTTAAGCCACGTGTCCCATGATCTCTTGTCCGGCCTTGCTCTTGGTGGAGAATATAAGTGGTCCTTCAAAGCTGTTGCTGGTCTCTCCATTCTCCCTCTTACACACATCCTCTAGGATCTTCCCAAAAGACTCTTCCATTGGAAGCTCTCTTCAAGACACCCTTGTGGGTGTTCTTGAGGGAGATTAGTGTAGATTTCAATTTCATAGTGAGATTTGAGTGATTTTTGTGAAGAAACTTGTTCAAGGTAGTAAGATCTGACTTGGAGCTACATTTGGTGTGTTGAAAGACTTGTTTTGAGTTCAAATCCAGCTAAGTTTCATTGCTTTCATCTCCTTACTTCATCTTCTTGCTATGGACTCCATGTATGCTTGTATGATGATTTTAGATCTTGAAATGCATGTTGTTGGCTAGTTTATTGTGATTCTGGAGTGATGGATTGATGGTCATGGCTAGGGTGATGATAGGATAGACTTATATGTTAGTTTAGGATGATTTGTATGCACGAAACCCATTTCAGAGAGAAAAATTGGGTTGTTCATCATGCTAGATCGGCCGATTTTTCCATGATCCACCCGATTTTCTTCTCTGTTGATCTTTAATTGATGAATTTGTATGTTAGGGTGTTAAGTTGTTAAAATCCTAGTGTTTATTAAGCTTAATTTAGCTTAGGTTCACCTAATGCTATCAACCTAAGTGAGGGAAGAGATCTACCCGATGATTTCCGATCTTAGATACCTAAGATGATGAATTCTAGGTAGTAGTGAGCCTCACAAGCCGCTATTGGATTGAGTGTGCTAGGATTATTGCTTGAGACTTATCTTTTCCGAGACTTACCCGGTAAGGAGAGGTTTGCCCCTTAAGTAGTGTCCGGTTTGTGTAGAATTTCCAACCTTACCTCCTTGAGACTTACCCGGTAATAGGGGTTTGGTCCGGGGTTAGTGAAGCATGAGACTTACCCGGTAATTGCTTCCATTAGAGAAACACCCTTTCCCAACACCGCAGCTTTGTCCTTAGAATCTTTAGAACCTTGAGTCCAATGCCATAATCGGAATTCCTAACCTCTAGAATCCACTTTCTTACCTCTTATCTCCTATCTTTGTGTTTGTGTGTTTAGTTTGCTTGATTGTGTTCACATACTTGTGATCTTTGTTTGATCACCCAAAACCCTCCAAAAACATTGTGTTTTCCATTTTCTTTATTCCTCATCTTATCTTAGTCTAGATTTACACTATCTTTGATCATTGAATGACTTAGTTTCACCTCAGTCCTTGAGTTCGACCTCGGAATACTTTTCTTTCTACAAACGACCCGTACACTGCGGGTTTTGCTAGGTAGTTTAGGATTTAGTTCGAGTTTATAAATGTAAAGCTTTTTGTGCTATTTCCTAGCGTGACAAGTTTTTGGCGCCGTTGCCGGGGACTAGGTTAAGATTAAGTCATTTGCTTGTGATTGCTTTTAGTGTTTATCTTTCTTGTTACTTTTGATCTTGTGTGTTTTTGTCTTTGCCTTTTCATGTTTGCCATGGACGGGTTGTACCTCCAAGACGACCTTGACAACATGGAGTATGAGGAGTGGATGGAAGGCCAAGATCTAGGACCTCTCCATGATGAGTTTGAGTATTGGGAGGAGTTTAATGCATATCATGAGTCCCATGATCAAGCTCACATGACTACATTACCTCATGAGGAACCTCACCATCAACTTCATGAAGATCGATTGGAATCAATGCTAGAGGAAATGTTGAGGAAGATGGATGATCTAGAAAGCAACCTTGCTTCCATTTCTAGTTCCCACATGGAGCTTGAAGCGGAAGTATGTCATCAAGAGGAGGTTCACCACGAGGAGATCCAAGAATTGCCCGAATTAACCATGATCATTAAGGAACTTCAAGAAGAGTTGGATGAAGCTTGGGAGCAAGTGAGGCTAAGGGATTTGGCCCTGAAGGATGAAAGAAGATTGAATTTCGAGAGGGAAGAACAAGTGAGGAGGAAGATTGAAGAGATTAGGAATGCTCTTATGCTAGGAGATCCTACCATCCTTCAAGGCTTACCTCCACCTCCTTCACCTTTGGAGGAGTGCAATGAAGTATTCTCACCCCCGGACATCCTTGCCATCAACCCTGGAACCACACTTGGAGAGCTCACGAGGGAGAGCCCCAATTTAACTTCAACTCCTACGAATCCTTTCTTGCTTGCCCGGAGTACACACGAAGATTGGAGCCCCTTTCCTAAGGAGTTTCCCATGTTGAATGATGGAGGCAAGCATGATGAATCCATGATGGTTATGGAGCACCTCAATGAAGAATTCTTTCCAAGAACCGGCCTTCTTTGGATCATAGAGGATGAGGATGACAAGCATCTCACCGGTGTGACCGTGGAGTACCAATTGTCTAAGTATGGGGTGGCACCTATGGGTGCAACTCCATACTATCATCAAAGGAGCGGTGATGAAGGAGTCTACTACTCACCGGTGAAGAGAAAACTTAAGGCTTATTTGGGCATCAAGTGGCCCTTGCTTGTCATCATGGATGCCGGAAAGTGATGGTTGCTTGGACTCCTCAAGCAAACCATGGTATTCGAAGTGGATTGACACATCCTCGGAGTTTGGTCAAGCTAATGACCTTAAAGAAGCGCTTAATGGGAGGCAACCCATTGGTACATGCCTTTCCCTTTTATTTTTCTTGTTTTTGTTTGATTTTGCTTTTGGTGTGCTTTGTTTTTCTTTTGTGTTTTTTGGGTGCTAGATCTTGTTGTTATCATGTGTGATGAGATGCTGGAGGTCATGTGAAAACCTCATGGAACTGTTGAGAAGAAGGCACAAGATCCAAGCACATGGACGAGGAAGAAAGTACCCAGGAAAATCGGACTGTTCTTCACAGAAATCGGCCGATTTTCCTGGGTAGCTGGTCCGATTTTTCCTTTGTAAAGGAAAGTGATGGTCTCCAATCAAGCATGGGTGGAGCGGACGTGGAACTTGGACGGCTTGCGGTGCCAAGCGCGGGTTCCGACACCTTAATGAACATCAAGAGCTCTCTACCATCCTTGATCGATCATCCACCATCATCATTCAATGAGAACCGAAATGCCAAAGCATCACCAATTTTACATTGTGAGGACTCTCTTTCACTTCTTTATTTAGTTTACACATTAGGGACAATGTGTTTCTAAGTATGGGGTGGGGTTTTCATAATCACTTGCATGATTAACATCTAGAATAGTTTAATATTGTCACATGTTTCATTATGTCTTGCATTGTACATACTTTTTTCGAAAAATCCAAAAAAATCAGAAAATTTAAAAATATTTAGTGCTTCTAAAGCTTGGGAATGACCCTTATGATGAAAATTGTCTTGTGAATTGGCTATGGATGGCCTTATGTGTTGAATAGATGAATACATATGTGGACTTGAAATACTTATCTCGAATCCCATGAATGACTTGTGATCATGAATGTTTACCTTGATTGAATTGAGTATTGAAAGTCGAAATTACATGCTAGTTCTTGCATATCATTTAGGAATGAATGAGGCAATTCATCTTTCTCTACTTCTCATCTTGATCATGTTGTTTGAGCACCTCAATTGATGAAAAATTTTACCTCTTTTGACCCATCCGGGACTAGGAGCATGCTAGTGTGTTGATGTGTGTGAAAAGCAAGTGCGGGGTGAAGTTGTTGATGAAAAGAATGTCATGAATGAAATGCTGAAATTTTTGTGAAAGTGTAGCCAAAAATATAGGTTTGGGGACATTGGTTTAAATGACAAGTAACTCGGTACACTTCACATAATCGGGTGTTGGTGCCTTTCCAAAGTCAAATAAACCGATAGTCCTAACGAGCTTTGGTATGTGTGCCCGGTGTGGATGCACCTCGAAAAAATAGAAAAAGCCCGAGGACGGCTAATCACCAAGGTTTCGGCTTTTGTACACCAATGCCATTGTCTCAAAAATAAAAGAAAAGAAAGAAAAGATGGAGAAAATTATACACTTGTTGGGAAGTTGAGCAAAAACGAGATTGTGGAGTTAGTTCCTTTCCCGGATTAGCATCACATGACCTAGAAATTCCCACCTAATCACAACGTTTCTTAGCCTTTTCTTTCCTAAGTCCTTGTGACCTAAATGCACATGTGTAAGACTTAGTGATCTAGATTGGACATACTCATGATCATCTTGATTTCTTCATTTTTACCTCTCATACATGCTTTCTAGTTAAGTGTAATTGTCTTTCCATGCCTTCATTCATTTTATGCATATTGCTTGTCCATTGCTATGAAACATGACTATGAAGGTGATCCAATGTTAGAAGCACAATTCCAAAAAGATTTTGTTGTTTTTCTGCATGCATAAATCACGTCATCTCCTAGTCTATAGTTGGGTCTTGCTCGGGGACGAGCAAATCTTAAGTATGGGGTATTTTGATAACGTGATTTATGACATTAGTATAGGCATACATTTAGATAGTTTTTCCCGTTATTCATGCACGGTTTGACATTAGTTCACGACGTTTACACTCATTTCATGCATATTTCTAGAAAAGACGTCTACACGAGCTTTTGTCGGTTTTGTAGGTATTTCGGGGATCTTTTGGACATTAATCGATACATTCGAGGATCAAGCCTCACGGTGGTACATATCCAAGACCTTGAAGGAACATAATTGGAGCAACAAAGGACACAAAGACCACTATTGGTGCAAGCAATGGAGCAACTCATGGCTAGACGATCATAGCATGCTTCTGTTGAAGAAAATCGACCTACACCCAGGAAAATCGGCCGATTTTTCCTACTGGGTCGATTTTTGGGCCTTTGACAGCTTAAGCCACGTGTCCCACGATCTCTTGTCCGGCCTTGCTCTTGGTGGAGAATATAAGTGGTCCTTCAAAGCTGTTGCTGGTCTCTCCATTCTCCCTCTCACACACATCCTCTAGGATCTTTCCAAAAGACTCTTCCATTGGAAGCTCTCTTCAAGACACCCTTGTGGGTGTTCTTGAGGGAGATTAGTGTAGATTTCTGATAACACGATTTATGAGCTAGTTTTAGGTAGTCATTTAGATAGATTTCTCACTCATTCATGCACGGTTTAGCACTAGTTCATGACGTTTTGCACTCAATTCACGTATTTTGTCGAGATAGACGTCTACTCGGACTTTTGCTTGCTTTGTAGGTAATTTGGGAGATTTAAGAGCCTAATCGATACATCCGAGGATCATTCCTCGAGATGACACACTTCCGGACTCATTGGAATGCAAGCTAAGGGCTAAGGAGGACTCATGGAACCTTGCCAACACAAACCATGCACCAAATCATGGCTTAACGAGCCTAGGAGAAGCTTCTGACAGAAACCACGGTCTAGGCCCTTTCCACGGCCGTGGTTATGCCCGTAATTCTTGCCAGGACCACGTTGACAGCTGGCCACGATCTCTTCCATTGCTCTTGCATCTTAGTGGGTATTTAAAGGATTTTGCAGGCTGTAATTGGGGATCTCTCTCCTCTCTTTTGACCTATCTTCTTCCCCAAAACTCTTCTCCATTGTTGCCTCTCTTCCAAGCACCCATTAGGGGTGTTCTTGGAAGAGATTAGTGTAGATTCTCGTTTTAGAGTGAGATTAGATTGGATTCGAGTGAAGCTTCGATTGTTGTCAAGTTGGATTAGCTCTTGGAGCCTTGTAAGGATTTGGTAATTTCTATTCTATGCTTTTAATGTCTTTTCTTTGGATCGTTCTTGAAATGAATGTTCTTCATCATTTGACCATGACTTGCAAGCATGTTTTGATTGTGAAGTTTGATCTTGAAATGAATGTTATTGGCTAGATAGATGTGGTTCTAGAGTGAAGGAATAATGTTTGTGATTTGGACTATGATTGTATTGCTTCCATGTTAGCTTAGGATCGATTTGTATTCGAAATCCCAACTCGGAACCAAACCACGGCTTGTTCTTCATGCTTCCACGGCCGTGGTTTAGCATGATCCACCCGTGTTTTTATTCTGTTGTTCTTATATTGTTGAATCTTGATGTTTGGATGTAGATGTGTTGAAATCCTAGTGTTTGTTGAGCTCAATCTAACTTAGGGCAACCTATTGTTAGCAAACTAATTGAGGAATGAGACTTACCCGGTAATTTCCCCTCTTAGATACCTAAGATGATGAACTCTAGGTAGTAGTGAGCCAAAAAAGCCGCTATTGGATTGAGTGTGCTAGGATCGTTACCTAAGACTTACCTTTTCCGAGACTTACCCGGTAAGGAGGGGTTTGACCCTTAGGTAGTGGCCGGTTTGTGTGGAATTCCATCCTTTAGGCTCTTTGAGACTTACCCGGTGATGAGACCTTAGGATTGGATTAGTGGATGCATGAGACTTACCCGGTAATTGCTCCCATTAGAGAAACACCCAACTCCGAACAACCACAACCTTCCTTAGACCTTTAGAAACATGAGTCCATAATCATATTCGGAATTCCGAACCTCTAGAATCCATTTCCTTACCTCTTATCTCTCATCTTTTGTTTGTGTTTTGTGTTGCTTGATTTTGTTGATATATTTGTGATCTTTGTTTGATCATCCAAAACCCTCCAAAAACATTGTGTTTTCCATTTTCTTTATTTCTCATCTCATTCTTAGTCTAGATTCACACTATCTTCGATCATTGAATGACTTAGTTTCACCTCAGTCCTTGAGTTCGACCTCGGAATACTTCCCTTTCTACAAAACGACCCGTACACTGCGGGTTTCGCTAGGTAGTTTAGGATTTAGTTCGAGTTATAAATGTAAAGTTTTTTGTGCTATTTCCTAGCGTAACAATTTCAATTTCATAGTGAGATTTGAGTGATTTTTGTGAAGAAACTTGTTGAAGGTTGTAAGATCTGACTTGGAGCTACATTTGGTGTGTTGAAAGACTTGTTTTGAGTTCAAATCCAGCTAAGTTTCATTGCTTTTATCTCCTTACTTCATCTTCTTGCTATGGACTCCATGTATGCTTGTATGATGATTTTAGATCTTGAAATGCATGTTTTTGGCTAGTTTATTGTGATTCTAGAGTGATGGATTGATGGTCATGGCTAGGGTGATGATAGGATAGACTTATATGTTAGTTTAGGATGATTTGTATGCACGAAACCCATTCCAGAGAGAAAAATCGGGTTGTTCATCATGCTAGATCGGCCGATTTTTCCATCCGATTTTCTTCTCTGTTGATCTTTAATTGATGAATCTGTATGTTAGGGTGTTAGGTTGTTGAAATCCTAGTGTTTATTAAGCTTAATTTAGCTTAGGTTCACCTAATGCTATCAACCTAAGTGAGGGAAGAGATCTACCCGATGATTTCCGATCTTAGATACCTAAGATGATGAATTCTAGGTAGTAGTGAGCCTCACAAGCCGCTATTGGATTGAGTGTGCTAGGATTATTGCTTGAGACTTATCTTTTCCGAGACTTACCCGGTAAGGAGAGGTTTGCCCCTTAAGTAGTGTCCGGTTTGTGTAGAATTTCCAACCTTACCTCCTTGAGACTTACCCGGTAATAGGGGTTTGGTGCGGGATTAGTGAAGCATGAGACTTACCCGGTAATTGCTTCCATTAGAGAAACACCCTTTCCCAACACCGCAGCTTTGTCCTTAGAATCTTTAGAACCTTGAGTCCAATGCCATAATCGGAATTCCTAACCTCTAGAATCCACTTTCTTACCTCTTATCTCCTATCTTTGTGTTTGTGTGTTTAGTTTGCTTGATTGTGTTCACATACTTGTGATCTTTGTTTGATCACCCAAAACCCTCCAAAAACATTGTGTTTTCCATTTTCTTTATTCCTCATCTTATCTTAGTCTAGATTTACACTATCTTTGATCATTGAATGACTTAGTTTCACCTCAGTCCTTGAGTTCGACCTCGGAATACTTTCCTTTCTACAAACGACCCGTACACTGCGGGTTTTGCTAGGTAGTTTAGGATTTAGCTCAAGTTTATAAATGTAAAGCTTTTTGTGCTATTTCCTAGCGTGACAGTTGCCAAAGAACATCTCGGTCGAGGCGTTGTGACAACAACCGAGATGTGTCTCAGTCAAACCCCATCTTCTCAATTTCTCGAACTTCTGTCCTTCCAGTGTAGCTTCTGAGCTGTAATCCTTTCTTAGAGAGTACCTGGTTTCTATCTAGGACGCCAAAAACAAAGCAAAGCAAAGCAAAAGCAAATTATTAAACTAAGCTAGAAAGGGGAAAAGAAAGCGATACCTTGGGTTGCCTCCCAAGAAGCGCTTCATTTAAGGTCGCTAGCTGGACCGTACGACATCCTTAAACAAGGTATAGTGGTGCAATCTCCTCAACCTGGACTTCCGGTTGGCACTTCTTAAGCCTATGACCATTGACCTTAAAGTTCCTGCTTGTTTCATCCCAAATCTCAACTGCACCATAAGGAAAGACATGTTTTACAACGTAAGGTCCTGTCCATCTAGATTTTAACTTACCTGGAAAGAGGCAAAGGCTGGAGTTAAAGAGTAGAACTAAATCTCCTTCTTTGAATTCCTTAGGAATGATATGCTTGTCATGCCATCTCTTTGTTCTTAACTTGTAGATCTTGGCATTCTCATAACCGTTTAAGCAACTCTTCCAACTCATTGATGTCCAATAGCCTCTTTTCTCCGGCTTCCTTGATATCGAAATTCAACCACTTGATGGCCACATATGCCTTGTGCTCCAGCTCAACGGGTAGATGACAAGACTTCCCATGTACCAAATTGTAAGGGGTGGTACCAATGGGAGTCTTGAATGCAGTCCTATAAGCCCAAAGAGCGCCGTCCAACTTCATGGACCAATCCTTCCTCGTCCTAGAGACGGTCTTCTCCAAAATTTTCTTGATTTCTCTATTCGAGATTTCGACAGTCCACTAGTTTGAGGGTGATAAGGGGTTGCTACCTTGTAGGTTACCCCATACTTCGATAGAAGTGCCTTAAACTTCCGATTGATGAAATGCGTCCCTCCATTGCTGATCATAATGCGTGGTGTCCCAAATCTTGGAAAGATAGTTCGATTGAAGAACTTCACAACCACCATGGCGTCATTAGTGGGAGAGGCAATGGCTTCCACCCATCTAGAGACGTAGTCAACAGCTAGGAGAATGTAGAGGTTCCCTGCGGATGATGGGAAGGGTCCCACATAATCAACTCCCCATACATCGAAGATCTCAACCTCTTGAATATTGTTGAGTGGCATCTCGTTCCTTTTAGACAAGTTCCCTGTTCTTTGGCATGCATCACAAGAAACAATAAACGTTTGCACATCCTTAAATAATGTAGGCCAAAATAAACCAGAACGTAATACCTTAGCGCATGTTTTGTGAGCGCTAGCATGTCCTCCACAAGGAAGCGAATGACAATGCCGTATAACACTAGCAACTTCATCCTCTAGAATGCATCGTCGAAGCATTCTATCCGGACCTCTCTTAAACAGTAGAGGTTCATTCTAGTAGCAGTGGCGTACATCCTTAAAGAATTTCTTCCTTTGAGCGTACGTCAATCCAGGCGGTATTTCTTGGCAAACAAGATAATTAACAATATCAGCATACCAAGGCTCTTTACTATTAGAAGCTTGATGGAGCCAGTGCTCCACCAATTGTAAATGAGTCTCAGAAAAGGGTTTAGGAAGTTTGTTGTTCTCAGTTGACAACATCTCGCTTGCTGTCTCGGCCGGTGTCCGAGGTGGGTGACCGAGATGTTCTTCAGATAAGAACACCTCGCTCGGTCCAGAAAGTGCCTCGGTCGAGGTATTGGAACTGGGACCGAAACTTGATTTTCTCCTCTCCTGGATTAGTTTCTCAATCTTAGCTCCTGGATCTGCTTCCAGTGCCTTTAAGCTCCGTATATCTACATCACAAGAAACATCTATACCTTCCTCTATTAAGCTAAAACTAAGAACTCTTTCAAGAGGCTAATTAATAAGGATAGAGCTCACCAATTCTCTTGATTCTTCTTCATCATAGATGTTAAAGATATCATCCTCCAGCGGCTCTCTTTCATTGTAACAAGCAATGCAAATTCCACTTGATCTCCACCAATGTTGAATTTCAACTTGGCGTTCTTACAATCCACATTGCAACCCGAAGTTGCTAGAAATGGTCTCCCGAGAATGATAGGAACGGGATAATCTGCGGGTATATCAAGTACAACAAAGTCTATAGGTAAATAGAAATTACCTAGCTTGATGGGAACGCCTTCCAAGATGCCCACGAGATGGTTAATGGAGCGATCCGCCATGTATAGCCTTATCTTCACCGGCTTGGGCTCTCCAAGTTCGATCTTCCCACATAGCTCCAGTGGGATGATGCTCACGTTGGCTCCTAGATCACACAACGCCTCACAAGTTACATCCCCAACTTGAATGGGAATGCAAAATGAGCCGGGATCTCTCAATTTGGGCGGCATCTTCTCCTTCATGATTTGAATGAGATCCGAAGACTTAGATGTCATCCTAACTTCTCCAAAGTCTTCCAGCTTCCTCTTCCTTGATAGAATCTCTTTTAAGAACTTCCCATAGGCGGGCATCCCTAGAATAGCATCAAGGAAAGGGATGTTAATGTGTAGTTTATTCATCAAGTCAAGAAACTTACCAAATTGCTTGTCTAGATGTGCTCTGACCCTTGACTGGGGGAATGTAAGTGGTGGTTTATAAGCAGGAGGTGGAACATAAACTTCAGATTTGTCCTTCGCTTTCTGGGACTCCACCTCTGATGGCACCTCGACCGAAGTGTTCCTCGTCTGATCCTGGACCGAAGCGTTCTTTGTTTGCACTGGCACCGACCGAGGTACTGGATCTGCAGTTTTCAGTCCACTTCTCGTCATTATTGCCATAATCTGTCCTTTGGGGTTGCTCTCTGTCCTTGGTGGGAGCTTCCCTGGGTCTCTTGACGCTTCATTGGCCTTATTAAAGAATTGTTGCTGTAAGGCTTTTTGTGCCTTTGAAAATGAAGTCATCTACGTCTCCATAGTGTTGAGCTTGATCAAAATTTCCTCTAGCACGACATCTTTCTTCTATTGCTGGGACGAACTTGATTCAAGCTCCTGGCTCTTCAATGGAGTAGAAGAAGAAGAAGAGGAGGGGTTAAAAGCATTATTAGCATGAGAATGAGGGTTACCCGGATTTTGTTGATTAGATCTCCAATTGTTGCTATTGGAGCCTCTATAGTTGTTGTAATTGTTGTTCTGTGACCCTTGGTTGTTGTTTTTTCCTTGATATCCTCCATCTTTCTTCTTCGTGTGAGCTACTAAAAGCTCATGCAATTGCCTCACATCATTTTTAAGGGAGATGAGTTGGTTATCATTTGATGAAGTGTCCTGGAAACTAACTCTCTTTGCTCCATTTTTGGCTCCTTGATGGGAGAACTTCTCCATATGCAAAGCTTGCTTTTCAATGAACTCCCATGCTTCGTCTATCGGCATATCCATGAATGTGCCGGCGGAAAGTAGTTGAAGATTGAATTAAGTAGCTCCATCCAATCCCTTGAAGTATATCTCTAGCAACTCTATCTTTGGAATCCCATGATGTGGGCAATCCAATAGAACATCTTTGAATCTCTCCCATGACTTGGACAAACTCTCCTTGTCCTTCATAATGAATGCATTGATCTTCCCTCTCAATTTAGCGGTCTTGGAGGGAGGAAAGAACTTTGTTAGAAACTCCGTCGTCATCTCTTCCCAAGTGTTGATCTTTCCGGGTGGAAGAGATTGATACCAAGTAAGCACCCTGTCTTTCAAAGAAAAGTAGAAAGGCCTTAGCTTGTAGTTGTTGTTTTCCAGTCTTGAAGGTCTCAAGGTCTCCATCAGAATTTCGTAGTTTTGCAAATGCTGATGCGAAGACTCCCTCTCTAATCCTCCAAATTATCATTGGCGGATTATAGATAGAACTTGCGGTCGAAGTTCGTAATCATGCTCAGTTGGATCACCTAGGTTGAATCTTGGACGCCTCACTTATTGATTAGGGTCCATCCTTTGTCCTAGGGTTTGTGGAACTGCAGCAAAAAGAACATCTCGGACAGGAATCCGAGGTGGATGTATCTCAGCCGGGGCAACATGGACTGGGTCTTGCCTCGGTCGAGGATTTGGGATCGGTCGAGGCAAAAACTGGGCCCTTAGAGCGGCTATGTCTTCTTCGATCTCTTCAGTTCTTGCGCGAGTCTGCTCTCTCTCTCTCACTGCAGATCTTCTTGGTTGAGGCTTAGCTGTTCCAGCGCCTCCTTCAATTCGGCCTCAAGATCGCGATTGTCTTGATTGGCCATCTTAGCTTCTTTCAATCGTCGTTTGTATGTCTTTTCTGGTTCGGGATCGTAAGGAACGAATTCCTTCCCAGTACGGGTTCTTTGCATAAACCTAAGAAAAAGATCATGCGAAAACACTCAAGTAGAGTGGTTAATAGCAACAAGGGCAATTGCCCCAAAAGACAACCGCAACCAGCTTGGTCTAGACCAAGTCCCCGGCAACGGCGCTGATAACACGATTTATGACGTTAGTCTAGGCATCCATTTAGATAGTTTTTCCCGCTATTCATGCATAGTTTAGCATTAGTTCGTGACAAATTGCACTTAATTCATGTATGTTGTCGAGATAGACGTCTACACGGACTTTTGCATGTTTTGTAGGTATTTTGGGAGCTTTCGGAGTTTAATCGATACATCCAAGGATCATTCCTCGTAATGACACACCTTGGGACTCATTGGGAAGCAAGTTAAGAGCAAGGGAGGACACATAAGACCATGTTGGTGCATGCCTTGCACCAACTCATGGCTCAACGATCAAAAGAAGGCTGAAGCACCAAGATCACGGCCACTAGGAGATCCACGGCCGTGGAAACTGCCCGTGATTCCTTCTGCACAGCTAGGACAGCTGTCCCACGATCTCCATAACCGACTCTTGCAAATGGTGAAGGCTATAAGTACCCTTGCAGGCTGACTCTTGGAGAAGACTATCCACTACCCACCTTACCTTACACACATTCTCTCGCATACTCTCTCATTGGAATTGGATTGGAGCTACTCTTGGAGGAGAAGAAAGACTTCCATTGGAGAAGAAGAGAAGAACACACCATTTTTAGAGTTTCTTAGTTTTTAGAGTGAAGTTTGTTGGAAACATTTTCTAGGTTGTAAGAACGATTCGAACCTTCTTTTGAAGGGTTGTAAGTCTCTCTTTTAACATTTATTCAGCTTGTTTTTCTTGTTCTATTTGCTTCATCTCTCTTTCATTTCATCCTCTTGATATGGACTCCATGATTTTATGCTTGATGATCTTGATTAAGATCATGCATGTTGTTGGATAAATAGATGTGATTTAGGGTAAGGAAATGATGGTTATGGCTTGGAATATGATAGGATAAACTTAAACGTACCCTTGGATGAATTGTTTGCTCGAACCTAGCCTCTGTTGTAAATCACGGCCTGTTCCATGTGGTTCCACGGCCGTGGAAGTGAGGAACTGCCCATGATTTTGTTTGACTTGATTGTATTGATAAATCTAAGTGTTAGGTTGTTAGATTGTTGAAATCCTAGTGTTTGTTGAGTTATATCTACCATAGGGTGACCTAGTGTTAGCAACTAAGTGTGAGAAGAGACCTACCCGGTGATTCTTGTTCTTAGGTACCAAAGATGATGAACTCTAGGTAGTAGTGAGCCTCACTAGCCGCTATTGGACCGAGTGTGCTAGGATTGATGTTTAGGACTTGCCTTCCGAGACTTACCCGGTAAGGAGAGGTTAGATCCCTAGATGACAATCCGGTTTGTGTAGAATTCCTATCCTTAGGATCTTTGAGACTTACCCGGTGATAAGACCTTATGAACGGACTAGTGGACCATGAGACCTACCCGGTGATTGATCCCAATCTAGAAACACCCACTCCCAACATACTATAGTTGATCCAAGGAATGACTAGATAGCTTGAGTCCAATGCCATAACCGGAATTTCTAACCCCTAGAATCGCTTTTCTCTCTTTGAATATCCATCTCTTGTTTGTGTTCGTTATTTAGCGTTGCTACCTTAAGTTGTTTGTTAATTTTGCATGATTTGTGATCCTTGATTGATCACCACAAAACCAAACCAAAAACATTGAGATTTTCATTTTTTTATTTCTTTCTCTTTTCTTAGCCTAGGTTTACACTATCCTTAGTCACTATTGATTCAATTTCACCTTAGTCTTTGTGATCGACCTCAGAATACTATCCTTACTACAAAACGACCCATACACTGTGGGTTCGCTAGGAGTTAGGAAAAATATATCGAGCTATAAATTTAAGAATTTTGCGTGTCACGTTTCTAGCGTAACAGGCGCCAAAAACTTGTTCGCTCCAAACGGTGTGTGCAAGCTTTAAATTTATAACCCAAGAAGTATGCTTGAACAAATATGCGAACCCGCAGTGTACGGGTCAATTGTAATAAAAAGCAAGAATTTCAGGGATCGATCACAAGGACTTAGGTGAAACAAAGTACAGAATTGGTTGTCAAGTATTGCAATTAACCAAAAACAATTAAAATAATCAAAGATGATATAAAAGTCAAGTAAGGGGAAATACGGATTCTAGGGATTAAAGCATCCAATTGTGGTTCAGACTCAAGATCTCAAAGGATAACGTGGACAAAGCTGAGGTTTGCAAAGAGAAGGTGTTTCTAAGGTGAGAATAGATCACCGGGTAAGTCTCACTACTCACTATCCCAAACCAAAGCTCCTATTACCGGGTAAGTCTCAAGGTACTAAGGTAAGGAATTATAATCTCAAACCAACACACCACCTAAGGGAATATAATCAACCTTTACCGGGTAAGTCTTAGGCTAACTCACAAAGATGGGATGAAGGCACACTCAAACCCCAATAAAGGATAAACCTTTATTACCTACACTCATGATCTTAGGTAAACAAACAAAGGAATCACCGGGTAAGTCTCATCATAGGCTTGCATTGAACCAGGAAGGGTGTAATAAGAATAGGATTTGGCAAACTAGAACACTTAACTTCAGAATAGGTTCAGAAAAGGTCACCTCGTTCAGTCATGTTCCACCCCGACCGAGATGTTCATCGACTGAGCGAGGTGTTTCAGGGTTAAGGTTAAAGACTCGAGCTTTCAGGGTCCTGCTGGGATTAAGATCATTCTATCATCGTCTTCCCCACAACTTTCAGCCAATCAACCTAGAATCACATAAAAAACTTACCCAACAATCATCATGATGACAATAATCATTTATATGGAAAGGGAATCAATATTCGAACAAGAAAACCTTAAGAAAAAGGCCTCAATAACTGAATCAAATATCAAACAACAAGCGTTCCTTAAGTAACAAATAAGCAAAAACAAATAACCAAAAAGACAATCTAAGAAAGTCTTACAAACTCCTTCAAAAGCTATTTCCAAACTAGATTCATTCCTTCCTTGATCTTCAATCCTTCAATCCTTCCTTCAACTCTTCAGAAAATACTCCAGAAATCTCTTTAATCCGCAGATTATTGGATGTGTAGAAGATGGCTGAATTGTGGAAAATCCAACCCTTTATATAGGAGAATTATCTTACAAAGATAATAATATCTTAAAAAGATAATTTCTTAGAAAATATATCCATATCTCTAAAATAGATCTCCCAAAAATGATATCTTCCTTCTAGAAATCCAGCCCAAAAATATAAGATATCTTCTTTCCAAAATTAATAGATCTCAGCCAAAAATATGGATCTCGCCGGCGGCAGGGTGTTCGCCTCGGTCGGGACTCTCCTCAAGATCACCTCGGTCGAGGTGACCCTGTAGCTGACCGAGGTGAATCTCAACTGAATGTGAAATCTCTCGAATCTGGTCCAAAGTAAATCTTCTTTATCATTTCCATGGTTCCTGAGTTCTTCCTAAAGCTCCAGAATGTAGCTCCAATGACTCCTTAGCTCCTTAGCTCTATTTTAGTCCAAAACGTGCCATTTTACCTACAATTACAACGAAACTAGGTGTAGACTTCGATTCCCGTAAAGGTAGATTAAACAACAATATAATCCCATAATATACATCCATACATGCAGATTTATGAAGATACAACGTCTAAACCAGCACCAAAATATAGACTATAATACATGCTATCAAAATACCTCATACTTGTCCCTTGCTAGTTCCCAAGCAAGTTCCAAATCTTAAGTACAAGATAGAATGGATTATAGGTCAGAAAAAAATCAATGAAAAGCACTTCAAAACATTTTGGTGGTGTGATCCACTCATAGATCACTCTAAGAGAATGCTTCATGCCAAATAAAATCAATACATGATCAAAACATTTTATGAATATAGGAAAGTTGTTCATCTTTGCATAAAATCATAGAATGCATAATAAATCATATTTATCGAAATCAATCATGTATAATCCAGTTTAAACCACCAAGTCAATCAACAAGCTCGAGGTCTCAAGGGCTTCCAAAATAGGTCAAGAAACGTGTCAGGGTGAGATGTATATAGGGAGTGTGGTGCAAGAATCCGGGAAAAGCATCTTACTTCACTTTCTTTGAAACTCAACATCTTCCACCAATAAGCTTTACTTATTTAACTTTACTTTTTGGGATGCATGGACAGAGGTGCACAAAATGCCGAAGCCTGGGAGATCAACAATCATCAATTTCTCGAGATGCCTCATACCCTTGATGCACATACCATGACCCGTTAGGAATATCGCTCAATCCGAATTTGGCAAGACACAAACACCCAACTATGTGAATGGTGTCGAGTTACTCATCATCATGATTGACTCCCCCAAACCTAATTGTTTCTTTCTAAAACTTTCAGCCAACATCTCAACTTCACTTTCACTTGCTTTTCACTTGCTTGCTTCCAAATTCCCGGATAGGTAAATGGAGGCAAATATGTATATGAGGGGCTAAAGCATGGTAAAGAAGAAGAAGAGAAGAGAATGAATTGCCTTAATCATCCCAGGAAGAATGTGAGAGAACTCATCATGTGGTGTCAACCTTCAAATCCAACATAATTTTGATAAAAACAAAGTATTAAACATGCCAAAACTTCAAACAAAGCATTTTGCAACTTAAGCATATCATAAAATCTTTCGAGAATATAAAGATTTCAAAACCAATACGCAAATAGAATCATCACTGAGGTCATATCCAGAGAAGAAGCACAAAACGTTTTGAAAAATCTCACTTAAGAACCCACCTCGGTCGAGGTGTTCTAGGTCATCCAAGGTGTTCATCCTCGTTTGGCCAGAACCATCCCGGTCGAGGTTATAAATATTTTTTCTTAAACCAGTTTTTTGACGTTTTTTTCAAACAAAAACCTGTATGCATGCATGTAATGGCAGATAAGCACATAGAACCAAGTAACAAAATAAAATCATAAATATCCAATGAAGTCATACAAGCATACACACATAATGTCAAATCATACATCCAAATACCCCATACTTGGGACACATTGTCCTAATGGGTCAAATAAGAGTCAAGGAAAACAGGAAACTCACAGGGCCTAGCCAAACTGCATAATAAATAAAGAAAAGAAATCCATGCAAGCTCTAATCATAGTCAGCTGGTGGCGGTGGTGGTGGATGTGGAACATATGGGTGTTGAGATGGATCAAATGGGTACCCCATCATATGCTGGAACTGGATCTCCATCATGCGCTGCTAGTAATGCTGGCTCTCTCTAATCTGATGGATCCATCCATCAGTGTATCTATGCTCATCCTCAAAGCGTTGGGATGTATCCACTATCATAGCTGCGTAGGAGTCGATCATCTGCTCAGTCAGCTCATCAATCCGTCGGTGAGCTATTGGATATCTGAGTCTGCGGACTCTGCGCTGGGCAGGTCGGGATGGTTGTTAGCATGAAATATTGCGATATTCTAGGCACTTATTCTAGTTGTTTTTCATTCATTATAGTGTTCATGAATAAGGTATTGAAGCATTTGTTAGCCTGTTCATCTATATTTTCGATATGGAGGTCTACATTAGCTTTGTGTTGATTATAGGTGAATAAGAGCTGAAACCGGATCATCTGAGAGAGATAGGAGAGGATTTGAGCACATCCAAGGATTAGGAATACATCAACGAAGCCAAAGGAGATGCTAGGATGAGGAATTGCACGACACATAGGAAACCACAAGCAATTTACACTTCCACGCCCTAAAATACGGCCGTAGAAGAGTCCACACCCTAAACCACGGCCGTGGATCTGAGCATCATGAGCGTGGAGCATTCCAGAGAGTTACACGGCCTAAAGTACGGTCGTGGAAGTCATATGAGACTGTAGCCCAATTCCACGCCCTAAACCACAGTCGTGAAATCCCTTGAGACCGTGATTTAGGCGATCTTTTGACGAACTAATTATTGCCACATTATTTACGCAGTGGGCCGGTACGGTTATTTTTCCCCGTCTTATAAAAGGGCGGGAGGAGAGAGTTTTCAAAGGATCGCTTTGGGGAAGATTCACTAAGGCTTTGTACAACCTCGCTTGGAGAAAGTTAACCTTAGGGTTTCGCGAGGAACGTGGAGATAGCGCCGGCAATTTGGATTCCCGAAGATCGTGTGTGGCGGAAGTTGCGCCCTTTTTCTAGGTTTTGTTATTGAAGATGGATTGACATCCCGTTCTTCATACTTACCTTATATTTTGTGAGGTTTTGTGTTATATTCTGAATCCATTGAGTATTCCAATTTGTGCTTTGGATTTGAGATTGACTTTGAGTTATAATTGAGTTTTCGAAGGTTTTCATCTTTCATTCTTCTTAAATTGATTTTTGATATCATGACAATGGTTATTGGCTAAAACCCTTTAGCAATTCTAAGGTGAAGGGTTGATAGTTGTGGCTTAGATGATGATAGATCGATCGTAAATTGATTGGACCCTGAGAGTTAGAGAGATCTCGTCGACGAACCAAGATCACGGTCTGTTCTTGAACTTCCACGGCCGTGGAACTCAAGAACTACCCGTGATTTACCCTAGTTTACGAACTTTGCTTTTACTTTGATCCAAGGTTAAAGATTAGCTTTAATCTAGTCTTGGTTTATCCTTTTCTAGGTAGTAGTGAGACTCATCATCCTCTATTTTGATTTCGACTGTCACAACCTTAATCGTTTTAGTTAGTTTTGATCCTTGGGCTACAAGTTTGGATATTTGAGATTAATTCTTGTCTTTAGATCCTTTCTATACTGAAGCCTCAACAACCTTTATAGAGAGTATTTCTAGATAAGTCATATAAAGCCTTGGAACTTCACCGTACATTGCTTTACCTTAGCATATCTTTGCAACTCTTAACTCTGTCCTTAGTTCTTTAGTATATCTTGAATCGATTGCCACAATTAGATACCTGGATCTTTAGGGTTGCTGTTTTCCCAATATTTGCAAAGCTTATTACATTTACTTGCTTGACAATTTGCGAATTGAGTTTGTTCCCCCCAAATCCCTGAGTTCGACACTCTGGAATTCTTGCTTTACTACGCCGATCCATACGCAGGGGTTCGCTTGCTTGATTCTAGTTTTATAAATTTAAAACTTATTTGCACGCACGCTTCGAGGCGAACAATGGTGCTGCTGCCTCCTCCTCTGTCGCCTCGTCATCTAAATCGACAACTGGCACACTAGGACGGGTGGTATCAGTACCGGTCTCCATGGCAGCTCCGCCATCATAATACTCCTCCTCATCCTCAGCTGGTGCAGCATCTCTAGCATCCTGTAAGTAGGGAAGCCAAGTAGAAGACCAGTACCGTTGGTCAAAGACTGTGAACTGAGCTGACCAGAGAATGCCCTGAGGAGCAGTCGTCTCCCAAGGCATAGCTACGTACGGTGTACTAAGACCACGAGGAACCAGAATGCGCCTCGTGATCATCTCCTGAAGTCCAAGCGGCTTCGCAGCCGCTACCAATGTACATGCACTCAAATCCAAACCCATACCTATAGCAATATGGGTCACCAATCCTCCGCAGCAGATGTCTCCCTTGGACTTGCCCTTGATCCTATGCAAGTCCTCATCCTACAGGCGGTGATGGAGCAGGTTGAGAAGGTTGCGAGGAAGAACCTCTCCTTGGAAGCAAAGATCGTGTAGACCTACGTATTGATTTTATTCCATAAGAAAAATCGGGATGCTCTTCACAAAAAATCGGTCGATTTATCTAGCAAGGGGTCGATTTTTCCGCTGTTCGTTGAATTTGTCGATTCCGTAAAGATCTTGCCCAACAAATGCTTCCAAAGCTTCCTTAGACTGTTTCTACTCTAGATAGCACAATAATTTGAACCAAAAAACTCCCAACATCTCGAATCTAAAGAAAGATAATCTTGTTAGGGTTTGGAACCAAAAACCTGAAATAAGGGTTTTATACCCTCCTAGAATTGCGCAAAAAATGAGGGTTTTATACCCTCCTAGAATTGAAGGAGTCGGTGGCCACTTTCTTTGTGAGGGAGAGAAGTGTTGAGGGTTGAATATGAAGAAATGAGGGTTTTATACCCTCCTAGATTTGCGCAAAAAATCGGCTGATTTTTAGGGGCAATTTTTTCATCGGCCCGATTTTTCTTCCTTCTCGTCCACTAACACTAAAAATCGACCGATTTTATCAAAGGGGGTTGAATTTTAGGTCGATCTTGTTTGCGAAATAGGAAAAATTGGGTGAATTAAATAAATTAATTTACATAATTTGACCGATTTTCTTGTGGAGGGTCATTTTATGCGTCTTGCGTCCTTCATTCCTTTCTAAGTGCATTCCTTCATTCCTTCTTCATCAAAATCTCAATCCTATGTCTATTATTGATCTTCTTTGAGAAAGTACCTAGTTTCTGTCATCAAAGACACAAGAAAAACCCGGACCGTACCAACGAAAAACAACAAAACTAATCTAATCTAACTAAGAATAAGGGAAAAGACATAGAAATACCTTGGGTTGACTCCCAAGAAGCACTTGATTTAAGGTCGCTAGTTGGACCTATCTCCCTCGATGATCATTTAAGAAGAATTGGAGCAATGCTCTCAACTGGAACTTCCGGCGTGCAATTCTTCAACCTATGGCCGTTAACCTTGAAACTTCCGCAATGTTCACCCCATAGTTCAACTGCACTATGGGGACATACATGTTTTATGGTATAAGGTCTTGTCCAGTGATATTGAAGCTTACCTGGAAATAGCCGGAGTCTAGAGTTGAAGAGAACAACGAGATCTCCTTCTTTCAACTTCTTGGAGATGATGTGGTTGTCATGCCACCTCTTTGTTCTTTCTTTGTAGATCTGTGCATTCTCATAGGCGTTTAAGCGGATCTCCTCTAGCTCGTTGATGTCCAAGGGGCGCTTCTCTCCAGCTTCTTTCATATCGAAGGTGAGCCATTTGATTACTCAATATGCTCTATGCTCTAGCTCCACCGGAAGATGACAAGACTTCCCATAGACAAGATTATAAGCTGTGGTGCCTATGGGAGTCTTGAAAGTCGTTCTATATTCCCACAATGCGTCATCCAACTTCATTGCCCAATCCTTTGCAGTTCCAGAGACAATTTTTTCCAGAATGCCTTTGATCTCTCGATTGGATATCTCTACTTGGCCGCTTGTTTGAGGATGGTATGGAGTGACAATCTTGTGCGTTACCCCATACTTCGATAGAAGTGCTTCAAACTTCCGGGATGTGAAGTGTGTTCCTCCGTCACTAATGATAATTGGGGGTGTCCCAAACCTTGGGAAGATAGTTCGGTTAAAGAACTTCACTACCACCGAAGCATCATTAGTGGGATAAGCAATGGCTTTCACCCATCTAGAAACATAATCTACTAATAGCATAAATATGACTATATTTTAGGCACTTGTTTTTATTGTTTTTCCCTTTTAGATGCGTACATGGATATGAGTTTGAAGCATTTATGAGCATACTCACCTATTTTGTCGATATAGAGATCTACACAAGCTTTTTTATGTTTATAGGTGAATAAAGGCTTGAATTGGAGCATATGCAAAGGGATAGGAGTATTTGATCATGCTAGATGTCAAGAAGATGCAATGGAGAAGCTAAGGAAGGAGCATGATTAGAGAACTTTACGAAACAAAGGCTTTCACAAAGGCTTTTGAGTTTCCACGGCCAAACCAAGAGAACCACGACCGTGGTTTATGCTTTGAGATCGTGGAAGGTGATGTCGAAGAGCAACAGAGAGTTCCACGCCCTAAACCACGGCCGTGGAATGTTACACTAGATCGTGATTTCCATGACGTTGCCACGTGTCTTATTTTCCACGTCAGCAATAGTTATCGGGCTTTCTCGTAATCCTATTTTTCCCTATAAGAAGGCTGAAGGAGGGAGAAAATGGGACGGCTGCTGACAACCCCACCGACATGGAGTTTGCATAAATCTCGCACCGAGTATACCTTGGAAGCATTGCTTAGGATGATTTATTGCGTACTGGGAAGATTTCGGAAAGGACGCACTTGGAGATTACGTATTTGGAGAAAAATCTTAGGGTTTCGATTGAAGACGGATTGATAGCCCGTTCTTCTTTTGTTCTTCAGATTTGTAAGAGATTCTTGTTCTATTCCATTTTCATTGAACACATTGACAGATTATTGGTTTTATTGATATTGATTTCGGTGTTTTTCATTAAGGTTTCGAAGTTCTATCTTTTATTCCTTTCTTATTTAATTATTGATTTGATAATGATGATTGTTGGCTAAAAACCTTTAGCAATTCTAAGGTGAAGCGTTGATAGTTATGGCTTAGATAATGATAGATTGAACGTATACAGATTGGACCCTGAGAGTTACGAGAAACCTTGTCGTCGACATTTTCCACGGTCTGTTCTTGAGTTCTACGGCCGTGGTTCTTCAAGATCCAACCGTGGTATCCTCTGTCGTACGCCCTTTGCTTTTGCTTTGATCCAAAGTTAAAGGTTTGCTTTAACCTAGTCTTGGCTTGCCTTTTCTAGGTACTAGTGAGACTCAACATCCTCTATTTCGGTTTCGAGTGTCATAATCTTAGCCGTTTTGGCTTGTGTTTGATTCCTTGGGTTTGGGCATGGATATTTGAGAGTAATTCTTGTCCTTTGATCCTTTCTATACTGCAACCTCAACAACTTTTATAGAGAGAGTCCTTGGGTGAGACATATAGGGTTTTGAAACTTCACCGTACATAACCTTACATTAGATATACCTTTGCAATCCCCACTCTGTCCTTACATCAATAGAATATCTTGAATCGATTGCCATAATCGGATACCTGGATCTTAAAGATTGCCGTTTTCCCAATATTTGCAAAGCTTCTATATTTTACTTGTTCGACGATTGTGAATTGATTTTATTCTCACCAAATTCCTGAGTTCAACTCTGGAATTTCTTGCCTTACTACGCTGATCCGTATACTGAGGGTTCGCTTTTGCATAAGTTCTAGATATAAATTTAAGACTTTTTGACGCACACTTTCGAGCGAACAAGTTTTTGGCGCCGTTGCCGGGGATTTGGTCTAGACCAAATTCGGCTCTCGGTTGTCGAGCTTGGGAGCTTTTGCTCTTGTCATTTGATTTTTATTTTGAGTGATTTTGCAGATTCTTTAGGTATATGTGAAGGACTAGATCTACCAAAGATCTCGTTCCTTTTGATCCCGAACTTGAGAAAACATTGAGAAGAAAACTGAAAGAGAAAAAGATGGCTGAAAATACCGAGAGGAACATCCAACAGGAGTTGGATGAAACTCGAGCTCAACTCCAATTGAGTGAGAAGGCTCGCTTGGATGAAAAGGAACGTAATCAGTTTCAAATAGATGAGCTTCGAGCAATGATTCTAGACATGAAACTAGAGAGGAATGATGCTAAGAAGAAGAAGAAAGCTAAGAAATCTATTGCTGAATCATCCGACGATGATGACATGCCGGACCTAGAGGATATTGCACCAATAATCCATCCAGTTCGTGACAATCCTAGACCACATGGGAGGATTTAACTTCGGAGTTCCTCACCAAATTAGCAACGGATGGATCCAATTTAGCAACCACGCCGTTTAGGTGTGAATTTCGGAGGTGAAGACGTCCAGGATTTCGGGTTTAGCCCGCAAATTATTACCATGGTTCGCCAAAGTCAATTTGGTGGAACGAATACTGAATCTCCACACCAACACTTACAGAATTTCGAGATTCTTATGGAGACATTGAAGCCGAAGAGGGCTGTCAACAACAATTACAAGATAAAACCGTTCTTCTTCTCTTTGAAGGACAAGGCTTTGTCTTGGTACCAAGCTCTTCCGGTTGGAAGACTAAACACATGGGAGGATTTAACTTCAGAGTTCCTCACCAGTTCTTTCTGCCATCCATGAGGGCGGAGTTGAGAGGTAAGATTAATGCTTTTTCTATGAAACCTAACGAAAGTTTGTTTCAATCTTGGAAAAGGTTTCAGGATCTTCTATTGGATTGCCCACACCATGGCATTTCAAAGCTGAAATTATTGGAGATCTACTACAAGGGATTGGATGTGGAGACACAATTCAAACTCCAATCTCTTTCTTGTGGTACATTCATGGACATGAGAGAAGATGACGCTTGGGACTCATAGAGAAGCAATCCCAAGTGATTGAGAAGTATTCCCATCGGAAGATGGATGCTAGTAATCGGTACCAGGGAGATCCAGGAGCAAAGTTGACTCAAGCTGCACAAACTCAAATATTTTCCCTCAAAAATGAAATCAAGGAGTTGAAGGAAGTCATAAGAGCTGGCCTTGAAAAGACGAAGGAGCAAGATGCTAGCTACCTAGGGAGGGGTAATAACCATGGAAATAGGAACAACTACCGGAACAACAACAACAGGAACTCCAACAACAACAATTGGAGATCCAACAAACAAAACTCCGGTAATTCCTATTCACAAAATGAAAATTCACTAACACCTCCATCTTCGTCTACTCCTTTGAAAAGTCAGGGTCAAACATCGAATGGCTCGGGCAAGCCGGAGAAGGATAAGCATGATGCTATGATGGAGACAATCTTGGGAAAACTCTAAGGACTAGAGAATCACATCACTTCGGTTGATAAGGCACAAAAAGCCTTAGAAAATCAAGTGTTCAACAAGGCCGGGGAAGTTCCTAGAGATCAAGGGAAGCTTCTCGGAAAGACGGAGGATAACCCAAAGGGGCGAGTAATGGCGATTACTACTAGGAGTGGTGTAACAACCACCGATCCGCAACCCAAGTTTGTAGAAGTCCCCGTTGAGAAAGAGAAAGATAAGGAGAAGGAGAAGGAAGATATCTATGTTCCTCCTCCAGCTTACAAAACTCCTTTACCACTTACGCAATCTAGAGCAAGAGCGCGTCTAGACAAGAAGTTCGGTAAGTTTGTTGATCTAATGAGCAAACTGCATATTAACATACCTTTTATTGATGCAATTATAGGTATGCCCGCTTACTGGAAGTTCTTGAAAGAGATCCTCTCTAACAAGAGGAAGCGGGAAGACTTTGGAGAAGTCAAGATGAGTTTGGAATCTTCGGAGCTCATCAAAACAATGACGGAGAAGATGCCCCCAAAGATGAGAGATCCGGGGTCATTTTGTATTCCAATAGGAGTTGGCGAAGTAACATACAATGCTCTTTGTGACTTAGGAGCAAGCGTAAGCATCATCCCGCTTGCTTTGTGTAGGAAAGTCGGTTTAGGTGAACCTAAACTAGTGAAGATGCCGTTGTACATGGCGGATCAATCCATAACTCGACCCGTAGGTATCATTGAAGACGTCCCAGTCAAGCTCGGTAAGTTGTATATTCCTATAGATTTTGTTGTTCTTGACATTCCTGCAGATTGTCCGGTCCCGATCATACTCGGGAGACCATTTCTTGCAACATCCGGCTGTATGGTGGATTGCAAGAACGCTAGACTAGCCTTCGATATAGGAGAAGAGAAGGTTGAATTTGTTCTCTCAACCTTGGTGAAAGAGCCTGCACTTGGAGAGGATATGTTCAACACCTATGACGAAGAGGCATCTAGAGAGGAATTAAGTCCGATCTTTTTTAAAGATCCATTGCAACAGGTCATAACCATGAGCATCATGAAAAAGGGAGAAGAAGAGCATTGCAATGCTGAGGTTGAAGCCTTGGAAGAGCTAAAAGAGGTGCAAGATGAAGAGTTCGAGAAATTATACGATGGCTCGGAAAACCTTAGAAACCACGGCCAGTCGTGCTATTCCACGGCCGTGGTTCCACCAATTTGACCCGTAGAGTGTTATTTTGAGAACATCAGAGAGTTCAACGCCCTAAACCACGGCCTTGGAACGAAAAGGTGTACCGTGGTTTTGGAAAATGCTGAGAACAATTCCGTCCTTTCTACAAACACTCTTGAGTCTTCTTCCACTACTCCCACTCCCTTAGAGACTTATAAGGAAGCATCGAGCACACCTCAAGATACATCAAAGGCATTAATAGCTTTGGAAGTAAAGCCGCTTCCCACACATCTTTGGTATGCATTTCTTGGAACTAACTCTACCTTTCCCGTTATTGTCAGTTCCGATTTAAATGAAGATGAACATGAGAAACTTATGGATGTTTTGAGGAAACATAGGAAAGTTTTAGGCTATTCCCTAGAGGATCTTGTAGGAAATAAACCATCTTTATGTATGCACAAGATTCTAATGGAGGAGGATTACAAGCCTTCACGACAACCTCAAAGACGGTTAAACCCGATCATGAAAGAGGTCGTGAAGAAGGAAATCCTTAAGTTACTTGACACAGGTATTATTTATCCTATCTCCGATAGCAAGTGGGTGAGCCCCGTTCAAGTCGTTCCAAAGAAGGGAGGAATGACCGTTGTAACCAACAAGAACAACGAACTCATTCCAACGAGAACCGTGACGGGTTGGAGGATGTGCATTGACTACCGCAAGCTGAACAATGCAACTAGGAAGGATCACTTCTCGCTACCGTTCATAGATCAAATGCTTGAAAGGTTAGCACAACACTCCTACTTTTGTTCTCTTGACGGTTATAGTGGTTTCTTTCAGATTCTAATTCACCCGGATGATCAAGAGAAGACCATATTCACGTGCCCATGGGGTACGTTTGCTTATAGGAGGATGCCATTCGGACTTTGTAACGCTCCAGCCACCTTTCAAAGGTGTATGATGGGCATCTTCTCATAATATATTGAGGAAATCATGGAGGTTTTTATGGACGATTTTTCAGTTTATGGTTCCTCATTTGACAATTGTCTTGGTAACCTTTCCCTTGTTTTGCAAAGATGTGAAGACACTAACCTTGTTCTAAATTGGGAAAAGTGTCAGCTCATGGTTTAGGAAGGCATTGTGCTAGAACATTTGATCTCTAATAGAGGGATCAAAGTTGACAAGGCTAAGATAGAGACGATAGAGAAGCTTCCTCCTCCATCTTCGGTGAAGGGAATAAGAAGTTTCCTAGGACATGCAGGGTTTTATAGGAGATTCATCAAAGATTTCTCAAAAATTTCAAAACCACTAACTAATCTATTGATGAAGGATGTTGTTTTTGATTTTTTCGCAGGAATGTTTAGATGCCTTCTATAAGATTCGAGAAGCTCTCATCTCAGCCCCGATAATCCAACCTCCGGATTGGAATCTTCCATTCGAGGTTATGTGTGATGCGAGTGACATAGCTGTTGGAGCGGTGCTTGGACAAAAGAAGGAAGGCCGTACTCATGCCATCTACTATGCTAGCAAGACAGTAGATGAAGCGCAACTCAACTACGTCACGACAGAAATGGAATTTTTAGCCGTTGTATATGCTTTTGAAAAATTTCGTTCTTATCTTGTAGGAGCAAAGGTGATTGTATACACGGACCATTCAGCAATACGGTATTTGCTCGCCAAGAAGGATGAAAAGCCAAGGCTGATTAGATGGATTCTTCTTCTTCAAGAATTCGATCTAGAGATCCGTGACAAGAAAGGCTCCGAAAATTCTGTTGCGGATCATCTAAGTCGTCTACCACACACCGACGGCGACGACCTACCCATTGATGAATCTTTTCCGGATGAGCACTTACACATAATGGAAGAATGGATCGATAAGATTTCTAGAGGTAACGAACCTTGGTTTGCTGATTTTGTAAATTACTTGGTTTGTCAGGAAATACCACCCGGATTATCCTATGCACAAAGAAAGAAGTTCTTTAGGGATGTCCGCCAATACTATTGGAATGAACCTCTACTCTTCAAGAGAGGTCCCAACGGCATCATTAGAAGAAGTGTGCCGGAAGACGAAATGCAAAGTGTCATTCGTCATTGTCACTCACTTCCTTGTGGAGGACACGCTAGTTCCATTAAAACTAGCGCTAAGTATTGCAATCCGGATTCTTTTCGCCTACTTTATTTAAGGATGTGCAAACTTTTTTTGCTTGCTACGATGCTTGTCAAAGAACAGGAAATATCTCTAGGAGAAACGAGATGCCTTTCAACAACATTCAAGAGGTGGAAATCTTTGACGTTTGGGGAGTTGATTTCATGGGACCATTCCCATCATCTTGCGGAAACCAATAAATACTTCTCACTGTAGATTATGTTTCGAGATGGGTTGAAGCTATTTCCTCTCCAACTAACGATGCTATGGTGGTTGTCAAGTTCTTTAATAGAACTATTTTCCCAAGGTTTGGGACACCACGAACCATCATTAGTGACGAAGGTTCACACTTCACAGCCTGACGATTCGAAGCTCTACTTGCTAAGTATGGGGTGACTCACAAGATCGCCACTCCCTACCATCCACAAACAAGTGGACAGGTGGAGATTTCAAATAGGGAAATCAAAGGAATCCTTGAGAAGACGGTGTCAAAAACAAGGAAGGATTGGTCACTAAAGCTAGATGACGCATTATGGGCGTATATGACAGCATACAAGATTCCCATAGGCACAACACCATACAACCTTGTGTATGTGAAGTCTTGTCATCTTCCGGTAGAGCTGGAACACAAGGTGTATTGGGCTGTCAAGTGGTTGAACTTCAGCATGAAAGAAGCGGGCGAGAAGCGCCTCTTAGACCTTAACGAGCTAGAAGAACTCCGCTTGAACGCCTATGAGAACGCCAAGATCTACAAAGAAAGGGCGAAGCGTTGACATGATAAGCATATCATTCCAAAAGACCTCAAAGAAGGAGATCAAGTTCTCGTCTTCAATTCTAGACTTCGACTCTTTCCAGGTAAACTTAAATATCGTTGGACAAGACCTTATGTGATTAAACGTGTTTTTCCCCATGGTGTACTCACCGGAGCTCCAAGCTGAGGAAATCGCTCCAATTGTCCTTATTTGAACATAGGAACGGTCTAGCTACGGACCCAAAACAAAGCGCTTCCTGGGAGGCAACCCAAGGTATTGCATTCTTGTTTTTGTTTTTGTTTCTTTCTTAGGTTAGTTTAGTTTAGATGTTTTGGTTGTTTTTTTCCTCGATACTCCCGGTATGTTCGTGTTTTTTGATGTCAGGAATAAGGAACAAGCAAGAGAAGGGAACAAAAGCCGAAAAGAATGACGAAACTTTGATTTTTGGCACATATCAAAGAGTTCCACGGGTGTCCGTACAAAACCACGGCCGTGGAACACCCCGATTGGCCGTGGTTTTCCAAATTTTTACGGCCACTATATATTTCGCTCTTCTTAACAAAAACTCACACTTTCCTCTCAACCACGCCCCAAACCACGCCCTAAACGCCGAAACCAACTCACTCTCGTGATTCTTCATCCGGAGACCGTTTTGAACGATTCTTCAACCAAAAGTGAAGCAAATCGAACCCTCTACAAGATCCCATCAACAAACTGAGAAAACAATAAACAATCGGAAAGGATTTTGGATTTTTTCAAATCCGAACCTAGGTTTTCTCTCTAACTCTTCTTGGTTGATTTTGTTCATTTTTTCTTGCAAGTTTCTAGGAGAACTGAACGAAATTGGAATTAGAAATAGTTTAGGGCTGTGCTTGTTGAGTTTGTTGTGTATTTGCTGAATTATTGAGCAAAATCGAGAGATTCCACGGGTCCGTACAATTCCACGGCCGTGGTTTTCTGAAGAACAGGCCGTGGTTTTTTCTGTTTTGAGAGAAAATGTTTGGAAAGAGGAAATCCAATAGAAACAAAAAGTCAAAGGGTGCTGGGTCTTCTTCCCAAACCCCTCCTGTAGAACCACCGGTCCCTAGGGTTCCCACGATCCATGAAGATTACCATAGAGCCATGGAGAAGATTTCTAAGAGCTGTGTGATTGGACCTAGGTACATTGTCATGGAAGAGCTTGAAGAGCTGAATGTGGTCAATGATTTGACTTGGTTGTTAAATAGGGTTGGGCTGATTATATTCTCCTCCATTTGGGAGGATGCATAAGAGGAGATTACAAGGGAGTTCATAACTTCCTTCGAGCATAGTGCCGTTAGCCGAACGATATCCTTTAGGTTGATGGAGCGTAACTACGAGTTCTCCATTGTGCAGTTTGGAAACATGTTTGGGTTTCATGAGACGTTCAATGGAACGTTTCCTAGAGGAGTGATAGCTAAAGAGTTTTGGAGAGAGATAGCCATGATATATGCTTCAGAGGACCGTTGGCAACCGGCCGATTCTAAGGCCAAACTTATCTACCATTTATCCATCAAGATAGCTTTTAGGATCCTATAGGAATGCCTTTTTCCTAGAACCGAAACACCTCAAAAGAACAAGGCCGGTGAGCTTTTCATCCTATATTGCATGCTTTCAAGTCATTCCCTGTAACACCCCGAATCCGTGGGATATCGAGATATTACGGGCGAGACCTCACAATGGGTCCCGCCCCTTAGCTTGACAACAATTTCACCGGACCTTTCCAACATGACACAAATAAAGGCAAAAACATAAATCAATTTTAATGCAATTGATGAGAAACCCAAAAGAATGCAACAACGAACTTCAGCCGAGGTATAACTCAAACCAAACGCCAAACAAGCGGCACAGAAAACGTAATAACCGGAAGACAAAACACAAGAAAACTCCAACTCAAAACCCTTCCTAATATGTACGGACCCCAGCTGCCCACCCTTCCGGATCTCTCGGTCGCAATCCTATTCTGCAAGGTAAACTACAACATTCGGTATAAAACCGTTAGCTCATATTCGAGGCATTATAACTAATGGGAAAGGCACAAACACACGTAAATCAACATAGCACTCAACATACTCAAAAGCACACCAATCCGGTATATAATCTTTGTTATTATTAAGTCGTATCCCGTTCTAATTCAACTTAGTTTTGTGACACGAGACCACCGTGGTCCCGCCTCGGTCCCTACTTACGGGCATGGAACGGTACGGATACCTACGACCGTCTAACCAGCACAGACTAGTCGCCGAGAACCTCCTAGACTCTCGCAAGAGCTAGGCAGATGATGTCACCGCCCGTTATCATACACTTGGGCCAAAATAATATAAAGGTCGGTAATCCTATTTCCGGTTCCGTTGTTATAACATAAATAGTAAACACACATCACCCAACACACATCAATGCTAATACAAAGAATACGACCTAAGTAAGTCCAGAGACTTACCTCGTCACCTCACTCAACTCACAACACTCTCGCTCCCTTAAGGAAGGAAGACCATAACCTTCTCACAAGAAGATAACTATATCAATAACAACCCACTCGCAAAGAAGTCTAATACTTCTAAACAAATGATCTACGCAAGACCATTTGACTCTTAATTCTAAGACCACATCCTAGAATCCCTCATGCTCACATCGCACTCAACATGCTAGAAGTCCTAAGACTTCTAAATCCTCGGATCTCGCAAGATCAAAACTCACAACACCACTAGGATAACATGCCTAGTCTCAACAACCTCAAAGGTAACACTGTATGCTAGGATACGCATATCCTAGCCCACAACCTCACAACCACAAACTCACAAGTCTCACAAGAAAAAACCTACACTCATCCCATGTACCAAACAGAAACATATAACCCTTAACCCTTAGAACAAAACAAGATCCTCGAACACTCACCTAAGGTGCAAGCTACTACTTGGCATTCTCATCAATCCTAGGTCCAATCCTAGCATGATACTATCATCAACACTCTCTAAGACCATCTAAGAACACAAGCTCAAGGGAGGGCACTCACCACGCAAAGGCACGGACTCGGAAGAAGGAAGAACAACCGCAAAAGAGAGAAGAAGACCGCAAGGGGAGGCCGACAAAAGCTGCAGCCGCCCCTACGGCCTGGTCTGGCCGCCCCTGCGGCCTGGGCTGGCCGCCCCCGCGGTCGAACAGCAGTGGCCGATTGCGCCATGGTTTCTTCGGTGGATCCTTGATCTGTTGATGCCTCCTAGCTTCCTTGCTCCACCATAGATATTCTCCACACACAAAAGCATCTCACAAGGCATCCCAAACTCAATCCCAAACATATGCAAGCCAAAGGAAAGAAAACAAGATGAAGCTATGGCTTCCACCATTGAAGCTTGAGGAAGAAGATGAAGAAGATGAAGGGGAAGAAGAAGCTTACTGTTGGACTCGGATTGCACATCACCTCCTTGCTAGACACTTACATAAGAAGAGGAGAAGGAAGAATCATCAAGAGCTCCTCCAAAGTCAAGTATGGAAGAAGAGAGCAAAAGAAAGGAAATGGGAAACGAGTTTCAACGTGAATGAGGAAGGGAGAGAGAGAGAGAGAAGTGCCAAGGCTACCACAAAAGAGGAAACCCAAAGGTCAGCTGACCTTTCCTCTCATTTACGCTAGAAACCGAGGGGTCCAAAAGCAAGAGTGACATAACGAGGGGGTCGGAACGAGATTTAGGAATAAAACTCGACGCTCAGCACTTCGTGCCTGCGTGAAAGTTGAGTAGTGCCTGCGGGAAGGTCGATAAACCGCTCAACACTCGGACTAGAAATTCCGGATGTTACAACTAATCCCTCTACAAACAAGTTTTGTCCCGATACTTTGATAACGCAAAACTCTCGGTAAGAACACGGTAACCACTAAAAGCCGTAACATGCAACTCCCTAATCGATAGCCATCACCCACTTGTGTAGCCACGTCAAGACCTCACAAGGCCTGCATACATACTCGTGTGAACCGCGTAGCGCATAAAACCAAACGCTAACCAATCATACACACATTCCCGCTCGGGGCACCAAACACATAAAATCTCACATGCACACATTATCTAAGCCGTCTGGCAACTCGATGTAACTAGGTCATCGTACGAACTCCAACAAGGGTACTATCTCACATCCTCTCGGTAGCTTCATCGGCTCCTCGTCTATCCCTAGATCATCACAACTAAGACTATATCTCGAGCCATACACGTCTTCCATCGACCGTCACACTTGAAATTTGGTGAACATCCTCCACTCTCGCTGGCCACGCCAACTGGTAAACCACTTCCCAACACGCGTCAATATCTCCAAAAAGGTCCAATATACTGGGACCCAACTCCCTTCTAGTAGCCAACACGTATGACGCCTCGCGTCCGTGACACTCTTATCTCGACTCCTTCCGTATCCGAACCCAAGGGGTCCGTACCTCTTTTCGGTGCATACTTTCTCGTGACTTAGCCTGTCTAGCATCCTCCTTTGATCACCGCTACTCGAGCGTGGTCATCATGTATATGTTCAGTTAAACTTACATATACTCACCAATTCTAACATGACTAGGTACCGCACTTCCGTCCACGACTTGCTTCGAACTAGGGCATCTCGACGGTACTTCTCAATTGTCATCACGATAAATCAACACAAGGGAAGGTATCAGGTCTACCTTTACCCCCTTAACTAGCACACATACCCTCTACATGGCATCTACTGGTCACCAAAGTCCTTTGTACTCGATCCATTATCCAACGTGAAACTATCATGTAAGACAGAGGGTCTCTTATGCGACACGATACTGCCGCCCACAAATTCCCGAAACAAAACGCTCATCTCAATCCGAGATAACGATACTCGGTATACCAAACATCTTGCTATCACATTAAGGACTTCCTAACTAGCCGACTTATCGGCCTTGTTTACCAAAAGGGTGTAAATACATTATCTTCCATCGGTTGGTCCCCAATGACCCAAACACGACACCTTTGTTACATAGTCCCAAACTAGTAACAATCTCCCTAGAGGTATTCTACCAATCCCACTGTATAACTCACTGTGGATGAAGTCTTCTTTCTCGTCTTATGGTGCGCAACCGGACCAACGCCATGATCTGAACAAACCATCAACCCATAAAGGTAACTATGGGGTCTCTCCTCGTAACCTTCTATCCCGGATCCTTCTCAAAGCCCTTCAAAGACCATCTTCGATTAAAGTCCTTAACCATCTCTAACTGCCGCCTCTGTGGGGTACTCAATTCTTGTTGAGTGAGTATACATACACGTATCCTGCTCTCATAGTTCATACATGCCTGGCATGTTACTCCGTGGCCAAACCGACATCACCATAAGCACGTGCCCTAAAGTGGATAAAATCCGACCCTTAGTCAGTCATCCTTCTTACCTACCTCCAATTGTCCACATACACACGAAACCTCTCTTGTTCATTCATACACGCCCCAAGTCCCGCTTGGTTGTATTCATAATATCATTCCGTCTCCATAACTCGATGTTTGTGTCAAAGAAAACAAACGGAGGTCACTCACCTCTTCTACTTCTGTCAAAACTTCACGGATACGTCTCATAATATCATTCGGCCTTTAGAAGATTGCAAGTGCCATTGTTGTCAACCTGGCTCTGATACCACTTTGTAACACTCCGAATCTGCGGGATATCGAGATGCTACGGACGAGACCTCACAATGGGTCCTGACCCTTAGCTTGACAACAATTTCACCGGACGTTTCCAACATGGCACAAATAAAGGCAAAAACATAAATCAATTTTAATGCAATTGATGAGAAACCCGAAAGAATGCAACAACAAACTTCATCCGAGGTACAACTAAAACCAAACGCCAAACAAGCGGCACACGAAACGTAATAACCGGAAGACAAAACACAAGACAACTCCAACTCAAAACCCTTCCTAAAATGTACGTACCCCAGCTGCCCACCCTTCCGGATCTCTCCGCCGCAATCCTAACCTACAAGGCAAACTACAACATTCGATATAAAATCGTTAGCTCATATTCGAGGCATTAGAACTAATGGGAAAGGCACAAACACACGTAAATCAACATAGCACACAACATACTCAAAATCACACCAATCCGTTATCTTTGTTATTATTAAGTCGTATCCCGTTCTAATTCAACTTAGTTTTGTGACACGAGACCACCGTGGTCCCGCCTCGGTCCCTACTTACCGGCATGGAACGGTACGGATGCCTCCGACCGTCTAACCAGCACGGGCTAGTCGCCGAGAACCTCCTAAAATCTCGCAAGAGCTAGGCAGATGATGTCACCGTCTATTATCATACACTTGGGCCAAAATAATATAAAGGTCGGTAATCCTATTTCCGGTTCCGTTGTTATAACATAAACAGTAAATACACACCACCCAACACACATCAATGCTAATACAAAGAATACGACCTAAGTAAGTCCGGAGACTTACCTTGTCACATCACTCAACTAACAACACTCTCGCTCCCTTAAGGGAGGAAGACCATAACCTGTTCATAAGAAGATAACTATATCAACAACAACCCACTCGCAAAGAAGTCTAATACTTCTAAATAAATGATCTACGCAAGATCATTTGACTCTCAATTCTAAGACCGCATCCTAGAATCCCTCATGCTCACATCACACTCAACAAGCTAGAAGTCCTAAGACTTCTAAACCCTCGGATCTCGCAAGATCAAAACTCACAACACCACTAGGATAACATGCCTAGTCTCAACAACCTCAAAGGTGCCACTCTATGCTAGGATACACATATCCTAGCCCACAACCTCACAAGCACAAACTCACAAGTCTCACAAGAAACAACCTACACTCATCCCATGTATCAAACAGAAACATACAACCCTTAACCCTTAGAACAAAACAAGATCCTCGAATACTCACCTAAGGTGCAAGCCACTACTTGGCATTCTCATCAATCCTAGGTCCAATCCTAGCATGATACTATCATCAAGACTCTATAAGATCATCTAAGAACACAAGCTCAAGGGAAGGCACTCACCACGCAAAGGCACGGACTCGAAAGAAGGAAGAACAGCCGCGAAAGAGAGAAGAAGACCGCAAGTGGAGGCCGACAGAAGCTGCGGCCGCACCTGCGGCCTGGTCTGGCCACCCCTGCGGCTCAGGCTGGCCGCCCCCGCGGTCGAACAACAGTGACCGATTCCGCCATGGTTTCTTCGGTGGATCCTTGATGTGTTGATGCCTCCTACCTTGCTTGCTTCACCATAGATGTTCTCCACACACAAAAGCATCACACAAGGCATCCCAAACTCGATCCCAAACACATGCAAGCCAAAGGAAAGAAAACAAGATGAAGCTATGGCTTCCACCATTGAAGCTTGAGGAAGAAGATGAAGAAGATGACGGGGAAGAAGAAGCTTACTGTTGGACTCGGATTGCACATCACCTCCATGTTGGGCACTTACATAAGAAGAGGAGAAGGAAGGATCATCAAGAGCTCCTCCAAAGTCAAGTATGGAAGAAGAAAGCAAAAGAAAGGAAGTGGGAAAAGAGTTTCAACGTGAATGAGGAAGGGGGAGAGAGAGAAGTGCCAAGGCTACCACAAAAGAGGGAACCCAAAGGTCAGCTGACCTTTCCTCTCACTTACGCTAGGACCCGAGGGGTCCAAAAGCAAGAATGACATAACGAGGGGGTCGGAACGAGATTTAGGAATAAAACTCGACGCTCAGCACTTCGTGCCTGCGGGAAAGCTGAGCCGTGCATGCGGGTAGGTCGATAAACCGCTCAACACTCGGACTAAAAATTCCAGATGTTACATTCCCCGGAATGTGCAACCTTGCTTGCTGCCACCCGTAGTAAGGTGAAGAACAAATTAGCCGTGAATATATGATATGGAGGTATGGTGACACACATTGCTAACCAACTAGACATTGATTATTCCGCTCGTACTAGGATAGCTGCGAGACCTTTGGGTCTCAATGGCCTCATGACTAGAGGACTTATCTTCCCTCGCCACCGTAGTCCACCTACCGCAGCCATGCCTTGGGAGGAAAGAGGTAGTAGAGGCATTCCACAGCTCCCGGAGTACTCTCTTATGCTTGGCCGCCATAACTGGAAGGAGACCTTTGTTCCGATGCATGCTAACAGGTTAGTAGCTCCTCCTTATGTTCCCGATGAGGTTCCAAATGCAGCTGCAGTTGATGAGGATGAAAAGATGGGAGGAGGAGACTATCCGGATGCAGGAGGGGATGAGCAGGACTTTGGATCATTCCCGGAGCAGCCAGTAGATATCCCGGAGCTAGCTAGGAGGTCCACTTACCAACTGAGACCTTCCGATTCTTCCTCTTCCCGCCGAGCTAGTGTTAGTGAGCGCCCCACATGGATGGAGAGTGCGCCAGATTGGTACGGCCAGCAGCCGAACTGGATGGGAGCTCCTCCACCTTTGACTCATCAGCCGCCAGCATGGGCACAACAACGTCCTTCTTGGTATGGACAAAAACCGGCATGGGCGGGTGACCTTTCTAGGAGAGTGGACGACATAGAGCCTCACCAACAGCAGGATGATGTTGAGAGGCAAGAGAACGCAAGGATCCTCCTTGACGTCTATCGTCAGCAGTTTGGGCGACCTTTCAGCTCCGACTTCTTTCCTTACCCACCACCACCGCCTCCACAGTGATTGATGATGGATGTTTCGAGCTACTCCACCACCTTAGTGAGTTTTCTCTATTTCTTTTCTTTTCTTTATTTTTCTTGAACATTGAGGACAATGTTTATGTTAAGTATGGGGTGGGGTGTGACTCTCGTTTGTAATATCTCGATACACTTGCTTGCTTTAATTCCATGAACACTTGCATCTTTCTTTTATTGTCACACGCTTCTATATTGCATTGCATTGAAAAGCTTTGAAAAACCCATAAAAATTTGAAATTTTTGAAAATTATTGTGCTTCTAAGATTTGAGATGATTTCTATGGTGATTCTACTTGTGGAATGAGTCTTTGATGACATTTGTATGCTTGAATTGAATTATGAATTGTGAAGAAATTGAGTATGTTGTTTTACCTTTCTTGTAAGTTTCATAATGTGAAAGTCTTATCTAAATCATCTTGAGTAATGAAGGTTGAAATCACAATATAAGTTCTTACACTTCTTTATGAGATGATTAAGGCACCTCGATTTTCTTGCTTCTTTCTTTGATCATTTAGCCCCTCAATGAAAATATTTGCCTCCTTTACCTATCCGGGATTTAGGAAATGTTGATTTTGGCATGTTTGATGTGGGAGGGCCATGAAAGCAATTGTTTGAATTCAAATTGTAGGAAAATAGGTTTGGGGAAGTCAATCATGATGATGAGTAACTCGGCACCATTCACATAGCCGGGTGTTTGTGTCTTGCCAAAGTCGGATTGAGCGATATTCCTAACGGACTATGGTATGTGCATCAATGGTTTGAGGCATCTCGAAATTGAGAAACGCCAATCTCCTAGGCTTCGGTTTTGTGCACCACTGTCCATATTTCCAAAAGTAAAGTCGAAAAATTTTGTGCAAAAAGTAAAGAGCAAAGCTCTAAATTAGTGGCTAGTTCAAATGGTGAAAAGAAAAGAGTTTGTGTTGTTCCCTTTTTCCCGGATTCATACACCACATTCCTTTACAAGTTTCCCACCTTTTCATATTCTTGACCTTACTTGAAAGTCCTTGAGATCATAAGAATGTTGTTTGACTTGGTGATCTAAATTGAAGTTTCACATGTTTGATTTTGACATTGCTTGAAGGTTATGATGCTTGTCTTGAAGTTTATGCAATTTATGATGTTTCCTTTGCTTTACATATTTTGATTTATTTATGTGAACGTTTTCAAGGAGGCATGAAGCAAGATTTGAGGATGATCTATTGATTAGAAGCACATTACCAAAAAGATTGTTTTTGTTTTGTTTTGCTTTCATATTTCATTCTACCTTATGTTCTAAGCTTTTGAAAACCTTGCTTGGGGACAAGCAAGCGACAATTATGGGGTATTTCCGCCAATAGGATGTATGTATTCCACAAGATGTTGGGAAAGATCCCATAAAACCCACTCCCATACGTCAAAGATCTTTACTTCTTGGATGTTGTTGAGACGTATCTCGTTCCTCCTAGATATGTTCCTTGTTCTTTGACAAGCATCACAAGAAGCAACAAACTTTTGCACATCTCTAAATAAGTTAGGCCAAAAGAAACCGGATTGAAGTACCTTAGCACATGTCTTGTGGGAACTAGCATGTCTGCCACAAGGCAATGAATGACAATTTTGTTTAACGCTTTCCACTTCATCTTCCGGAATGCATCTTCTAATCATCCCATCCGGACCTCTTTTAAAAAGAAGAGGTTCATTCCAGAAGTAATGTTGCACATCTTTAAAGAACTTCTTCCTTTGTGCATATGACAATCCTGGAGGTATTTCTTGACAAACCAAATAATTAAAAAAATCAGCATACCATTGTTCAGTACCTCTTGATATTTGGTGAGGGCATTACTCGCTCTCATGCAACTGTTCGTCCGGAAAGGAATCATCTATAGGCATATCCTTGTTCTTGCTTGCAATAGGAGGAAGTCGGCTTAGATGGTCCGCCACCGAGTTCTCAGATCCTTTCATATCACGGATCTCTAAGTCAAACTCTTGTAGAAGGAGGATTCATCTAATGAGCCGCGGCTTTGCATCTTTTTTCGTGAGCAAGTTCCGGATTGCTGCGTGGTCGGTATAGACAATAACTTTCGCTCCCACAAGGTAAGAACGAAACTTCTTAAAGGCATAAACCACCGCTAATAACTCCTTTTTTGTTGTAGCGTAGTTTAGTTGACCTTCATCTAGCGTTTTGCTGGCGTAATAGATGGCATAGGTGTGTCCATCATTCTTTTGTCCAAGCACAACTTCTACGGCTACATCGCTAGCATCACACATGATTTCAAAGGGGATATTCTAATCCGACGGCTGAATGATAGGAGCGGATATCAAGACTTCCTTAATCCTATAAAATGCATCTTGGCAATCCTTTGAAAACTCAAAAACTACGTCTTTCATTAGTAGGTTAGTCAATGGTTTAGAAATATTAGAAAAGTTTTTAATGAATCTCCTATATAAACCTGCATGACCTAAAATGCTTCTTACCCCTTTTACCGAAGATGGTGGAGGTAGCCTCTCAATGGCCTCAATCTTCGCTCTATCCTCTTCGAAGCTCTGGCTGGAAATCATATGACCTAAAGCAATGCCTTCGCTAACCATAAAGTGACACATCTTTCAATTTAAGACAAGGTTAGTGTCTTCACATCTTTGCAAAACTAGAGAAAGGTTAGCTAAGAAATCATCAAAGGAAAAACCATAAACTGAAAATTCATCCATAAGAACCTCCATGATGTTCTCTATGTATTCGGAGAATATGGCCATCATGCACCTTGGGAAGGTAGTCGGTGCATTGAAAAATCCGAAAGGCATCCTCCTATAAGCGAACGTACCCCATGGGCTCGTGAATGTAGTCTACTCTTGATCATCGGGGTGGAATGGAAATTTGGAAGAAACTGCTATACCCATCCAAATAGCAAAAGTGTGAGTGTTGCGCCAATCTCTCAAGTATTTGATCGATTAAAGGAAGAGGGAAGTGATCCTTCCTCGTTGCAACATTCAATTCCTATAATCAATGCACATCATCCATCCCGTTATTGTTCTTGTCGTAATCAACTTGTTGTTTTTGTTAGTCACAATTAGGGCTGAGCAAATTACGGTTCGGTTCACCGAACCACAACCGAACCGCAAATTGCAGTCCAAACCGCAACCGAACTGCACTTAATCGGTTCGGTTTGCAGTTCACAAGTTTTTATTTTGCGGTTCAGTTTGCGGTTCAAACCACAAAACCGCAAAAAAACTGCAAACCACAAAAAAAAAAAACCGCAAAACCGCAAAAACAATCGCAAACCGTAAAATAAAACCGCAAAAAAACGCAAAACCGCAACCAAACCGAAGAAAAAAACCGCAAAACTGCAACCAAACCGCAACCAAACCGCAAAATGCGGTTAATTTGCGGTTCAAACCGCAACCGAACCGCAACCGCGTTGTTTGAACCGCAAACCGAACCGCAATTTTACGGTTCGGTTTGCGGTCCATGCTTTTTAGGACTGGGGTTTGCGGTTCGGTTTGGTTCGGTTTGCGGTTTTGCGGTTTTGAACCGATACTCAGCCCTAGTCACAATGGTCATTTCTCCCTTCTTTAGAACCACATGAACGAGGCTTACCCATTTTCTATCAGAAATCAGAAAGATAATACATGCATCAAGTAACTTAAGAATTTCCTTCTTCACAACCTCTTTCACAATGGTCGTAATCAACTTGTTGTTTTTGTTAGTCACAATGGTCATTTCTCTCTTCTTTAGAACCACATGAATGATTCTTACCCATTTGGTATCAGAAATCGGAAAGATAATACATGCATCAAGTAACTTAAGAATTTCCTTCTTCACAACCTCTTTCACGATCGGATTTAACCGTCTTTGAGGTTTTCGTGAAGGCTTGTGATTATCTTCCATCAAAATCTTTTTCATGCATAAAGAAGGCTTAATACCAACAAGATCATCAATAGTGTATCCTAAAGCTTTCCTATGCAGTCTTAATTCATGCATTAGCCTACCAAGTTCATCTTCATTTGAATTAGTGCTAACTATGACCGGATATGTAGGTTTTGTCCTAGAAATATATACCTTAAGTGTGAAGGGAGAGACTTCAACTCCAAGGCAGGAGGCTCTTTGGTTGTTAAGATTTGACCAAGTAACGTGATTTGTGATGCTTTTGAACTTAAGGGAGGTGTATGATTGCATCCAAGAACGCTTGCATTTGATTTCGGAGAATTTCCAAAGTATCAGGAAAATCGACCCTATTGGAAACAATCAGCCGATTTTTTGGTCGATCTCACGATCAACATGAAATAAATTGGATGAATTCGTTAAATTAATAGAAAAATCGCCCGATTTTCCTGTAAGGGGCCAATTTTTTCTAGACTTTTCCGTAGCTTCCTCTAGCACTTCAAACTTTGCCTTGGGGTCCTCCTCCAACGTTTTTAGCACTCGGATATCAATGTTGCAGTCCTCTTCTACTCCTTCAACAATTCTCAAGCTTATCAGTTTTTCAAGCGGATCTTTGAGTAAGATGGAGCATACATCTTCCCTTGATTCTTCTTCATCATAAGTGTTGAAAATATCCTCTCCAAGGGCTGACTCTTTAATCATTACAACTAGCTAGAACTCTATATTCTCTTCATCAATGTTGAAGGAGAGTGTAGAATTCTTGCAATCCACCATACATCCCGAAGTTGGAAGGAAAGATCTTCCAAGTTTGATTTGAACGAGATGATCTGCAGGAGTGTCTAGAACGACAAATCAATGGGAATGTAAAACTTACCTAGCAATACGGGAATGTCTTCGAGAATTCCCACGGGATGCGTTATGGACTTATCCTCCATGTAGACCGTCATCTTGATTGGTTTCGGCCCTCCAAGTCTAGCTTTCTCACACAATGCTAGTGGTATTATGCTGACGCTTTCTCCAAGATCACATAAGGCTTCACAAGTCACCTTTCCAATGCCTATGGGTACGCAGAAGGATCCATGATCCCTTAGCTTTGGTGGCATCTCCTCTCTCATCATTTGGATTAGTTCGGATGACCTCTTGGTCATCCTTACTTCCCCAACATCTTCTAATTTCCTTTTGTTGGAGAGGATTTCCTTTAAGAACTTCCCATATGCGGGCATTTCTACAATGGCATCCATGAACGGAATATTAATATGTAATTTAGTCATGAGTTCAAGGAACTTAGGTTAATGACGGAATGGAAGTGGAGGTTTGTAAGCTGGAGGAGGTACGTAAACCGGTTCCTTCTCCTTCTCCTTCTCGCTTGGCTTCAAATCTACTTTCATCAAGATTTGCTTCCCTTTATCCATGCTCTTGGGCAATGACTCATTAATCTTCACTTCCCTTCTAGTGGTGATTGCCATCACTTTCTCCTTTGGATTATTCTTCGTTCTTCCCGGAAGTCTTCCTTGATCTCTAGGAACTTCTCCAGTTTTGCCGAATACCTGACTTTCAAGGCCTTTTGAGCCTTAGAAAGAGAAGTCATGTCATTTTTCATCTCTTTCACATCTCCTAACAATTGTTCCAGTAGCATCTCCATCTTATTCTGTGGAGGTTGGTTGAATCCCGGTGGGGGATTTTGAGTCCTTGGTGGTGAAGCTTGACTAGAGGAGGCTGGAGGGTTCAATGCTCGATCCGGATTTGAATAAGAGAATCCCGGATGATTATGATTTTCCTTATAATTATTCACTCCATTGTGGTTCTTGTTGTTGTATTTGTTGTTCCGGGGTCCTTGATAGTTTCCTTGATTACTCCCTCGACCATGTAGTTCACGTCTTGCTCCTTAGGTGGCAAGCTTGCTTGTGCCGGTGCTCGAGATTTTTGAATTTCTTTAACCACATGTTTAAGATTATTAATTTCAGTAGATAGAGTGGTAGTAATACTTACCTCACGGACTCCGGGTCGCCGGAGTCTATCATCTCCTCTTCTTTGGGAGTACTTCTCTTGCACCAAAGCTTTCTTTTCAATAAACTCCCATGCCTCATCTACGTGCTTGATAGGTGATGGAATCACTATCTTAGTAAGGTAGTTTAAGTATGCTTTTAGAGTCAAATGGTTGTATTTTGTTTCCAACTGTGTAAATCCAGCTGAAGAACTAAGCAATGAAGAAATCCAAAGATTTAGCAACAGTTGGAAGAAGAACGGAAGCAAAGAGAAGTCCAGAGGAACCCTGTCACGGCACCCGCGGCGACACTGTCCCGCCCCCGCGGCGACACTGATTCCAGAGGAACCCTGTCACGGCCCCCGCGGCGACACTGTGCCGCCCCCGCGGTTTGACACCAGCAAGGTCAAGAAGATCAACATTCAGCCGTTCGGAAGCATTAATGACCCGCCCCCGCGGCCCTGCCGTGCCGCCCCCGTGGCTCAGTTGAAGATGAAGCGTTTTGCACTAAACCGCCCCCGCGGATCTCAGATTCGCGCCCGCGGTTATGCAACAGTCGTAATAAGTTTGGCTGTTTAGACTCTCACTTTATGGCATTTAATGTAACACCCCAATTCTAAGAACTTGGGGAGTTACTGGTTAAGACCTCACAATGGGTCCCAACCTTAGTTTGACAACAATTTTACTTGGATCTTACAACAAGGCACAAAAGTATTAAAAACATTTGAAAACTTTAAACAATATATACATGTAAAATATGTATCAGCCTTACAAATCAAAGGTACTAAAACGACGCATATGAAGTATATAAGACAACCTTGTCCCCAAGTAAATGAGTACGTGGACCCGGCTGACCATTCCCTCCAGATCTCTCTACAACTGTCTTAATCTACAAGGCATCTACAAGCGGTATAAAACCGTTAGCTAACATTCTATGCATAAGTATAAAGATAAAAACACAATCACACATCATACACAATCAACATGCAACACTCAATCCTCTTATTATCTTTAATTAGGTGATAGGTCATTACTAATGATACTTATTTTGTGACACGAGGGATTCCCAAACCTCGCCCCTGCCCCCATTTACCAACGCGGAATGGTACTAATGCATCTGACCGTCTACCGGAATGGGCTGGTCGCAGGGAACCTCCTAGACTCTCGCAAGAGCTAGGCAGATGATGTCACGACCCGTTATCATACACTTGGGTCAATTACGTAAATAATAAAGTTGGCCTAATCCGATTTCGTTGTTTATCATAACTAACAAACACCACTCATATACATTACACTCATACAAGAAGCCAGCTAAGTAAGTCCGTGGACTTACCTGAATCAGATCTCGACTTTCTAATTTGCAAAACAATCTGTACAGTAGGAATTCAGTGGCCTATCAAAGGAGGCAAGTGTGTCAGCACAACTTCTAGGTGATTAGAAGTCTAAGACTTCTAAGGTAGTAGGTCTTAATAGAACGGAATTTATTACAATATTAATTTATGGTAAAATGACTATTTTACCCTTGGTCTCGAAACTTCCAAAAATTCCCTAATTCATGCCTAAACTCTTATTTGAGACTAAAGAGTCATATTATAACTCCTAAAGATGAGTTTGGTTACAAACAGACAATTTACCCATTTCCTTATATTCGAAAAGATCGTTAAGGTCGAACTTCGGCTTCAAATATAAAATTCGAATAATCTTATAAAAATTCCGAAATAATTCCCTAGATCATCTATGATATCTCATCTACTCCTAGGAGCAAGAATTTTTTAAAACTGTTCAACCATCACTTCTACAAAAATTTCTAAAGTTGGTTACAACACTTAACAAACAGCACACTGTCTTAACTTTGAAAAAAAATCATAACTCCTAAAATACTCGCTGGATTTATCCCAAATTTTGATATGTATTAATATCAAATCTTATCTATAATATATCCAAAATTCAGCCGCAAAGGAGATCAAAATCCTATTGAAAACTATCTCACAAAACTGAATTTCAGCACAACAGAAAAACTGCTTACGACTCAATCTTTGAAAAATCATAAATCCCAAACCACTAGCAGGATTCCTCTCAAATTTTAATATCTTCTACACAAATATGTCAACCATATCATAAAAATTAAAGCCCAACAGAGATCAAGAGATAATTCAAAATCATCTCACAAAACAGCATCACTTGCTGTTTTCCCCAACACTCAACACATATATAAAAACTGCATGAGACGTCAACTTTGGAACACAATAACTCTCAAACCGTAACTCCGATTCTTCCCAAATTTTAGTATGTTATACTATGTACTACTGTCTATGACATATCCGAAAAGCAGCCAAAAAGGAAGAGTCTAGCTTACCCAAATTTGGACCCAAAGATGACTACTCATCACTGTTGGAAAACTGAGAAACTGCAACAGCTCACTGTAGTTGTTCCTTGGCTGTAATATATAGATTGTAAGATGGTTGATCAAGATAAGCAAGGCTTCAAGGGTTAAAAAGGCTTACAAGACTGCACTGGTTCTGGGCTTGTCGACAGGGAGATGCACAGCCGTTCTTATCCTGATGCGCTCTATGCTGGTGTGCCCTCTGAGTCTGCAGCGAAGTGATCAGTGCACTGGAGAGGCTGGCCTTGGTTGGAACCTTGTGAACGCGAGTCGCTGCCACTCAGCTTGTACGTGATGCGCTCGATCTGGACAGAAGGCTGCAAGCGTGCAATGAAGGTTGTCCGATGCTTCTCTCATGGCGTCCGAGTGCTGAATGCAATGGCTCTTGTGGTTTGTTCTAATCGACCTTAACGAGCAGCAAGGACTCCTCAACTATGGTGTTTAATTGGTGCTAAAGGTATCGGTTGAGACGTTGCTGAATGTGTGCAGGAGCAAGGCAGTGCAGCGTAAATGTGGGAACAAGGCGTTGCAACCTTCTCTCTTCTGGCGTGAAAGTAGGAGCTGTTACAGATCTTTAATTATCTCATTTATGCAGCTGTTACAAGGGTTGTGGAGTGGATAAGATGTGCAGCTGCTCTTCCTTTGTTGGCTGGCGTCTCACTAGCTAAAGCAAGGAATGGGCTGGCGCTGGAGCTGAGCAGGGATGGGCTGGCGCTGGAGGTGAAGCAGGAATGGGCATGAGTTCGAGCTGCTTCTGGCTCGGCCTCTTGGGCTGTTTTGATCCGCTAGCAAGGGTTAAGGTAAGGCTGGGAAAAATAAATCCACTTAAAAAACAATGGGCTGAAACAAGGCAAAAATTAAGTGGGTTGAAAGTTTATCAAAACTTGTCCAAAAACTCGTCATGGCATTGTCAAGCCCATGCATGGCCTTGTCACGGATTTGTCATGGCCTCGTCATAGCTCGTCATGGTCTCGTCTAAAGTCTTCGTTAAGGATTAATTATAAGAATTAGGGTTTGATATAATTATATCATTTTATGTAAATTAAATTCTACATAAAATGATAAATAATTATAAGAATTAGGGTTTGATATAATTATATCATTTTTTGTGAATTAAATTCTACATAAAATGATAAATAATTATAAGAATTAGGGTTTGATATAATTCTATCATTTTATGTGAATTATATTCTACATAAAATGATACAATTTGTGAAGAAGGAAATACTAGATAGAATGGAACCGTCAACAACTCGAAGTCCGAATTGATTCGGAAATAAACGGAATAAAAATTCTGGATATTACATCAATACCCCCTTAAAATAAGTTTCGTCCCGAAACTTAGAACAAGGTACTTAATTAAACGACTTCCATAAATTAAACTTGTATATCCTAGTCTCACTAAATTTTAATTTTTTTTTCTAAACTCCTGTAACCCTATCAAAACGTAACGAAAAATTCGGTCGTTACATCAGATCCCCCTCAAAATAAGTTTCGTCCCGAAACTTAGGGTAAGACAATCCTGATCGGCCTTTAAGGCACCAAATGGGTGTGTTTGATCGCTATACAAAAGTCTCGTCGTTTCCACATCTAAGTATCCTGCACATCACGGTTACCAAAAGAACACATCACTAACTAAACACTCAATCATGAAATAAACAAGTAGTCAAACAATATCACACATACAAGGTCAAACCCTAACTCGTCACTCTCGAGGTTACAACTACCGCTACATAGGTCTTTGAAAGGTTACGTCTCTTACTATCCCCCATATCTTAGGTAGCCTTATCAACTTTTCATAAAACCACTGAATCTGAAATCTTTTCAGGTACTTAGATCACAAGCGTTTGCTACCACGTTCTAGAGTGGTTACCGGATATCTCACCGTTATCATCCGGCTCAATTGTCTGATCCTCTAATCTGAAGACCTAACTCGTGTCTGGTATGTATGACTCCAACTGAAATTCTCAACTTAGTTCCCCAAATTTAGTCTCCGTGGAAAACTGAAGCAGCACTCTCCAATAGGGTGAGGAATATTAGTCCATCAGTCACTTTTAAACTGCTTTATAACTTCTCATGGTTGCCTTACACAACTCACTTCTAGATCCTTTGATGACCCTACGTAAACTAATCTATTCAACTTTCTTCCCTTCGTTATGACCACTTGCTTCCGGCCTTCTGAAAAGGTTTTGACTACCCACTCAGGCCAAAGGTCTTTGACATCCACCAACACTTACCAAGTGCCCAATGCTCTTCGTATCACGACCCACATGGTCTTGTCTTTTAATATTACTCAGTCATCATGTTCCTCAGGTACGGAATTGTCACCCTTACCCTTTTCAGGTCTAATACTCAAGACAAATAAAAACCAAATCTAGTGGTCATCCTCTTTGTTCACTTGGCTTTATTATATTATTTATAGATCTCTAATATATCGTTTGCTCAAACTTAGGCTTCTCACACATTTTCTAAGATCTTAAATGAAATAGAATAAGTCCGAAATGACGGTATTAGACACAAAGTGATCTCATATCACTGGTATTTGTTAATAACTACTCAATAAATGTTAACATATCATCAGCAGTGCGCTCTTTAACCACCATTGTTACTAGCCCGATAGTATCCCCCTAACTCAATACGCAACTAGGCTCTGTTCCGACATAACATTACACATAAAATCCACTCCGAGATTATGCTTTCTTTAAGCAATGTTACTAGGTTGCAAGTATGCTCCTGTCGCTTCTCTTTCTTATGTATCTTCGACTCAGGATGGTAGTTACTCACTTGGAGCTTTCTAGTGCAGGACATGCACAATACTTTTATTACATCATTAATTCTTTCCTAATCCATCCCGAAAACTCACTCTAGAGTATTCCATTAGTATGAAATTCCAAAACTACTTGTCTGGCAACATGTAGCAAAGCCGTCACTCTTCACTCGGATCCATAATAGGGTACCAGTCTCCTTCTATTACCTCTACATGCACATAAGTTTCCGTACAACATTTTTAGTAACTCCACATAGCCTATCTCACGTTCCTTCCAACTAGAATGCATTTCACAAACTATCACAATCTTAAACTCGACACGACATCCCTCAACACCCTTGAGCTTTTTGCTTTGTGGGTTAGGACGCACCACGCTTCCGCTGCGCTACTCTGATTATTTTGTTGTTCCCCGTAATCATAAGGACGTGTTCTGTCAGTCCAAAATGATTGACCAGATGAAGTACCAAGTACTTTCCTTACTTTGTCTTCTTGAAATAAAATCATGATTGGAAAACAACCATCTTCCGTTTACTTCCTTAATTCTTTTAACACGGATCCAAACTACTAGACTCGACCGGAGTTTGATCTTAACCAGCCAAGAAGTAACCTCTAACACGATTCTCTATACCCTTAGTTGTCTAAGAAGATTGTTGTTGCATACTTGAGGAAATCATTCCAGGCGTCGGTAAAACTACCCCATAACTCCACATTCGCAATTATCTTTTCTTAACAGTATATAACTCGTCAATACCAAACAACACTTACACAGCCTCAGCTAACATCGGTCAGTCTATAGTTGACTCATCTCAGTATCCCGAACTTACTCTTCTCTTACCCCGTCTAGTATTAAAATTCTTTGCTAAGCATCACCTACTCAATTAATCCTTTTATACTTCTTTAGTTCGTCTTATCTTTCACTCTTCTGCTTCCTTTGGGACAACTCTCTTTCTCAACTCTCATTGTGCCATTCGCCTGACATCAAAAGTCGTTCCTAACACTCCACGATAGATGGTAAGCGTCTTGTAGTTCCGATGACTTTTAATTACCTCCCAATTGTAGTCCCTTTACAGGAACCGTCTGTGTTGATGGCTTAGGTCCCATGATTATTTGGGTTACCCTGGACTCTCGAGTCTAGCAAGGCCCTTCTCCCATACACATTTCTTCACCGATTTTGGTGGTAATATCGCCTTCATGAAACTCCGTTGACCCTGCTAAAGGCTTCTATTCTTTGGATATTGGCGTCTCGATTTCTTTCAAACTTCTTATATCTCTGAGGAGGTAAAAACCTCCCCACACTTGTGGGGTCTGCCTTTCCGCTTTTACACTCAATTGTAGGTCTTCATTCCGTGCACCTTAGATTCTCATACCCGGATTGGCACTCTGTCTCTTCTGATTTCTTATGCCCATAATGGTCTATGGGGCATCCGTTCCGATTGTAATGTCCTTGATTCCGCAATCTTGGTTGTACTCAATTCTACTTGTCCTGCTCCAATATTGTTATCACTACTCCGCACTCTTGTAGTCTCTTCCATGGTTCTTCTAATTCCGTCTCTTGGCCTCATATGCCCGAGTTCCTTGTACGACCTTCTATTCCTTCTAACTGAACTACCTCAAGGATTTCTTCTTCATCTGATTGTGCATGTGGTAAAAATTATATTCACAACTTTACTTCCTTGCTCACTTGTTCTTTGGATAATTTGTAAGGATCACTAAGCAGCCTACCCGAGTACAATACTCAATTCAAGGTCCGGTTCCATTGCCTCGTGTTGGAGATTCTTCAAGCCCGCAGTTGATTTATCATGAGGCGATAATCGCTTCGTGATATCACGACTAAAGGATATAAAATATCCTTTAGGATACTAACAAACTAAGCATAAACATGTATATATATAATATAAGAAACATCATAACAAGTCTATATACTAACTCCTATCGATCCAAGTTGCAGAGATCCTCGGAGAGCGATGGTGGTCCGACGTACTACTAACCCAACAACCCGACTATGCGTGTGTGTAAAAACAGAAATCCGTTTTGAAAATTTAGACCCCTTTCGGGTTCTAGTTATTTTATACATTTGGTCTTTCAGAAGATTTCAAGTGCCACTGTTGCCAACCTAGAGCTCTGATACCATATTGTAACACCCCAATTCTAAGAACTCGGGGAGTTACTAGTTAAGACCTCACAATGGGTCCCGACCTTAGTTTGACAACAATTTTACTAGGATCTTACTACACGACACAAAAGTATTAAAAACATTTGAAAACTTTAAACAATATATACATGAAAATATCTATCAGCCTTACAAATCAAAGGTACTAAAATGACGCATATGAAGTATATAAGACAACCTCGTCCCCAACTAAATGAGTAAGTGGACCCGGCTGACCATTCCCTCCGGATCTCTCTACAACTGTCTTAACCTGCAAGGCATCTACAAGCGGTATAAAACCGTTAGCTAACATTCTATGCATAAATATAAAGGTAAAAGCACAATCACACATCATACACAATCAACATGCAACACTCAATCCTCTTATTATCTTTAATTAGGTGATAGGTCATTACTAATGATACTTATTTTGTGACACCAGGGATTTCCAAACCTCGCCCTTGCCCCCGTTTACCAACGCGGAATGGTACTAATGCATCTGACCGTCTACCGGACTGGGCTGGTCGTAGGGAACCTCCTAGACTCTCGCAAGAGCTAGGCAGATGATGTCACGACCCATTATCATACACTTGGGTCAATTACGTAAATAATAAAGTCGGCGTAATCCGGTTTCGTTGTTTATCATAACTAACAAACACCACTCATACACATTACACTCATACAAGAAGCCAGCTAAGTAAGTCCGTGGACTTACCTGAATCAGATCTCGACTTTCTAATTCGCAAAACGATCTGTACAGTAGGAATTCAGTGGCCTGTCAAAGGAGGCAAGTGTGTCAGCACACTTTCTAGGTGATTAGAAGTCTAAGACTTCTAAGATAGTAGGTCTTAATAGAACGAAATTGATTACAATATTAATTTATGGTAAAATGACTATTTTACCCTTGGTCTCGAAACTTCCAAAAATTTCCTAATTCATGCCTAAACTCTTATTTGAGACTAAAGAGTCATATTCTAACTCCTAAAGATGAGTTTGGTTACAAACTGACAATTTACCCATTTCCTTATTTTCGGAAAGATCGTTAAGGTCCAACTTCGGCTTCAAATATAAAATTCGAATAATCTTATAAAAATTCCAAAATAATTCCCTAGATCATCTATGATATCTCATCTACTCTTAGGAGCAAGAATTTCTTAAAACTGTTCAACCATCACTTCTACAAAAATTTCTAAAGTTGGTTACAACACTTAACAAATAGCACACTGTCTTAACTTTGAAAAAATCATAACTCCTAAACTACTAGCTGGATTTATCCCAAATTTTGATATGTTCTACTATAAAATCTTATCTATAATATATCCAAAATTCATCCGAAAAGGAGATTAAAATCCTATTTAAAACTATCTCACAAAACCGAATTTCAGCACAACAGAAAAACTGCTTACGTCTCAATCTTTGAAAAATCATAAATCCCAAACCACTCGCTGGATTCCTCTCAAATTTTAATATGTTGTACAAAAATATGTCAACCATATCATATCCAAAATTCAAGCCCAACGGAGATGAAGAGCTAATTCAAAACCATCTAACAAAACAGCATCACTTGCTGTTTTCCCCAACACTCAGCACATATATAAAAACTGCATGAGGCGTCAACTTTGGAATACAATAACTCTCAAACCGTAATTCCGATTCTTTCCAAATTTTAGTATGTTATACTATGTAGTACTGTTTATGACATATCCGAAAAGCAGCCAAAAAGGAAGAGTCTAGCTTACCCAAATTTGGACCCGAAGTTGACTGCTCATCACTGTTGGAAAACTGAGAAACTGCAACAGCTCACTGTAGTTGTTCCTTGGCTATAATATATAGATTATAAGATGGTTGATCAAGAGAATCAAGGCTTCAAGGGTTAAAAAGGCTTACAAGACTGCACTGGTTCTAGGCTTGTCGACAGGGGGATGCACAGCCGTTCGTATCTTGATGCGCTGTATGCTGGTGTGCCCTCTGAGTCTGCAGCGAAGTGATCAGTGCACTGGAGAGGCTGGCCTTGGCTGGAATCTTGTGAACGCGAGTCGCTGCCACTCAGCTTGTACGTGATGCGCTCGATCTGGACAGAAGGCTGCAAGCGTGCAATGAAGGTTGGCCGATGCTTCTCTCCTGGTGTCCGAGTGCTGAATGCAATGGCTCTTGTGGTTTGTTCTGATCGATCTTAACGAGCAGCAAGGACTCCTCAACTATGGTGTTTAATTGTTGCTAAAGATATCGGTTGGGACGTTGCTGAATGTGTGCAGGAGCAAAGCAGGTGCAGCGTAAATGTGGGAACAAGGCGTTGCAACCTTCTCTCTTCTGGCGTGAAAGTAGGAGCTGTTACAGATCTTTAATTATCTCATTTATGCAGCTGTTACATGGGTTGTGGAGTGGATAAGATGTGCAGCTGCTCTTCCTTTGTTGGGCTGGCGACTCACTGGCTGAAGCAAGGAATGGGCTGGCACTAGAGCTGAGCAGGGATGGGCTGGCGCTGGAGTTGAGCAGGGATGGGCTGGCGCTGGAGCTGAAGCAGGAATGGGCATGAGTTCGGGCTGCATCTGGCTGGGCCTCTTGGGCTGTTTCGATCCGCCAACAAGGGTTAAGGTAAGGCTGGGAAAAATAAATCCACTTAAGAAACAATGGGCTGAAACAAGGCAAAAATAAAGTGGGCTGAAAGTTTGTCAAAACTTGTCCAAAAACTCGTCATGGCCTTGTCAAGCCCATGCATAGCCTTGTCACGGATTTGTCATGGCCTCGTCATAACTCGTCATGGTCTCGTCTAAAGTCGTCGTTAAGGATTAATTATAAGAATTAGGGTTTGATATAATTATATCATTTTATGTGAATTAAATTCTACATAAAATGATAAATAATTATAAGAATTAGGGTTTGATATAATTATATCATTTTATGTGAATTAAATTCTACATAAAATGATAAATAAATATAAGAATTAGGGTTTGATATAATTCTATCATTTTATGTGAATTATATTCTAAAGCATTAATGACCCGAGGTGACACTGAGCCGCCCCCACGGTTTGACACCAGAAAGATCGAGAAGATCAACAGTCAGCCGTTCCAAAGCATTAATGACCCGCCCCCGCGGCCCTGCCATGCCGCCCCCGCGGCTCAGTTGAAGATGAAGCGTTTTGCACTAAACCGCCCCATGGCTCTCAGATACGCGCCCGCGGTTATGCAACAGTCGTAATAAGTTTGGTTGTTTAGACTCTCACTTTATGGCATTTAAAGTGACGGTTTGGGTTGCCTATTTACTGCAATTTAGTGTCCTAATTAGTATAATTAGAGATGCTAGGTTAGTGTTAGGATATCTCATTTTTCACATCATCACATCAAAAGCCACTTTTAGTTTATTTGTTTTGTTTTGTTCTCTATGGAGGGCTAAGCACCTTTAGTTGTGCTTGACATTGGAAGCTCTGGACATAGATCTGGTTGTAAGTTTTATAATTAAAGTTGTTATTCCATAATGATTTGTGCTATGTTCTTGTGCTTAACTTCTTGATTGTATCTCACCCTCTATCTAGCTTGATCATCTAGGTACTTGGGTCTTATCCAATGTGCTAGGAATTGTGGTTCCGGGTTCGGGTCATCTTTCTAGTAGCAAACACGTTTACATAAGCGGGTTGCAAGTGTAATTCGTGAGTGGAACATAACCACATGATTTTAGTAACTGGTTGTTTCTAAATCTCATGTGTCTCTTTATCTTTATTTGAATGCTATTGTTAAAATCTGATTCAGTAGGTTGACGAATTAGGATTAACAATAAGTAATATCGGGGCTGGTTGAACCGGTATTTAAATACGATCGAGATGAGAACAAACTTTGGAATAAACTTCATGAAAACAATGATCAACCATATCTTATGTTGAAGCGGATATTTGTCAGGTGCAACGTTTTCTTAAAACCATTGAAATCAACTTCTTGTTTTCTTTGTCTATTTGTCACTTTAACAATCAAAAACCCCCCCTTGGTTACATATAATTGATAGTTTAATCGCATTTGTGCTTTAATTACTCTCTATCTCTCTTGGGTTCGACCCTTACTTAACCACTATACTTGCTTTAGTATTGAGTTCGGAAATTACTTTGATAGGATATAAACGACCTAAGAAAATATCCTTGTCAAATTTGGCGCAGTTGCCGGGGACATTAGAGTTTTTAAGTACTTTGATATTTTTATTGTCAATTATTGGTTTGAACCATTTGTATGGTTCAAACTCATGCTACTAATCTCTCTTTTGCACTAGAAGAGAGTGAGAAAACAAGTGGTTGGATCATGGATGGCATCAACAGGATAAGACATCAACATCAACAAATTGATCCCGGAGGAGTCATACAAGCATGATCAAAGACTTACGTCGAGCCAACGACGTAAAACAAAGGCGCTGCTCGGGAGGTAACCCGAGGAAGGAGGAATAAAATTCTTTCCGTCGTCCATCCGCCCCAGCGGCTAGGAACGTCCGCGACTGCGGCTAACCCAACAGTGGCCGCACCCGCGGCAAAGAAGAACCGCGACCGCGGTGGCCATGACGACAGGTATGAAAAAAAAAAGAAAAAAGAAAAAAAATTCACCTCCACTCAAATATTCGACCACCATCCCCTCTTTCCCTCACCACTTACATTCACCATTCTTCTCCACTCAAAACCTATCTTCCACACTCACATCCACTTATCCACTACACCACCACCTGATCTCCACTAGTGGCAGGAGCTTTTCTTCTCATACTTCCCGTACCGACAAGAGTATCCCGATTGTCCACCATCTCATCAGTAAGCTTGTTCTTCATCCTTCTCCCTTTTTAGTTTTTTCCTTCATTTTCACACTTTGAGGGCAAAGTGATCTTCAAGCATGGGGGAGGGATCTATATTTGTTATGTTTGATTATTGAATTGTAATGTTTTATATTCAGTCAAAAAAAAAGAAAAAAAAAGAAAAAAGAGAAAAAGCCAACAAAATTGAAAAAAAAGGCATGAAAAATCCTTGGATAAACCGAAAGCCCGAAAGGGCGGTTTAGGCAAAAAGAAGGTAGTCCGACCAACATTAGGTTGGTGCAAAAATGAAATTGAGGGATGTGAGACTATGGTGAGACTATCTTAGAAAAAAGTAGAGTGGCAAGGTGAAAACCCGAAAGGGCTCCTTGGCAAAATGAGCGAAATCCGAGTGATAGGCTCCCTTTTTTGACGTTTGCGACATAAGAAGAGGAGATATAAGGAGGAACGGGTAGGCCACTCTTGGAGCAATAAGGATGGTAGTTTTTCTCTTTTCACATCACTTTGATAGATTTTTGATTTTTGCTCTTTTGCATGCTTTGTTTCATTGCCTTTCTATATTCATCATGCTTCCTGAGGCTTTTTGTTTTCATTAAGTGGATTTTTAGTTTACTCGGGACGATTAAGAGTCTAAGCATGGGGGAATTTGATAGGTGATGGAATCACTATCTTATTAAGGTAGTTTAAGTATGTTTTTAGAGTCAAATGGTTGTATTTTGTTGCCAACTGTGTAAATCCAACTGAAGAACTAAGCAATGAAGAAATCCAAAGATTTAGCAACAGTTGGAAGAAGAACGGAAGCAAAGAGAATTCCAAAGGAACCCTGTCACGGCACCCGCAGTGACACTGTCCCGCCCCCGCGGCGACACTGATTCCAGAGGAACCCTGTCACGGCCCCCGCGGCGACACTGTGCCGCCCCCGAGGTGACACTGAGCCGCCCCCGCGGTTTGACACCAGAAAGGTCGAGAAGATCAACAGTCAGCCGTTCCAAAGCATTAATGACCCGCCCCCGCGGCCCTGCCATGCCACCCCCGCGGCTATGTTGAAGATGAAGCGTTTTGCACTAAACCTCCCCCGTGGCTCTCAGATACGCGCCCGCGGTTATGCAACAGTCGTAATAAGTTTGGCTGTTTAGACTCTCACTTTATGGCATTTAAAGTGATGGTTTGGGCTGCCTATTTACTGCAATTTAGTGTCCTAATTAGTATAATTAGAGATGCTAGGTTAGTGTTAGGATATCTCATTTTTCACATCATCACATCAAAAGCCACTTTTATTTTATTTGTTCTGTTTTGTTCTCTATGGAGGGCTAAGCACCTTTAGTTGTGCTTGACATTGGAAGCTCTCGACATAGATCTGGTTGTAAGTTTTATAATTAAAGTTGTTATTCCATAATGATTTGTGTTATGTTCTTGTGCTTAACTTCTTGATTGTATCTCATCCTCTATCTAGCTTGATCATCTAGGTACTTGGGTCTTATCCAATGTGCTAGGAATTGTAGTTCCGGGTTCGGGTCATCTTTCTAGTAGCAAACACGTTTACATAAGCGGGTTGCAAGTGTAATTCGTGAGTGGAACATAACCACATGATTTTAGTAACTAGTTGTTTCTAAATCTCATGTCTCTCTTTATCTTTATTTGAATGCTATTGTTAAAATCTGATTCTATAGGTTGACGAGTTAGGATTAAAAATAAGTAATATCGGGGCTGGTTGAACCGATATTTAAATACGATCGAGATGAGAACAAACTTTGGAATAAACTTCATGAAAACAATGATCAACCATATCATATGTTGAAGCGGATATTTGTCAAGTGCAACGTTTTCTTAAAACCATTGAAATCAACTTCTTGTTTGCTTTGTCTATTTGTCACTTTAACAATCAAAAACCCCCCCTTGGTTACATATAATTGATAGTTTAATCGCATTTGTGCTTTAATTACTCTCTATCTCTCTTGGGTTCGACCCTTACTTAACCACTATACTTGCTTTAGTATTGAGTTCGGAAATTACTTTGATAGGATATAAACGACCTAAGAAAATATCCTTGTCAGTGCTTCTCCATGAAAGTACCTCTGGAGAGGGGTTAAAGTCGGAATTGTGTATCTTCATCCAAGATTTTATAATAGATCTCAAGAAGCTCTATCCTTGAGATTCCAAGATGAGGACAATCAAGTAGAAGGTCCTTGAATCTCTCCCAAGACTTGAACAAGCTTTCCCTGTTTTTCATAGTAAAAGCATTAAAATTTTACCTCTAAGTCCCGCTGTCTTGGAAGGTGGAAATAATTTTGTAAGGAATTCGGAGGTCATCTCCTCCCATGTATTTACTCTTCCTTCCGGTAAAGATTGAAGCCATACAAGCGCCATGTCTTTCAAAAAAAAAATGAGAAACCTCACAATTTATGATTGTTAGTTTCCAATCTAGGGGGTCTCAATATTTCCATAAGAATTTCATAATTTTGTAACTGTAAATGAGGAGACTCCCCTTCGGATCCTCCAAATTGAGTTTGGCAGATCATAGTAATAACCTTAGTGCAGAATTCATAATTATGGTTGGTTGTGTTTCTAAAATCTATTCCAATATTGCACGTATGTTGCGTTGATCCATTCTTTGTCCAAGCGTTTGTGGTTCTCCCACAATTGGATCAACTCTAACGTTCCTCACCGGAAGGTGAGGTGCCGCAGCTTGTGGATTAGGATGAGTTGCAATAGAAGGTGGAATCTCAACGCGGACATGTCCTCCTCTTTGAAGGAGCATGTCTCTCATATTGTTGTTTATCTCGTCCACTCATGTTTGAAGTGCCTCCTCCCTTTCACGCCCTGCTTCTTCTACTTCACGCGCCCTTTCTTCCGCATCATGTGTGTTCGCTCCAAAAGGTGTGTGCAAGCTTTAAAATTTATAACCCAAGAAGTATGCTTGAACAAAAATGCGAACCCGCAGTGTACAGATCAATTGTAATAAAAGCAAGAATTCTAGGGGTCGATCACAGGGACTTAGGTGAAACAAAGCACAGAATCAGGTTGTCAAATATTTCAATTAACTAAAAGCAATTAAAACAATCAAAGATGATAAAAAGTCATGTAAGGGGAAATGCGGATTTTAGGGATTAAAGCATCTAGTTGTGGTTCCGACTCAAGATCTCAAAGGATAACGCGGACACAGCTGAGGTTTTACAAAGGGAAGGTGTTTCTAAGGTGGGAATAGATCACCGGGTAATTCTCACTACTCACTATCCCAAATCAAAGCTTCTATAACCGGGTAAGTCTCAAGGTACTAAGGAAAGGAACTATAATCTCAAACCAACACACCACCCAAGGGAATAGAATTAACCTTTACCGGGTAAGTCTCAGGCTAACTCACAAAGATGGGATGAAGGCACACTCAAACCCCAATAAAGGATAAACCTTTATTACCTACACTCATGATCTCAGGTAAACAAACAAAGGAATCACCGGGTAAGTCTCATCCTAGGCTTGCATTGAACCAGGAAAGGTGTAATAAGGATAGGATTTGGCAAATTTAAACTCTTAACTCAGAAGAGGTTCAGGAAAAGGTTCACCTCGTTCAGTCAGATTCTACCCAGTCCGAGATGTTCAACGACTGAGCAAGGTGTTCTAGGGTTAAGGTTAATGACTCGAGCTTTCAGGGTCTTGCTGGAATTAAGATTATTGTATCATCGTCTTTCCCACAACTTTCAGCCAATCACCCTGGAATCGCATAAGAAACTTAGCCAACAATCATCATGATAACAATAATCAAATTAATGGAAAAGGAATCAATATTGGAACAAGAAAAACTTAAGAAAAATGTCTCTATAACTGAATCAAACAATAAACAAATTGCGTTCCTCATTCACAAATAAGCAAAGATTACAAACCAAAAGACAATCTAAGAAAGTCTTACAAACTCCTTCAAAACGCAACTCCAACTATGATTCCTTGCTTCCTTGAACTTCAATCCTTCAATACTTCCTTCAATTCTTCCTTCAAACTCTCAGAAAATACTCCATAAATCTCTTGATCCGATGGCTAAATTGTAGAAAATTCAACCCTTTATATAGGAGAACTATCTTCCAAAGATAAAATATCTTAAAAAGATAATTTCCTATAAAATATATTCATATTCCTCAAAATAAATCATCTAGAAATAATATCTTCCTTCCAGAAATCCAGCCAAAAATATAAGATATCTTCTTTCCAAAAATAAAAGATCTCGGCCAAAAATATAGATCTCCCCGGCTACAGGGTGTTCGCCTCGGTCGGGACGCTCCTCAAAATCACCTCGGTCGAGGTGGCACTGTAGCTGACCGAGGTGAATCTCAACTGAATGTGAAATCTCTCGAATCTGGTCCAAAGTCAATCTTCTTCATCATTTCGATGCTTCCTGAAGTCTTCCTTAAGCTCCAGAATGTAGCTCCAATGACTCCTTAGCTCCTTTAGCTCCATTTCGATGCAAAACGTGTCATTTTACCTACAATTCCAACGAAACTAGGTGTAGACCTCGATTCCCGCAAAGGTAGACAAAACAACAATATAATCAAAGAATATACATTCATACATGCAGATTATTGAAGATAAAACGTCTAAACTAGCCCCAAAATATAGGCTATAATACATGCTATCAATGTGCTTGTTGATTAGCAAGCCTTACTTGTTCCAAGGCTTGTTCCAACGCAGCTTGGACGTCTATATCAGTCATCCTTTGTCTACTAGCTTCTCTTAACCTTCTTCGGATGGTTCTTTCCAGTTCGGGATTGTAAGGAACGAGTTCTCTACTTGCGCGAGAACTTCGCATAAACTTAAAAGGAAAAGAGAATTCCTGCAAGCAAAACTACTCAAAGCAAAAGAATTAATAGAAAAAGCAAAAAAGCCTTGACTAGACGACCAAAATACCGCTTGGTCTTGACCAAGTCCTCGACAACGGCGCAAAAAACTTGTTCGCTCCAAAACGTGTGTGTAGATGAAGGAATAATAGTTTTAAATTTATACCAAGAATAAATCCATTAGTGAACCCACAGTGTACGGATCAATCACAGTAACAACAAGTATTCCAGGTTCGAACACAAAGACTAGTGAAACCAAGCAATAAAGAAATCTTGTTTAGACAAATGGAACATAAAAGAAGACAAAGACAAGATTTTGTAAATATGTGGAAAGAGCAGATTCTAGAGATCAAGGTATCCAATTGTGATTTTTGATTCAATACTTTTAAAGATCAATGGACAAAGTTGGGATTGCAAAGGAAAGGTGTTTCTAAGGTGGGATAGATCACGGGGGAGGTCTCACTATCCACTGTCCTAGGTCCAAGGCTCCTAATAAAGGGTTTTGAATCATGTATTACCTAAAGTTTAAGAAAAGGAGTGTTCGCTCCAAACGGTGTGTGCAAGCTTTAAATTTATAACCCTAGACTTAAGCTTAAAACAAGGATATGAACCCGCAGTGTACGGGTCAATCGTAGTAAAAAGCAAGGAATTCCAGGGGTCGATCACAGGGACTTAGTGAAACAAAGTCTAGTTACGGTATGCTTGTGTAAATACTAACCACAAAGGCAATTAACACAATCAAAGATGAATAAGAAGTCAATAAAGCAAACATGCAATTCTAGGGATTAAAGCATCTAGTTGTGGTTCCAACTCAAGATCTAAAGATAAGCGGACAAAGCTGAGGTTTTTGCATAGGGAAGGTGTTACTAAAGTGGAATAGATCACCAGGTAAGTCTCACTACTCACTAATCCAAAACCGTAACTCCTATTACCGGGTAAGTCTCAAGGAATCAAGATAAAGAACTATAACCTCAAACTAACACACCATCTAAGGGAATAGAATCAACCTTTACCGGGTAAGTCTCAGGCTAACTCACAAAGATGGGATGAAAGCACACTCAAACCCCAATAAAGGATAAACCTTTATTACCTACACTTATGATCTTAGGTACACAAACTAAGGAATTACCGGGTAAGTCTCATCCTAAGCTTGCACTAAACCAGGAAAGGTGTAATAAGAATAGGATTTGGCAAACTCTAACACTTAACTCTCAGTTTCGGATCAGATAAGTCACCTCGGTCAGCCAAATTCCACCCCGGCCGAGATGTTCATCGACTGAGCGAGATGCTTAGGGTTAAGGTTAAAGACTCGAACTTTCAGGGTCCTACTGGAATCTAAGATTATTCTATCATTGTTTTTCCCACAACCTTCAGCCAATCACCCTAGAATCACACAAGGAAATTAGCCACTCATCATCATGAAAGTATTAATCAAATATATGGGAAGAAGGTGAATATTTGAACAAGAAGAATTTAATGAAAAGACTTCAATAACTGAATCAAATATCACAACAAAAGCGTTCCTTGGATAGCAATCCAACAAGACAAGACAACAAGGAAGGGAATCTAAGATAGTCTTACAAAAACCCTTCAAAAAGCTATAAAAGCTATGATCTTCAATCTTCCTTCAACCTTCAAAAAGGTTCTTCAAATCTCCCAACTGGAGTATGACTGCTGCGTATAAACCCTGATCGATGGTATAGCATGATTTTCGGTGTAAGCGGGATGTTGGATTTGTGGAAATCCAACCCTTTTTATAGGAAAATTACTCTCCAAAGATAAGATATCTTAGAAAGATCTCTTCCCATAAAAATAGGTAAAATATATGATCTAGTATATCTTCTTCCTTCTAGGAGCCAAGCCCAAAAATATAAGATCTCTTTCCAAAGATAAAAGATCTCAGCCAAGAATAAAATATTCTCGCCGCGTCCCAGGTGTTCGCCTCGGTCGAGTCGACTTCTCTGGATCACCTCGGTCGAGGTGAATTTCTGGTCAACCGAGGTGAGTCACAACTGAATGTGAAATCTCTCAAATTTGGTCCAAAGTAAATCTTAAATCCATGGCTATGCTTCCTGGATGTTTCCTTATGTTCCTGAATGTAGCTCCAATGATTCCATAGCTCCTTTTGCTCCTTTTTGATGCAAAACGTGCCATTTTACCTACGATTACAACAAAACTAGGTGTAGACCTCGATTCTCACAAAGGTAGATGAATTGGTAATATAATCACATATTATGCATACAAACATGCAAATTATTGAAGATAAAACGTCCAAACAAACCCCAAAATATAGACTATAATTCATGCTATCAAAATACCCCATACTTAGCCCTTGCTTGTCCCCAAGCAAGTTCCGCATATAAAAGACAAGATAGAATGGATTATAAGTCATGAAAATCAATGAAAAGTCTTTCAAAAACAGTTTTATGGTGTGCAACAATCATAGATCACTCTAAGAGAATACCTCATGGAATTTAAAATCAAAACATGTTCAAAACATTTTATAAATATAAGAAAGTTGTTCATCTTTGCGTAAAATCATAGAATGCATAATAAGTCATAATTATCAAAATTAATCATGTATAATCCAGTTTAAACCACTAAGTCAATCAACAAGCTCGAGGTCTCAAGGGCTTCCCAAAAGAAAGGTCAAGAAACGTGTAGGGTAGGGATGTATGTAAGGTAATGTGGTGCTAGAATCCGGGAAAAGGATATACTTTACTTTCACTTTGACTTTCACCATCTTCCACCAATAAGCTTTGCTTATTTCACACTTTTTTTTTTACTTTACTTTTTGGGATGCATGGACAGAGGTGCACAATAACCGAAGCCTAGGAAATCCGCAATCATCAATTTCTTGAGATGCATCAAACCCTTGATGCACATACCATGACCCATTAGGAATATCGCTCAATCCGACTTTGGCAAGACACAAACACCCGGCTATGTGAATGGTGCCGAGTTACTCATCTTCATGTTTGACTTCCCCAAACCTAAGATTACTTTCTAACACTTTCACTTCCAGCCAACTTCTCAACTTTAACTTCACTTGCTTTCACCACTTCGCTTGCTTCCAAATTCCCGGATAGGTAAAGGGAGGCAAAATGTATATGAAGGGCTAAGCATGATCAAGAAGAAGAAGAGAGAAGAATGAATTGCCTTGGTCTTTCCAGGAAGAAAGTGAGAGAACTCATAATGTGGTGTCAACCTTCAAATTCAACATAATTTGGATAGAAACAAAGTATTAAACATGCCAATAATTTTAAACAAAGCATTTAGCAACTTAAACATATTATAAAACCTTTCAAACACATAAAGAATTTAAAACCAGTCAGTAAGCAAGATCTTCACTGAGATCATATCCAGATAAGTAACACAAAAATCGTTTTCGAAAACTCTCAGTTAACCCACCTCGGTCGAGGTGTTCGTAGGTCAACCGAGGTGAAACGCCTCGTTCGGCCAGAACTCCACCGGTCGAGGTCAAAATTTTTTTTTTAAAACCAGTTTTTTTAGTTTCGACGTTTTTCTCAATCAAATAACCTGTAAGTATGCATGCAATCTCAGATAAACATATAAATGCAGAAGTGAAGCATAAATATAAATATCCGGTCAATAGAGTCATACATCAAAGTCAATTAATACATCAAATACCCCATACTTGGGACACACTGTCCCAGTGGGTCAAAATAAGTCTAAAGATAAAAGTACTCACCGGATAATAAGCTGATTTGCATAAAAAATAAGAAAGAAAAATCCTGCAGCTCTCAATAATCCTGATCCGGTGGTGGTGGTTGTGGTGGCACATACGGATACTGGGATGGGTCAAATGGATAACCCATAGTCTGCTGGAACTGTATCTCCATCATCCTGCGCTGATAGTGCTGCCCCTCTAACATCTGATGAGTCCAGCTGTCAATCTGTCGGTGCTGGGTAGCAAATCTCTCATGCATGTCCACAGTAAGGGCAGCATAAGAGTCTATCATCTGATCTGTCAGATCATCGATCCGACGATGAGCCTCTGAATCTCTATGACGGCGTGTCCTACGCCTAGCAGGTCTAGCAGGTGATGCAGCAGGTGCAGGCTCAGTATCCTCATCATCCAGATCTATAACTGGTGGTGCGCTCCTCCCTGCATTATCTGTCCCTGTGTCCATCAGGACTCCACCCTCTCTCTCATCAATTGTCTCCTCATCATCAGCCTCCTCCTCCTCAGCTGGGGCAGCTGCTGCCTCTCTATAATCCTCCATCAGTGGAGCCCAAGCGGTCTGCCAATAGTGAGGGTCATAAACAGAAAACTAGGCAGACCACCTGATCCCCTGTGGCGCAGTCAGCTCCCACGGCATAGCCACGTACGGAGTAGTCAGACCTCGGGGAACTAGAATCCGCCGAGTGATCATCTCCTGCAATCCAAGCGGCTTGGCAGCCGCCACCATTGTGCAAGCATTGAGATCCATGTCCTGATAGCTAGCTATATGGGTGACAAGCCCTCCGCAGCAGATGTCTCCCTTCGCCTTGGCCTTGATCCTGTGCAGATCCTCTGCCAGCATCAAGCCAAAGTCCGGGATACCCTGCTCGCTCCAAACGGTGTGTGCAAGCTTTAAATTTATAACCCTAGACTTAAGCTTAAAACAAGGATGCGAACCCGTAGTGTACGAGTCAATCGTAGTAAAAAGAAAGAAATTCCAGGGGTCGATCACAGGGACTCGGTGAAACAAAGTCAATAACGGTAAGCTTCACGAATACTAACCACAAGAGTAATTAACACAATCAAAGATGAATAAGAAGTCAATAAAGCAAACATGCAATTCTAGGGATTAATGCTTCTAGTTGTGGTTCCAACTCAAGATCTAAAGATAAGCGGACAAAGCTGAGATTTTTGCAAAGGGAAGGTGTTACTAAAGTGGAGTAGATCACCGGGTAAGTCTCACTACTCACTAATGCTAAACCGTAACTCCTATTACCGGGTAAGTCTCAAGGAATCAAGATAAAGAACTATAACCTCAAACTAACACACCATCTAAGGGGATAGAATCAACCTTTACCGGGTAAGTCTCAGGCTAACTCACAAAGATGGGATGGAAGCACACTCAAACCCCAATAAAGGATAAACCTTTATTACCTACACTTATGATCGTTGGTACACAAACTAAGGAATTACCGGGTAAGTCTCATCCTAAGCTTGCTTTGAACCAGGAAAGGTGTAATAAGAATAGGATTTGGCAAACTCTAACACTTAACTCTCAGTTTAGGATCAGATAAGTCACCTCGGTCAGCCAAATTCCACCCCGGCCGAGATGTTCATCGACTGAACGAGATGCTTAGGGTTAAGGTTAAAGACTCGAACTTTCAGGGTCCTACTGGAATCTAAGATTATTCTATCATTGTTTTTCCCACAACCTTCAGCCAATCACCCTAGAATCACACAAGAAAATTAGCCACTCATCATCATTATGAAAGTATTAATCAAATATATGGGAAGAAGATGAATATTTGAACAAGAAGAATTTAATGAAAAGACTTCAATAACTGAATCAAATATCACAACAAAAAGCGTTCCTTGGATAGCAATCCAACAAGACAAGACAAGACAACAAGGAAGGGGATTGAAGATAATCTTACAAAACCCTCCAAAAGCTATAAAAGCTACAATCTTCAATCTTCCTTCAACCTTCAAAAAGGTTCTTCAAATCTCCCAACTGTAGTATGGCGGCTGCTGCGTATAAACCCTAATCGATGGTATAACATGCCCTCTAATTTGTGGAAATCCAACCCTTTTTATAGGAAAATAACCCTCCAAAGATAAAATATCTTAGAAAGATCTTTTTCCATAAAAATAGGTAAAATATAAGATCTTCTTCCTTCCAGGAGCCAAGCCCAAAAATATAAGATCTCTTTCCAAAGATAAAAGATCTCAGCCAAGAATAAAATATTCTCGCCGCGTCCCAGGTGTTCGCCTCGGTCGAGTCGACTTCTCTGGATCACCTCGGTTTAGGTGAATTTCTGGTCAACCGAGGTGAGTCACAACTGAATGTGAAATCTCTCAAATTTGGTCCAAAGTAAATCTTAAATCCATGGCTATGCTTCCTGGATGTTTCCTTATGTTCCTGAATGTAGCTCCAATGATTCCATAGCTCCTTTTGCTCCTTTTTGATGCAAAACGTGCCATTTTACCTACGATTACAACAAAACTAGGTGTAGACCTCGATTCTCACAAAGGTAGATGAAATGGTAATATAATCACATATTATGCATACAAACATGCAAATTATTGAAGATAAAACGTCCAAACAAACCCCAAAATATAGACTATAATTCATGCTATCAAAATACCCCATACTTAGCCCTTGCTTGTCCCCAAGCAAGTTCCGCATATAGAAGACAAGATAGAATGGATTAATAGTCATGAAAATCAATGAAAAGTCTTTCAAAAACATTTTTATGGTGTGTTACAATCATAGATCACTCTAAGAGAATACTTCATGGAATTTAAAATCCAAACATGATCAAAACATTTTATAAATATAGGAAAGTTGTTCATCTTTGCATAAAATCATAGAATGCATAATAAGTCATAATTATCAAAATTAATCATGTATAATCCAGTTTAAACCACTAAGTCAATCAACTAGCTCAAGGTCTCAAGGGCTTCCCAAAAGAAAGGTCAAGAAACGTGTAGGGTAGGGATGTATGTAAGGTAATGTGGTGCTAGAATCCAGGAAAAGAATGAACTTCACTTTCACTTTGACTTGCAACATCTTCCACCAATAAGCTTTGCTTATTTCACACTTTTTCTTTTTACTTTACTTTTTGGGATGCATGGATAGAGGTGCACAATAACCGAAGCCTAGGAAATCAGCAATCATCAATTTCTTGAGATGCATCAAACCCTTGATGCACATACCATGACCCGTTAGGAATATCGCTCAATCCGACTTTGGCAAGACACAAACACCCGGCTATGTGAATGGTGCCGAGTTACTCATCTTCATGATTGACTTCCCCAAACCTAAAATTACTTTCTAGCACTTTCACTTTCAGCCCACTTTTCAACTTTTACTTGCTTTCACCACTTCGCTTGCTTCCAAATTCCCGGATAGGTAAAGGGAGGCAAAATGTATGAGGGGCTAAGCATGAATAAGAAGAAGAAGAGAGAGAAGAATGAATTGCCTTGGTCTTTCCAGGAAGAAAGTGAGAGAACTCATAATGTGGTGTCAACCTTCAAATTCAACATAATTTGGATAAAAACAAAGTATTAAACATGCCAATAATTTCAAACAAAGCATTTAGCAACTTAAACATATTATAAAACCTTTCAAACACATAAAGAATTTAAAACCAGTCAGTAAACAAGATCTTCATTGAGATCATATCCAGATAAGTAACACAAAAATAATTTTCGAAAACTCTCAGTTGACCTACCTCGGTCGAGGTGTTCTTGGGTCAACCGAGGTGAAACGCCTCATTTGGCCAAGACTGACTCGGTCGAGGTCAAAAAATTTTTTTTTAAAACCATTTTTTTTCAGTTTTCGACGTTTTTCTCAATCAAATAACTTGTAAATATGCATGCAATCTCAGATAAACATATAAATGTAGAAGTGAAGCATAAACATGAAATATCCGATAAAGTATGAGTCATACATCAAGGTAATCAAATAAGTACATCAAGTCGTCATCAAATAAGTACAACAAATACCCCATACTTGGGACACACTGTCCCAGTGGGTCAATATAAGTCTAAAAAATAAGAGTACTCACCGGATGAATAGCTGAACTGCATAAAATATAATAAAGAAAATCCTGCAGCTCATCAATAGTCGCGATCCGGTGGTGGTGGTGGTGGCATGTATGGATACTGAGTCGGGTCAAATGGATGACCCATGATACGCTCGAACTGAAGCTGGGCCATGATGTGCTGATAATGCTGCCTCTCCTGCATCTCGCGGATATCCAGCGACAATGCGGCATATGAATCAATAACCTGATCCGTCAGGTCATCGATCCGTCTATGGGCATCTGGATCCCTCACACTGCGCCTCCTGCGTCTAGCAGGCCTAACCGGAGAAGTCTCAGTTGGTGCAGGCTCAGTCTCATCATCATCATCCAGATCTATGATCGGCGGCGCGCTCGGCCCTGCAGTATCAGTCCTTGTATCCATTGGGACTCCACCATCTCTCTCATCCACTGTATCCTCGTCATCAGCCGCCTCCTCCTCCTCAGCTGGGGCAGCTGCTGCCTCCCTATAATCCTCCATCAGTGGAGCCCAGGCGGTCTGCCAATAGTGTGGATCGTAAACGGTGAACTGGGCAGACCATCGGATTCCTTGTGGTGCAGTCAGCTCCCACGGCATAGCAACATATGGAGTGGTCAGACCTCGGGGAACTAGAATCCTCCTAGTGATCATCTCCTGCAATCCAAGCGGCTTCGGAGCCGCCACCATCGTACAAGCATTGAGGTCCATGTCATGAAAAGCAGCTATGTGGGTGACAAGCCCTCCGCAGCAGATGTCTCCCTTCGCTTTGGCCTTGATCTTGTGCAGGTCCTCTGCCAAGATCAAGCCAAAGTCCGGGAAACCCCCCGTAACCATACAGTACAGACTGAAAAGCTCGCCCTGTCGGATCTTCTGGGGCGTCTCAGTACGCGTCAGAAGTGTCTCGCTGAATATCCTATGGGCTAACCTAAAGGCTAGGTGGAAGATGACCTTCTCCCTGGAATCTCCAGGGCGCCATCTATCTGCGTGCTCAATAATATGGGCAATCTGACCCCAGAACTCCCTAGCTACAGATCGGGAAGGGAAGTTAGTGGCGGTGGGCTTAGAAAAGCCGAAAATCTCTCTCCAAATCTCGAGCGGCACTAAGAAGTTCCGGTTCATCAACCGGTACTTCACATACTGCTCTGTGGGATGGTAGGTGAAGGAGCTAACGAACTCTAGGGTCGGCTCCAAGTAGGCTGGGGCTCGGATCTCAGTAAACTGATCCAGCCCAACTGTGGTAATCATCCTCCTAAGGTCTCCATCTACCCCTAGGCAATCAAAAGCGGACACATCCATGAAACGTGGTGCAATCACTAGACGGCTAGCTATACGCTCATAATCTACCCGGCATCTCTCGTGGATCACCGGGCGGTAAGGTCGGGAAGAAGAGGAAGAAGGGGAAGGTGAGGATCTATCTCTGAGGGCAAGGCGACGTTCGGAACTCATTTTCTCCCAGCTACTGTCAGATCACCTCGGTCACTGACAACTCTCAAGAATTACCTCGGCCGAGGCGCAGTTCGACTGGACCGAGGCGGAAACAGTTCGCGATTCAACTCTCAGAAATCCAGTTCTTTTCCCCCAAAAATCACTATAATTGCTTCCTATGGGGTACTTAAACCTTTTCTCAGCAGATGCAAGGGCAACATAAGCCCAAATCGAAACGAATGAACGAGTTAGGGTTTCGACTGTTTTTACCTCGTTTTGGTCGATTCGTTCGATTTCTTCGCAGATCTGTACTTGCAATGGGATCCTCTACCCTTCAATCGCAGTTTGGAAGCAGAAATCTTCGAAAACGAGCAAGATTCGAGGAAGCGAGGTGAGGAGGCGCCGCAGTCGAGTCGAAATGGGTAAAAAGGTGAAAACAGAAATTTTTCCCCTTTTATACTGTTTCTGGAACTGTTGTCACCTCGGTCGAGATGGTCTCGACTGGACCGAGGTGGTACGGACCGAGGTGGTTCTGTAGAAACCCTAGTCGCCTCGGTTGCTCAAGAATCAACTCGGTCGAGGTGCCCTCGACTGGACCGAGGTGTCTCAGTCAAACTTCGTCTTCTCGAATTCTCGAACTTCTGTACTTCTAGTTATGCTCCTTCCTTAGATGTCTCTTGTTATCTGTCTAGGACGCAAAAAACAAACAAAACAAAGCAAAAGCAAACTATCTAAGCTAGACTAGAAAACGGGAAAAGAAAGCAATACCTTGGGTTGCCTTCCAAGAAGCGCTTGGTTTAAGGTCGCTAGCTGGACCATAATGCGTCTCTATATGTAATGGGAGGTGGCCTCACCCCATACTTCACCTCCATCGTGGGGTGAAGTAAGTAAATCTATCAAACGCTCCAACAAGTGTTAGTGCTCATCGGCGAATGAATCGTCTATGGGCGGCTCGTCCTTCGCACGGGAAGATTCCGGTACCCGGCTGAGGTGATCCGCAACGGAGTTCTCGGATCCCTTCTTATCGCGGATCTCTAAGTCAAACTCTTGAAGCAAGAGAATCCATCGAATAAGGCGTTGCTTGGCATCTTTCTTAGCAAGCAAGTAACGGATGGCAGCATGGTTGATAGCATGAATTATAGTCTATATTTTGGGGTTTGTTTGGACGTTTTATCTTTCATAATCTGCATGTTTGTATGTACATTATGTGATTTTACTACCATTTCATCTACCTTTGCGAGAATCGAGGTCTACACCTAGTTTTGTTGTAATTGCAGGTAAAATGGTACGTTTTGCATCAAAAAGGAGCAAAAGGAGTCATGAGTCATTTGGAGCTACATCCAGGGAGCATAGCCATGGATTAAAGATTTACTTTGGACCAGTTTTGAGAGATTTCACATTCAGTTATGACTCACCTCGGTTGACCAGAGGTTCACCTCGACCGAGGTGATCCAGAGACGCCGACTCGACCGAGGCGAACACCTATGACGCGGCGAGAATAATTTATTCTTGGAAGAAATCTTTTAAAATTGGAAAGTGATCTTATATTTTTGGGCTTGGCTACTGGATGGAAGGAGATATGAAAAATATATATTTTACCTATATTTATGGGATAATATCTTTCTAAGATTTATTATCTTTGGAGGGTTTATTTTTCTATAAAAAGGGTAGGATTTCGCACAATTCCAGAATCCCGCATACCCCGCTGGAAGCCCGCTTACAGTAGGAAATCACGCAGCAGCAGCAGCCTTCTCCAATTTGGGAGAGAATTGAAGAACCTTTTTCGAAGGTTGAAGGAAGATTGAAGTCCATAGCTTTTATAGCTTTATTGAAGGGTTTTGTAAGATTGTCTTCAATTCCCTCAATTGTTGTCTTGTCTTTTTGGATTATTATCCAAGGAACGCTTTGTTGTGATATTTGATTCAGTTATTGAAGTCTTTTCATTAAATTCTTCTTTGTTCAAATATTCACTTTCTTCGCTTACATTTAATACTTTCATTATGATGATGAGTGGCTAATTTCCTTGTGTGATTCTAGGGTGATTGGCTGAAGGTTGTGGGAAAAACAATGATAGAATAGCCTTAGATTCCAGTAGGATCCTGAAAGTTCGAGTCTTTAACCTTAACCCTAAGCATCTCGTTCGGTTGATGAACATCTCGGCCGGGGTGGAATTCTTCTGACCGAGGTGACTTATCCGACCTTAAACTGAGAGTTAAGTGTTAGAGTTTGCCAAATCCTATCCTTATTACACCTTTCCTGGTTCAAAGCAAGCTTAGGATGAGACTTACCCGGTAATTCCTTAGTTTGTGTATCAACGATCATAAGTGTAGGTAATAAAGGTTTATCCTTTATTGGGGTTTGAGTGTGCTTTCATCCCATCTTTGTGAGTTAGCCTGAGACTTACCCGGTAAAGGTTGATTCTATTCCCTTAGATGGTGTGTTAGTTTGAGGTTATAGTTCTTTATCTTAATTCCTTGAGACTTACCCGGTAATAGGAGTTACGGTTTAGGATTAGTAAGTAGTGAGACTTACCCGGTGATCTACTCCACTTTAGTAACACCTTCCCCTTGCAAAAAATCTCAGCTTTGTCCGCTTATCTATAGATCTTGAGTTGGAACCACAACTAGATGCTTTAATCCCTAGAATTGCATGTTTGCTTTGTTGACTTCTTATTCATCTTTGATTGTGTTAATCGCTCTTGTGGTTGGAACTAACGTAGCATACCGTGTTGACTTTGTTTCACCGAGTCCCTGTGATCAACCCCTGAAATTTTCTTGCTTTTACTACGATTGACCCGTACACTGCGGGTTCGCATCCTTATTTTAAGCTTAAGTCTAGGGTTATAAATTTAAAGCTTGCACACACCGTTTGGAGCGAACAAGTTTTTGGCGCCGTTGCCGGGGACTTGGTCTAGACCGAGCCGGTACGGTTTGCTCTTGGGGCATTTGCCCCGTTTTGTCTAACCACTCTACTTGAGTGACTTTTGCAGGTTCTTTCTTAGGTATATGCGAAGAACCCGCGCTGGGAAGGAAATCGTTTCTTACGATCCCGAACCAGAAAAGACATACAAGCGACGCTTAAGAGAAGCGAAGATGGCCCAACAAGACGATCGCGATCTTGCGGCCGAATTAAAGGAGACGCAAGAGCTGCTACATCTCAGTAAGGAAGAACTAATGCAAGAGAAAGAGGAGAATCGCGCCAGGACTGCAGTAATCGAAGCTGAGATTGCTGTCATTCGGGACCAGATTCTACTTCGACCGAGGGAGGATCCAGTAGTTGATCCTCGACCGAGGCAGATTCCAGTACCCAACGCCCCGGCCGAGGTACTTCCACCTCGGATACCAGTCCGAGACGTTCTTATTGCAGGAATTCCGCAAACCCTAGGTCAAAGGATGGACCCTAATCAACAACTGAGGCGTCTAGGAGTGAACCTAGGAGATCCAGCAGATCATGACTACGAACTTCGACCGCAAGTTTTAGCCATGATTCGCCAATGCCAATTCGGAGGGCTAGAGAAGGAGTCGCCGCATCAACATCTTCAAAACTACGAGATCTTGATGGAGACCTTGCGACCTCCCAGAATTGAGAACAACAACTACAAGCTAAGACCTTTTTACTTTTCTTTAAAAGATAGAGCTCTTACTTGGTATCAATCTCTTCCTCCAGGAAAAATTAGCACATGGGAGGAGATGACTACGGAATTCTTAACCAAATTCTTCCCCCCTTCGAAGACCGCTGAAATGAGAGGGAAGATCAATGCTTTCATCATGAAGGACAAAGAGAGCTTGTCCAAATCTTGGGAGCGGTTCAAGGATATCCTTTTGGATTGCCCACATCATGGGATTCCAAAGATCGAGTTGTTGGAGATCTACTTCAAAGGGCTGGACGGAAGCACCCAGTTCAATCTCCAACTACTCTCCGCCGGTACCTTCATGGACATGGCGGTTGACGAGGCTTGGGACTTCATTGAGAAGCAAGCCTTGCACATGGAGAAATATACCCACCAAGGAGCTGAAGGTGGAGTTAAAAGAGTCAACTTTCAAGAGACTCAACCCAACAATAATCAACTCACGTCGTTGAAGAATGACGTGAAGCAATTGAAGGAGCTCTTAATGGCTCAAACTAAGAAGGAAGAGCAAGGGAAAAGGAACAACAACAACAATAACGGGTACCGTAACAACAACAACGGACCCCGAAACAACAACTACAACAACAACAATAGAGGATCCAATAGCAACAACTGGAGGGCGAATAACCAAAACCACGGTAACAACCATTCAAACTCCAACTCTAATGATTCCTCTAACCCTTTCCTCTCTTCTCCCTCTTCTTCTTCTACTCCATTGAAGAGCCAAGGGCAAGGATCAAGTTCGTCTCAGCCGGAAAAGAAGGACGCAGTTCTGGAAGCAATCTTGATCAAGCTTAGTGCTATGGAGAATTCTATGACTTCATTCTCGAGGGCCCAAAAGTCCTTCGAACAACAACTTGCTAATAGGGCGAATGAAGCGCCAAGAGATCCAGGGAAGCTTCCAGCAAAGACGGAAACTAACCCTAAGGGCCAGTGCATGGCCATAACGACGAGGAGTGGACTCAAAACTGCAGATCCAGTACCTCGCTCGACGCAGACCACCTCGGTCCAGATCCAGTCGAAGAACACCTCGACCGAGATGCCAACCGAGGCGGAGCAACAGAAAGCAGGAGGAACGACAGAAACTTATGTTCCACCTCCTGCATATAAACCACCACTTCCATTCCCTCAGTCCAGAGCCAGAGCACATCTAGACAAGCACTTCGGTAAGTTTCTTGACTTAATGAATAAGCTACATATTAACATTCCCTTCCTTGATGCCATTCTAGGTATGCCCGCCTATGGGAAGTTCTTAAAAGAAATCTTATCAAGGAAGAGGAAGCTGGAGGATGTTGGTGAAGTTAGGATGACATCTAAATCTTCGGAGCTTATCAAGATTATGAAGGAAAAGATGCCACCTAAGTTGAGAGATCCCGGCTCATTTTGCATTCCCATTCAAGTTGGGGATGTCACTTGTGAAGCCCTTTGCGATCTAGGAGCCAGCGTGAGCATCATCCCGCTGGAGTTATGCACTAAGATCGGTCTTGGAGAGCCCAAACCGGTCAAGATTCGACTTTACATGGCGGATCGCTCCATTACCCATCCCGTGGGCATCTTGGAAGACGTTCCGGTCAAGTTGGGTAATTTCTATCTACCTATAGATTTTGTCGTACTTGACATTCCCGCAGATTATCCAGTACCTATTATTCTCGGGAGGCCATTTCTAGCAACTTCGGGTTGCAACGTGGATTGCAAGAACGCCAAGTTGAAATTCAATGTTGGTGGCGATGAGGTGGAATTCGCACTACTTGCAACGATGAAAGGGGAGCAGCTAACTGACGATATCTTCAACATCTACGATGAAGAAGAATCAAGAGAATTGGTGAGCTCTATCCTTATTAACGATCCGCTCGAAAGAGTTATAAGTTTCAGTTTAATGGAGGAAGGTATAGATGCTTCTTGTGATGCAGATATACGGAGCTTGAAGGCACTGGAAGAGGATCCAGGAGCCAAAACTGAGAAGCTGATCCAGGAGACGAAGATCTCCAGCCTCGGATCCAGTAGCAGTACCTCGACCGAGGCACTTTCTGGACAAAGCGAGGCGACTGAAGAACACCTCGGTCAACACCTATGCGCCTCGACCGAGGTCGACAGCGAGACGATGTCAACTGAGACTGCATCGAGTCCAGTTTCTGACATTCACCCACTGTTGGCGGACCATTCCCTCCACCAACTTTCTGATAATAAAGGTCCTTGGTATGCTGATATTGTGAATTATCTTGTTTGCCAGGAAATACCGCCCGGATTGACGTACTCTCAAAAGAAGAGATTCTTCAAGGAAGTACGACATTACTACTGGGATGAGCCGCTGCTATTCAAGCGCGGACCGGATGGGATGCTTCGAAGGTGCATTCCGGAAGATGAAGTTAATAGCGTCATAAGGCATTGTCATTCACTTCCTTGTGGAGGACATGCTAGCACCGATAAAACATGCGCTAAGGTATTGCGTTCCGGTTTCTTTTGGCCTACATTATTTAAGGATGTGCAATCTTTTGTTGTTTCTTGTGATGCATGCCAAAGAACAGGGAACTTATCAAGGAGGAACGAGATGCCACTTAATAACATCCAAGAAGTGGAAATCTTTGATGTGTGGGGGATTGACTTCATGGGACCTTTCCCATCCTCCGGAGGAAACCTCTACATTCTCCTTGCAGTTGATTACGTCTCTAGATGGGTTGAAGCCGTTGCTTCTCCCACTAACGACGCCAAGGTGGTTGTGAAGTTCTTGAATAGAACTATCTTTCCACGATTTGGAACTCCACGCATCATCATCAGCGATGGAGGAACGCATTTCATCAACCGGAAGTTTAAGGCACTTCTATCGAAGTATGGGGTAACCCACAAGGTATCAACCGCTTATCACCCTCAAACTAGTGGACAGGTCGAGATCTCGAATAGAGAAATCAAGGCAATTTTGGAGAAAACCGTCTCTAGAACGAGGAAGGATTGGTCCATGAAATTGGACGATGCTCTTTGGGCGTACAGGACAGCATTCAAGACTCCCATAGGTACCACCCATTATAATTTGGTATATGGGAAGTCTTGCCATTTGCCCGTTGAGTTGGAGCACAAGGCGTATTGGGCTATCAAATGGTTGAACTTTGACATCAAGGAGGCTGGTGAGAAACGACTATTGGAGCTTAACGAGCTGGAAGAGCTGCAGTTGAACGCCTATGAGAATGCCAAAATCTACAAGGAAAGAACGAAGAGATGGCATGACAAGCGTATCGTTCCAAAGGAGCTTAACGAGGGAGATTTAGTTCTACTCTTCAACTCTCGCCTCCGTCTTTTTCCAGGTAAGTTGAAATCTAGATGGACCGGGCCTTACGTTGTGAAACATGTTTTCCCTCATGGTGCAGTTGAGATATGGGGCGAAACTAGCGGAAATTTCAAGGTCAACGGTCATAGACTTAAGAAGTACCAACCGGAAACTCCGGTTGAGGAGGTTGCACCAATCTACCTCATTTGAGACGCATTATGGTCCAGCTAGCGACCTTAAATCAAGCGCTTCTTGGGAGGCAACCCAAGGTATTGCTTTCTTTTCCGTTTTCTAGTCTAGCTTAGATAGTCTTTGTTTTTGCTTTGCTTTGCTTTGTTTTTGGCGTTCTGGACAGACAACAGGAAGGAGCACATCTGGAAGGACAGAAATTCGAGATTCTGAGAAGACAGAAGCACCTCGGTCACTGTCAGAGCACCTCGACCGAGTTGATTCTTGAGCAACCGAGGCGACTAGGGTTTCTGCAGAACCGCCTCGGTCCATACCACCTCGGTCCAGTCGAGACCATCTCGACCGAGGTGACAGCAGATCCAGTAACAGTATAAAAGGGGGAAAAATTACTTTTTCACACTTTTTACCTACCTCGACCGCGGCGACAGATCCATTTCGCTCACTCTCGATTCTTGCTCGTTTTCGACGTTTTCTGCTTCCAAACCGAGATTGAAGGATAGAGGAATCGATTGCAACTACAGATCTGCAAGAAATTCGAGCAACTCGGCCGGAAAGAGGTAAAAACGATCGAAACCCTAAACTCGTTCGTTTACTGCAATTTGGGCTTTGGTTGCCCTTGATTCTGTTGAGGAAAACCTTAAGTACCCCGTAGGAAGCATCGGTAGTGATTTTTGGGGGAAAAGAACTGAAATTCAGAGAGTTGAAATCGCGACTGTCTTCGCCTCGGTCCAGTCGACCTGCACCTCGGTCGAGGTGATTCTTGGAGTTTGTCAGTCGACCGAGGTAGTCTGACAGTGCTGTTTGAAGATGAGTTCTGACAGATTGTTAGCCCTTAGAGATAGATCCTCTCCTTCCCCTTCTTCTTCCTCATCCCGACCTTCTATCCCGGTGATCCACGAGAGACACCAGGTAGATTATGAGCGTATTGCTAGTCGTCCAGTCATCGCTCCTAGATTTCTGGACATTTCTGCCTTTGACTGTCTCCACGTTGATGGAGATCTTAGGAGGATGATCACCACCGTCGGGCTGGATCAGTTTACTGAGATCCGAGCCCCAGCCTACCTAGAGCCGACCCTCGAGTTTGTCAGCTCCTTCACTTACCTCCCCACAGAGAGGGCTGTGAAGTACCGGTTGATGAACCGGAACTACTTAGTACCTCTAGACCACTGGAGAGACATTTTTGGCTTCCCTGCCCCCACTGCTGTAGACTTCCTGACCCGAGCTGTAGCTAGAGAGTTCCGGGGTCAGATCGCCCACATTACGAAGCATGCAGATAGGTGGCGCCCTGGTGATTCCAGGGCGAAGCTTATCTATCATCTAGCCTTCCGATTGACACACAGGATCTTCAGCGAGACACTTCTGACGCGTACTGAGACGCCCCAGAAGGTCCGACAGGGGGAGCTCTTCGCTTTATACTGCATGGTCACAGGTGGATACCCTGACTTTGGATTGATGCTGGCAGAGGATCTGCACAGGATCAAGGCCAAAGGGAAGGGAGATATATGCTGCGGAGGGATAGTGACCCATATCGCTAGGTATCAGGATATGGATCTGAGTAGGTGTACCATGGTGGCGGCTGCCAAGCCGCTCGGACTACAGGAGATGATTACTCGGAGGATTCTGGTTCCCCGAGGACTGACTACACCCTACGTCGCTATGCCATGGGAGCTGACTGCACCTCAGGGCATCAGATGGTCACACAGTTCTCTATCTTTGATCCACATTTCTGGCAGACTGCTTGGGGTCCACTTATGGAGGATTACAGAGAGGGAGCAGCTGCCCCTGCTGAGGCTGTGGAGGAGGCTGAGGATGAGGACGACGATGATGATGATACAGTAGACGAGAGAGGAGGTGGCGTCCCGATGGACACAGGTACAGATACAGCTGGGACGAGCGCGCCACCTATTATTGATTTGGATGATGACGAGGAGGACACTGAGCCAGCGCCAGCTGAGACTTCTCCAGTCAGACCTGCTAGACGCAGGCGGCGTGGAGTGAGGGACAGAGCTGCACACCGACGGATCGATGACCTGACGGATCAGGTTATCGACTCATATGCTGCACTTTCGCTGGATATCCACGAGATGCAGGAGCGGCAGCATCATCAGCACATGATGGCTCAGCTACAGTTTGAGCGTATCATGGGCCATCCCTATGACCCGACTCAGTACCCCTACATACCACCACCACCACCGGATCGAGACTACTGAGGAGCTGCAGGATTTTATTATTATATCTTTTTTATGCAGTTCGGCTTTTATTCGGTGAGTTCTCTTGTTTAGACTTTTATTATACCCACTGGGACAGTGTGTCTCAAGTATGGGGTGTTTGTTATTTGACTATGTGGCTACCTTTGATGTATTTGATACCTTTGATGTATCTTATTTATCGGATATTTTCGTATTCATGCTTCATTTGCCTTTATATGATTATCTGATATTACATGCATACCTACAGGTTATTTGATTGAGAAAAACGTCGAAACCGAAAAAAAAATGGTTTTTAAAAAAAAAATATTTTGACCTCGACCGGGGAGATTCTGGCCGAACGAGGTGTTTCACCTCGGTTGAACCCAGAACACCTCGACCGAGGTGGGTTAACTGAGAGTTTTCGAAAACGATTTTGTGTTACTTATGTGGATATGATCTCAGTGAAGATCTTGTTTACTGACTGGTTTTGAATTCTTTATGTGTTTGAAAGGTTTTATGATATGTTTAAGTTGCTAAATGCTTTGTTTGAAATTATTGGCATGTTTAATACTTTGTTTTTATCCAAATTATGTTGAATTTGAAGGTTGACACCGCAGGTTAAGTTCTCTCACTTTCCTCTTGGAAAGACCAAGGCAATTCATTCTCTTCTTCTTCTTCTTCTTGATCATGCTTAGCCCCTCATATACATTTTGCCTCCCTTTACCTATCCGGGAATTTGGAAGCAAGTGAAGTGGTGAAAGCAAGTTAAAGTTGAGAAGTGAGCTGGAAGTGAAAGTGTTAGAAAGCAATAATAGGTTTGGGGAAGTCAATCATGAAGATGAGTAACTCGGCACCATTCACATAGCCGGGTGTTTGTGTCTTGCCAAAGTCGGATTGAGCGATATTCCTATCGGGTCATGGTATGTGCATCAAGGGTTTGATGCATCTCAAGAAATTGATGATTGCTGATTTCCTAGGCTTCGGTTATTGTGCACCTCTGTCCATGCATCCCAAAAAGTAAAGTAAAAGAGAAAAAGTGTGAAATAAGCAAAGCTTATTGGTGGAAGGTGTTGCAAGTCAAAGTGAAAGTGAAGTTCATCCTTTTCCCGGATTCTAGCACCACATTACCTTACATACATCCCTACCCTACACGTTTCTTGACCTTTTCTTTTGGGAAGCCCTTGAGACCTTGAGCTTGTTGATTGACTTAGCGGTTTAAACTGGATTATACATGATTAATTTAGATGATTATGATTTATTATGCATTCTATGATTTTGTGCAAAGATGAACAACTTTCCTATATTTATAAAATGTTTTAAGCATATTGAGTTTTTAAATTCCAGGAAGTATTCTCTTAGAGTGATCTATGATAGTTGCACACCATAAAATGTTTTTGAAAGGCTTTTTCATTGATTTTCTTGACTTATAATCCATTCTATCTTGTTTTCTATATGAGGAACTTGCTTGGGGACAAGCAAGGGCTAAGTATGGGGTATTTTGATAGCATGAATTATAGTCTATATTTTGGGGTTTGTTTGGACGTTTTATCTTTCATAATCTGCATGTTTGTATGTACATTATGTGATTTTACTACCATTTCATCTACCTTTGCGAGAATCGAGGTCTACACCTAGTTTTGTTGTAATTGCAGGTAAAATGGTACGTTTTGCATCAAAAAGGAGCAAAAGGAGTCATGAGTCATTTGGAGCTACATCCAGGGAGCATAGCCATGGATTAAAGATTTACTTTGGACCAGTTTTGAGAGATTTCACATTCAGTTATGACTCACCTCGGTTGACCAGAGGTTCACCTCGACCGAGGTGATCCAGAGACGCCGACTCGACCGAGGCGAACACCTAGGACGCGGCGAGAATAATTTATTCTTGGAAGAAATCTTTTAAAATTGGAAAGTGATCTTATATTTTTGGGCTTGGCTGCTGGATGGAAGGAGATATGCAGAATATATATTTTACCTATATTTATGGGATAATATCTTTCTAAGATTTATTATCTTTGGAGGGTTTATTTTCCTATAAAAAGGGTCGGATTTCCCACAATTCCAAAATTCCGCATACCCCGCTGGAAGCCCGCTTACAGTAGGAAATCACGCAGCAGCAGCAGCCTTCTCCAATTTGGGAGAGAATTGAAGAACCTTTTTCGAAGGTTGAAGGAAGATTGAAGTCCATAGCTTTTATAGCTTTATTGAAGGGTTTTGTAAGATTGTCTTCAATTCCCTCAATTGTTGTCTTGTCTTTTTGGATTATTATCCAAGGAACGCTTTGTTGTGATATTTGATTCAGTTATTGAAGTCTTTTCATTAAATTCTTCTTTGTTCAAATATTCACTTTCTTCCCTTACATTTAATACTTTCATTATGATGATGAGTGGCTAATTTCCTTGTGTGATTCTAGGGTGATTGGCTGAAGGTTGTGGGAAAAACAATGATAGAATAGCCTTAGATTCCAGTAGGATCCTAAAAGTTCGAGTCTTTAACCTTAACCCTAAGCATCTCGTTCGGTTGATGAACATCTCGGCCGGGGTGGAATTCTTCTGACCGAGGTGACTTATCCGACCTTAAACTGAGAGTTAAGTGTTAGAGTTTGCCAAATCCTATCCTTATTACACCTTTCCTGGTTCAAAGCAAGCTTAGGATGAGACTTACCCGGTAATTCCTTAGTTTGTGTATCAACGATCATAAGTGTAGGTAATAAAGGTTTATCCTTTATTGGGGTTTGAGTGTGCTTTCATCCCATTTTTGTGAGTTAGCCTGAGACTTACCCGGTAAAGGTTGATTCTATTCCCTTAGATGGTGTGTTAGTTTGAGGTTATAGTTCTTTATCTTAATTCCTTGAGACTTACCCGGTAATAGGAGTTACGCTTTAGGATTAGTAAGTAGTGAGACTTACCCGGTGATCTACTCCACTTTAGTAACACCTTCCCCTTGCAAAAAATCTCAGCTTTGTCCGCTTATCTATAGATCTTGAGTTGGAACCACAACTAGATGCTTTAATCCCTAGAATTGCATGTTTGCTTTATTGACTTCTTATTCATCTTTGATTGTGTTAATCGCTCTTGTGGTTGGAACTAACGTAGCATACCGTGTTGACTTTGTTTCACCGAGTCCCTGTGATCGACCCCTGGAATTTTCTTGCTTTTACTACGATTGACCCGTACACTACGGGTTCGCATCCTTGTTTTAAGCTTAAGTCCTAGGGTTACATCACTAGCGTCACACATGACCTCAAAGGGCAAGGTCCAATCAGGAGGTTGGATAATGGGAGCGGAGATCAACGCTTTCTTAATCCTGTAAAAAGCATCAAGACACTCCTGCGAAAACTCAAAAACAACGTCTTTATTCAAGAGGTTAGTTAGAGGTTTAGAAATCTTAGAGAAGTCCTTGATGAATCTCCTGTAGAAACCTGTATGCCCGAGAAACTCCTCACACCTTTAACAGAACAAGGAGGAGGGAGTTTCTCAATAGTCTCGATCTTAGCTCGATCGACCTCAATACCTCGATTAGAAACGAGGTGTCCTAGTATAATGCCTTCATTAACCATAAAATGACACTTCTCCCAATTCAGAACAAGGTTAGTGTCTTCACATCTTTTAAGCACTAGAGAAAGGTTAGATAGGCAATCATCAAAAGAGGAACCATATACAGAAAAATCATCCATGAATACCTCCATGATCTCCTCTATGTTCTCGGAAAAGATAGCCATCATGCATCGCTGGAAGGTAGTGCATTGCACAAACCGAATGGCATCCTCCTATAAGCAAATGTCCCCCATGGACAAGTAAAAGTGGTCTTCTCCTGATCATCCGGATGGATAGGAATCTGGAAGAATCCACTATAACCGTCCAAGTAGCAAAAGTGTGAATGCTGGGCTAACCGTTCGAGCATTTGATCGATGAAGGGAAGCGGAAAATGGTCCTTCTGAGTCGCCGTGTTCAGCTTCCTATAATCAATGCAAACCCTCCAGCCCGTAACGGTCCTAGTTGGGATCAACTCGTTGTTCTTATTCGTCACAACGGTCATCCCTCCTTTCTTCGGAACTACATGCACCGGGCTAACCCACTTGTTGTCCGAGATAGGATAAATAATACCTGCATCCAACAACTTAAGAACTTCCTTCTTCACAACCTCTTTCATGATCGGATTTAACCGTCTTTGAGGTTCCCGTGAAGTCTTATGATTATCTTCCATTAGAATTCTATGCATGCAGAAAGAAGGCAAAATGCCAATAAGATCATCCGTGGTATAACCTATAGCCTTTCGATGCTTTCTCAGGACATGCATTAACTTAGACAATTCAGATACGGAAATGGAAGCACTAACAATAACGGGATAAGTAGAATCCTGTCCAAGAAAGACATACCTCAAGTGACTAGGGAGTTGTTTAAGCTCCACGACCGGGGGTGCTTTCTGAGGGGGATCCTTGCTTCCTCCTTCCAGTGGAGTGGGTTCAGAAACCGGAATTTCGGAAGTCTCAGTTGAAGTCGTCTCGCCATCGACCTCGGTCGAGGCGCAGAGGCGTTGACCAAGATGTTCTTCAGTCGCCTCGCTCAGTCCAGAAAGTGCCTCGGTCGAGGTACTGCAACTGGAACCGAAACTGGAGATCTTCGTCTCCTGGATTAGCCTCTCCGTTTTTGCTCCTGGATCCTCTTTCAGTGCCTTTAAGCTCCGTATATCTGCATCACAAGAAGCATCTATACCTTCCTCCATTAAACTGAAGCTAATGACTCTTTCGAGTGGATCATTAATAAGGATAGAGCTCACTAATTCTCTTGATTCTTCTTCATTGTAGATGTTGAAGATATCATCAGTTAGCTGATCCCCTTTCATGGCTGCAAGTAGTGCGAACTCCACCTCATCGCCACCAATGTTGAATTTCAATTTGGCGTTCTTGCAATCCACATTGCAACCCGAAGTTGCTAGAAATGGCCTCCCGAGAATAATAGGAACAGGTTAATCTGTGGGAATGTCAAGTACAACAAAATCTATAGGTAGATAGAAGTTACCTAACTTGACCGGAACGTCCTCAAAGATGCCTACGGGATGGGTGATGGAGCGATCCGCCATATAAAGTCGAATCTTGACCGGCTTGGGCTCTCCAAGTCCGATCTTCATACATAGCTCCAGCAGGATGATGCTCACGCTGGCTCCTAGATCACAAAGGGCTTCACAAGTGACATCCCCAACTTGAATGGGAATGCTAAATGAGCCGGGATCTCTTAATTTAGGTGGCATCTTCTCCTTCATGATCTTAATAAGCTCTGAGGATTTAGATGTCATCCTAACTTCACCAAAGTCTTCCAATTTCCTTTTCCTTGATAGGATCTCCTTTAAGAACTTCCCATAGGCGGGCATTCCTAGAATAGCATCAAGGAAAGGAATGTTAATATGCAGTTTATTCATCAAGTCAAGGAACTTACCAAAGTGCTTGTCTAGATGTGCTCTGGCCCTTGACTGGGGGAATGGAAGTGGTGGTTTGTATGAAGGAGGTGGAATATAAGTTTCAGTTTTCCCCTCCGCTCTCTGTTGCTCCGCCTCGGGTGGTATCTCGGTCGAGGTGTTCTTCGACTGGATCTGGACCGAGGTGGTCTGCATCGAACGAGGTACTGGATCTGCAGTTTTGAGTCCACTCCTCGTCGTTATGGCCATGCACTGGCCCTTAGGGTTGCTTTCCGTCTTTGCTGGAAGCTTCCCTGGATCTCTTGGCGCTTCATTCGCCCTACTTGCAAGTTGTTGTTCGAAGGACTTTTGGGCCCTCAAAAATGAAGTCATAGAATTCTCCATAGCGCTAAGCTTGATCAAGATAGCCTCCAGAACTGCGTCTATCTTTTCTGGCTGAGACGAACTCGATCCTTGCCCCTGGCTCTTTAATGGAGTAGAAGAAGAAGAAGGGGAAGAGAGGAAAGGGTTAGAGGAATTATTAGAGTTGGAGTTAGAATAATTGTTACCACGATTCTGGTTGTTTTGATTGTTCGTCCTCCAATTGTTGCTATTGGACCCTCTATTGTTGTTGTTGTAGTTGTTGTTCCGGGAACCGTTGTTGTTGTTACGGTATCCATTGTTGTTGTTCCTTTGCCCTTGCTCTTCCTTCTTGGTTTGAGCAACCAAGAGTTCCTTCAATTGCTTCACGTCATTCTTCAAAGACGTGAGTTGATTGTTGTTGGATTGAGTCTCTTGAAAGTTGACTCTTTTAACTCCACCTTCAGCTCCTTGGTGGGTGTACTTCTCCATGTGCAAGGCTTGCTTCTCAATGAAGTCCCAAGCCCCGTCAATCGTCATGTCCATGAAGGTACCGGCAGAGAGTAGTTCGAGATTGAACTGGGTGCTTCCGTCCAGTCCTTTGAAGTAGATCTCCAACAACTCAATTATTGGAATCCCATGATGTGGGCAATCCAGAAGGATGTCCTTGAACCGCTCCCATGACTTGGACAAGCTCTCCTTGTCCTTCATAATGAAAGCATTGATTTTCCCTCTCATTTCAGCTGTCTTTGAGGGGGGAAAGAATTTGGTTAAGAACTCCGTCGTCATCTCCTCCCATGTGCTAATTTTACCTGGAGGAAGAGATTGATACCAAGTAAGAGCTCTATCTTTTAAAGAAAAGTAAAAAGGTCTTAGCTTGTAGTTGTTATTTTCAATTCTGGAAGGTCGCAAGGTTTCCATCAAGATCTCGTAGTTTTGAAGATGTTGATGTGGTGACTCCTTCTCCATCCCTCCGAATTGGAATTGGCGAATCATGGATAGAACTTGCGGTCGAAGTTCGTAGTCATGGTCCACTGGATCTCCTAGGTTGACTCCTGGACGCCTCAGTTGTTGATTAGGGTCCATCCTTTGACCTAGGGTTTGTGGGATTCCTGCAAGAAGAACATCTCGGACTGGCATCCGAGGTGGATGTACCTCGGCCGGGGCGTCTGGTACTAGGACCTGCCTCGGTTAAGGGTCAGCAACTAGGACCTGCCTCGGTCCAGCATCGGGAAATGGGTTGTCCCTCGGTCGAAGTAGAATCTGGTCTCGTATGACGGCCATTTCTGCTTCGATGCTTCAGTTTTGGTGCGAGTTTCTTCCTTCTCTCGCCTTAGTTCTTCCTTGCTGAGGCGTAGCAGCTCTAACGCCTCTTTCAATTCGGCCTCAAGATCGCGGTTGTCTTGTTGGGCCATCTTCGCTTCTCTTAAGCGTCGCTTGTATGTCTTTTCTGGTTCGGGATCGTTAGGAACGATTTCCTTCCCAGTGCGGGTTCTTCGCATATACCTAAGAAAGAACCTGCAAAAGTCACTCAAGTAGAGTGGTTAGTAGACACGGGGGCAAGTGCCCCAAGAGCAAACCGTACCGGCTCGGTCTAGACCAAGTCCCCGGCAACGGCGCCAAAAACTTGTTCGCTCCAAACGGTGTGTGCAAGCTTTAAATTTATAACCCTAGACTTAAGCTTAAAACAATGATGCGAACCCGCAGTGTACGGGTCAATCGTAGTAAAAAGCAAGAAATTCCAGGGGTCGATCACAGGGACTCGGTGAAACAAAGTCAATAACGGTAAGCTTCGCGAATACTAACCACAAGAGTAATTAACACAATCAAAGATGAATAAGAAGTCAATAAAGCAAACATGCAATTCTAGGGATTAAGGCTTCTAGTTGCGGTTCCAACTCAAGATCTAAAGATAAGCGGACAAAGCTGAGATTTTTGCAAGGGGAAGGTGTTACTAAAGTGGAGTAGATCACCGGGTTTGTCTCACTACTCACTAATGCTAAACCGTAACTCCTATTACCGGGTAAGTCTCAAGGAATCAAGATAAAGAACTACAACCTCAAACTAACACACCATCTAAGGGGATAGAATCAACCTTTACCGGGTAAGTCTCAGGCTAACTCACAAAGATGGGATGGAAGCACACTCAAACCCCAATAAAGGATAAACCTTTATTACCTACACTTATGATCGTTGGTACACAAACTAAGGAATTACCGGGTAAGTCTCATCCTAAGTTTGCTTTGAACCAGGAAAGGTGTAATAAGAATAGGATTTGGCAAACTCTAACACTTAACTCTCAGTTTAGGATCAGATAAGTCACCTCGGTCAGCCAAATTCCACTCCGGCCGAGATGTTCATCGACTGAACGAGATGCTTAGGGTTAAGGTTAAAGACTCGAACTTTCAGGGTCCTACTGGAATCTAAGATTATTCTATCATTGTTTTTCCCACAACCTTCAGCCAATCACCCTAGAATCACACAAGGAAATTAGCCACTCATCATCATTATGAAAGTATTAATCAAATATATGGGAAGAAGGTGAATATTTGAACAAGAAGAATTTAATGAAAAGACTTCAATAACTGAATCAAATATCACAACAAAAAGCGTTCCTTGGATAGCAATCCAACAAGACAAGACAACAAGGAAGGGGATTGAAGATAATCTTACAAAACCCTCCAAAAGCTATAAAAGCTACAATCTTCAATCTTCCTTCAACCTTCAAAAAGGTTCTTCAAATCTCCCAACTGGAGTATGGCGGCTGCTGCGTATAAACCCTGATCGATGGTATAGCATGCCCTCTAATTTGTGGAAATCCAACCCTTTTTATAGGAAAATAACCCTCCAAAGATAAAATATCTTAGAAAGATCTTTTTCCATAAAAATAGGTAAAATATAAGATCTTCTTCCTTCCAGGAGCCAAGCCCAAAAATATAAGATCACCTTCCAAAGATAAGAGATCTCAGCCAAGAATAAAATATTCTCGCCGCGTCCTAGGTGTTCGCCTCGGTCGAGTCGGCGTCTCTAGATCACCTCGGTCGAGATGAATCTCTGGTCAACCGAGGTGAGTCATAACTGAATGTGAAATCTCTCAAAACTGGTCCAAAGTGAATCTTTAATCCATGGCTATGCTTCCTGGATGGTTCCTTATGCTCCTCAATGTAGCTCCAATGACTCCATAGCTCCTTTTGTTCCTTTGTGATGCAAAACGTGCCATTTTACCTACAATTACAGCAAAACTAGGTGTAGACCTCGATTCCCGCAAAGGTAGATGAAATGGTAATATAATCACTCATTATACATGCTAACATGCAGATTATTGAAGATAAAACGTCCAATTAAACCCCAAAATATAGACTATAATTCATGCTATCATACCCCCAATAACCATGCAGTATAAACTGAAAAGCTCTCCCTGTCGGATCTTCTGGGGCGTCTCAGTGCGCGCCAGAATCATCTCACTGAAGATCCGGTGGGCTAACCTAAAGGCTAGGTGGAAGATGACCCTCTCCCTGGAATCTCCAGGGCGCCATCTATCTGCGTGCTCAACAATATGGGAAATCTGCCCCCAAAACTACCTAGCTACTGATCGGGACGGGAAGTCAACAGCGGTGGGCTTCGGAAAGCCAAAGATATCTCTCCAGTACTCAAGTGGCACTAAGAAGTTCCAGTTCATCAACCGGTACTTCACAGACTGCTCTGTGGGAAGGTAGGTGAAGGAGCTAACGAACTCTAGGGTTGGCTCCAAGTAAGTTGGGGCTTGGATCTCAGTAAACTGATCCAGCCCAACTGTAGAAATCATCCTCCTAAGGTCTCCGTCTACCTAGAGGCAATCAAAAGCGGACACGTCCAGGAAGCGAGGTGCAATCACTGGACGGCCAGAAATACGGTCATAATCGACCTGGTGTCTCTCATGGATCACCGGTCGATAGGGTCGGGAAGAAGGGGAAGGTGAGGATCTATCTCTAAGGACAAGGCATCGGTCAGAACTCATTTTCAGAAAATCAAATTGTCAGGTCACCTCGGTCAACTGACAATACTCAAGAATCACCTCGGCCGAGGCACATCTCGACTGGACCGAGGCGGAAAACTGGGTTCTAATTCCTTCTGGAAATTCAGTTCTTTTCCCCCAAAAATCACTACAACTGTTTCCTATGGGGTACTTAAGCCTTTCCTCAACAAATGCAGGGGAAACCAAAGCCCAAATCGAAGCGAAAAAGCGAGGTAGGGTTTCGGTTTCGTTTTTACCTCGTTCGGCCGAATTGGTTCGATTCTCTTGAAGATCGATGTTGCACTGGGATCCTCTCATTCTTAATCGCGGTTTGGAGACAGAAATCATCGAAAACGAGCAAGAAATCGGAGAAGCGAGGTGAACTGTCGCCGCGGTCGAGGGGAAAGAGTAAAGTGAGGAGAGACAAATCTTCCGCCTTTTATACCCTTTTCTGGACTGCTGTCACCTCGGTCGAGATGGTCTCGACTGGACCGAGGTGGTACGGACCGAGGAGGTTCTTCAGAGAAACCTAGTCGCCTCGGTTGCTCAAGAATCATCTCGGTCGAGGTGCTCTGATAGCAACCGAAATGCCTTAGTCAAACTCCGTCTTCTCAAATTCTCGAACTTCTGTCCTTCCAGTTATGCTCCTTCCTTAGATGTCTCCCGTTATCTGTCTAGAACGCCAAAACAAAACAAAGGAAAGCAAAAGAAAAAACTATCTAAGCTAGACTAGAAAAAAGGGAAAAGAAAGCAATACATTGGGTTGCCTCCCAAGAAGCGCTTGGTTTAAGGTCGCTAGCTGGACCATAATGCGTCTCAATTGTGATGGGAGGTGCCCTCACCCCATACTTCACCTCCATCGTGGGGTGAAGTAAGTAAATCTATCAAACGCTCCAACAAGTGTAAGTGCTCATCGGGGAATGAATCGTCTATGGGTGGGTCGTCCTTCTCACGTGAAGATGCAGGTAGCCGGCTGAGGTGATCCGTAACAGAATTCTCGGATCCCTTCTTATTGCGGATCTCTAGGTCAAACTCTTGAAGCAAGAGAATCCATCGAATAAGGCGTGGCTTGGCATCTTTCTTAGCCAACAAGTAACGAATGGCTGCATGGTCGGTGTAGACAATGACTTTCGCCCCTACTAAATAGGAACGAAACTTCTCGAAAGCATACACAACCGCCAATAACTCCTTCTCGGTGGTAGCGTAGTTGCGTTGTGCTACATCTAGTGTCTTGCTAGCATAGTAAATGGCGGTGGTCCGCCCATCCTTCTTCTGTCCAAGCACCGCTCCTACGGCTACATCACTAGCATCGCACATGATCTCAAAGGGCAAGGTCCAATCAGGAGGTTGGATAATAGGAGCGGAGATCAACGCTTCCTTAATCCTGTAAAAAGCATCAAGACACTGCTGCAAAAACTCAAAAACAACATCTTTATTCAAGAGGTTAGTTAGAGGTTTAGAAATCTTAGAGAAGTCCTTGATGAATCTCCTGTAGAAACTTGCATGCCCGAGAAAACTCCTCACACGTTTAACAGAACAAGGGGGAGGGAGTTTCTCAATAGTCTCGATCTTAGCGCGATCTACCTCAATGCCTCGATTAGAAACGAGGTGTCCTAGCACAATGCCTTCACTAACCATAAAATGACACTTCACCCAATTCAAAACGAGATTAGTGTCTTCACATCTTTTAAGCACTAGCGAAAGGTTAGATATGCAATCATCAAAAGAGGAACCATATACAGAAAAATCATCCATAAATACCTCCATGATCTCCTCTATGTACTCGGAAAAGATAGCCATCATGCATCGCTGGAAGGTAGCGGGTGCATTGCACAATCCAAATGGCATCTTTCTATAAGCAAATGTCCCCCATGGACAAGTGAAAGTGGTCTTCTCCTGATCATCCAGATGGATAGGAATCTGGAAGAATCCACTATAACCGTCTAAGTAGCAAAAGTGTGAATGCTGGACCAACCGCTCGAGCATTTCATCAAAGAAGGGAAGTGGAAAATGGTCCTTCCGTGTGGCTGTGTTCAGCTTCCTATAATCGATGCAAACCCTCCAGCCCGTAACGGTCCTAGTTGGGATCAACTCGTTGTTCTTATTTGTCACAACGGTCATCCCTCCTTTCTTCGGAACTACATGCACCGGGCTAACCCACTTGTTGTCCGAGATAGGATAAATGATACCTGCATCCAACAACTTAAGGATTTCCTTCTTCACAACCTCTTTCATGATCGGATTTAACCGTCTTTGAGGTTCCCGTGAAGTCTTATGATTGTCCTCCATTAAAATTCTATGCATGCAGAAAGAGGGCTTAATGCCAATAAGATCATCTATAGTATAACCCAAAGCCTTTTGATGCTTTCTCAGGACATGCATTAGTTTAGATAATTCAGTTTCGGAAAGGGAAGCACTAACAATAACGGGGTAAGTGGAATCCGGTCCAAGAAAGACATACCTCAAGTGATTTGGGAGTTGTTTAAGCTCCACAACTAGGGGTGTTTTCTGAGGGGGATCCTTGCTTCCTCCTTCCAGTGGAATGGATTCAGTAACTGGACTTTCAGAAGTCTCAGTTGAAATCGTCTCGCCATCGACCTCGGTCGAGGCGTAGAGGCGTTGACCGAGATGTTCTTCAGTCGCCTCACTCAGTCCAAAAAGTGTCTCGGTCGAGGTACTGCAACTGGAACCGAAACTGGAGATCTTCGTCTCCTGGATTAGCTTCTCAATTTTAGCTCCTGGATCCTCTTCTAGTGCCTTTAAGCTCCGTATATTTGCATCACAAGAAGCATCTATACCTTCCTCCATTAAACTGAAGCTAATAACTCTTTCGAGTGGATCGTTAGTACGGATAGAGCTCACCAATTCTCTTGATTCTTCTTCATCGTAGATATTGAAGATATCATCGCTTAGTTGCTCCCCTTTCATGGCTGCAAGTAGTGTGAACTCCACTTCATCGCCGCCAACGTTGAATTTCAACTTGGCGTTCTTACAATCCACGTTGCAACCTGAAGTTGCTAGAAATGGCCTCCCGAGAATAATAGGAACAGGATAATCTGCGGGAATGTCAAGTACAACAAAATCTATAGGTAGATAGAAGTTACCTAACTTGACCGGAACGTCCTCCAAGATGCCCACGGGATGGGTAATGGAGCGATCCGCCATATAAAGTCAAATCTTGACCGGCTTGGGCTCTCCAAGTCCGATCTTCACGCATAGTTCCAGCGGGATGATGCTCACGCTGGCTCCTAGATCACAAAGGGCTTCACAAGTGACATCCCCAACTTGAATGGGAATGCAAAATGAGCCAGGATCTCTCAATTTAGGAGGCATCTTCTCCTTCTTGATTTGTATGAGTTCCGAGGATTTAGATGTCATCCTAACTTCACCAAAGTCTTCCAGTTTCCTTTTCCTTGATAGGATCTCCTTCAAGAACTTCCCATAGGCGGGCATTCCTAGAATAGCATCAAGAAAAGGAATGTTAATATGCAGCTTATTCATCAAGTCAAGGAACTTACCAAAGTGCTTGTCTAGATGTGCTCTGGCCCTTGACTGGGGGAACGGAAGTGGTGGTTTGTATGCAGGAGGTGGAACATAAACTTCAGTTTTCCCCTCCGCTTTCTGTGGTTCCACCTCGGTTGGCATCTCGGTCGAAGTGTTCTTCGACTGCATCTGGACCGAGGTGGTCTGCGTCGTTACTGGCACCGACCGAGGCACTGGATCTGCAGTCTTCAGTCCACTCCTCGTAGTTATGGCCATGATCTGGTCTTTAGGGTTGCTTTCCGTCCTTGCTGGAAGCTTCCCTGGATCTCTTGGCGCTTCATTCGCCCTACTTGCAAGTTGTTGTTCAAAGGCTTTTTGGGCCTTCGAAAATAAAGTCATAGAAGTCTCCATAGCGTTGAGTTTGATCAAGATTGCCTCCAGAACTACGTCTTTCTTTTTTGGCTGAGACGAACTCGATCCTTGCCCCTGGCTTTTTAATGGAGTAGAAGAAGAAGAAGGGGAAGAGAGGAAAGGGTTAGAGGAATCGTTAGAGTTGGAGTTTGAATGGTTGTTACCAGAATTTTGGTTGTTCGCCCTCCAGTTGTTGCTATTGGATCCTCTGTTGTTGTTGTAGTTGTTGTTCCGGGAACCGTTGTTGTTATTCCTTTGCCCTTGCTCTTCCTTCTTGGTTTGTGCAACCAAGAGTTCCTTCAATTGCTTCACGTCATTTTTCAAAGACGTGAGTTGATTGTTGTTGGGCTGAGTTTCTTGGAAATTAACTCTTTTAACTCCACCTTCAGCTCCTTGGTGGGTGTACTTCTCCATATGCAAGGCTTGCTTCTCGATGAAGTCCCAAGCCTCGTCAATCGCCATGTCCATGAAGGTACCGGCGGAGAGTAATTGGAGATTGAACTGGGTGCTTCCGTCCAGTCCCTTGAAGTATATCTCCAATAACTCTAACTTTGGAATCCCATGATGTGGGCAATCCAAAAGAATGTCCTTGAACCGCTCCCATGACTTGGACAAGCTCTCCTTGTCCTTCATAATGAAAGCGTTAATCTTCCCTCTCATTTCAGCTGTCTTTGAGGGGGGAAAGAATTTGGTTAAGAACTCCGTTGTCATCTCCTCCCATGTGCTGATTTTTCCTGGAGGAAGAGATTGATACCAAGTAAGAGCTTTATCTTTTAAAGAGAAGTAAAAAGGTCTTAGCTTGTAGTTGTTATTTTCAATCCTTGAAGGTCTCAAGGTTTCCATCAAGATCTCATAGTTTTGAAGATGTTGATGTGGTGATTCCTTCTCCATCCCTCCGAATTGGCATTGGCGAATCATGGATAGAACTTGCGGTCGAAGTTCGTAGTCATGGTCCGCTAGATCTCCTAGGTTAACTCCTGGACGCCTCAGTTGTTGATTAGGGTCCATCCTTTGACCTAGGGTTTGTGGGATTCCTGCAAGAAGAACATCTCGGACTGGCATCCGAGGTGGAAGTATCTCGGCCGGGGCGTTAGGTGCTGGGACCTGCCTCGGTCGAGGGTCAGCAACTGGGACCTGCCTCGGTCCAGCATCGGGAAATGGGTCTTCCCTCAGTCGAAGTAGAATCTGGTCTCGTATGACCGCCATTTCTGCTTCGATTGCTTCAGTTTTGGTGCGAGTTTCTTCCTTCTCTCGCCTTAGTTCTTCTCTGCTGAGGCGTAGCAGCTCTAACGCCTCTTTCAACTCGGCCTCAAGATCGCGGTTGTCTTGTTGGGCCATCTTCGCTTCTCTTAAGCGTCGCTTGTATGTCTTTTCTGGTTCGGGATCATAAGGAACGATTTCCTTCCCAGTGCGGGTTCTTCGCATAAACCTAAGAAAGAACCTACAAAAGTCACTCAAGTAGAGTGGTTAGTAGACACGGGGGCAAGTGCCCCAAGAGCAAACCGTACCGGCTCGGTCTAGACCAAGTCCCCGGCAACGGCGCCAAAAACTTGTTCGCTCCAAACGGTGTGTGCAAGCTTTAAATTTATAACCGTAGACTTAAGCTTAAAACAAGGATGCGAACCCACAGTGTACGGGTCAATCGTAGTAAAAAGCAAAGAATTCCAGGGGTCGATCACAGGGACTTAGTGAAATAAAGTCCAGTTACGGTATGCTTATGTAAATACTAACCACAAAGGCAATTAACACAATCAAAGATGAATAAGAAGTCAATAAAGCAAACATGCAATTCTAGGGATTAAAGCATCTAGTTGTGGTTCCAACTCAAGATCTAAAGATAAGCGGACAAAGCTGAGGTTTTTGCTTGGGGAAGGTGTTACTAAAGTGGAGTAGATCACCGGGTAAGTCTCACTACTCACTAATCCAAGACCGTAACTCCTATTACCGGGTAAGTCTCAAGGAATCAAGATAAAGAACTATATCCTCAAACTAACACACCATCTAAGGGAATAGAATCAACCTTTACCGGGTAAGTCTCAGGCTAACTCACAAAGATGGGATGAAAGCACACTCAAACCCCAATAAAGGACAAACCTTTATTACCTACACTTATGATCTTAGGTATACAAACTAAGGAATTACCGGGTAAGTCTCATCCTAAGCTTGCATTGGACCAGGAAAGGTGTAATAAGAATAGGATTTGGCAAACTCTAACACTTAACTCTCAGTTTCGGATCAGATAAGTCACCTCGGTCAGCCAAATTCCACTCCGGCCGAGATGTTCATCGACTGAACGAGATGCTTAGGGTTAAGGTTAAAGACTCGAACTTTCAGGGTCCTACTGGAATCTAAGATCATTCTATCATTGTTTTTCCCACAACCTTCAGCCAATCACCCTAGAATCACACAAGGAAATTAGCCACTCATCATCATCATGAAAGTATTAATCAAGTATATGGGAAGAAGGTGAATATTTGAACAAGAAGAATTTAATGAAAAGACTTCAATAACTGAATCAAATATCACAACAAAAGCGTTCCTTGAATAGAAATCCAACAAGAATGACAATAAGGAAGAGAATCTAAGGTGATCTCACAAGAAAACCTTCAAAAAGCTATAAAAGCTACAATCTTCCTTCTTGAACCTTCAAAAAGGTTCTTCAAATCTCCCAACTGGAGATTTGGCTGCAGTGGTGTATAAACCCTGATCGGTGGTATAGCATGCTCCGGTGTAAGCGGATTGTGGATTTGTGGGAAATCCGACCCTTTTTATAGGAAAATAACTCTCCGAAGATAAGATATCTTAGAAAGATCTCTTCCCATAAAAATAGGTAAAATATATGATCTAGTATATCTTCTTCCTTTCAGGAGCCAAGCCCAAAAATATAAGATCTCTTTCCAAAGATAAAAGATCTCAGCCAAGAATAAAATATTCTCGCCGCGTCCCAGGTGTTCGCCTTGGTCGAGTCGACTTCCCTGGATCACCTCGGTTGAGGTGAATCTGTGGTCAACCGAGGTGAGTCACAACTGAATGTGAAATCTCTCAAATCTGGTCCAAAGTGAATCCTAAATCCATGGATATGCTTCCTGGATGGTTCCTTATGTTCCTGGATGTAGCTCTAATGACTCTATAGCTCCTTTTTGCTCCTTTTTGATGCAAAAACGTGCCATTTTACCTACGATTACAACAAAACTAGGTGTAGACCTCGATTCTCGCAAAGGTAGATGAAATGGTAATATAATCACTTATTATACATACAAACATGCAGATTATTGAAGATAAAATGTCTAAACAAACCCCAAAATATAGACTATAATTCATGTTATCACCTACCCGGTGATTGATCCCAATGTAGAAACACTCACTCCCAACATATCATAGTTAATCCAAGGAATGATTAGATAGCTTGAGTCCTATGCCATAACCGGAACTTCCAACCCCTAGAATCCGTTTTTCTCTCTTTGATCTATATCTCGTGTTTAACTTGTTGTTTGTGTTGATTTGTTAGCATAGTCGATTGTTCATTTTGCATGAATTGTGATCCTTGATTGATCACCAAAAAAACCCACCAAAAACATTTAGATTTTCATTTCTTTATTCCCTTCTTTTTTCTTAATGTAGATCTTCACTATACATAATCATTATTCGAATCAATCTCACCTTAGTCTTTGTGTTCGACCTCGGAATACTATCCGTACTACAAACGTCCCGTACACTGCGGGTTCGCTAGGAGTTAGGAGAAATATAACGAGTATAAATTTAAAACCTATTGCGTATCACACACATCCTGAGCGTAACAATCGCCATAGCCTCCACTTCCACTCTTTCTGCATTGGAAAGAGGAAGGTCTTGATGAGAAGAAACACTATCTTGTTGACAAAAAGGGGCCAGATGGCCTAGTTCACCACAAGTAAAGCAAGCTATTGGTGCCATGAGGCACTCAGAGCGCAAATGATCTGGATAACCACAATTGAGACATATACATCCCATCCATGCCACTAGTACGGGTGACTCCTCTTCATTGCCCAGCTCAAAGGCTCTACTCTGAGTTCTTCTAGTGTCCGTGGTACACCTACCACGTCCCTTACTTCTACTCAGCCTGGGAACGGATCCCTGAGTAAAAGGATGATCTGGGAGTCTCTATTGTCTCCGCATCTACTACTGAGTTGTCTTCTGACCACCTCCCGTCACACTAGCAGAAGTAAAACCCTGTCGCGATGCCACTCCAGTTTGCTTACAGAAGACAGCTCTATGACCCTGTCTACCACAGGTAAAGCAAGTCACTGACGATCTTGGACACTGTGGTCGTATATGTCCAGGCTTCCCACATTTGTAACAGGTCCTTGTTTCACTAGAAGTTCGTGTGAAACGAGAAGTACTCAAACGTCCACAAGTTGGGCTCGGTTTGCAACCCGGATATCCAACCTCGTCTTTCACTGATTCAACCCGTTGTTTCTTCTCTAATCCAGAAGCTTCAGTCGATCTCACGAAAGTTGGTAAATCCGGTGTAGATCTACCCGCTATCACCACCTCATATACTTGCTGCATATAATCTTGAAACTAGAATCTACTCATGGAGACACGATCAGCCTCTTCAAACTCGTTCTTTGCCATAGACAACACAACAGCGGATACTGATCCCTGACTTGATGCTACTGGAGGAAGAGGGGGTGTACCCCTATCTCGTCCCACTACAGATACTGCTCTAGTCTGAGCCATCTGTAGTATATACGCACCTAAACTTATAGGGCTATATATATGCCATATGTATCAATATATATATATATATAATACTCATTACATGCATACACATCAGCACATAAAAGATATATATATATATATATATACATATATATATATATATATATATATATATATATATATATATATATATATATATATATATATATATCTGATAACACGATTTATGACTTAGGTTTAGGTAATCATTTAGATAGATTTCTCACTCATTCATGCATGGTTTAGCACTAGTTCACGACGTTTGCACTCAATTAGCTTATTATGTCGAGATAGACGTCTACACGGACTTGTGCATTGCTTTGTAGGTATTTTGGGAGATTTAGGAGCTAAATCGATACGGTTGAGGATCGTTCATCAAGATGACACACCCTCGAACTCATTAGGATGCAAGCTAGAGGCTAAGGAGGACTCATGGAACCTTGCCAACACAAGTCATGCACCAAATCGAAGCTTAATGATCAAAGGCAAAGCTGAAGGTCCAAACCACGGTTCACTGGAAGTCCACGGCCGTGGAACCACCCGTGGTTCTTGCCAGGTTTTCGTGACAGCTGTGCCACGATCTCTTGGCCAGCTCTTTCAAAGTTGTAGTATAAAAGTGGTCCTGCATTGGCTGAGAGAGGCATCCCCTATCATCCAATCAAATTTGGGGAATCAACATACACAACAATACTCTCAACAAAAAGATTCTTTGGAGGAGAAGGTAGAAGGAAGCTACCATTGGAGAAGAGCTTCATTGGAGAAGAAGAAGAACACACCATTGATAGACTTTAATAGCTTTGTAGTGAAGAATTTCGGAATCGATTTCTAGAGTTGTACGAACCATTTAAACCTTCTTTAAGAAGGGTTGTGAGTCATTCTAATTCCATTTTCAGCTTGGTTTTGTTTACTTCACTTGTTCATCTCTTTCTCTTCATTATCTTGCAAATGGAAGCTATGATTTTATGTTTGATGATTTCGATTCTCATGATGAATGTTGTAGGCTAAATAGATGTGATTCTAGGGTAAGCAAAAGGATGGTTATGGCTAAGACTATGATAGGATGGACTTAGATTTGCCCTTGGATGACTCACTTGCTTGGACGTAGCCTCTGTTGAAGTCCACGGACTGTTCTTGCCAAACCACGGCCGTGGACTTGGTAGAACGAACCGTGATTCTCCCTGGTTCGATGGATCTAGCCTTAGATTGTTAGAATGTTGAAATCCTAGTGTTTGTTGAGTAAATTCTATCCTAGGATAACCTAGTGTTAGCAACTAAGTGTTAGGAGAGACTTACCCGGTAATCCTTACTCTTAGATCCCAAAGATAACAAACCCTAGGTAGTGGTGAGCCTCATAAGCCGCCATTGGACTAAGTGTGCTAGGATAGTTGCTAAGAACTAACCCTTTCGAGACTTACCCGGTAAGGATAGGTTAGATCTCTAGGTGACAATCCGGTTTGTGTAGAATTCCGTTCCTTAGGTTCTTAGAGACCTACCCGGTGATGAGACCTTAGGGATGGACTAGTGGACCATGAGACCTACCCGGTGATTGATCCCAATCTAGAAACACTTACTCCCAACATATCATAGTTAATGCAAGGAATGATTAGATAGCTTGAGTCCTATGCCATAACCAGAATCTCCAACCCCTAGAATCCGTTTTTCTCTCTTTGATCTATATCTCGTTTTAGCTTGTTTGTTTGTGTTGATTCGTAGCTTAGTTGATTGTTCATTTTGCATGATTTGTGATCTTTGATTGATCATCTAAAACCAACCAAAAACATTGAGATTTTCATTTCTTTATTTCTTTCTCTTTTCTTAACCTAGATCTTCACTGAAATTAATCGTAAATCGAATCAATCTCACCTTAGTCTTTGTGTTCGACCTCGGAATACTATCCCTACTACAAACGTCCCGTACACTGCGGGTTCGCTAAGAGTTAGGATAAATATAACGAGAATATAAATTTAAAGCTTATTGGATGCACATCACACGATCTTAGCGTAACAATATCTACACTATCGAGATTCTCATATGGGTGACGACTTCTGTCCATACTATCCCAAAACATCTGTACTCGCTTTAAAACCAAAATCCTTTAAAAAGTCAGACCTCATGTGGGTTCTGTTTATTTATCTACTCTACCTTTATTGCAGATAGCAAGTGTCATTGTTGTCAACCTAAACTCTGATACCAACTCTGTAACACTCCAAATCCACGGGACTTGGAGTGTCACATTGGGCTAGGATCTCACAATGGATCCTAACCCTAGCCTGACAACAAGTTCAATGGATCTTACAACAAGGCACAGGTTGATTAAAACCAAATACATAAAAGCTGTATATGATACATCAAAAGAGTTTATAAACTCCAAGCCGAGTACAAAACAACATCATAAACCATAACCACAAAAGATACCCCATCCCAAGCATCCTAATGTACAAAAGTCCTCGGCCGGTCACACCATCTGGCTCACCCTACAGTCTTCCTAACCTGCAAATCAACTACAACACGGTATACACCGTTAGCTACAGTAATGAAAAGCATGAAGGTAATAGCACAACCACACATCAACATCTCATATATGCAATGCCACACACATTCATTTATTATCTTTCATTACGTTATTCCATTACTAATTCAACTTCTTTTGTAACACGAGGAACCTAAATAACCTCGTCCCTTTCCCCGTTAACACAGGGGTTTGCATTGGGGGTGATCGTCACTCGTCCCCACCTGTGTTACTGGCTTCCAAGCACCTCCTCCTAACCAGCAGGTGGAGACCGGTGGTTACCGCCCTTTATAATACACTTGGGCCAAATAAATGTAATAAATGGTCATCCTAATCTGGTTTAGGTTATAAATGCACAATCATATGAACACACACAACCATCAAAGTCATACAATCCACAACTGCAGACTAAGTAAGTCCTATGGACTTACCTGATATACTAGTAACCTGTATCACGTCACAACTTCCCCTTGGGGAAGTAATCAACGCCTGCAATAGCAAGGCACACACAATCACATACTACAAAGGTTAGGAGACTCGTCTCACTACTCACTAATCCAAAACCGTAACTCCTATTACCGGGTAAGTCTCAAGGAATCAAGATAAAGAACTATAACCTCAAACTAACACACCATCTAAGGGAATAAAATCAACCTTTACCGGGTAAGTCTCAGGCTAACTCACAAAGATGGGATGAAAGCACACTCAAACCCCAATAAAGGATAAACCTTTATTACCTACACTTATGATTTTAGGTACACAAACTAAGGAATTACCGGGTAAGTCTCATCCTAAGCTTGCACTGAACCAGGAAAGGTGTAATAAGAATAGGATTTGGCAAACTCTAACACTTAACTCTCAGTTTCGGATCAGATAAGTCACCTCGGTCAGCCAAATTCCACCCCGGCCGAGATGTTCATCGACTGAGCGAGATGCTTAGGGTTAAGGTTAAAGACTCGAACTTTCAGGGTCCTACTGGAATCTAAGATTATTCTATCATTGTTTTTCCCACAACCTTCAGCCAATCACCCTAGAATCACACAAGGAAATTAGCCACTCATCATCATGAAAGTATTAATCAAATATATGGGAAGAAGGTGAATATTTGAACAAGAAGAATTTAATGAAAAGACTTCAATAACTGAATCAAATATCACAACAAAAGCGTTCCTTGGATAGAAATCCAACAAGCAAGACAACAAGGAAGAGAATCTAAGGTAATCTTACAAGAAAATCTTTCAACAGCTATGAAAGCTACAATCTTCAATCTTCCTTCAACCTTCAAAAAGGTTCTTCAAATCTCCCAACTGGAGTATGGCTGTTGCTGCGTATAAACCCTGATCGATGGTATAGCATGATTTTCGGTGTAAGAGGGATGTTGGATTTGTGGAAATCCAACCCTTTTTATAGGAAAATTACTCTCCAAAGATAAGATATCTTAGAAAGATCTGTTCCCATAAAAATAGGTAAAATATATGATCTAGTATATCTTCTTCCTTCCAAGAGCCAAGCCCAAAAATATAAGATCTCTTTCCAAAGATAAAAGATGTCAGCCAAGAATAAAATATTCTCGCCGCGTCCCAGGTGTTCGCCTCGGTCGAGTCGACTTCTCTGGATCACCTCGGTCGAGGTGAATCTGTGGTCAACCGAGGTGAGTCACAACTGAATGTGAAATCTCACAAATCTGGTCCAAAGTAAATCTTAAATCCATGGGTATGCTTCCTGGGTGTTTCCTTATGTTCTTGAATGTAGCTCCAATGACTCCATAGCTCCTTTTGCTCCTTTTTGATGCAAAATGTGCCATTTTACCTACGATTATAACAAAACTAGGTGTAGACCTTGATTCTCGCAAAGGTAGATGGAATGGTAATATAATCACATATTATGCATACAAACATGCAAATTATTGAAGATAAAACGTCCAAACAAACCCCAAAATATAGACTATAATTCATGCTATCAAGGAGCTATAATCTCAAACCAACCACTCAACATAATAGAACTAACCATCACCTGGTAAGTCTCAGGTTAACTCACAAAGTCAAGAGGAAGGCACATTCAAACCTAATAAAGGGTGTTGATTCCTCTATTATCTAGAACTCATCATTGTTGGTAACCAAGAAAAGGAATCACCGTGTAAGTGTCTTCCCAAGCTTGGGTATAGGTTAGAAATGTTTAACAAGGCTAAGGTTTAAGCAATCTTTAACCATGATTCAAGGATAAAACACCAAAGGCACGACAAAAGGAAAATCGGTATGTTCTTGTATAAAAATCGCCCGATTTTTCATAAAGAACAAGTCGATTTTTCTTCTCTGCAAAGATTAAAACAACTCTCAGGGTCCAATCTAACGCGAGGCTCAGTCTATCATCATCTGAACTACAATCTTTAACCAATCACCCTAGAATTGCAAGGGTTTTAGCCAACAACACACATTATCGAATCAAGAAAGCAATATAAATCAAGAAAGTAAAGAAACTTGTGAAACTTGAATAAAAACAAGAAATCTTTAACAAAGGTCTTAGGTAAAATGAACGAAACCTATAACAAAAACTCTGAATCTTGCGTTCAAGAGCAAAAGAATTTAAAAACTAAAGTAAACTCAAAGAACTTCACTTAATATCTTCAATCTTGAATCTCGAATGCGTTTCTTCTTCTCCTTCCTGTTGTCTTCTAGGGTTTCTTGAAGTCAATTTGAATGTCTTAGGTTTTGCTAGACGTCCCTTTTTTATAGAAGAAAGCTAGGGTTTTGAATCTTATCTTTTAATGAAGTCATGATAAAGATCGGGTAAGACTTATAAAAATCGGGCAAAATAGTTATAAATCGGCCGATTTCTTCTTATGTTGATCCAGTTTTTCTCTTCTGCAGCTTGCTATCTTTTAGCTCCGTTATCTATCTTTATTTATGGTATCTTATCATATCTTCTCCTATCTTTTAAGCTATATAGTGATCCACCATGCTGCTAAGTCCAATATTAATCCATTTCGGCATTCAAACTTCACCAATTTCCCTGCAATTACATCAAGAACTCGTGTAGACCCCTATTCTTGCAATGTATATGAATATGAACTTAAAGGCTATTGATTCTTGTCAAATGCATGTAAAACTAAAGTGAAATACTTGCAATATGCATCAAAATGATAGTACATAATTCATGTTATCACCGAACATTTTGAGTCTGTTTATGTAGTTTCTATATTCAATAAAAACTATTTCGCACTCAATCATGTCGGGCTAATGTATATCTTGATCTAAGCATTGGATAATCCTTATAATGGTTTGATTTATTATTTCATATATGTTTGTGAATTGAGATTGTGATATTGCTTCTTTTCAAAGTATTTCATTCCCACCTTTTATTTACCTTTGAAAGAAGTGGTGTTTATAATTTGTTTCGATAAAAACAACTGAAGAGCCAAAAAAATGGTGTTTTATTGAATTTATTGAAAAACACTTGGTTTAAGGGATTGATACTTACCCTTTTGCTTCGAGGATTTCTATCTATCGTAGAAAGTTCTGGTCTTTGTACCTTTTTCTAATTGAAGAGCCACAAGCAAAGGTTTCTCTTTGTCTTTTCCGGATTTCTATTTTCTTCAAGGATTTCCTATACTTGCCGAACCGCTGGATTGAGGGCTATGTAGTAACACCCCATATCCGAGGGACTCGGGATGCTACGGGCTAGGACCTCACAATGGGTCCCGACCCTTAGCATGACAACAACTTCACCGGACCTTACAATTGTAAGAGCCTTAGTCTTTGGAGCCTAGATGAGCTAGAGTGTGTTTAGCTTGAACCAGTCAGCCGCCCTAGCGGACCAGGGAGGCCGCCCCTGCGTCCAGGCGCCCCTGCACCTTAGGCTAGCCGCCCCTGCGGCCCTGTGGCTAGTGCAGCCGCTTTTGTTGACTCTTGACCGTGCTTTGCGGTTGGCTTCTCTTATAAGCTTCCTTAGACTTCAGATGAAGGGTTTTCTACATCATTCCAGCTTCTTCATCCCCTCCACGTTCTTTCTCTTCTCCTTTCTTCTCCTTTGATCTTCTTTGATCTCTCCTTGCTTGTGTGAGTGAGTTCTTGAGATTTTGGAGGTGTGCTTGGCCTTGGATGCTCTTGTGGATGTTGTTGAGAGTTGTTGTTGTTGTGTTAAGGCTGTGAGATGTGTTGATGCTCCATATTTGCAGCCTAGGGTTGGTGTGGTAAGCTCTTTCTCTTCTTATCTCTTCTTTCCTTCTTCTTGCTTCTTTCTTCTTCTTTCTAGCTTAAGATCACAAGCTAGGCTTGTGTTGGATCCTTTCCTAGTTGTTTGATGATCATATAGGTGTATATATGCATATGTGTTGTTGTGGTCTATTGAAGACGTGAAGAGAATCTAGAAAGGGGTCGAAGAGAAGTCGGGACCAACTCTCTGCACAATTGGCCGCCCCTGCGCCTATCCTGAGCTGCACATGCGCCTGGTGTGGAGCCGCCCCTGCGCCTTTGGTGAGCCACCCCTACGTCTTACTGGATCAGCCGTGTGTTCTTGCTTTTATTGGTGCATACCTTGTTGGTATGTCTTCCTTCCTTCCTTTCCTTTGACCTTGGCTTAGTTGATAGCTAGGTTAGGATGGTTAGGATGAGTTGTATGATAGAGATGTGCGTTAGGCACTTGTGTTGATGTTGAGGTTATGCCATAGGCATATGTGAGCTTGTTATGTTCTTGAGGTTGTAGGTTGGTTCTGGTTATGGAGATGAGTCTCCTAACCCTTTCAGGTTGTGATGTTGTGTGCCTTGCTCTTGCAGGTGTTGGTTCTTCCCCAAGGGGAAGCTGTGACGTGGTTTTGGATACGTGTGTGACAGGTAAGTCCATAGGACTTACTTAGCGTACGGTTGTGGATTGTATGATTGTAATGGTTGTGTGTGTTCATATGGTTGTGCTTTTATAACCTAAACCGGACTAGGATGATCATTTATTACATTTATATAGCCCAAGTGTATTATAACGGGAGGTAACTGATAGCATGAATTATAGTCTATATTTTGGGGTTTGTTTGGACGTTTTATCTTTCATAATCTGCATGTTTGTATGTACATTATGTGATTTTACTACCATTTCATCTACCTTTGCGAGAATCGAGGTCTACACCTAGTTTCGTTGTAATTGCAGGTAATATGGTACGTTTCGCATCAAAAAGGAGCAAAAGGAGTCATGAGTCATTTGGAGCTACATCCAGGAAGCATAGCCATGAATTAAAGATTTACTTTGGACCAGTTTTGAGAGATTTCACATCCAGTTGCGAGTCACCTCGGTTGACCAGAGATTCATCTCGACCGAGGTGATCCAGAGAGGCCGACTCGACCGAGGCGAATACCTAGGACGCGGCGAGAATATTTTATTCTTGGAAGAGATCTTTTAAATTTGGAAAGTGATATTATATTTTTGGGCTTGGCTTCTGGAAGGAAGGAGATATGCAGAATATATATTTTACCTATATTTATGGGATAATATCTTCTTAAGATTTATTATCTTTGGAGGTTTATTTTCCTATAAAAAGGGTTGGATTTCCACAATTCCAACATCACGTTATACCGTCGATCAGGGTTTACACACGCAGCAGCCGCAGCCTACTCCAAGTTGGGAGAATTGAAGAACCTTTTTGAAGGTTGAAGGAAGATTGAAGTCCATAGCTTTTATAGCTTTTATTGAAGGGTTTTGTAAGATTGTCTTCAATTCCCTCAATTGTTGTCTTGTCTTTTTGCATTGCTATCCAAGGAACGCTTTGTTGTGATATTTGATTCAGTTATCGAAGTCTTTTCATTAAATTCTTCTTTGTTCAAATATTCACCTTCTTCCCTTACATTTAATACTTTCATAATGATGATGAGTGGCTAATTTCCTTGTGTGATTCTAGGGTGATTGGCTGAAGGTTGTGGGAAAAACAATGATAGAATAATCTTAGATTCCAGTAGGATCCTGAAAGTTCGAGTCTTTAACCTTAACCCTAAGCATCTCGTTCGGTTGATGAACATTTCGGCCGAGGTGGAAACTGGCTGACCGAGGTGACTTATCTGATCCATAACTGAGAGTTAAGTGTTAGAGTTTGCCAAATCCTATTCTTATTACACCTTTCCTGGTTCAAAGCAAGCTTAGGATGAGACTTACCCGGTAATTCCTTAGTTTGTGTACCAACGATCATAAGTGTAGGTAATAAAGGTTTATCCTTTATTGGGGTTTGAGTGTGCTTTCATCCCATCTTTGTGAGTTAGCCTGAGACTTACCCGGTGAAGGTTGATTCTATTCCCTTAGATGGTGTGTTAGTTTGAGGTTATAGTTCTTTATCTTGATTCCTTGAGACTTACCCGGTGATAGGAGTTACGGTTTAGGATTAGTGTGTAGTGAGACTTACCCGGTGATCTACTCCACTTTAGTAACACCTTCCCCACGCAAAAATCTCAGCTTTGTCCGCTTATCTATAGATCTTGAGTTGGAACCACAACTAGATGCCTTAATCCCTAGAATTGCATGTTTGCTTTATTTGACATCTTATTCATCTTTGATTGTGTTAATTGCTCTTGTGGTTAGAACTAACGTAGCATACCGTGTTGACTTTGTTTCACCGAGTCCCTGTGATCGACCCCTGGAATTTTCTTGCTTTTACTACGATTGACCCGTACACTGCGGGTTCGCATCCTTGTTTTAAGCTTAAGTCTAGGGTTATAAATTTAAAGCTTGCACACACCGTTTGGAGCGAACAAGTTTTTGGCGCCGTTGCCGGGGACTTGGTCTAGACCGAGCCGGTACGGTTTGCTCTTGGGGCATTTTCCCCGTTTTGTCTAACCACTCTACTTGAGTGACTTTTGCAGGTTCTTTCTTAGGTATATGCGAAGAACCCGCACTGGGAAGGAAATCGTTCCTTACGATCCCGAACCAGAAAAGACATACAAGCGACGCTTAAGAGAAGCGAAGATGGCCCAACAAGACGATCGCGATCTTGCGGCCCAATTGAGAGAGACGCAGGAGCTGCTACGTCTCAGTAAAGAAGAGCTAAGGCAAGAGAAAGAAGAGAATCATGCCAGGACTGCAGCAATCGAAGCTGAGATTGCAGCCATTCGGGACCAGATTCTACTTCGACCGAGGGAGGATCCAGTAGTTGATCCTCGACCGAGGCAGATTCCAGTACCCGACGCCCCGGCCGATGTACTTCCACCTCGGATACCAGTCCGAGATGTTCTTCTTGCAGGAATCCCACAAACCCTAGGTCAAAGGATGGACCCTAATCAACAGCTGAGGCGTCCAGGAGTGAACCTAGGAGATCCAGCGGATCATGATTACGAACTTCGACCGCAAGTTCTAGCCATGATTCGCCAATGTCAATTCGGGGGGCTAGAGAAGGAGTCGCCGCATCAACATCTTCAAAACTACGAGATCTTGATGGAAACCTTGCGACCTCCCAGAATTGAGAACAACAACTACAAGCTAAGACCTTTTTACTTTTCTTTAAAAGATAGAGCTCTTACTTGGTATCAATCTCTTCCTCCAGGAAAAATTAGCACATGGGAGGAGATGACTACGGAATTCTTGACCAAATTCTTTCCCCCCTCAAAGACTGCTGAAATGAGAGGGAAGATCAATGCTTTCATCATGAAGGACAAGGAGAGCTTGTCCAAATCTTGGGAGCGGTTCAAGGATATCCTTTTGGATTGCCCACATCATGGGATTCCAAAAATCGAGTTGTTGGAGATCTACTTCAAAGGGCTGGACGGAAGCACCCAGTTCAATCTCCAACTACTCTCCGCCGGTACATTCATGGACATGGCGGTTGACGAGGCTTGGGACTTCATTGTGAAGCAAGCCTTGCACATGGAGAAGTACACCCACCAAGGAGCTGAAGGTGGAGTTAAAAGAGTCAACTTTCAAGAGACTCAACCCAACAACAACCAACTCACGTCCTTGAAGAACGACGTGAAGCAATTGAAGGAGCTCTTGATGGCTCAAACTAAGAAGGAAGAGCAAGGGCAAAGGAACAACAACAACAACAATAACGGGTACCGTAACAACAACAACGGACCCCGAAACAACAACTACAACAACAATAATAGAGGATCCAATAGCAACAACTGGAGGGCGAATAATCAAAACAACGGTAACAATTATTCAAACTCCAACTCTAATGATTCCTCTAATCCTTTCCTCTCTTCCCCTTCTTCTTTTTCTACTCCATTGAAGAGCCAAGGGCAAGGATCAAGTTCGTCTCAGCCGGAAAAGAAGGACGCAGTCCTGGAGGCAATCTTGATCAAGCTCAGTGCTATGGAGAATTCTATGACTTCATTTTCGAGGGCCCAAAAGTCCTTCGAACAACAACTTGCTAATAGGGCGAATGAAGCGCCAAGAGATCCAGGGAAGCTTCCAGCAAAGACGGAAACTAACCCTAAGGGCCAGTGCATGGCCATCACGACGAGGAGTGGACTCAAAACTGCAGATCCAGTACCTCGCTCGACGCAGACCACCTCGGTCCAGATCCAGTCGAAGAACACCTCGACCGAGATGCCAACCGAGGCGGCGCAACAGAAAGCAGGAGGAACGACAGAAACTTATGTTCCACCTCCTGCATATAAACCACCACTTCCATTCCCTCAGTCCAGAGCCAGAGCACATCTAGACAAGCACTTCGGTAAGTTTCTTGACTTGATGAATAAGCTACATATTAATATTCCTTTCCTTGATGCTATTTTAGGTATGCCCGCCTATGGGAAGTTCTTAAAAGAGATCTTATCAAGGAAGAGGAAGCTGGAGGATGTTGGGGAAGTTAGGATGACATCTAAATCTTCGGAGCTTATCAAGATTATGAAGGAAAAGATGCCACCTAAGTTGAGAGATCCCGGCTCATTTTGCATTCCCATTCAAGTTGGGGATGTCACTTGTGAAGCCCTTTGTGATCTAGGAGCCAGCGTGAGCATCATCCCGCTGGAACTATGCACTAAGATCGGTCTTGGAGAGCCCAAACCGGTCAAAATTTGACTTTACATGGCGGATCGCTCCATTACCCATCCCGTGGGCATCTTGGAGGACGTTCCAGTCAAGTTAGGTAACTTCTATCTACCTATAGATTTTGTCGTACTTGACATTCCCGCAGATTATCCTGTTCCTATCATTCTCGGGAGGCCATTTCTAGCAACTTCGGGTTGCAATGTGGATTGCAAGAACGCCAAGTTGAAATTCAACGTTGGTGGCGATGAGGTGGAGTTCGCACTACTTGCAGCCATGAAAGGGGAGCAACTAACTGATGATATCTTCAACATCTACGATGAAGAAGAATCAAGGGAATTGGTGAGCTCTATCCTTATTAACGATCCACTCGAAAGAGTTATTAGCTTCAGTTTAATGGAGGAAGGTATAGATGCTTCTTGTGATGCAGATATACAGAGCTTAAAGGCACTGGAAGAAGATCCAGGAGCTATAACTGAGAAGCTAATCCAGGAAACGAAGATTTCCAGCCTCGGATCCAGTAGCAGTACCTCGACCGAGGCACCTTCTGGACTGAGCGAGGCGACCAAAGAACACCTCGGTCAACGCCTTTGCGCCTCGACCGAGATCGACAGCGAGACGATGTCAACTGAGACTGCTGAGAATAACAATTTTTCTACTCCCTTCTCTGACATTCACCCATAATTGGCGGATCATTCCCTCCACCAACTTTCTGATAATAAAGGTCCTTGGTATGCTGATATTGTGAATTATCTTGTTTGCCAGGAAATACCGCCCGGATTGACGTACTCTCAAAAGAAGAGATTCTTCAAGGAAGTACGACATTACTACTGGGATGAGCCGCTGCTATTCAAGCGCGGACCGGATGGGATGCTTCGAAGGTGCATTCCGGAAGATGAAGTTAATAGCGTCATAAGGCATTGTCATTCACTTCCTTGCGGAGGACATGCTAGCACCGATAAAACATGTGCTAAGGTATTGCGTTCCGGTTTCTTTTGGCTTACATTATTTAAGGATGTGCAATCTTTTGTTGTTTCTTGTGATGCATGCCAAAGAACAGGGAACCTATCAAGGAGGAACGAAATGCCACTTAACAACATCCAAGAAGTGGAAATCTTTGATGTATGGGGGATTGACTTCATGGGACCTTTCCCATCCTCCGGAGGAAACCTCTACATTCTCCTTGCAGTTGATTACGTCTCTAGATGGGTTGAAGCCATTGCTTCCCCCACTAACGACGCCAAGGTGGTTGTGAAGTTCTTGAATAGAACTATCTTTCCACGATTTGGAACTCCACGCATCATCATCAGCGATGGAGGAACGCATTTCATCAACCGGAAGTTTAAAACACTTCTATCGAAGTATGGGGTAACCCACAAGGTATCAACCGCTTATCACCCTCAAACTAGTGGACAGGTCGAGATCTCGAATAGAGAAATCAAGGCAATTTTGGAGAAGACCGTCTCTAGAACGAGGAAGGATTGATCCATGAAATTGGACGATGCTCTTTGGGCGTACAGGACAGCATTCAAGACTCCCATAGGTACCACCCCTTATAATTTGGTATATGGGAAGTCTTGCCATTTGCCCGTTGAATTGGAGCACAAGGCGTATTGGGCTATCAAATGGTTGAACTTTGACATCAAGGAGGCTGGTGAGAAACGACTATTGGAGCTTAACGAGCTGGAAGAGCTGCGTCTGAACGCCTATGAGAATGCCAAAATCTACAAGGAAAGGACGAAGAGATGGCATGACAAGCGTATCGTTCCAAAGGAGCTTAACGAGGGAGATTTAGTTCTACACTTCAACTCCCGCCTCCGTCTTTTTCCAGGTAAGTTGAAATCTAGATGGACCGGACCTTATGTTGTGAAACATTTTTTCCCTCATGGTGCAGTTGAGATATGGGGCGAAACTAGCGGAAGCTTCAAGGTCAACGGTCATAGACTTAAGAAGTACCAACCGGAAACGCCGGTTGAGGAGGTTGCACCGATCTACCTCCTTTGAGACGCATTATGGTCCAGCTAGCGACCTTAAATCAAGCGCTTCTTGGGAGGCAACCCAAGGTATTGCTCTTCTTTCCCGTTTTCTAGTCTAGCTTAGATAGTTTTTGCTTTTGCTTTGCTTTGCTTTGTTTTTGGCGTTCTGGACAGACAACAGGAAGGAGCACATCTGGAAGGACAGAAGTTCGAGATTCTGAGAAGACAGAAACACCTCGGTCACTGTCAGAGCACCTCGACCGAGTTGATTCTTGAAGCAACCGAGGCGACTAGGGTTTCTGCAGAACCACCTCGGTCCATACCACCTCGGGCCAGTCGAGACCATCTCGACCGAGGTGACAGCAGATCCAGGAACGGTATAAATAGGGAAAAATTTTACTTTTCACTTTTTATTTACCCTCCTCGACCGCGGCGACAGATCCACCTCGCCTCCTTCGTTTCTCGCTCGTTTTCGAAGATTTCTGCTTCCAAACCGCGATTAAAGAGTAGGGAATCCGATTGCAACTACAGATCTGCAAGAAATTTGAGCGTTTCGACCGAAACGAGGTAAAAACGTTCGAAAACCCTAACTCGCTCGTTTACTGCGATTTGGGCTTTGGTTGCCCTTGATTCTGTTGAGGAAACCTTTAAGTACCCCTTAGGAAGCATCAGTAGTGATTTTTGGGGGAAAAGAACTGAAAATCAGAGAGTTGAATTCGCGACTGTCTTCGCCTCGGTCCAGTCGTTCTGCACCTCGGTCGAGGTGATTCTTGGTATTTGTCAGTCGACCGAGGTAGTCTGACAGTGTGTTTTGAAGATGAGTTCAGATCGCCGTTTAGCTCTTAGAGATAGATCCTCCCCTTCCCCTTCTCCTTCCGCATCCCGTCCCTACCGCCCGGCCATCCACGAGAGATGCCGGGTAGACTATGAGAGGATAGCTGGCCGTCCAGTCATCGCACCACGATTTCTGGATGTGTCAGCTTTTGACTGCCTAGAGTTAGATGCTGACCTTAGGAGGATGATTGCTACAGTGGGGCTAGATCAGTTCACTGAGATCCGAGCCCCAGCCTACTTAGAGCCGACACTCGAGTTTGTTAGCTCCTTCTCCTACCTTCCCACAGAGCGGTCTGTGAAGTACCGGTTGATGAGCCGGAACTTCATAGTTCCTTTAGAGATTTGGAGAGAGATCTTTGGCTTTCCTGCCCCCACTGTTGTAGACTTCCCCTCCCGATCCGTAGCTAGGGAGTTCTGGGGACAGATAGCCCACATTACTACACACGCAGACAGATGGCGCCCTGGAGATTCCAGGGAGAAGGTCATCTTTCACCCAGCCTTCAGACTTGCCCACAGGATCTTCAGTGAGACACTTCTGGCGTGTACGGAGACGCCCCAGAAGATCAGACAGGGTGAGCTCTTCAGCCTCTATTGCATGGTTACAGGAGGCTTCCCAGACTTTGGCTTACTCCTAGCAGAGGATCTGCATAGGATCAAGGCCAAGGCGAAGGGAGATATTTACTGTGGAGGTCTAGTCACCCACATCGCTACTTACCACGGGATGGACCTCAGCGTTTGCACGTTGGCGGCGGCTCCGAAGCCGCTGGGATTGCAGGAGATGATCACACGGAGGATTCTAGTTCCCCGTGGTTTGACCACTCCATACGTCGCCATGCCTTGGGAGCGGACTGCACCTCAGGGCATCCGCTGGTCTGCGCAGTTCACAGTCTTTGATCCGCATTTCTGGCAGACTGCTTGGGATACACTGATAGAGGATCACAGAGAGGCAGCAGCTGCCCCTGCTGCAGCTGAGGAGGAGGCTGAGGATGAGGATGACGACGATGATGAGACAGTGGATGAGAGAGGAGGCGGCGTCCCGATGGACACAGGGACAGATACAGCTGGGACGAGCGCGCCACCTATCATTGATTTAGATGACGAGGAGGATACTGAGCCTGCACCTGCTGCACCTCCTGCTAGATCTGCTAGGCGTAGGACACGCCGTCATAGAGATGCAGAGGCTCATCGTCGGATCGACGACTTGACAGATCAGATGATAGACTCATATGCTGCCCTTACAGTGGACATCCATGAGAGATTTGCCGCCCAGCACCGACACCTTGACAGCTGGACTTAGCAGATGTTGGAGGGGCAGCACTATCAGCGTAGGATGATGGAGCTACAATTCCAGCAGACTATGGGCTATCCGTTTGATCCGACTTAGCATCCTTATGTACCTCCACCACCACCGCCGGATCAGGACTACTGAGGAGCTGCAGGGTTTCTTTATTATATTTTTTATGCAGTTCGGCTCTTATCCGGTGAGTTCTCCTGTTTTAGACTTTTATTATACCCACTGGGACAGTGTGTCTCAAGTATGGGGTGTTTGTTATTTTACTATGTGGCCACCTTTGATGTATTCGACACTTTTGATGTATTTTATTGACCGGATATTTATATTTATGCTTCACTTCTGCATTTATATGTTTATCTGAGATTGCATGCATACTTACAGGTTATTTGATTGAGAAAAACGTCGAAACTGAAAAAATGGGGTATATAAAAAAAAATTTTTGACCTCGACCGGGGAGATTCTGGCCGAACGAGGTGTTTCACCTCGGTTGAACCAAGAACACCTCGACCGAGGTGTGTTAACTGAGAGTTTTCGAAAACGAATTTTTGTTACTTATCTGGATATGACCTCAGTGAAGATCTTGTTTACTGACCGGTTTTAAATTCTTTATGTGTTTGAAAGGTTTTATAATATGTTTAAGTTGCTAAATGCTTTGTTTAAAATTATTGGCATGTTTAATACTTTGTTTCTATCCAAATTATGTTGAATTTGAAGGTTGACACCGCAGGTTAAGTTCTCTCACTTTCTTCTTGGAAAGACCAAGGCAATTCATTCTCTTCTTCTTCTTCTTCTTGATCATGCTTAGCCCCTCATATACATTTTTCCTCCCTTTACCTATCCGGGAATTTGGAAGCAAGCGAAGTGGTGAAAGAAAGTTAAAGTTGAGGAGTGGCTGAAAGTGAAAGTGTTAGAAGGCAATAATAGGTTTGGGGAAGTCAATCATGAAGATGAGTAACTCGGCACCATTCACATAGCCGGGTGTTTGTGTCTTGCCAAAGTCGGATTGAGCGATATTCCTAACGGGTCATGGTATGTGCATCAAGGGTTTGATGCATCTCAAGAAATTGATGATTGCGGATCTCCTAGGCTTCGGTTATTGTGCACCTCTGTCCATGCATCCCAAAAAGTAAAGTAAAAGAGAAAAAGTGTGAAATAAGCAAAGCTTATTGGTGGAAGATGTTGCAAGTCAAAGTGAAAGTGAAGTTCATCCTTTTCCCGGATTCTAGCACCACATTACCTTACATACATCCCTACCCTACACGTTTCTTGACCTTTTCTTTTGGGAAGCCCTTGAGACCTTGAGCTTGTTGATTGACTTAGCGGTTTAAACTGGATTATACATGATTAATTTTGATAATTATGATTTATTATGCATTCTATGATTTTATGCAAAAATGAACAACTTTTCTATATTTATAAAATGTTTTGAGCATATTGAGTTTTTAAATTCCAGGAAGTACTCTCTTAGAGTGATCTATGATAGTTGCACACCATAAAATGTTTTTGAAAGGCTTTTTCATTGATTTTCTTGACTTATAATCCATTCTATCTTGTCTTCTATATGCAGAACTTGCTTGGGGACAAGCAAGGGCTAAGTATGGGGTATTTTGATAGCATGAATTATAGTCTATATTTTGGGGTTTGTTTGGACGTTTTATCTTTCATAATCTGCATGTTTGTATGTACATTATGTGATTTTACTACCATTTCATCTACCTTTGCGAGAATCGAGGTCTACACCTAGTTTCGTTGTAATTGCAGGTAATATGGTACGTTTCGCATCAAAAAGGAGCAAAAGGAGTCATGAGTCATTTGGAGCTACATCCAGGAAGCATAGCCATGAATTAAAGATTTACTTTGGACCAGTTTTGAGAGATTTCACATCCAGTTGCGAGTCACCTCGGTTGACCAGAGATTCATCTCGACCGAGGTGATCCAGAGAGGCCGACTCGACCGAGGCGAATACCTAGGACGCGGCGAGAATATTTTATTCTTGGAAGAGATCTTTTAAATTTGGAAAGTGATCTTATATTTTTGGGCTTGGCTTCTGGAAGGAAGGAGATATGCAGAATATATATTTTACCTATATTTATGGGATAATATCTTCTTAAGATTTATTATCTTTGGAGGTTTATTTTCCTATAAAAAGGGTTGGATTTCCACAATTCCAACATCACGTTATACCGTCGATCAGGGTTTACACACGCAGCAGCCGCAACCTACTCCAAGTTGGGAGAATTGAAGAACCTTTTTGAAGGTTGAAGGAAGATTGAAGTCCATAGCTTTTATAGCTTTTATTGAAGGGTTTTGTAAGATTGTCTTCAATTCCCACAATTTTTGTCTTGTCTTTTTGCATTGCTATCCAAGGAACGCTTTGTTGTGATATTTGATTCAGTTATCGAAGTCTTTTCATTAAATTCTTCTTTGTTCAAATATTCACCTTCTTCCCTTACATTTAATACTTTCATAATGATGATGAGTGGCTAATTTCCTTGTGTGATTCTAGGGTGATTGGCTGAAGGTTGTGGGAAAAACAATGATAGAATAATCTTAGATTCCAGTAGGATCCTGAAAGTTCGAGTCTTTAACCTTAACCCTAAGCATCTCGTTCGGTTGATGAACATTTCGGCCGAGGTGGAAACTGGCTGACCGAGGTGACTTATCTGATCCATAACTAAGAGTTAAGTGTTAGAGTTTGCCAAATCCTATTCTTATTACACCTTTCCTGGTTCAAAGCAAGCTTAGGATGAGACTTACCCGGTAATTCCTTAGTTTGTGTACCAACGATCATAAGTGTAGGTAATAAAGGTTTATCCTTTATTGGGGTTTGAGTGTGCTTTCATCCCATCTTTGTGAGTTAGCCTGAGACTTACCCGGTGAAGGTTGATTCTATTCCCTTAGATGGTGTGTTAGTTTGAGGTTATAGTTCTTTATCTTGATTCCTTGAGACTTGCCCGGTGATAGGAGTTACGGTTTAGGATTAGTGTGTAGTGAGACTTACCCGGTGATCTACTCCACTTTAGTAACACCTTCCCCACGCAAAAATCTCAGCTTTGTCCGCTTATCTATAGATCTTGAGTTGGAACCACAACTAGATGCCTTAATCCCTAGAATTGCATGTTTGCTTTATTTGACATCTTATTCATCTTTGATTGTGTTAATTGCTCTTGTGGTTAGAACTAACGTAGCATACCGTGTTGACTTTGTTTCACCGAGTCCCTGTGATCGACCCCTGGAATTTTCTTGCTTTTACTACGATTGACCCGTACACTGCGGGTTCGCATCCTTGTTTTAAGCTTAAGTCTAGGGTTATAAATTTAAAGCTTGCACACACCGTTTGGAGCGAACAGTAACCACCGGTCTCCGCCTGCTGGTTAGGAGGAGGTGCCCTGAAGATGATCTCACAAGAGGGGGCGAGTGAAGGTCACCCCATGCAAAACTCCTATGTTAGGTTGGATGGGACGAGGTTCTTGAGGCTCCTCGTGTTACAAAAGAAGTTGAACTAGTAATGGAATAACCTAATGAAAGATAATAAATGAATATGTGTGACATTACATGTATGAGATGTTAATCTGTGGTTGTGCTATTACCTTCATGCTTTTCAATGCTGTAGCTAACGGTGTTTACCGTGTTGTAGATGATCTGCAGGTTTGGAAGACTGCAGAGTGAGCCAGATGGTGTGACCAGCCGAGGACATCTGTACATTAGGATGCGTGGGTTGGGATCTTTCCTGTCAGATGTTGTTGTTGTTGTTATGGTTTTGTACTCGGCTTTGAGTTTGTAAACTCTTTTGATGTATCATACAACTTTTATGTATTTGGTTTTAATCTATCTGTGCCTTGTTGTAAGATCTATTGAACTTGTTGTCAGGCTAGGGTCAGGATCCATTGTGAGATCCTAGCCCAATGTAGCATCCCGAGTCCCGTGGATTCGGGGTGTTACAGAGTTGGTATCAAAGGCAGGTTGACAACAATGACACTTGCTATCTACAATAAAGGTAGAGTGGATAAATAAACAGAACCCACATGGGGTCTGATTTTTTAAGGTTTTGGTTTTAAAGCGAGTACAGGTGTTTTGGGATAGTGTGTACAGAAGTCGTCACCCATATGAGGATCTCGACAGTATAGATATATATGGATACCTCTTATATGATGATATGTATGCATGTATTATTAAGTATTATATATATCTATACATATGGCCTATATAGAGCCTTATACATTAGGTGTGCATACCCCGCAGATGGCTCGGACTAGAGCTACTATTGTAGGTAGAGGTAGAGGTAGACCACCTCTTCCTCCAGGAGGGAGGAGACAAGGACCAGCTCCCGCTGCAGATTCACCAGTGGTGGAGGAGGCTCATGAGGAGGTTGCTCAGAGCTTTGTTCCAGCAACGAGGAGTGATGGATCCAGGACACATCAGTCACATCGAGCCAGTCAGATGATTCAAACCGTGTTTCTATGGGAGGACCTGAGTTTAGAGAGTATCTCAGGCAGTTTGAGCAGGCCATCAGAGCTGGTCGACGAGCCCTAGATTTACCAGGGCGGGAAGGATTATCTGAGGAATCCCATGGAGCTACTCAGGTGCCAGCTATGCCGGCACATGCCGTTGAGGTTGTTCGAGTTGTAGAGGAGATCAGAGGGCCTCGACCAGATACCTAGTTGAAGGCATTTCATCAGCAGGGAGTTCCACACTTCTCAAGAGAGATCGGCTTAGAAACCGAGGTGTGGATTGGGCATGTAGACTCAGCTTTAGAGTCTATTAGGTGCCCTGAGGACAGACGGGTAGAGCTAGTACAATCTCTATTCTGTGACCTGGCACATCAATGGTGGAGGACAGTTAGATCACGAGTTACCAGTTATGAGCAGATGAGGACTCTGCTGAGGGAGCAGTTCTACCTTGCCTCATTGAGGAGGGAGAAGCTGCAGGATTTTATGGAAGCGGGCTTTGAGGATGTACCCATTATAGATGCTATTCGCCGCTTCTGGACTGAGTTAGCTTTGTTGGGTCCAGCTGCACCTTTTGAGGACCAGCATGTGTACCTTTTCTCCCGACGTCTGAGGTAGAGCACACATTCATACAGGGAGGGATTTCATTGTGACTCATTGGTAGACTACCAGGATCGGGCCTCTGCCTATGAGAGAGAGAGGGCTAGCCAGAGGAGGACTTCTTTGTCCGGACGGTCTGAGAAGAGACAGCGTACATCACCGACTAGTGCAGGAGCATCTAGATTCGGGCAAGGTTAGACTTAGGGCCGCTCGAGTATTCCAGTGTCTTCATAGACTATTGATTGAGGCCGGCAGTGTTACAATTGCGGGGCCTATGGGCATATGAGGGCTGATTGCCCTAGAGCACCACTGACTTGCTTCTCGTGCGGGAAGCCATGACATATAGCTACGTTTTGCCATCAGGGCAAGAATTCATCATTTTAGGGTTCTTCCCCTGCAGGTGCATCTAGAGGTGGGCAGAGACCGCCTCAACATGAGGGACAACAGAGGGTCCCAAGGACACCTGCTACTCAGGGTTCAGCTCTTAGACCGAGTAGGGGTAGAGGTAGAGAGGTTGGCACTAGTGATGCCCGAGGGGTTCGAGGCCGTGCTTTTGAGTTGAGGAGTGTTGAGGAGCCGCTAGCACCAGTTGCTACAGGTACCATTTTATTATATGGTTTACCTATTAGAGTTTTATTTGAAACGGGTGCTACACATTCATTTATTTCTACTTCTTGTGTTGAGCGTTTGGGTTTGTCTACCATAGAGGGGGTACCCTTTACAATAGGGTTATCTGATGGTAGTAGGGTCAGAGGTACCCGGGAGATATGTAGTTGTCCCCTAAGCTTAGGGATTCGTTTACTACTTGTTGGCTTCTTAGTCATGCCTTTGATGCATGAAGAAGTCATATTAGTTATGGATTGGATGCGTAGACACCGTGTGGTGTTAGATGTGGATAAGAGAACGGTTACAGTCTCTACCTACTTAGGTCCAATAGAGGTCTTCCGAGGTTGGGACCTTGATCTGTCATCAGTGCTTTACGAGCAGCTAGACTGATTGCACAGGGATGTGATGCCTTCTGGTGCTACGCTATGAAGGATGGAGAGAGTCCAGCTTTGGAGGACATACCCGTGGTCTGTGAGTTCACAGACGTATTTGCAGAGCCATCTAGCTTGTCACCTTAGAGAAGGGTAGATTTTGGCATTGACTTAGAGCCTGGCACGAGACCCATCTCAAAGGCCCCATACCATATGACACCTGTCGAGATGTTGGAGCTGAAGAAGCAACTCGAGGAGTTGGCTGAGAAGAGCATGTAATAGCAAAGCCAGTAAAGATGATGATAATATTAGGAAGAACACTACATTTGGTTAAACTTTCACATATATATAACTTGGTTGGTTCTTTTTAGAATTATTCGCCAATCGTTCTCATCTTGATCATATTTATGTGTTAAGCCAACCGGCGTTAACACAACTTAACAAGTTTATCTATCCGTAAACCTACAAGACCAAATAACAAGTTAGCATACATACAAAGATATAGAGATGCATAAAAGAGAAACAACTTGTTAATCTTGTTATGAAGTTATGTTCCTGTACCCTTAGATAATAACAACCCGTTATAACCTAGGAGTTTGCTACTAGATTAATGACCCGAACCCGGAATCGAATAACCCTAGCCTTTTGCATGCAATTATACAACTTAGGTGATCAAACTAAGTAAGAATAAACATGCAAACATAAGTTTAAGCCCAAGGAAGATAACACAATTGGATACTGAATAAAACTTCCATAAAAAAGAACTTACAATCACTTTATATGCAGCTTCAATCAACCCAATGTATCAAGGAGACTTAGCACTCCATACAAATGGCAAATAAACAAGAGAGTTTTTGTTGGAATATAGGAAGATTCTAGAATCATCCTAGGGCTCTATTTATACTTGAAATGACAATAAATGAGAGTAAATAGGCTGTGCAAACAACCATCTTAATGACCATAAAGGTGGGTCTAAACAGCTGGAGTAAAGTCTTCTGACGCTAAACCGCAGGCACAGGCATAAGGGCCGCAGGGACGGTTTAATGCAAAACGCTCCATCTTTAACTAAACCTCGCGGGCGGCATGACAAGGCCGCGGGGGCAGTGTCTTTAATGCTTTCATCTAACTTCTGATCTTCTTAATGTCTTTGATTTTAATCCGCAAGAGCAGCCCAGTGTCACCGGGGGGGCGGTGGCATAAATGTTTTGTCTTCATCCGGCCACTGGAAAGAGGCGATGAGGTGCCGGCCTTGGACATCGGGCAATGTCACCGTAGGGGCGGCTCAGAAGTGTCGCGGGGTGTGAAACCATTAGCTTACATTCTAAGCATTAGGATAAAAGTAAAGGAACATATACGTATAAGGAAGACATACACACACAACATGCATACACACAAAACCCGTTTATTATCTTTATTTACGTTATCCCTTTACTAATCCAACATTGGTTTCTGACACGAGAATCCCCGAAACTCGCCTTTGTCCCCGTTTACCAACAAAAAATGGTTTTGATGCAACCAACCGTCTACCTGCCTGTGCTAGTCGTAGAGAACCTCCTAGCTCTCGCAAGAGCTGGGCACTGATGTCACCTCCCGTTATCATACACTTGGGCCAATTATAAAATACAAAGGTCGTCCTATTCCGGTTTCATTGTTATAACATAACTTAACACACACCACCAATACTGAAAAGCTTAAAATCTATGGTCGTTGTTTTTAGACTTATCAAAGTAAATTTCCAAACTCAACACTTAACCGATGTATAGTGAATAAGTAAGGGTCGAACCCAGGGGAGTGTTGATTAAAGTATGAACTAGATTCAATTATCAATTATAAGTAACCAAAGGATGGGGGGTTGGATTGTGATATTGAACAAGACAAAAGCATGTAATAGCAAACCTAGTAAAGATGTTGATAATATTAGGAAGAACACTATACTTGGTTAGACTTTCACATATATATAACTTGGTTGGTTCTTTTTAGAAGTATTCGTTAATTGTTCTCATCTTGATCATATTTATGTGTTAAGCCAACAGTCATTAACACAACTTTACAAGTTTATGGATCCGTAAACCTACAAGACCAAACAACAAGTTAGCATTCATACATAGATAGAGAGATGCATAAAAGAGAAACAACCCGTTAATCTTGATATGTAGTTATGTTCATGTACCCTTAGATAATTACAACCCCTTATTACCTAGGAGTTTGCTACTAGATTAATGACCCGAACCCGGAATCGAATAACCCTCGCCTTTTGCATGCAACTATACAACTTAGGTGATCAAACTAAGTGAGAATAAACATGTAAACATAAGTTTAAGCCCAAGGAAGATAACACAATTGGATACTGAATAAAACTTCCATAAAAAAGAACTTACAACCACTTTATATGCAGCTTCAATCAACCCAATGTAGCAAAGAGACTTAGCACTCCATACAAATGGAAAATAAACAAGAGAATTTTTGTGGGAAAATAGGAAGATTCTAGCAATCATCCTAGGGCTCTATTTATACTTGAAATGACAATAAATGAGAGTAAATAGGCTGTGTAAACAACCATCTTAATGACTATAAAGGTGGGTCTAAACAGCTTGAGTAAAGTCTTCTGACGCTAAACTGCAGGCGCAGGCATGAGGCCCGCAGGGACGGTTTAGTGCAAAATACTTCATCTTTAACTAAACCTCGGGGGCGGCATGACAAGGCCGCGGGGGCAGTGTCTTTAAAGCTTTGGAACATCTGAATTTTGATCTTCTTGATGTCTTTGATTTCAATCCGCAAGAGCAGCCCAGTGCCACCGCGGGGGCGGTGGCACAAATGTTTGGTCCTCATCCGGCCATTGGAAAGAGGCGATGGGGTGCCGGCCTTGGTCTTCGGGCAATATCACCGTAGGGGTGGCTCAGAAGTGTTGTTGGGGCGGTGACAAGGGTAACTTTGGGCGCTAGAAATGCCGCTGTGAGCGGCGTCGGGCGAGAGGTCACCGTTGGGATGGTGACATGGGGTCGCGGGGGCGGTGTGGCCCCTGAAGGCCGTCTTCTTCGATCTTCTTATTCTCCCACGTGTTCCTAGATCCTTTGTTTACCTTATTGTGTTCCTTTGGATCTATACATTAGCAACACAACTCAACTAAAAGACTCTAAAAAGACTTTAAACTATCTAGAAACAATAGTAATTTCATCACCTATCAAATACACATCAAACTAAACGCAAAAGCTAGCTAAGTTTGTGAACTTACTTGACTCAAAGCTAAACCCGATAGAATCCCTCTCAACTTCCCATGGGAAGGTATGCAATGCCTGGTCAAGACAAGGCACAATATCAATCACCCCTCTAACAAGCTAGAAGTCCTTAGACTTCTAGTTCTAATGATCTTCACAAGATCATCCAAGGCATAAACTAGGTCAACACTCTCAGTCTCCATTTTTCTAAAAGCTCATATCAAAATCATGCTTGAATATGAACAACTAACCTTGAAGATCCAAATGATCTTACAACAACGTATCAACCAACAAACCAACAACTCTCACTAGGCAACTATAGGGTATAAATCCAGTACTTGGAATTCCATATCAAGCTATACTAAACCAGGCTTTCATGATACTAAGATGAGTCTAACTCTAAGATGAAGAAAGGATAGGAGAGATCAAGAGATTGGTGACCTACTAGTGAAGAGACGCGACCGCGGAACTCAGAAGGTGCGATCCTGGAAGAGCATAGGCCACCCCTGTGGTTCACTGAACCCACCCCTGCTGTTCACAGTATCCAACCCCGCGGCTCTCAGGATCCGCCCCCGAGGGTGAACTCCAGTAACGTCGATTCTTCTATTCTTCGATGTGCAACAACCCTCATATTGCCTCCGTAGAAGGCTTGATTGTCCCTTAGCTTCCACCACAAAATCGTAACCCTTCTCCACGGCCTAAGCAAGCAAGAACATAAGCAAGAACAAGAGAGGACTCTCTTGAGTGAATCCATGGCTCTTACCCCTCTAGGGTGCAAGAAGAAAGAAGAAAGGAGAAGAGGAGAAGAAGATGACTTACATTGTAGCACGTATCTGCAATCCACAACCTCGCTTGGCAGCTTCACGAGAAGGAAAAGGCTATGGTAGAGAATGAAGGAGAAGGAGAGAAATAAGAAGGAGAAGGAGGAAAGGAGAGTAACGTGAATGAAAGGAGGTAAGGAGGTAAGGCTGCATCAATAGGGGAAAACGAAAGGTCAAGTAGCCCAAAGATTACCCAAGGTAATGAGGGTCGGGGTCCATAAATGTGGAAACGAAAGGTTGGAAGGAAACGGCTCGACTCTTGCTCTGACGGGTCGGCACCCCCACGGAACGCCCGAGCCGCGATCACGGATGGCCGTGACCGCGGGTCTCCTAATTCACAAGAGCGGGAGCTTCCACTAAAGGCTACTAACACCCATCAAACGGAACCAAAATTCCAGGGGTTACATCAGATCCCCCTAAAAACAAGTTTCTTCCCGAAACTTGCTAAACACCGAACCCTCGATCATAATGCCTCAGTAACAACCCAGAAACCATAAACGTACCAACTATCGACTCGATAACCAACGCCTACTCATGTCACCACACCAAGACCTCATAAGGTACACACATATACTCGCATAAAACATATATAGCATACCACATCATATAATCGCATAACATAACCAGGGAAAGAATTCGGGACTAACTTGACGGTCCTATAGACGCCGCTAGATCAGCGTAAAACTCTGGATAGTGTATCCGGACACTATCCTCTGTCTCCCAGGTAGCCTTATCGGCTCCTCGTCTTGACCACTACACCCTCATCATCGGTATTTCCTTTGACCGAAGGCGTCTCGTACTCCTCTCCAGGACAACTACAGGGTGCTCTGCAAACGTGTGGTATGGCTCGACCACTAGGTCGTCGTGGATGACGATGTGTCTCGGGCCATGTATGTACTCTCTCAGATGAGACACATGGAATACCGGGTGGACATCCTCTAACCGCGGTGGCAACGCTAATCTGTAAGCCACATCTCTAACCCGCTTTAGAATCATATATGGTCTTACATATCGGGGGCTCAACTTTTCCTTAATGTCGAAATGTTTGACACCTCACGTCAGCGACACTCTCAGCCAGATTTGTGCTCCCACTCCAAACTCTAGAGGCTTGCGCCTCTTATTAGCATAAGACCTTTGACGAAACTATGCGGCCAACATCCACTCTCGGATCGTCAATACTCAAGCCATATCGTCTTGTACCTACTCGGGCGCTACTCCATTCATCCTCCTCGGCTCATCCCAACACAAGGAGTACGACACCTCTTCCCATACAACGCCTCGTAAGGAACCATCCCAATCGACGCATGTCAGTTGTTGTTGTACAAAAATTCCACCAAAGGAAGGTGGTATGGCCATACATGCCCCCTATCTAGCACACAAGCTCTCAATAGATCCTCCAAGATCTGTATAGTCCTCTCTGACTGGCCGTCCATCTAAGGATGGTACGCGATCGTGAAATGAAGGCTCATACCTAGGGTGGCGTGTACCTAATTCCAGAACCTCGAGGTGTAGCGTCCATCCCTATCTGAGATGATAGTTCTCGGCATCCCATGGAGCCTCACTATTTGTCGGGTAAACTCCTCAGCTAGACAACTCACCGGCCACGTTTCCCTAATAGGGATGAAACGTGTGGTCTTCGTCAGCCGATCTACTACCACCCATATCGCGTCAAAGCCCTTACTCGGCCTCAAGCCGGTAACAAAATCCTTGGAAATGTCCTCCCACTTCCACTGTGGAACCGGAAGTGGTTGGAGCTCTTCTTCGGGCCTCTGATGCCCAATCTTGACCTGTTGGCAGGTCGCAAACTGGGTGTACGGAGTAAGGTGTAGAATGGGCCTCCTACAATATCCGTTGTCTCAATTCTCTATCCGAAGGTACACATATACGCTCCTAACGCCTCAACAACCCATCCGCACCTACGGTAAATTGTGGTGCCTCTCGTCGGGACATCCTATCTCGGATCCTCCTCAAAATTGGACAACTCTCATGTTTGTACTGGATCTCTACCGACAAATCAGGTAAAACCTCTAAAGCGGACAAGTGGGTGTTCGTATCTGGAAACCGGATATCTACCTCTACTAAGAGTATCGGCGACCACGTTTGCCTTCCCCAGGTGATACAAAATCTCCAAGTCGAAGTCCTTAATCAACCTAACCATCTCCTCTGGCGTTTATTCAACTCCTACTGAGGGAATATGTACTTCAGACTCCTATGGTCTGTGAAGATTTGACACGTGGCCCCATAAAGATAATGCCGCCAAATCTTTAACGTGTGAATCACTACGGCTAGCTCAAGGTCGTGGGTAGGGTAGTTCTCCTCGTATGTCATCAATTGTCTAGACACATATGCAATGACCTTACCCCGCTGTATCAGAACACATCTCAAGCCTAGCTAGGATGCATCATTGTAAACGAAAAAATCCTCAATACCCTCTGGTTGTTCTAACATAGGAGCGGAGGTCAACCTCTTCTTTAGCTCATCGAAACTCTGCTTGCATGGCTCGAACCATGTAAACATGATGGACTTCCTCAGCAAGGAAGTGAGTGGCCAGGCAATCACGGAAAATCCCTTCACAAATCTACGGTAGTACCCTGCCAGACCTAGGAAATTGCACACCTCCTTGACCGTCATGGGGGGCGGCCATGATGCAATAAACTCTATCTTCGTCGGGTCAACCTTGACACCCTCGGCGGAAACAATGTGGCCAAGAAAGGCCACCTCCGGCATCCAAAACATGCACTTAGAGAGCTAAGTGTAAAGCTCTCTATCTTGTAAGACTCTATGTACCGTCCTCAAGTGTCCCGCATGCTCCTCTCTAGTCCGAGAGTATACTAAGATGCCGTCGATGAAAACTACTATGAACTGGTCCAAGAAGTCGATGAAGATGTCGTTCATCAACACCATGAAGACGGTGGGCGCATTCGTGAGCCCGAATCGCATCACGACAAACTCATAATGACCGTACCTGGTTCGAAATGCCGTCTTCGGCACATCCTCCTCTCTCACTCTCAGCTGGTGATATTCCGACCTCAAATCAATACGTGAAAACACGGTAGCTCCTTGCAAATGGTCTAGCAAATCGTCGATACGGGGCAACGAATACTTGTTCTTGATGGTAACCTTGTTCACCTCACGATAATCAATGTATAATCTCATCGACCAATCCTTCTCCCGGACAAAGAGTATCGGTGCTCAATAGGGGACACATTGGGGAGGATGAATCCCCTCTCTACTAACTCCTCGACCTGCTTCTTCAGCTCCAGCATCTCAACAAGCGTCATACGGTATGGGGCCTTAGAGATTTGCCTCGTGCCGGGCTCAAACTCAATGGAAAAACCTACACTCCTTTGTGGAGATAAGCCAGGTAGCTCACCAAAAACGTCCTCAAACTCACGTGCTATAGGGGTCTCTACCAATGACGGACTCGTCTCCTTCTTCATAGAATAACACCAGAAGGCCTCACATCCTTGCCCGATAAGTGTCGCGGCTTGGACCACGCTGATGACTGTACCGGTCTTTCCGAGGTCCCAATCTTGGAAAATCTCCTCATGCCGAGCCTCTGTGGTGAACGTCACGGTCCTCCTACTAATATCCAAAACAGCTCGATGTCGGTCCATCAAGTTTATCCCTAATATGACTTCTTCATGCACTAGGTGCATTACGTAGAAGTCGGCTAAGCAATCACGGTTTCCCAAACGAATGGGGCAACCGTGAACCTCATGTGTACCGTCAACCATACCCCGTCGGGTAACCCTATAATGAAGGGTCTCCCCTCTAACGTACCTAAGGCCAACCTATCTACACAATCATAAGAAATAAAAGAGTGCGTAGCATCCGTATCGAAAAGTACCCTGACCGGAAAGCCATGAATCTTAATAGTACTTGTGGTTGCGGGCTCGACCGCACTCCTCAACTCAAAAAATAGCCTGAGTGCCTCTAGTCTCTTTAGTGCCTCCACCATGTCCTCTACCTCTCCCTTGTACCGGGGCAGAACCTTGAGAATATGTGTGGCTTGGAGCTTTCTATTGGTGACTCCGGGCCAAATACTGAGGCAACCTTTACCCACCTCCTACAATGCTAGCAGGCAAAGAACCCTACTGTGACAGTACCTTGCCCTATCGGCAAAAGGTAGTTTTGTGGCCCAGTTGGCCGCAAGTGAAGCAAGCCACTAGTGGCTTCTTACACTCGCTCCTAATATGTTCATACCCTCCACAACTGAAACATTATCGTCCTCTATCGGATGTTGGCGTGGTAGACTGATAACTAGGGCGTCCATGAAACTGGCCACGTCCATGACCTGAGATTCCTACTCATACACTGACTGGTCCCGCCCTCTGCCTCTTATCCGGTCTTCCGGATTGAGCAACTCTCTTGGGACCCGGTTGGTCCCTCTCGTACGCTAAAGCTCGATCCTGGTAATCTGCCAAGGAATCACAGTGAAAACCAACAGATAGGCACGGGTGGTTGTTCGCTCTCAAACGTGTGTGTATGGTGAACGATATAGCTTAAAATTTATAGCTTCAAATATAAGCCTGAAACAATATGCAAACCCGCAGTGTACGGATCAATTGTAGTAACAACAAATACTCCAGGGTCGAACATAGGGACTATGGTGAAACAAAGATCGGTAATTCACGTTGTCAATCAAAAACAAGCAACAAAGCAAAGGTATCAAAGATGATATAATAATCAGATAAAGAAAATGCAAATTCTAGAGGTCAAAGCATCCAGTTGTAGTTCCGACTCAAGATCTCAAAGGTTAACGCGGACAAAGTTGAGTTTTGCAAAGGGAAGGTGTTTCTAATGTGGGAATAGATCACCGGGTAAGTCTCACTACTGACTATCCCAAACCAAACATCCTCTCACCGGGTTAGTCTCAAGGTACTAAGGAAAGGAACTATAATCTCAAGCCAACACACCACCTAAGGGGATATAATCAACCTTTACAGGGTAAGTCTCAAGATAACTCTCAAAGATGGGATGAAGGCACACTCAAACCCTAATAAAGGATAGACCTTTATTACCTAACACTCATAATCTTTGGTATACAAACAAAGGAATCACCGGGTAAGTCTCATCCTAGGCTTGCGTTGAACCAGGAAATGAATAACAAGGATAGGATTTGGCAAACTGGAATCTCAACTCATATAAGGATCAGGAAAGGTCTCGCCTCGCTTAGTTCATGTTCAATCTCAGTCGAGATGTTCTACGACTGACCGAGGTGTTCGTCGGTTAAGGTAAAGGCTCGAGCTTTTAGGGTCCACTGAGGTAAAGGCTCATTCTTTCATCCTCTTTCCCACAACTTTCAGCCAATCACCCTAGAATCGCACAAAGAACTTAGCCAATAATCATCATGATAACAATAATCAAATATATGAAAAAGGAATCAATATTCAAACAAGAAACCCTTGACACAAAGGTCTCAATAACTCAATCAAACAGTCAAACTGCGTTCCTCAATCACAAACCAGAAAGAAAACAATCAAAACAATCTAAGAAAACCTTACTACTTCCTTCAAAGCCTTCAACTTTATCTTCAAAGCCAACTTCCTTCCTTGCTTGGAATATCTTCCAATCTTCCAACTTCCTTCAACTTCCAGCTCCAAGACATGCTTCCATCCAGAAAATCCATCCCAATATGTAGGAGAATCACTTGCAAAAAATAAAAGATCTTCAGCCAAGAATAAAAGATCTCGTGCATTGTGGGCCGCTCGCCTCGGTCCAACCCATCACAAAGATCACCTCGGTCGAGGTGACACTGTAGCCATCCGAGGTGTGTCTCAACTACATGTAAATCTCTCTAATCTGGTCCAAAATCAATCTTCTGTCCAACTTCCATGGTTCCTAAACCTTTCTCTTAGCTCCTCAATGCTCCATAATGTAGCTCCAATGACTCCTTAGCTTCCTTAGCTCCATATCTCTCCAAAACGTCTATTTTCCCTACAATCACAACGAAACTAGGTGTAGACCTCGAGTCTTACAAAGGTAAACAAAACAACATAATGATCAAAGACTATACATCCATACATGCAGAAATCTGAAAATTAAACGTCCAAACCAATCCTAAAATATAGACTATAATGCATGCTATCAAAATACCTCATACTTGTCCCTTGTTGGTCCTCAAGCAAGATCCAAATCTTAGATACAAGATAGAATGGATTATAAGTCATCAAAACATATTATAAATATAAGAAAGCTATTCATTGAAAAATACTTCAAAAACCCCTATTGATCAAAACATATTATAAATATAAGAAAGTTGTTCATCTTTGCATAAAATCATAGAATGCATATAAAATCATATTTATCGAAATCAATCATGTAATATCCAGTTTAAACCACCAAGTCAATCATCATACTCAAGGTCTCAAGGGCTTCCAAAAGAGGTCAGGAAACGTGTCAAGGTGGGATGTATATAGGTTAATGTGGTGCTAGAATTCGGGAATAGGATCTTACTTTCACTTTGTTTTGAATCACAACATCTTCTACCAATAAGCTTTTCTTATTTTCACTTTACTTTACTTTTTGGGAACATGGACAGAGGTGCACAATAACCGAAGCCTAGGAGATCAGCAATCATGAATTTCTCGAGATGCCTCAAACCCTTGATGCACATACCATGACCCGTTAGAATTATCGATCAATCTGACTTTAGCAAGACACAAACACCCGGATATGTGAATGGTGCCGAGTTACTCATCATCAAGATCAACGTCCCTAAACCCAATTTGTTTCTTTCTAACACTTTATACCAAGACCTCAACTTCACTTCACACGCTTTTCATCAACTGCATCCAAATTCCCGGATAGGTAAAGGGAGGCAAATATGTATATGAGGGGCTAAAGCATGGTCAAGAAGAAGAAGAAGAGAATTAAGTGCCTTAATCATCCCAAAAAGAATGTGAGAGAACTCATAATGTGGTGTCAACCTTCAAATCCAACATAATTTTGATAAAAACAAAGATTAAGCATGCTAGAATTTTAAACAAAGCATTTAGCAACTTAAACATATCATAAAACCTTCCGAGCATATAAAGATTTTAAAGCCAATCTGCAAACAAATATCTTCATCGAGGTCATATCCAGGATAGAAGCACAAGACGTTTCTAAAATCTTTCATTTAAAAACCCATCTCGGTCGAGGTGTTCTGACGGTCTCAAAAACCTGTATGCGTGCATGTAATGACAAATAAGCACATAGAGCCAAATAAGCGATAATATCCAACAAGAGTCATACAAACCATATCAAGCAAGTCAAATAATACAAATACCCCATACTTGGGACACATTGTCCCAATGGGTCAAATATAAGTTATAGGAAACAAGATACTCACTGGACATAGCTGAACTGCATAATAAATAGGAAATAAACCTATGAAGCTCAATCCTCGTCAGCTGGCGGTGGTGGCGGTGGAATGTAGGGGAATTGGGACAGGTCGAATGGATAGCCCATAACCTGCTGAAACTGCACCTCCATCATCTGTCGTGTGAAGTGTTGGCTCTCCTCCATCCGATGCATCCATCCCTCAATGGATTTGGTTTTAACATCGAAACGTCGGGTGACATCTACTCTCAAAGCGACGTAAGACTCTATCATCTCTCTCGTCAGATCGTCGATCCGTTGGTGCGCCTCAGGATCTCTACGGCGGCGGCCTCGCTGTTGAGGTGGTGGTGGCATGTTAGCTGGAGGTGCAGGTGCCTCTCTCTCGTCCTCTATGGCCTCGTCATCAAGGTTAACGGTGGGAATACTAGGTCCGCCAGTATCAGTATCGGTATCCATGGCAGCATCTCCCCCATAGCCATCATCATCATCATCTCCATCAGCTGCCTCTCTAGCAGCAGCCTCCTGCATGTACGGGAACCACACAGTCGACCAATATTGACGATCATATACCGAAAACTGTAAAGAGCAAAGAATGCCTTGAGGAAACTTCGTTTCCCATGGCTTGGCAACATAAGGTGTGCCAAGACCACGGGGAACTGGTATGCGTCGCGTAATCATCTCTTGTAGACCCAGCAGCTTCGAAGCCGCAACCAACGTACAACTAGATATGTCTAAACCCATAGAAGTGGCAATGTGGGTCACCAGCCCAGCACAACAGATATCGCCCTTCACCTTTTCCTTGATCCGGTGAAGATTCTCTGCCAACATGACAGCAAAATCCGGAACTCCCCCTGTAACCATACAAAATAAACCCAAGAGCTCACCTTGTCGGACCTTCTGGGGCATCTCAGTACGCACCAAAAGCATCTCACTAAAGATCCTGTGAGCTAAACGGAAAGCAAGGCGAAAGATGATCCGCTCCCGGGAATCTCCGGGATTCCATCTATCACGGTGATCGGTCACATGGGCTATCTCTCCCCAAAAGCTCTGAACCTGCGCTCTAGAAGTAAAAATTGTCACTCTGGGGGTCGGGAATCCAAAACTCTCCCCAATCTGATGTTGAGGAACTACGTATTTCCTGTTAAGCAACCTATACTTGATTCCTCTATGCTCCAACACGTAGGTAACTGAACTCAAGAACTATAAAGACGGCTCCAGATAAGCCGGTGCTTTAATGGCCATGAAGTCCTCGAGGCCAACCATCGATATCATCTTCTTCAAGTCCTCTACCATATGAAGGCACTGGAAGTCATCATTGTGTACAGATCGTGGGGCAATGATGGGGTGCCAACATATCTTATCGAAGTCCCATTGATGTCGCTCGTGGACCACCGGGATCGTAGGTTATGATGCAGAAGAAGGGGAGGAGTGGTGTGAACTACTAGGCTTATCTCTCAGGGCCAACTATCGATCAGATCTCCTTGAACTACTCATGGCTGGGGGTCACCTCGGTCGGGTCAAGAACACCTCGGCCGAGACGCAGACGAGTCAATCGAGGCGATGTGCTGCGCGAGGTGAAATCCGAAAACTGCAAGGTTTTTCCCCCAAAACACTACTAATTGCCTCCTGTGGGGTACTTATATCCTTTTCAACACAACTTATGGAAACCAAAGCCAGATCATGCAGAATCGAAGGAATAGAAACGAGTTAGGGTTTTTGACGAAATACCCTTGAATCTGCATATTTGAAGCGATCTTTGTGTTGTTTGTTGCTTGGGAACTCAATATCATACTTCTTTTGATGATTTGGAGCAAAAAAATCTTTAAAAACGATCGAGAATGGAGAATCTGAGTAGGGAGGGTTGCCGAGGTCGAGGTGAGCGAAGAGAGGAAAAATGAGAGGAGAGAGAAACGTCGAACCCCTTTTATACCCCTCGTTGAATTTGATGTCACCTCGTTTGAGATGTTCCTGGGCGGACTAAGGTGTCAGAGCGAGGTGAATGTCAGACCTAGGCACCTCGGTTGACGGAGAACACTTCGGTCGAGGTTTTGTGACAGCAACCGAGATGTATCTCAGTCGAATTCATCTTCTCAATTTCTCGAACGTCTGTCCTTCCATGTAGCTCCCGAGTTGTAATTTATTCTTAGAGAGTACCTGATTCCTATCTAGGAGGACTCACAAACACGAAGAAAACTATCTAAACTAAACTAGAAAAAAGGGAAAAGAAAGCAATACCTTGGGTTGCCTCCCAAGAAGCGCTTGATTTAAGGTCGCTAGCTGGACTGTACGTTATCCTCAACCAAGGTAGGTGGTGGCCTCACCCCATACTTCAACTGCACCATGGAGAGAAGCAAAGGGTTCCATCTAATGCTCCTAAAATGCAAGTGCTCATCGGGAAACGAGTCATCAATGGGTAGGTCATACTTCTCGAGAGAGATAGGCGGTAGCAGGCTGAGGTGATCCGCTAAGGAATTCTCAAATTCCTTCTTATCGCGAATCTCTAGGTCAAACTCTTGAAGCAAGATAATCCAACGAATAAGGGGAGGCTTTGCATCTTTCTTAGCCAGTAAGTATCGAATAGCTGCATGGTGAGTGTAAACAATAACCTTCGCTCCCACTAAGTAAGAACGAAACTTCTCAAATGCATAAACAACTGCCAATACCTCATTTTCAGTGGTGGCGTAGTTCAGTTGAGCTTCATCTAGCGTCTTGCTAGCATAGTAAATGGTGTTGGTCCGGCCATCCTTCTTTTGTCCAAGTACCGCTCTTAAGGCCACATCACTAGCATCACACATAATCTCAAAGCGTAAGGTCCAATCGGGAGGTCGAATGATGGGAGCGGTAATCAACGCTTCCTTTATCATGTAAAAAGAATCAAGACATTCCTCCGAAAACTCAAAAACAACATCCTTATTCAAAAGATTAGTGAGCGGTTTAGAGATTTTAGAAAAATCCTTGATGAACGTTCTGTAGAAACCTACATGCCCGAGAAAACTCCGCACACCCTTAACAGAACAAGGGGGAGGAAGTTTCTCAATAGTCTCGATCTTAGCTCGATCTACCTCGATACCTCAGTTAGAAACGAGGTGTCCTAGAACAACTCCTTCGCTCACCATGAAGTGACACTTCTCCTAATTAAAAATAAGATTAGTGTCTTCACAACGTTGTAACACTAGAGAAAGGTTAGCCAAACAGGTATCAAAAGAGGAACCATATGCCGAAAAATCATCCATGAATACCTCCATGATCTCCTCAATATACTCGGAGAAGATAGCCATCATATAACGCTAAAAAGTAGCAGGTGTGTTACACAATCCGAATGGCATCCTTAGATAAGCGAATGTTCCCCATGGACAAGTGAAAGTGGTATTCATTTGATCATCCGGATGGATAGGAATCTGAAAGAAACCACTATAACCATCTAAATAGCAAAAATGGGAGTGTTGTGCTAACCGTTTGAGGATTTGGTCGATGAATGAAAGACGGAAATGGTCCTTTCTTGTGGCCAAATTCAGCTTCCTATAGTCAATGCACATCCTCCAGCCCGTAACGGTCGTAGTAGGAATCAACTCGTTGTTCTTGTTTGTCACAATGGTCATCCCACCCTTCTTGGGAACTACATGCACCGGACTCACCCATTTGCTATCCGATATGGGAAATATGATACCTGCATCCAACAACTTAAGAATCTCCTTCTTCACAACCTCTTTCATGATCGGATTTAACCGTCTTTGAGGTTTCCGTGAAGTCTTGTGATCATCTTCCATTAGTATCTTATGCATACAAAGAGAAGGCTTAATACCAACAAGATCATCAATAATGTAACCCAAAGCCTTTCTATGTTTCCTCAACACATACATCAACTTAGACAATTCATCTTTAGAAAGAGAAGTACTTATAATGACGGGATAAATAGAATCCGGACCAAGGAAATCATACCTCAAGTGAGTTGGGAGTGGTTTATGTTCTAAGACAGGAGGTGCTTTCAGTGGTGGATCGGTACCTTCTTTCTCCAGTGAAGAGGGTTTAGATCGAAGTACTGGACTGATGTGAGTCTCAGTTGACTTCCTCTTGCTCGTTGCCTCGGTCGTGGTCCGAGATGGTGGACTGAGATATTCTTCAGGGAAGGTCACCTCGCTTGCTGCGGAAACTGTCTCGGTCGAGGTATTGGACCTGGGACCAAAACCTAATGTGCTCTTCTTCTCCTGAATCAGTTTGTCGAATCTAGCTCCTAGATTTGCTTCCAATGCTTCCAGGCTTTGCACATCTGCATCACACAAAACATCTACACCTTCCTCCATCATACTAAAACTCAAAACTTTCTCAAGAAGATCTTTAATAATGATAGAGCTCACCAATTCTCGAGAATCTTCTTCATCATAGATGTTGAAGATGTCATCTTCTAAAGGCTCTCGCTTCATTGCAGCCAATAGTGCAAACTCCACATGATCGCCACCAATGTTGAACTTTAACTTGGCGTTCTTACAATCAACGTTGCAACCCGATGTTGCTAGAAATGATCTTCCGAGAATGATAGGAATGAGATAATCTGCGGGAATGTCCAGCACAACAAAGTCTATAGGTATGTAGAAATTAACTAGCTTGACGGGAACATCCTCCAAGATACCAACGGGACGGGTAATATAGCGATCCGCCATGTATAACGTCATCTTCACGGGCTTGGGAATTCCAAGGCCGATATTCTCACAAAGTGCTAGAGGAATGATGCTCACACTAGCTCCTAGATCACATAGCGCATCATACGTAACATCCCCAACTTGGATGGGAATGCAAAATGAACCGGGATTTCTCAACATAGATGGCATTTTCTCCTTCATGATTTGAATGAGCTCTGAAGATCTAGAGCTCATCCATACTTCTCCAAATTCTTCCAGCTTTCTCTTGACAAGATCTTTTTCAAAAACTTCCATAGGCGGGCATTCCTAGGATAGCATCAATGAAAGGGATGTTAATATGAAGCTTATTAATAAGATCAAGAAACTTACCAAAGTGCATGTCTAAATGTTCCCACGCCCTAGACTGAGGGAACGTGAGTGGTGGTTTATAAGTAGGTGGTGGAACATAAACATCAGCTTTTTCTTTCGCTTTCTAGGGCTCCATCTCAGTTGGCACCTCGACCGGGGTGTTCCTCGTCTGATTGTGGTCCCACCAAGGTACTGGATCTGCAGTCTTCAATCCACTGCGTGTTGTGATCGCCATGACTTGCCCTTTTGGATTGTTCTCTATCCTTCTTGGAAGTTTACCAGGATCTCTTGGTGCTTCATTAGCCTTGTTGAAAACTTGTTGTTCTAAGGCTTTTTGTGCCTTTGAAAGCGAGTTCATAGAAGTCTCCATAGCTTTGAGCTTGATTAATATAGTCTCCAACACAGCGTTCGGCTTCTTGGGTGGTTGGGACGAGCTTGATGACGTATCCTGGCTTCTCAATGGAGTAGAAGAAGAGGAAGGGGGGTTAAGAGCATTTTTAGCATGAGAATAAGGGTTACCGGGATTTTGTTGATTTGATCTCCAATTGTTGTTGAAATTCCTCTTGTTGTTGTAATTGTTGTTGTTCTGCGGTCCTTGATAGTTTCCTCTCCCCACATATCCAGCATCTTGCTTCTCCTTAGTTTGAGCTAATGAAAGCTCATTTAATGCCTTGACTTCATTGTTGAGCGTGGTGAGTTGAGCAGCACTTGAATTTGTATCCGGAAAGCTAACTCGCCTTGCTCCATCTTCAACTCTTCGATGGGAGTACTTCTCCATGTGTAAAGCTTGCTTCTAAATGAACTCCCAAGCTTCATCTACCGATGTATCCATAAAAGCTCCAACAAAAAGTGATTGGAGTTTGAATTGAGTTTCCTCATCCAACCCCTTGAAGTAAATCTCTAGCAACTCGATCTTTGGAATCCCATGGTGAAGGAAATCCAATGAAGGTCCTTGAACCTCTCCCATGACTTGAACAAACTTTCTTTATCCTTCATAATAAAAGCATCGTTGTTACCCCTCAATTCAGTGGTCTTCGATGGGGGAAAGAATTTAGTAAGAAACTCCGTAGTTATATCTTCCCATGTGTTAACTCTTCCAGCTTGAAGGGATTGATACCAAGCTAGCGCCTTGTCTTTCAAAGAAAAGTATAAAGGCCTTAGCTTGTAGTTGTTGTTCTCCACTCTTGATGGTCTCAAAGTCTCCATAAGGATCTCATACTTTTGAATGTGTTGATGGGGAGGTTCTCTTTCCATGCCTCCAAATTGACATTGCCTAATCATCGTTAGAACTTGAGGTCGAAGTTCATAATCATGCTAAGCTGGATCTCCTAGCTTAACTCCTGGACGCCACACTTGCTGATTCGGGTCCATCCTTTGACCTAGGGTTTGCGAAGCTCCAGCAAAAAGATCACCTCGGTCTACCATGGACGGCATCCGAGGTGGTGGGTGTATCTCGGTTGGTGCAACTAGGGCTGGATCCTGCCTCGGTCGAGCAACTAGGGCTGGATCCTGCCTCGGTCGAGCAACTAGGACCGGTCGAGGTTGGATCTGAACTCATAGAGCGGCCATATCAACTTGAATCTCTTCAGTTCTTGCACGAGTCTCGTCTCTTTCTCTCAGCAGTTCTTCTTTACTGAGGCGAAGTTGTTCCAATGCCTCCTTCAATTCGGCTTCAAGATCTCGATTATCTTGATCGGCCATCTTAGCGTCTTTCAATCTTCTTTTGTATGTCTTCTCTGGTTCGGGATCATAAGGAACCATTTCCTTTCCAATACGAGTTCTTCGCATAGACCTAAAGAAAGATCCTGCGAAATCACTCAAGTAAAGCAATCAATAGCAACAAGGGCAACAACCCCAAAAGACTACCGAAACCGAACTTGGTCTTGACCAAGTCCCCGACAACGACGCCAAAAACTTGTTCGCTCTCATACGTGTGTGTATGGTGAACGATATAGCTTTAAATTTATAACCTAAAATTTAAGCTTGAAACAATATGTGAACCCGCAGTGTACGGATCAATTGTAATAACAGCAAATACTCCAGGGTCGAACATAGGGACTATGGTGAAACACAAATCAGTAATTCAGGTTGTCAATCAAAAGCAAGCAACAAAGCAAAGGTATCAAAAATGATGTAATAATCAGATAAAGAAAATACAAATTCAAGGTGTTTCTAAGGTTGGAATAGATCATCGGGTAAGTCTCACTACTCACTATCCCAAACCAAAGATCCTCTCACCGGGTAAGTCTCAAGGTACTGAGGCAAGGAACTATAATCTCAAACCAACACACCACCCAAGGGGATAGAATCAACCTTTACAGGGTAAGTCTCAGGATAACTCTCAAAGATGGGATGAATGCACACTCAAACCATAATAAAGGATAAACCTTTATTACCTAACACTCATGATCTTGGGTATACAAACAAATGAATCACCGGGTAAGTCTCATCCTATGCTTGCGTTGAACCAGGAAAGGAATAACAAGGATAGGATTTGGCAAACTGGAACCTCAACTCAGATAAGGATTAGGAAAGGTCTCGCCTCTCTCAGTTCATGTTCCATCTCGGTCGAGATATTCTACGACTGACCGAGGTGTTCGTCGGTTAAAATAAAGGCTCGAGCTTTCAGGGTCCACTGAGGTAAAGGCTCATTCTTTCATCGTCTTTCCCACAACTTTCAGCCAATCACCCTAGAATCGCACAAAGAACTTAGCCAATAATCATCATGACAACAATAATAAAAATATGAAAAAGGAAATAATATTCAAAAAAGAAAACCTTGATACAAAGGTCTCAATAACTCAACAAACAATCAAACTGCATTCCTCAATCACAAACCAGAAAGACAACAATCAAAACAATCTAAGAAAACCTTACTACTTCCTTCAAAGCCTTCAACTTTATTGTTCGCTCCAAACGGTGTGTGCAAGCTTTAAATTTATAACCCTAGACGTAAGCTTAAAACAAAGATGCGAACCCGCAGTGTACGGGTCAATCGTAGTAAAAAGCAAGGAATTCAAGGGGTCGATCACAGGGACTTAGTGAAACAAAGTCCAATTACGGTATGCTTATGTAAATACTAACCACAAGAGGTGATCAAAACAATCAAAGATGATATAGAAGTCAATAAAGGAAATATGCAATTCTAGGGATTAAAGCATCTAGTTGTGGTTCCAACTCAAGATCTAAAGATAAGCGGACAAAGCTGAGGTTTTTGCACGGGGAAGGTGTTACTAAAGTGGAATAGATCACCGGGTAAGTCTCACTACTCACTAATCCTAAACCATAACTCCTATTACCGGGTAAGTCTCAAGGAATTAAGATAAAGAACTATAACCTCAAACTAACACACCATCTAAGGGAATAGAATCAACCTTTACCGGGTAAGTCTCAGGCTAACTCACAAAGATGGGATGAAAGCACACTCAAACCCCAATAAAAGATAAACCTTTATTACCTACACTTATGATCGTTGGTACACAAACTAAGGAATTACCGGGTAAGTCTCATCCTAGGTTTGCATTGAACCAGGAAAGGTGTAATAAGAATAGGATTTGGCAAACTCTAACACTTAACTCTCAGTTTCGGTGAAGATAAGTCACCTTGGTCAGCCAAATTCCACCCCGGCCGAGATGTTCATCGACTGAGCGAGATGCTTAGGGTTAAGGTTAAAGACTCGAACTTTCAGGGTCCTACTGGAATCTAAGATTATTCTATCATTGTTTTTCCCACAACCTTCAGCCAATCACCCTAGAATCACACAAAGAAATTAGCCACTCATCATCATGTAAGCAATAATCAAATATATGGGAAGAAGGTGAATATTTGAACAAGAAGAATTTAATGAAAAGACTTCAATAACTGAATCAAATATCACAACAAAAGCGTTCTTTGGATATAAATCCAACAAAGGAAGACAACAAGGAAGGGAGTCTAAGATAATCTTACAAAACCCTTCAAAAGCTATAAAAGCTACAATCTTCCTTCTTCAACCTTCAAAAAGGTTCTTCGAATCTCCCAACTGGAGTATGGCTGCTGCTTGTAATAGGTGTAAGCAAAATTTCCAACTGTATGCGGATGTCGGATTTGTGGAAAATCCGACCCTTTTTATAGGAAAATAACCCTCCAAAGATAAGATATCTTAGAAAGATCTCTTCTCATAAAAATAGGTAAAATATAAGATCTATCATATCTTCTTCCTTCCAAGAGCCAAGCCCAAAAATATAAGATCACTTTCCAAAGATAAAAGATCTCAGCCAAGAATAAAATATTCTCGCCGCGTCCTAGGTATTCGCCTCGGTCGAGTCGACTTCTCTGGATCACCTCGGTCGAGGTGAATCTATGGTCAACCGAGGTGAGTCACAACTGAATGTGAAATCTCTCAAATCTAGTCCGAAGTGAATCTTTAATCCATGGCTATGCTTCCTGGATGTAGCTCCAATGACTTCATAGCTCCTTTTGCTCCTTTTTGATGTAAAACGTGTCATTTTACCTACGATTACAACAAAACTAGGTGTAGACCTAGATTCATGCAAAGGTAGATGAAATGGTAATATAATCACATATTATACATACAAACATGCAGATTATGAAAGGTAAAACGTCCAAACAAACTCCAAAATATAGACTATAATTCATGCTATCATTTATCTTCAAAGCCAACTTCCTTCTTTCCTTGGAATATCTTCCAATCTTCCAACTTCCTTCAACTTCAAGCTCTAAGACAGCTTCCATCAAGAAAATCCATTCCAATGTATAGGAGAATCACTTGCCAAAAATAAAAGATCTTCAGCCAAGAATAAAAGATCTCATGGGTTGTTGGCCGCTCGCCTCGGTGCAGTCCATCACAAAGATCACTTTGGTCGAGGTGACACTATAGCCATCCGAGTGTCTCTCAGCTACGTGTAAATCTCTCTAATGTGGTCCAAAATCAATCTTCTGTCCAATTTCCATGGTTCCTAAGCATTTCTTGTAGCTCCTCAATGTTCCATAATGTAGCTCCAATGACTCCTTAGCTTCCTTGGCTCCATATCTCTCCAAAACGTGCTATTTTCCCTACAATCACAACGAAACTAGGTGTAGCTCGATTCTTGCAAAGGTAAACAAAACAACATAATGATCAAAGAATATAAATCCATACATGCAGATTTATGAAGATAAAACGTCCAAACCAATCCCAAAATATAGACTATAATACATGCTATCAGTGGTCTTTCTCAATCACCAGGAGAAGTACACGTGTTGGTCCACTAGAGGTGCGGCGGGACCTAGCAGTGCCAACTCCTCCCAAAACCTCCTAATCGTCTCCGCCACCAGGACATCCTCAAACCCCGGCTCTAAGAAATCATGTACTCTATCTCACCTCGAAGATGCCAAGCATAAAGTCTCCTGGACTAGGCTCAACAATTGTTCAAACCTAGTGACTCTACTCCAAACCGTCCTCCACCAAAAATGTGCTTGATCCCGGAATAAAGTCTGAACTAGCTGCACCTGTCGATCCACAAGACAACGGATCGACTCCAATGCAGACTCCACGTGACCTATCCAATGCTCAACCTCTAGCCCCACCTTCCCGTCTAAGGTGGGTACACGCTGCTGGTTGAAAGTCTTCAACCAACAATATGGTCTCGGCGACCTCAGCTCGTCTCGTACTCTACCGCCCTCGGCAGCTATCACTGGTGCAACTATCTCTAGTGGAACTACCACTTGGGTCACCCTTTGTGAAACCTCTGCCGATCTCGCTGGTACCAGCGGTGCTGGGGGTGGTACTCCATCCCTAAATGCCTCCTCAACCCGCTGAACATACTATCAGTACTCTGATGCTCCTATGAATACTCGGCCAAACTCAGACGACTCTGACCTCTGTGCTCCGGACCTAGAAGCGGTCCCATCCCTAGCCTCGGGAATGACACTCTCAGCCACCTCCTCAACAGGAACATCCGCAGCTGGCGGATCCACAATGGGTATACATCCCCAACCTCTTTCCCTTGAGTTCTACCCACACGTCCCCGTCTCTGGACCACATGAGGAAGGGTAGGTCTACCCCTTCCTCGTACTACGTATGATGTCGCTCTAATGTGTGCCATCTGATAACGATATGATGTAAATAAGACCATGCTAGCATAATAATATAACAAGTCTAAAGCGACTTTACTACTATAAGGTTCAGAAATCCTAACTACAATCCACATACAACTTTAAATCCAAAAAACTAGGTTGTCGAGATCCGCGGAGGTACTGGTGGTCCAGTACATTCTATCCAAACCCGACTATGCTCGTGATTTGAAAACAAAATTACTTTTGAAAACTCAAAACCCTTGCGGGTTCTGTTTGTTGTCTATTCGGCCTTTATTAAGATTGCGAATGTCATTGTTGTCAAGCTAGGCTCTAATACCATATTGTAACACCCCAAATACAAGGGACTCGGGATGCTGCGGGATAGGATCTCACAATGGGTCCTGACCCTTAGCTTGACAACAACTTCACCGGACCCTTCAACATGGCACAAATAAAAAGGCAAACGAAAGAGTTTTTAATGCATTATCACAATCCAAAATACAACTCAACACGGAAACTCCAGCCGAGTTCTCAAAACGTATAACGAAAGTCTATGACAACAATAATATAAATCCGATGCCATCTATAATGTACGGAACCCCGGCTTCTCACTACCACCGGATCACTCGACTACTTCCCTAACCTCCAAAGCGGTGTAAAACCAATAGCTAACATTCTAAGCATTAGGATAAAGGTAAAGGTACATATACATATAAGGAAGACATACACACTGTTACGCTAGAAGTTGAGTGCGAGACAGATCGGAGGCATACACATTGTTACGCTAGAAGTTGAGTGCGAAACAGATCGGAGGCAAGATTGCCAAGAACTTATTCGCCCAAAACGTGCACAAATAAAGTCTTAAATTTATAACTCGATCTAATATCCTAAACTTATAGCGAACCCACAGTGTATGGGTCGTTTCGTAGCAAGAAAAGTATTCCGAGGTTGAACACAAGGACTGGGGTGAAATTATGTCATTCAATGATCAAAGATAGTGCAAATCTAAACAAAGAGATGAGCAAGGAATACAGAAATGAAAACACAATATTTTTGTTTAAGTTTTGGGTGATCCAACAAGGATCGCAAGATATGTAAACAAGCAAAACAAACAACACACAAAGATAGGTGGTAAGAGGTAAGAAATGAGGATTCTAGATATTCGGAATTCCGGTTATGACAATGGACTCATGCAATCAAAACATCAAAGGATAAGCTACGGTTGTTCGGAGTTGGTTGTTTCTCTAGTGGGAACAATTACCGGATAAGTCTCATGTTCCACTAGTCTCAAACCTAATCCCTATTACTGGGTAAGTCTCAAGGAGCTAAGGTCAAGAATTCTACACAAACCGGCCACTACCTAAGGGTCAAACCCCTCCATACTGGGTAAGTCCCAGAAAAGGTAATTCTTAGGCAACGATCCTAGCACACTCAATCCAAGAGCGACTTTTTTGGCTCACTACTAACTAGAATTCATTATCTTCTATATCTAAGAGCGGAAATTACCGGGTAAGTCTCATTCCTTAATTAGGTTGCGACCAAAGGTCACCCTAGGCTAGATTTGGCTCAACAAACACTAGGATTTCAACACAATTACATCCTAACATCAAGATTCATCAACAATAGAGCAACAACACATACATCTCGGGTGGATCATACACATCTCGGCTGAAATGGATGAAGAATAGGCCGAAATCATGGACTGAGTTAGGATTTCGAACACAAATTCATCCTAAGCTAACATGCAAGTCCATACAATCATAATCCAAAGCATAACCATCATTCCTTCACCCTAGAATCACATCTACTCAGCCAATAACATACATATCTAGATCAAACATCATCATACAAGCATGCTTGCAACTCATAGCTAGAAAATGAAGATAAGACCAAAGAAAGAACATTACTAAGCTAAAATATAAGTTACCACAGTCTTCCAAAGGCTTCAAGAGCACCTCCAAGACGATCTACAAGGAACCTCACTCAAAGCCACTCAAATATCACTCTAAATCACAATGAAACAAGGTTATGCTCTAATATCTCCCAAGAACACCCACAAGGGTGCTTCGAAGAGAGCAACAATGGGAGAGTCCAAGGATCCAAAAGGGAACCCCAAAATAACATGCAAAAATCACTTGAGTACTCCAAGGGAAACAAGGGTCCGACATAGGAAGTGTGTGCCAAGTGTCTTGGGTGGTCCAGAGAAGCATCTCGGTTGCTCCAAGAGCCCATCTTGACCGAAATACATGATCCTTGGACCGAGATTGGTCAATTTCAACACAATTCACCACTTGATCAAGAGTTAGTCCAATCCTTGCACCAACTAGGGCCCTTGCCTTCTTCTTTCCTCCAAGCCTGAGTCATTTAGAACCTCGATTCCGGACCATCATGAGGCATGAACCTCGGATATGATCAATAATGTCTCAAATGTCCCCAAAATACCTACAAAACCGACAAAAGCTCGTGTAGACATCTATTCCGACAAAATGATTCAATTAAGCGTATACATCACGAACTAGTGCGGAAACATGCATGAATGAAAGGGAAAACTACCTAAAAGAGTGCCTAAACTAGTGACATAAATCATGTCATCACACACACAATATGCATACACAGAAACCCGTTTCTTATTTTTATTTACGTTATCCCTTTACTAATTCAACTTTGGTGTATGACATGAGAATCCCCGACACTCGCCTCTGTCCCCGTTTACCACCAAGGAATGGTTTTGACGCATCTAACCGTCTACCTACCTAAGCTAGTCGCATAGAACCTCCTAGCTCTCACAAGAGCTAGGCAGTGATGTCACCGCCCGTTATCACATACTTGAGCCAATTACAAAATACAAAGGTCGTCCTATTCTGGTTTCATTGTTATAACATAACTTAACACACACCACCAATACACATCAAACTAATACGCAGAAACTAGCTAAGTAAGTTCATGGACTTACTTGACTCAAAGCTAAACTTGATAGAATCCCTCTAAACTTCTCGTGGGAAGGTACGCAACGCCTGGTCAAGACAATGCACAATATCAATCACCCATCTAACAAGCTAAAAGCCCTTATACTTCTAGTTCTAATGATCTTCACAAGATCATCCAACTCATAAACTAGGTCAACACTCTCAGTCTTCACTGTCCTATAAGCTCATATCATAATCATACTAGAATACGAACAACTAATCTTGAAGATCTAAATGATCTTACAACAACGCATCAACCAAAAAACCAACAACTCTCACAGCCCTTCTCCACGGCCTAAGCAAGCAAGAACAAGAGATGACTCTCTTGAGTGAATCCATGGCTCTCACCCCTCTAGGGTGCAAGAAGGGAGAAGAAAGGAGAAGAGGAGAAGGAGAAGAAGATGACTTACACTGTAGCATGTATTTGCAGTCCACAACCTTGCTTGGTAGCTTCACGAGAAGGAGAAGGCTATGGTAGAGAATGGAGGAGAAGGAGAGAAAGAAGAAGGAGAAGGAGGAAAGGAGAGTAACATGAATAAAAGGAGGTAAGACTGCATCAATAGGGGAAAAGCAAAGGTCAAGAAGCCCAAAGATCACCCAAGGTAATTAGGGCCGGGGTCCATAAATGTAGAAACAAAAGGTCGGAAGGAAACGGCTCGACTCCCGCTCTGACGGGTTGCCGCCCCCGCGGAACACCTGATCCGCGATCGCAGATGGCCGCGGCCGCGGGTCTCCTAAGCCGCAAGAGAGGGAGCTTCGACTAAAGGCTACTAACGCCACTCGTCAAACAAAACCCAAATTCCGGGCGTTACATATGCGAGTTGGAAATCATGTTATTTGTTTGTCTATGCCAAAATCTCATTTAGATAGTTACCTACAATATCCATATATCAATAATCATTAGTCTCATATATGCAATATTACGTTAATTCATTATAGTTGGGGTTTCCGTTTCCTTATATCACACCCCTCTATTACAATTATAATTGATTTCCGTGATTGTTCCTATTGTCATTGTTTCACCAAACGATATTGTTTCCACAACACCATTAATAGGTATTTATAGCATTCGAAAAACGTTATAATATAGAGTCATAGCGTTTTTATAAACACTATGACAGAGCCTTCTATAATAGGGTTACAGGTTTTCATAGCGTTTGTACAAACACTATGAAAAAGTGGGCCAATTATAGCGTTGTTGAAACACTATGGAAAAGCGGGCAATAACAACGTTTCTTGAAACGCTATGGAAATAAGGCCATTAATGACGTTTGTTGAAGCGCTATGAAAAGTGGACCAATTATAGCGCTTGGTTAAACGCTATGAAAAACGGACAATAATTGCGTTTACTCAAACACTATGGAAATAAGGTCAAGCATAGTATTTTAGCAAACACAATGAAGACGCTATGAGACGTTACAGAACCCACTAATAGAGTTTTTTCACAAAGGGTATAAAATCCAATAATAGCGTTTTTCATAAACATCATGGGAATCCAATAATGACATTTCTAATCAAATAACAACATTTTCGTAAATTCATTGTTTGTATTAAAAGAATATTCACATAAACCACATTGTTTCATTGTGAAGAGTCAAAATGATACAAAACCATTAGTAGTTTATAAAAATTGTTCTACAAGAGAACAAAATGTTACAATATTAATCCAAAATGGATAACCAACTAAATGCTATTTCATATTAGTACAACTTTGTCTAGTTGCCAGACAATTGTTGTACAAGCAACATCTTCAATGCACTAACTCAGATGTTAACCCTCCAAAGTGTTACAACAGGAATCTTAGGGATGTCAACCCAAACTCGTATAGCATTAGGACCTAAAGGAACTAAATGAACAATTTGATTCAGAACAAGAAACAAAATGAATAAGGAACAAAATGGTATGAAATGTAAACATAGTGTTTTAACTTCCTTAAATGAACAAGGAAGCTGAAATGTAAAAGCACAACTCTACTCATAGAGATCGGACTTACAACATCATGCACACCATCCTTTCTTAAACGTAAGTGCTCAACTCGTACAATTGGTGAATTCACCATAAGGGTAGAACCTGCAGATGACAATGTGATTAAATGGACGTGATTTTTCCGTTGACTATTATAGATTCTTTTACACTTTTTTTGCTTGGGTATCTCTTCTTTCTAAAATCTTAGGCAGCCTCGGCATCGGTAGTTCAATTTGGGTTTGAGAGAGGTGTAGCACTTTCCTCCTTGATATTTTTTGCTTCACTGTAATTAGACCCGAAATTTAAATGAAAACATCATAAATCGGAGATTCTCTAGCAAGTTCGAATGTATGCAAAATTCTTGCTACATAATATATCTTATTGTAAGAGTATGATCCTTGCCTATATAGTGGATTCTAACAAAATAAAGGAACGAGAATATCTGCAAACTCATAATGGAAGATTTATATTTGTTAACTTGTGCAGTGTATGAGATTTTTGCTGCAAGAGAAAAGAATCATTTTATTTTTTAAATGATACTAATCGAGCCTATATTGATTTTATGTTGACATGATTTATAGCTTTCCTTACTTATTGTATAGATAACATGTATACATTTCAGATAATAGTAATGTTATTATTCCGAAAATATGAATGTTACTTAGTTTTCTATATATGCTTCATACTTGGCTCTAAAAAGACCGCATTAAACCGATCAAAATCAACTTCAGAAAACAACACGTGAATAGTAAGATAAAACAATAACAATATGTGTGAGAGAAACGTACCTCGGAATAAAAAAAAAACTTAGGATGCAACCAACACCATCTATCGTTTTCACTTAGATATTGGCATATTAAGAACATGTGAAAGCAACCAAAGCTTCTAAGATGTACCTGGTTTAGATATCATTGCATCCTAATAATTAATTAACATAATGGAACAAAACGTGTGCATTATCTAAATCAATTAGCATGGGTTGATTATAGGACTCAAACAGTCATTGGTATAAATTTGGGTATAGGCTAGAATGAGGTTGGGGTTCGGAATGATACAAAAATATTAGGGTGTATGACCACAAATTTTAGAATGAGCCTTCTCATTCCAACCCATCCAAAACCAAGAAAATTGGAGACTTTTCCAAGCTATACCAATGGTTTGGGGAATGAGTTTGCTATCCAAAAATTACCATACAAACACTATAAATGGGTTTCCCAACCCTATACCTTATCTCTTAACCAATCATACCAAATATAAATCAAACCCTATAACGAACATGATCCGTCTAAACCGAAACACACAAAGTCAACATCCACATGACCAAATTTCATAAATAGAAAATTAATTGAGCGAGAACATTAACCTAATTTTAGGTATAAATGTACAGGGAAGATGGTTCATCTCACTCCTGTACAAATTATACGAATTCAAGGAAAAGAAGCAAACCCGAAGGACTTGCAAACGATTTGAAGATGGTTCGTCTCACTCTTGTGGTCCCGAGATACATAATGTAAGCCGTGGATAATCCACAAGAATGCATATAGCTATGCCAAAGTAGATATGAAATTACTGTCGGCTTACTTAGAAGTTATAACTAAAGATAAACCATTACAATTTAGCATTAAATTATGTTATTTGCTTTGACATGGTACCATTAGATTTTCCTTTTCAACTTGTCTGTACATAAAGGATAAAAGTAGGAAGATAATGAACACAACTTTAAAATGATACAGTTGTCAATAAAGATGGTATTCAACAAACAAAAACATGCCTATATTGAAGGACAACATGTTGCTTCTTGTAAGAAGGATGATCTAAAGTGGCTTTGTACCAAAAAAAAGTTAGTAGGAAATAAGCACATTGATTATATTATCAGTGGGGATATGGAAAAACAAGTTAACTACCGAATGTATCAATCATGTTTTATAGGAAAAATAATGAAGGACCATTTTTTTGTTCTTTGATTACTAGCCTTGGCTGAAAAAATAACAAGGATCACAAACAACTAATAAATTTTGATTTTAAAATTTGAACTTTACACAAGATGAAAACCAGAAGTAGAACTAACGACATCAATTAGTAGCATCAGGATATCTTTTTAGATTAGTTTAGTAGATTATTTCCTGATTTATTAGCCTGCTTTAGTACAACAATACATGTTGTCGGGAGATGATTTGTTGTTTTAGTTGCTTAGGGTTCCGATGATCGCACCTCTCAATAAGGAAGAAATTAGTCAATATGATGAGAATACACAAAAGACCTGACATAACTTACCATTCAATTGTTCAGCACCATTGAAGACATACAATCAAATCTTATATATGACTTGCAATCATCACGAGGCTCATTGAAGAGCATAGTCGCACCTACCATGTGATATTACATCACAGGAAAGCATAATATTAATTGGATGAATAAAACAAATACAGAAGGTCAGTTCTTCTCCAAATCCATAAAATCATAAACATATATTTGTACCATTCAGTTAGTTTCTTTAACAAGTTTCCCTAGATGCTCAAATGATGGCTTTTGTTGCACAGAACATTAAAATATTGTTACATAACAGATAGTAAGATACATGAATAAGAGAACATACCATCACATCATTACCTTATTAGCTCCCAAAGCTTCCTCAACAACCTTCATTTTAGCTAATGAATCAGTAGTATATCCCTACAAGAGTAAGGAACTGTCAATTAGAGATGGATCTAAAATATGAACAAAAGCACTCAAATTAGTAAATCAATCCTTAAATAGAATCTGAATAATGTGATTCTTGATATTGAGATAGTTCGTGGTAATAAGAATGCCCAACTAACCCTTGAGCAATCACACAAAACTAGGTATAACATTACTGAAATGGGCCCAAAGTACTAACCAATCGAAAAATAATCAAGGAAAGAGGGAGAAAATTGTACATCAGTAGAAATTTTGAGAAGAGAGTGGAGGTGGATAATAAATATTAATCTCTTATTCCTCTATTACTACAAGTATTGACCCAACATCCACAATAGAAATATATTCATGTTCTTAGTCCTTTGTTGTTGCAAGTATTACTCAATTCGAGCTCTTGTTCCTGAATCACCTTTGCCGAATTATCATTAAACCGAATGAACAACATTAATAATGTTATTAGCCTCATGGTTCATCTTGTTGCAGTCAATATGAAAGTTAGAAGTACATGTATGGCCAACATCCACAACAGAATTACCTGAACGATTCTTGTAACTCTAAAACAAAGAATGGAAGAAGAAGAAGAAGAAGAAGAAATAGTTTGGAAAGGATATACCTTCAGTATACTGTTGTAGAATGCAAGTAATTGAAACCTTAGAGTTGTTCTTTGCCAGTACAGACGAATAAAGCCTATGGACATAGCGTTTATCTCAAAGAAGAATAAATCGATAGAGACTCGTTGGGATTTAGGAGAGTTGGGAAAACAAATTTACTTGAAAATGGATTGTTCGACGACAATCACTTACGCAACTGAAGAGGGTTGATGCCGATTCATAGGAAGAAGAAGAGATCAAGAGAGAAGGAAGGTCGTTATCGGTTCAAAGAAGTTAGTTACCAAAATTGCCCCTAAACTTGTTCCCTATATTATTTATAGCATTTATAATATAAATGTTATTATTTAATGATACAAATGATTAACTTTGTTCTAGTGTTTCTCTCCTCCTTCTTTTACTTAACATTATTGCCTCAAGTTGAAGAAAAGCCTGATTGGAAACCCTGCTGCTTAAGTAAGCCTAGTTCCATCCCTCATTTTCAATCCAAACCTCCCGAATCGAGAGACTAAGATCAATCTCTGTTAGGGATTAGTTAAACCCGGTTCGTGTTAGCTTCTGGTTAATGGGTCTGAGTTTAAGTGTTATGCCGGTTGGGTTTGTTGATGGGTTGGACAGGGTGCTTGTGTTCTGTTGAGGATGGGCTGAATGCAGGGCCAGTTGGGCCTAGTTGATCGAGGTCCAATGGAAAGCGCCCCAGTCCATCTCACCTGGTTGTGAAGCGGTCTGAAGCGTTGCATGGTTAAACGCAGCGTTGCTGAAGAAACACCTCGTGGCACTGAGTACTTAAGCTTCCTTCTCTGTCGATGAAACCCTAAGGCAGCCGAAACACTTTCACTGAGAAACCCTAGATCTAAAAGAGAGAAAGAGAGAGACACAGTGAGAGAGAGATCCGAGCCGAGTGCTTCGTCCGAGTGATTATCTTGAGACGTTCTCTGTTGTCTAGATCTTGCTTTGCCTCAAAGCACAGATCCTTACCAGTGGTGGTTTACAGACCTCTTGCCTATCTTTGTTCTTGTTATTCTGTTCTTGATCTTGTATGGTTTTCTTGTGTTTTCTGAGTGCTCCTCCTGTAACCGTTCTTCACTGTAACTCTACCTAGTGGATTGGGCTGGCTCTCCCCTCTTGAGATCCCGCAGAGTAGAGCTTATCTCGAACTGCGTCATCAAATTCTTTGTGTTCATCTGGTTTTGAAACACTGGATCGTTCTAGATCCAGTCGTGTTTGATTTGAAAAAGCGATAGAGTTTTATCAAATTGGTATCAGAGCAAGGTTTTCTCGTTTCTTAAAGTTGAAAATCTGGTTTTTTCATAAATCGTCTTTTCGATTACTCTTCAAGTTTTTTCGTTCTCTGGAACTTCTGGTTTTTTAAAAAATTGCTTCCGCTCAAATCTATCGTTCTTTTCTCGTTTTTCTTCTTCAAAACCGATTGTGAAAACTTCTGGCTTGTTTTAAAAACTCCAGGAAAGAGGATCATTCCTTCAAGCATTGTTGCTTAAGGAACCCTAGGTACAAGAGAATCGAAAGAACTCAAAACTTACAGTGTTTTGAGGATCTTTGATCTCTTAACAAAGGACGGCAGGATCTTGAATTCCAAAAGGTTGCCTCCACCATAGACCCTAAGTACGACATCTGGGATTGTGTCTCCTTAGACACGGGACTATGTCGGAAAACACAGTGAGGATTAAGCCCTTTGATGGCACCTCTGACTTTGCCATATGGCAACTGAAGCTGAAAGCAATCCTAATCAAGGAGAAGTGCTGGACCACTGTACAAGGAAAGTTCCCTCCGGATACTTCTCCAGATAGGAAACAAGAGCTTGAGGAGCAAGCTCACTCTGAGATTTTTATACGATTAGATGACGACGTGGCTCGTCAGGTTGTAAGTCTTACTGACCCTTCTTTACTCTGGAAAAAATTAGAAGATCTATATCTGAAAAAATCTTTACCTAGTCGTATATCTCTGTTATGTAGATTGTTCAATTTTAGAATGAATGTCAACTTGTCTTTGCATGATAATTTAGATATTTTTCTGAAATTAACTCAAGACCTAGAAAGATGTAATGATAAGATCTCTGATGACCATTCTGCTATACTTTTATTGAATGCCCTGCCTAGTCAGTTTGACAATTTTAAAGATGTTATCCAGTTTAGTCAGGATGAAATATCTAAGGACAAAATACTGGAACAAATAATACAAAAAAATGAAAGTATGAAAGTCTTTAAAACTAGTCATAAAACTGATGACAAATCTGAGGCCCTTATGATGAAAGGAAATAAAAGAAACAAATCAAAATATAAGCAGAAATATGAACCAGAAAAGAATAAAAATACTTACTCAAACGATTCTGATAAAAAGAATAAAAAATGCTTCTACTACAGTAAACTAGGACACTACCAGGAAGAATGTAGGAAGAAAAAGAAAGATGAATCTAGCAAAGATAAATCTACTCATTCTGCATCTTTATGTGTATCTGATTATCCTAATGAACTGCTTGTTTGCTCATCTAAACATGATTACTCTAAGTATAATATGCCTCTTAATGCATGTTTGTATCATCATGAAATACTGATGTGTGCTACCTCTTCTAATACCATGAATGATTGGATCCTTGACTCTGGATGTACTATGCATGCTACTTCTAATAAATCTGTTTTTAGTAGCATCGATCTGTATAATGCTGGAGAAGTTATGCTAGGTGATAACACTAGTTTAGCTATAAAAGGAATTGGAAATGTACCTTTATGTATGCATGATGGTGTTACTAGAGTATTACAAAATGTTAGATGGGTTCCCAAACTTAGGAGAAACTTATTATCAGAATCTGTCTTTGATAACATAAACTGTACCATTGTCACCAAAAATAGTGTTAGAGATGTGATTAGAGATAATGTTGTACTAATTAGAAGCATTAATAAAGGAGGTCTATATATGTTATTACCTCACCTGAAATTAATCTGTCTAAAACAACCAATCTAATGACTCTAGACCAAACTACTCTCCTACACAGTAGACTGGGACACATGGGAAATAAGGGAATGCTTAGTTTGTACCAAGAAGGTCTAATAGATAATAAACCTGCTAACCTAGATATATGTGAAACCTGTATTTTAGGAAAGAAAACTAAACATAGTTTCACAAACTCTAGCTATGTAGCCAAACAACCTCTAGAGTACATCCATTCTGATCTCTGGGGACCTGCACAGGTTGACACCATAGGTGGAAGAAGATACTTTATCTCCTTTATAGATCACTTCTCTAGGAAAGTTTGGGTCTATCTTCTTAAAACTAAAGATGAAGCCTTTGAAGTTTTTAAGAATTGGAAAAACCTTGTTGAAACAGAAACTAATAAGAAGATTAAATGTCTAAAAACTGATAATGGGCTTGAATTCTGTAACAAATTATTTGATGAATTTTGTAAAGAACAAGGCATTAAAAGACATTTAACCATCCCTGGAACACCTCAGCAAAATGGAACTGCTGAAAGAATGAATAGGACCTTGCTTGAAAAGGCAAGATGTATGCTAGTTAGTGCTGGTCTCAAACCTTCCCTATGGGGAGAAGCTGTTACTACAGCTTCTTATCTTATTAATAGATCCCCTTCCTCAGCTATAGGATTCAAAACTCCGTATGAACTGTGGACTAATAGGAAACCTAATCTCAAATACCTTAGGCCCTTTGGATGCACAGCCTACACTCATGTGAGTGAAGGCAAGCTGCAACCAAGAGCTAAAAAGGGTATTATGCTAGGATATCCAGAGGGTGTAAAAGGTTACAAACTACTTCTTATCCAACCTGGAGGGTATAAGGTAGTTGTGTCTAGGAATGTTACCTTTAATGAAACTGATTTTCACTTTAAAAATAAACATCCCAGTGAGACTAGTGGCACTACTGGTGAGTCTGAAGAGAATTCCAATGTTGGAACCTCTTTTTACATGCCCAGTGCAAGTCACAACAATGCTGAAACTGAATTCGACATTGGTGACTATTCTGAAGGTAGTGATCTACCTAATGATGATACTACTACTAATGAAAGTAGTAGCTTCCCTTCACAACCTGAACATAGTAATAATTCACATAATCAACAATTAAGGGGGGTAGATGAGCCTAATATTTCTGATAACCTTAGGGATCCTACCTTGTCCCCCAGTGCTGGAACAGGCCATGAAAGTCTCAATGACCTGAGTTCCCCTGGTACAAGACAAGGTAGCACTAACTCAAGTCATTGGGATTTTCATGGTCAGTATCAGCTTACTAGGGACAGGGCTCCTAGGACTATCATCCCAAATAAGAAATATGCTAATATTGCTGAATATGCTCTTATTACTGCTTCAATTGTGAAAAATCCCTACACTCCTGAAACTTATGAACAAGCTGTTAACTGTAAGGATTCAAAACACTGGATAGTTGCTATGAAAGATGAAATTGACTCTATGCATGCTAATAAAACTTGGACCTTAGTTAATAAACCTAAAGATTCTAAGCTAGTTCAGTGTAGATGGATTTACAAAATAAAAGAAGGTCTATCTCCTAATGAACCTGACAAATATAAAGCTAGATTGGTAGCTAAAGGGTTTACACAGAGAGAAGGAATAGACTATAATGACATTTTTGCCCCAGTAGTTAAGTATAAAACTCTGAGACTTATGCTTGCAATGACTGCTGTTTCTGACTGGGAATTGGAACAAATGGATGTTAAGACTGCTTTTCTGCATGGTGATTTAAATGAAACAATTTACATGTCACAGCCTAAGGGCTTCATTGATTCTACAAATACCAATGCATGTTGCTTGCTTAAAAAATCTATCTATGGATTGAAACAATCTCCTAGACAATGGAATTTAAAGTTTGACTCTTGTATGTCTAAATTAGGCTTTGTCAGAAGTGATTATGATACATGTTTGTATTTTAAGAATGTTAAGAAGCATGATCCACTGTATGTGTTACTTTATGTTGATGACATACTTTTAATATCTCCTTCTAAAGTTCTTATAGCTAGCATAAAACATGATCTGAAAAATCATTTTGACATGAAAGATTTAGGACATGCTAAGAAAATATTAGGAATCTCCATATCTAGGGATAGATCTAAGAAATCCATGTTGTTATCTCAGACTGATTATGTGCATAAAGTTCTGCAGAGATTTAATATGCTTAATTGTAAACCTGCAAATGTACCCTTAGGAGGGCACCTTGAGTTGTCTAAAAAGGATTGCCCTACCTCTGATGAAGGCAAAAATAAAATGTCTAAAATACCATATGATGTTGTTGTTGGTTCTGTAATGTATGCCATGTTGTGCACTAGACCTGATCTTGCTTTTGGAATATCTGTATTGAGTAGATATATGTCTAATCCTGGTATACCTCACTGGGATGCTATGAAATATTTGCTTAGATATATGTGTGGAACTAAGGATAAGTGTCTTGTATATAAAGAACATATTTCTCGTACTAACCTGATTGGATTTGTAGATTCTGATTATGCTAGTAACAAAGATAACAGGAAGTCTACTACAGCCATTTACTTCACCTGGGCTGGGAATTGCATTTCCTGGAAGTCTCAACAGCAATCTGTTGTAGCCCTGTCCTCAACCGAGGCTGAGTACATGGCAGCTACTGAAGCAGCTAAAGAGGCTACATGGCTCAAAGGATTGTTAGAAGAAATAGAAAACAAGACCTATGTTCCTGTTGTATATACTGATAGTCAAAGTGCTTTGTACTTATGTAAAGATCCCATGTATCATGAAAGAACAAAACATATTGATATCAGGTACCACTACATAAGGAAGAAGATCAAGCACAAGCAACTGGTGATACAGAAAATCAAAGGAGATGTAAATCCAGCTGATTTTGGAACCAAGATTGTCCCAGCTGACAAGTTCTCATATTGCAGAGACACTTTGCATATTGAGGATGGCTGAAAAAGGGCAGCAACACTGGATCTATGAAGGACAGGAGTACCCCTAATCCACTACTGGCAGTATGCAGCTGGAGAACTTGGTTTAGGAGGGCATTTGTTAGGGATTAGTTAAACCCGGTTCGTGTTAGCTTCTGGTTAATGGGTCTGAGTTTAAGTGTTATGCCGGTTGGGTTTGTTGATGGGTTGGACAGGGTGCTTGTGTTCTGTTGAGGATGGGCTGAATGCAGGGCCAGTTGGGCCTAGTTGATCGAGGTCCAATGGTAAGCGCCCCAGTCCATCTCACCTGGTTGTGAAGCGGCCTGAAGCGTTGCATGGTTAAACGCAGCGTTGCTGAAGAAACACCTCGTGGCACTGAGTACTTAAGCTTCCTTCTCTATCAATGAAACCCTAAGGCAGCCGAAACACTTTCACTGAGAAACCCTAGATCTAAAAGAGAGAAAGAGAGAGACACAGTGAGAGAGAGATCCGAGCCGAGTGCTTCGTCCGAGTGATTATCTTGAGACGTTCTCTGTTGTCTAGATCTTGCTTTGCCTCAAAGCACAGATCCTTACCAGTGGTGGTTTACAGACCTCTTGCCTATCTTTGTTCTTGTTATTCTGTTCTTGATCTTGTATGGTTTTCTTGTGTTTTATGAGTGCTCCTCCTGTAACCGTTCTTCACTGTAACTCTACCTAGTGGATTGGGCTGGCTCTCCCCTCCTGAGATCCCGCAGAGTAGAGCTTATCTCGAACTGCGTCACCAAATTCTTTGTGTTCATCTGGTTTTGAAACACTGGATCGTTCTAGATCCAGCCGTGTTTGATTTGAAAAAGCGATAGAGTTTTATCAATCTCTAATAAGGGGACGCGACAAAAATCCTTCAGGACAATGTAGTTCAGCCTTTCATCTCCCCAGAATAATGCAGATCAACACCCATCAAGGTTCCAACTGATGTGAAGTGTAGTTAGAAATTGTACCGAGAGTAGTGCTACACCAAACATAAGAACTATCACCCCTCAAATGCAACTTCTTTAGCAATGATTGATCACCGAGTGAGTACTTAGTATCTAACACCCGGACCCAAAGCGCATTACGTACTATTAACAAATAATGACCACCTAATTTACTCACAAGAGCCAGATTAGTTTCACTCGTATGACGCAACCCAAGGTCCCCATTTACAACTCTAGCATATATTCTCCCAACTTAGTAGGTGCATACGCCGGGAAGACTCAGTACGTCCCCCAAAAAAGTTCCAACAAATCTTATCCAAAATAGCACAAGCACTACGGGGAGCGACAACAATGTTCATGCTATATTGTGGGATATCCGTCGAAGTTGACTTCGTTAGAGTCACCCTTCCAGCCAAACTCAAATAATGCATCTTCCAACCAACTAACTACGTAGTCACTTTAGCAATAGTAGACGAAAATACATCCTTGTTGACAGTCTCATGGAAAATCAGAACTCCAAGGTATGTCTCAAGGTTACGGGAGGAATGGATACCCGGGAAATCACTCAACTGTCGCTCAAGATCTCCCTTAGCATAATGAGAAACAAAAGGTCGGGACTTAACAATGAAAGACTATTTACGATTCCGTTTCGAAATCAAACACTATAATGGATCTAGACTTATACATGAATCAACCGATATATCCGTATATGAATCGAAGACTAACCTTTATTCGTGGGAGTCTTCATCGCAAATGAAACGAATCCGAATCGATCGTAAGCGTAAGCGAATAGTCTTCTCCTTCCTTAATCCTTTGCCTTAATCCTTTGCCTTTAGTAATCTCTAATGGATGAGATTAATCCTTAATTTTTTTACTTATCTCTTGTTTCTTCTGTAAATGGCGTGCTTTTTGATTACAGAAAACAATTGTTTTCTTTCGCAATCAAAAAACTGCCTCATCCCTTTTGTTTGCAGATAACCGTCATTTACTTTTAAATATATATATATATATATATATATATATATATATATATATATATATATATATATATATATATATATATATATATATATATAATTTAATGAGATAAGTATATATATTAGCTATTAGGCAAGGAAGGAGGGATTATAATTAATCCCGTAATTTTAACGTCTTTAACCGATATCGATCCATTACGGTTTCGACTTTATATTAAAACTACAAACTATAAAGTGGACTTAACTTTATATATTAAACCACCTAGACACACTTGCCACATAGAATATATGTATATATGTATATATTATAAATATTCTTACATTCTCCCACTTGGCATGTGTGTTAGCTTAATGGTTCAATATCTGTAATGCGGAAACTTATATAAGTCCATAAAATATCAATAATCCATAATTGAATCAAAATTGATTGGATCATGGCGGTCACATGTCATTGAGCGACATGATTCCTTCCAAGTATCACAAATCAATTCAAAACTCAATATTGTTTTAAGTTTGAGATGCACTATAAGTCTCAAATTACGTGTCATCAGAAAACAATAGTTGTATACAAATACGATAATGATGACAAGTATTGTAAAGTAGAAACATATCAATAAGTGAATTCAAAGTGTTATAATTTGATGAGCGAGATATAATTATAATAGCAAGGTCTTATCTATGACACCCATACATTCTACATGGCCATTGAACGCCTTAGGTGGTAAACCTTTAGTTAACGGATCTGCAACCATCATGTCCGTTCTAATATGCTCAAAAAATACTCTATGTTTCTTCACTTCATCTTTAACTGACAAGTACTTTAACTCCATGTGCTTAGCACCCTTAGAGTACTTGTCGTTCTTCGAAAAGAACACGGCTGCAGAGTTATCGCAATAAATTCTCAACGGCCTAGCTATACTGTTAACAATTCCAAGCCCCAAGATAAAATTCCGCATCCACAATGCATGTTAGTGGCCTCAAAGCATGCCACAAACTCAGCCTCCATGGTAGAAGTAGCAATGATAGACTGCTTCCCACACCTCCAGGAAACAGCTCCTCCCACTAATAGGAACACATATCCGAACGTAGATTTCCTACTATCCACACATCCGGCAAAATCTGAATCTGAATATCCAATGACCTCTAGATGATCGGATCTCCTATATGTAAGCATGTGCTCTTTGGTGTCTTGCAAGTACCTGAGAACCTTTTTAGCAGCCTTCCAATGGTCCATTCCGGGATTACTTTGATATCTACCCAACATGCCTACAGTGAAGCTAATGTCAGGTCGAGTACATGTTTGAAGATAATTCAAACTCCCAACCACTGAAGCATAAGGAAAATTTTGCATTTCCTTTCGTTCCAATTCATTTCTAGGACCTTGTAGTTTACTAAACTTATCTCCCTTCTGAATTGGAACTATCCCTTTAGAGCATTTATCCATTCTATATTTCTCTAAGACTTTATTGATATAAGCTTTTTGAGACAAACCTAACAATCCTTGTGATCTATCCCGAAATATTTCTATTCCAATCACATAGGATGCCTCACCCATATCTTTCATTTCAAAGTGCTTAGAGAGATATTTATTTATATCATGTAACATGCCTATGTTATTTACAGCAAGCAAGATATCATCAACATATAGGACTAAAATAGCAAATTTACTCCCACTGATCTTTATGTAGATACACCGATCAACGGTGATCTCTACAAAACCATAAGACGTGATGATATCATTAAACTTAAGATACCATTGTCGGGAAGCTTGTTTCAGTCCATATATTGATTTTTTCAACTTACACACCATATGTTCTTTGTTTGTGGTCAAGAACCCTTCAGGTTGGTCCATATATACTTCCTCCTCTAAATCTCCATTTAGAAAAGCGGTCTTTACATCCATTTGGTGAATCTCAAGGTCATAATGAGCCACCAAAGCCAAAACAATTCTCAAAGAGTCTTTCTTTGACACCGGTGCGAAAGTCTCTGTGTAGTCAATGCCATCTTTTTGAGTGTATCCTTTAGCAACCAATCTAGCCTTATACCTTTCAATGTTGCCCTTGGAGTCCCGTTTGGTCTTAAAGACCCACTTGGACCCAACTGTCTTGGAACCCTCAGGCAACTCAACTAAATCCCATACTTGGTTGTCACTCATCGATTTCATTTCTTCTTTCATGGCAATTAACCAATTTTCAGAATTGTCACATCCCATGGCTTTCTTAAATGAAACTGGATCTTCATCAATGCTTAAGTCACATTCACTTTCAAGAGAATAAACCACATAATCATCTGGAATGGAAGATCTTCTTTCTCTTATAGACCGCCTTAATGATTCACGTGGTTCAGTTGTCTCTTCTTGTACTATGACCGGTTCATTTATTTCATTTTCAACTAATGAATTTTGGACATCATTTTGTTGTTCCAAGTTGTCATGTAACTGTGATATGACAATTGGTACAACAACCTCAGAAGAAACCACAGGTGAAAGATCTTCAACTTGAATTTCTTGAATGTCCACTTTTCGTGGATCACCACTCCCACTAATTTGTCCATTCTCAATGAACCTAGCATTGCCAGTTTCTATGATTCTCGTACTATGGTTAGGGCAATAAAATTTATACCCCTTTGACTTATCAGGATAGCCAATAAAGAATCCACTAACTGTTCTTGGATCAAGCTTCTTTTCATGTGGATTATACACCCTCACTTCTGCAGGACAACCCCAAACACGGAGATGTCTCAAACTAGGTTTCCTGCCCGTCCACAGTTCATAAGGGGTCTTAGGAACTACCTTACTAGGAACCCGGTTCAATAAATATGTTGCAGTCTTTAATGCGTGTATCCACAATGATAAGGGCAAAGAGCAATTACTTAACATGCTCCTAACCATATTAATTAATTTACGGTTCCGCCTCTCAGCTACACCATTTTGCTGAGGTGTACCGGGCATTGTATATTGTGCACAAATGCCTCTATTTTCAAGGAACTTTGCAAATGGACCTGGACACTGTCCATTTTCATTATATTTTCCATAAAATTTTCCACCTCTATCGGATCTCACAACTTTTATTTTTCTATCTAATTGCATTTCCACTTCAGTAACAAATACCTCTAAGGCATTTATAGAATGAGTCTTTTCGTGAAATAGATAAATATATCCATAACGTGAGAAATCATCAATAAAAGTGATGAAATACTTTTCACCGCTCCATGAAGGAACGTCAAAAGGACCACAAATATCAGTGTGAATTAACTCAAGAAGTTGAGTGCTTCTTGTGGCGGCTTTCTTTGTAGTGTGTTTAGTTTGCTTTCCTTTAATGCATTCTATACACACATCTAAATCACTAAAATCCAAGTGAGGTAGGATATCATTTTTCACCAACCTCATTAACCTTTCCTTAGATATGTGACCTAATCTTTGATGCCATAAGAAAGCTGAATTTTCATTAGATGTACTATGCTTGATGCCCATATTAGCTTCAACATAAAGCAAAGATTCAGAAAATTTAATATCAAGATTAAACTTTTAAAGTGAATCAATCAATGTACCACTACCATAAAAGATATTATGTTTGTACAATGAAAATTCACCATGTCCAAATTTAATAATAAAACCTAAGTTGTCCAATCTACTAATGGAAACAAGATTTCTAGCACATTCAGGTACATAAAGACATCCTTCAAGATCTATATAACAACCAGTGTCCAAGATCAATCTGTAAGTCCCAATGCCCTCTATCTTTGCCTTCATCCTGTTTCCCATGAACAAATACTGTTCAGCTCCTCTTATGGGCCGGATCATATTGAATCCCTGTTTAATATGAGACACGTGAGTAGTAGCACCAGAATCTATCCACCAAGTATTATTAGGCACTTCTATAATATTTGATTCAAAGGAAACAAAACTATAATGTATACCTTTCTTCTCAAACCAAGTCTTCCTTCTAGGACAATCCTTCTTGAAGTGTCCCGTTTTCTTGCAAAAGAAACATTTCACTTCCTTCTTAACATGACCCTCATTGACTTTCAAAGGGTTCTTGTTCCTCTTGTCCTTTTTACCTGACTTACCCTTACTGCTGCTAGCACCATCATGGCTTGTAAAATGGACAACTTGATCCTTTATCTTCCTTAATCTCCCTTCCTCTTGAACAAGCATGGCCTTTAATTCCTGAAAGTTCCATTTGTCTTTAATGGTGTTATAGTTCACCCGGAACTGACCAAACTCAAGAGGTAGAGAGTTGATGATAAATTGGACAAAAAATGTTTCATTAACGTCCATTCCCAAGGTCTTTAACTTTGCTGCCAAATTAGACATATACGTCACATGATCATGGATAGGCTGAGACCAGTCAAACTTCTTCGTAGTCAGCTCACTCATAAGGCTTCCTACAATTGACTTGTCCGCCAAATCCGACTGTGAATACTCCTTAACTTTCAGAAAGAATTCCTTTGCATTCTCTGTCTTAGGCATTGATGGCTTAATACTTTCAGCCATACTCATCCTCATGAGATTCAAACTCAGCCTGTTAGAACGCTCCCAATCCTCATAAAGAGACTTTTCAGCTTCGGAGCTATCCTCTGTAATGGATGCTGGTAGATTATCCATGAGTATAGCAAGGTCCAACGACATAATGCCCAAAGTAAATCGAACTTGTTCAGACCAATCATCATAGTTTTGCCCATTGAACTTGACAACAGAGTTTGCAGATGCAGAGAAATTTGACGAAGCTGCAATAATTTATACATGCTTACCTATTAGTGCTTTGACTATAATATAGATTCAGATCATATATGTAAAATTTAAAGCATGTATTCAAGCAACCTTTGGGCAATACTTAAAAAAACACACACAATCATTGATGCTAAAAAGTACATTTAGTAGATTATCATGACATACATAAATCAAATAAGCATGCTATCTTTGGATATACACACTATTCAACCTAAGTAGCATGATTAATCTCTTTTAATATTATTGACTATTTTCAATGATTCACCTTTGGGTGATCTCCTAGAAATATAGTCAACAACAACAATTAATCAATCAAACTTTTATTAAGCATCCTATAATCATGAATAATTGAACTTGATTAATTTAAATGTCTTAATTAAAATTATAACAAGACCACTTTGGTAACTAACACATTATACATAATTTAGACATTAAATTATATTACTCTATTGTGTAAACTCACACTTTTTACTACACATAATATAGTTTAATAAATAAATTACCACTACATGTATATATACTCTAGTTCTTATATACACTGTCATATATACACATGAGCAAGGATTCTATTAAACACGCAGTCCCAAGTTAGAATGAAAGAAACATGTGCTAACACATAATGCCCATAAACAGCATGGTTTACACATAATAGAGACGTTGCATCATGATGCTAACTATCATATAATGAATCATAAATAGAATTCATTAACCATGATTAACATAAGCACTCCAATAATACCATATTGAAACCAACGTCTCTGTACAATGAAACGCAAAAAAAAAGTTCACAAAAAGAAAACTACTGATTCATGAGCATATACTGTACGTATATTAAAAATTCTGATTTCATATTTATTCGAATAGATCGATGAATCATACAAGTCTATAACTGCTCTGATACCAATTGAAAGACTATTTACGATTCCGTTTCGAAATCAAACACTATAATGGATCTAGACTTATACATAAATCAACCGATATATCCTTGAATCGAAGACTACCTTTATCCGTGGGAGTCTTCATCGCAAATTTAACGAATCCGAATCGATCTTAAGCGTAAGCGAATAGTCTTCTCCTTCCTTAATCCTTTGCCTTTAGTAATCTCTAATGGATGGGATTAATCCTTAATCTTTTTACTTATCTCTTGTTTCTTCTGTAAATGGCGTGCTTTTTTATTACAGAAAACAATTGTTTTCTTTCACAATCAAAAAACTGCCTCATCTCTTTTGTTTGCAGATAACCGTCATTTACTTTTAAATAAATATATATATATATATATATATATAATTAATTTATTAATTAATTAATTTAATGAGATAAGTATATATATTAACAATTAGGTTAGGAAGGAGGGATTATAATTAATCCCGTAATTTTAACGTCTTTAACCGATACCGATCCATTACGGTTTCGACTTTATATTAAAACTACAAACTATAAAGTGGACTTAACTTTATATATTAAACCTAGACACACTTGCCACATAGAATATATGTATATATGTATATATTATAAATATTCTTACAAACAATACTAACCTTTTGACTCGAGGGACCACAAAACTTCTGGAGAATCCCCTTAATAACTTGGAGTTGAGTGACCGAAGCATTCACGAAAGAGGAGGATGTTATCCGCAAAGAAGAGATACGACATCTTAGGACCATTCCCAGAGAGTTTGATAGGCTTTCAGGAGTCACTAGCCAACACCTTGTCTAATTGTTCGCTCCAAACGGTGTGTGCAAGCTTTAATATTTATAACTCAAGAAGTACGCTTGAACAAATATGCGAAACCAAAGCTCCTATTACCAGGTGAGTCTCAAGGTACTAAGGAAAGGAACTCTAATCTCAAACCAACACACCACCCAAGGGAATATAATGAACCTTTACCGGGTAAGTCTCAGGCTAACTCACAAAGATGGGATGAAGGCACACTCAAACCCTAATAAAGGACAAACATTTATTACCTACACTTATGATCTTAGTAAACAAACAAAGAATCACCGGTTAAGTCTCATCCTAGGCTTGCATTGAACCAGGAAAGGTGTAATAAGGATAGGATTTGGCAAACTTAAACTCTTAACTTTAGATAAGGTTCAGGAAAAGGTTCACTTCGTTAAGTCAGATCCCACCCCGGCCGAGATGTTCAACGACTGAGCGAGGTGTTCTAGGGTTAAGATAAAAGACTCGAGCTTTCAGGGTCTTGTTGGAATTAAGATCATTCAATCATCGTCTTTCCCACAACTTTCAGCCAATCACCCTATAATCGCATAAGAAACTTAGCCAACAATCATCATGATAACAATAATCAAATTTATGGAAAAGGAATCAATATTCGAACAAGAAAACCTTAAGAAAAAGGTCTCAATAACTAAATCAAAACAATCAACAAACAATTTGTGTTCCTCAATCACAAATCAGCAAAGACAACAAACCAAAAGACAATCTAAGAAAGTCTTACAAACTCCTTCAAAAGCTAACTCCAACTATGATTCTTTCCTTCCTTGAACTTCAATCTTCAATACTTCCTTCAATTCTTCCTTCAAACTCTCAGAAAATACTCCAGAAATCTCTTGATTCGAAGATGGCTGAATTGTAACAAATCCAACCCTATATATAGGAGAATTATCTTCCAAAGATAAAATATCTTAAAAAGATAATTTCCTATGAAGTATATCTCTCTCTCAAAATAAATCAGCCTAAAATAATATCTTCTATCCAGAAATCCAGCCAAAAATATAAGATATCTTCTTTTCAAAAATAAAAGATTTCAGCCAAAAATATAGATCTCACCGGCGACAAGGTGTTCGCCTCGGTCGGGACGCTCCTCAAGATCACCTCGGTCGAGGTGGCACTGTAGCTGACCGAGCTGAATCTCAACTGAATGTGAAATCTCTCGAATCTGGTCCAAAGTCAATGTTCTTAAATCATTTTCATGCTTCCTGAGGTCTTCCTTAAGCTCCAGAATGTAGCTCCAATGACTCCTTAGCTTCCTTATCTCCATTTCGGTCCAAAACGTGCAATTTTATCTACAATTACAACGAAACTAGGTGTAGACCTCGATTCCCGCAAAAGTAAACAAAACAACATCATGATCAAAGAATATGCATCCATACATGCAGATTATTGAAGATAAAATGTCTAAACCAACCTCTAAATATAGACTATAATACTTGCTATCAAAATACCCCATACTTGTCCCTTGCTTGTCCCCAAGCAAGTTCCAAATCTTAGATACAAGATAGAATGGATTATAGGTCAGAAAAATCAATGAAAAGCATTTCAAAACATTTTTGGTAGTGTGCTCCACTCGTAGATTACTCTAAGATAATGCTTCATGGCAAATAAAATCAACAAGCTCGGGGTCTCAAGGGCTTCCAAAAGAGGTCAAGAAACGTGTGAGGGTGGGATGTATATAGGGTATGTGGTGCTAGAATCCAGAAAAAGGATCTTACTTCACTTTCTTTGAAACTCAACATCTTCCACCCATAAGCTTTGCTTATTTTACTTTACTTTTTGGGATGCATGGACAGAGGTGCACAATAACCGAAGCCTAGGAAATCAACAATCATCAATTTCTCGAGATGCCTCAAACCCTTGATGCACATACCTTGACCCGTTAGGAATATCGCTTAATCTGACTTTGGCAAGACACAAACACCCGGCTATGTGAATGGTGCCGAGTTACTCATCATCATGATTGACTTCCCCAAACCTATTTGTTTCTTTCTAACACTTTCAGCCAACATCTCAACTTCACTTTCACTTGCTTTCCTTTGCTTGCTTCCAAATTTCCGGATAGGTAAAGGAAGGAAATATGCATATGAGGGCTAAGAATGATCAAGAACAAGAAGAGAAGAGAATGAATTGCCTTAATCATCCTCGGAAGAATGTGATAGAACTCATCATGTGGTGTTAACCTTCAAATCCAACATAATTTTGATAAAAACAAAGTATTAAACATGCTAAAACTTCAAACAAAACATTTTGCAACTTAAACATAACATAAAATCTTTCGAGCATATAAAGATTTCAAAACCAATCTGCACACAAAATAATCACTGAGGTCATATCCAGAGAAGAAGCACAAAATCGTTTCGAAAAAACTCTCAGTTAAGAACCTACCTTGGTCGAGGTGTTCTGACGTCATCCGAGGTGTCTACCTTTTCCAGTCAAGAACATCCCGGTCGAAGTCATAAATTTTTTTTTCAAACCAGTTTTTGACGTTTTTCTCAAACAAAACTTGTATGCATGCATGTAGTGGCAGATAAACACATAGAGCAAGTAAAACAGAATAAGATCATAAATATCCGATAGAGTCATACAAACATACGCACATAATGTCAAATCATACATCCAAATACCCCATACTTGGGACACATTGTCCCAATGGGTCAAATAAAAGCTAAAGAAACAGGAAACTCACCGGACCTAGCTAAACTGCATAATAAATAAATAAAGAAGATCCCTGCAGCTCTAATCCTCGTCAGCTGGTGGCGGTGGTGGATGTGGATGTGGAATGTAGGGATGCTGGGACGGATCAAAGGAACAGCTCATCATGTGCTGGAACTAGATCTCCATCATCCTACGCTGATAATGCTAGCTCTCTCCTATCTGATGCATCCATCCATCCCTGTGCCTACGCTCATCATCAAAGCGTTGGGACATGTCAACCGTCATAGCAGCATAAGAGTCAATCATCTTCTTAGTCAGCTCATCGATCCGTCGGTGAGCCTCGGGATCTTTGCGCCTTCGGAATCTACGCTGAGGTGGTGGTGGTGCTGGTGCTCCTACCTCCTCCTCTATCACCTCGTCATCAAGGTCGACAACTGGTACACTCAGACCGCCGATATCAGTAACGGTCTCCATGGCAGCTCCTCCATCATCATACTCCTCCTCATCATCAGCAACAACATCTTTGGCATCCTACATGTAAGGAAACCATGCAGAAGACCAGTACTATTGGTCAAAGACGGAGAACTGAGACGACCATAGAATACCCTGTGGAGCCGTCGTCTCCCATGGCATGGCTACGTAAGGCATGCTGAGACCACGAGGAACGAGAATACGCCTCGTGGTCATCTCTTATAAACCAAGCGGCTTCGCAGCCGCAACCACTGTACAAGCAGATAAGTCTAGACCCATAGCAGTAGCAATGTGGGTCACTAAGCCTCCATAACAAATATCTCCCTTAGACTTTCCCTTGATACTGTGCAAGTACTCATCCAACATCCCTTTAAAATCAGGCACTCCACCTGTAACCATACAGAACATGCTCAAAAGCTCTCCTTGTTGGACCTTCCGAGGCGTCTCAATACGCGTCAGAAGAGTCTCGCTGAATATCCGATGAGCTAGTCGGAATGCTAAGTGAAAGATGATACGCTCTCTGGAGTCTCCATGTCTCCACCTGTCACTTTGCTCAACAACATGGGCTATCTCGCCCCAAAAATCTCAAGCTACGGCTCGAGAAGGAAAATATGTAACGGTGGGGGTCGGGAAGCCAAAAATCTCTCGGAACTAGTCCATCGGTACTATGTAGTTCCTGTTCAGCAATCGGTACTTGATATTGTTGTGTTCCGGCACGTGAGTGACATAACTCATAAACTCCATGTTCGGCTCCAAGTAGGTCGGTGCTCGTATCTCCATAAACTCCTCCAACCCTACCATCGATATCATCTTCCTCAAGTCCTCTGTCACGTGGAGGCACTCGAAAGCATCAACATCTAGAAACCGCGGGGCAATAATGGGGCGCCCGCAAATACGGTCAGAGTCGGCTTGGTGACGCTCATGGATCGCCGGTATAGTAGGATGAGATGTAGAAGAAGGAGAAGAACTACTGGGTCTACCTCTCAAGACAAGCTGGCGATCAGATCTGCTACTCATGACTTCTGACAAATGAACACCTCGATTGCTCTTACAATCACCTCGGCCGAGACACAGCCGACTGGACCGAGGCAAAGTGTTGTTCGATCGAACTCTCAGATTTTCCAGTTATTTTCCTCCAAATCACTACCAAATGCTTCCTATGGGGTACTTATATCCTTTTCAGCAATAATGAGTGGCAACTAGAGCCAGATCTGTCCTAAATTAGTGAAAGAAAGAAGAGTTAGGGTTTTTGAACGAAATACCTAGATTCTGCAGATTCAGAGCGTTTTTCTCGCTGTTTGATGCTTGAAAACCGATCCTCTTGCTTTCTCCGTTGAAATCGAACCAAAAATCGTGGAAAACGAGCAAGAAACAAGGAAACGAGGATAGGGAACCGCCGCGGTCGAGGCTCGATGTAGGAGGGAAAAAGTGATGGGAGAGAAAAACCGTCTCGCCTTTTATACCCCTTGCTGAATTTGATTTCACCTCGGTCGCGGTGGTCCCGACCGGACCGAGGTGTCTGACTGGATGTCAGACCTAGTCGCCTCAGTTGCCCCAAGAACATCTCGGTCGAGGTGCTGTGACAACAACCGAGATGTGTCTCAGTCAAACTCCGTCTTCTCAATTTTTCGACCTTTTGTCCTTCTAGTGTAGCTCCTGAGCTGTAATCCTTCCTTAGAGAGTACCTGGTTTATGTCTAGAGGACGTCAAAAGCAAAGCAAAGCAAACTATCTAAAACTATAGAAAAAGGGGAAAGAAAACAATACCTTGGGTTGCCTCCCAAGAAGTGCTTGATTTAAGGTCACTAGCTAGACCGTACATCATCCCTAAACAAGGTGTAGTGGTGCAATCTCCTCAACCTGGACTTCCGGTCTGTACTTCTTCAGCCTATGACCGTTGACCTTAAAGCTTCCGCTTGTTTCTCTCCAAATCTGAACTGCACCATAGGGAAAACATTTTTCACAACGTAAGGTCCTGTTCATCTAGATTTCAACTTACCTGGAAAGAGGTGGAGGCGAGAGTTGAAGAGTAGAACTAGATCTCCTTCTTTGAATTCCTTAGGAATGATATGCTTGTCATGCCATCTCTTCGTTCTTTCCTTGTAGATCTTGGAATTCTTATAAGCGTTTAAGCGCTACTCTTCCAACTCATTGATGTCCAATAGTCTCTTCTCTCCGGCTTCCTTGATATCAAAATTCAACCACTTGATTACCCAATATGCCTTGTGCTCTAGCTCAACGTGTAGATAACAAGACTTCCCATATACCAAATTGTAAGGGGTGGTACCAATGGGAGTCTTGAATGTGGTCCTATAAGCCCAAAGAGCATCGTCCAACTTCATGGACCAATGTTTCCTCTTCCTAGAGACGGTCGTCTCCAAAATTTCTTTGATTTCTCTATTCGAGATCTCGACCTGCCCACTAGTTTGAGGATGATAAGATGTTGCTACCTTGTGGGTTACCCCATACTTCGATAGAAGTGCCTTAAACTTCCGGTTGATGAAATGTGTCCCTCCATCGCTGTTGATGATGTGTGGTGTCCCAAAACGTGGAAATATAGCCCGATTGAAGAACTTCACTATCACCATGGCGTCATTAGTGGGGGAGGCGATGGCTTCCAGCCATCTAGAGACGTAATCAATAGTTAGGAGAATGTAGAGGTTTCTAGCGGATGATGGGAAGGGTCCCATAAAATCAACTCCCCATACATAAAAAATCTCAACCTCTTGGATATTGTTGAGTGGCATCTCGTTCCTTCTAGATAAATTTCTTGTTCTTTGGCATGCATCACAAGAAACAACAAACGTCTGCACATCCTTAAATAATTTAGGCCAAAGAAACCAGAATGTAATACAGTAGCAACTTCATCCTCTGGAATGCATCGTCGAAGCATCCCATTCGGACCTCTCTGGAACAGTAGAGGTTCATTCCAATAGTAGTGACGTACATCCTTGAAGAATTTCTTCCTTTGAGTGTACGTCAATCCGGGCGGTATTTCCTTGCAAACAAGGTAATTTACAATATCAGCATACCAAGGCTCTTTACCATCAGAAGCTTGGTGGTGCCAGTGCTCCACCAATTGTAAATGATTCTCAGAAAAAGGATTTGGAAGTTTGTTGTCCTCAGTTGACAACATCCCGCTTGCTGTCTCGCGTAGTGTCCGAGGTGGGTGACCGAGATGTTCTTCAGATAAGAACACCTCGTTTGGTCTAGAAAGTGCCTCGGTCGAGGTACTAGAACTGGGATAAATTGCTCTTTTTACCCCTGAATTAGTCTCTCAATCTTAGCTCCTGGATCTGCTTCCAATGCTTTTAAGCTCCGTATATCTACATCACAAGAAACATCTATACCTTCCTCCATTAAACTAAAACGAAGAACTCTTTCAAGAGGGTCATTAATAAGGATAGAGCTCACCTATTCCCTTGATTCTTCTTTATCATAGATGTTGAAGATATCATCCTCCAGCGGCTCTCCTTTCATTGCAACAAGCAATGCAAACTCCACTTGATCTCCACCAATGTTGAATTTCAACTTGGCGTTCTTACAATCAACGTTGCAACCCGAAGTTGCTAGAAATGGTCGCCCGAGAATGATAGTAACGGGATAATCTGCGGGTATGTCAAGTACAACAAAATCTATAGGTAAATAGAAGTTACCTAACTTGACGGGAACGTCTTCCAAAATGCCCACGGGATGGGTAATGGAGCGATCCGCCATGTATAGCCTTATCTTAAGCGGCTTGGGCTCTCCAAGTCCGATTCTCTCACATAGCTCCAGCAGGATGATGCTCACGCTGGCTCCTAGATCACATAACACCTCATAAGTTACATCCCCAACTTGAATGGGAATGCAAAATGAACCAGGATCTCTTAATTTGGGTGGCATCTTCTCCTTCATTATTTGAATGAGCTCTGAGGACTTAGATGTCATCCTTACTTCTCCAAAATCTTCCAGCTTCCTCTTCCTTGATAGAATGTCTTTCAGAAACTTCCCATAGGCGGCCATCCCTAGAATGGCATCAAGGAAAGGGATGTTAATATGTAGTTTATTCATTAGGTCTAGAAACTTACCAAAATGCTTGTCTAGATGTGCTCTGGCCCTTGACTGGGGGAATGGAAGTGGTGGGTTATAAGAAGGAAGTGGAACACAAACTTCAGATTTATCCTTCGCTTTCTGGGGCTCCACCTCGGTTGGCACCTCGACCGAAGTGTTCCTCGTCTGATCCTGGACCGAGGTGTTCTTCGTTTGTTTTGGCACCGACCGAGGTGGCTCCATCCAACCCCTTGAAGTAGATTTTCAACAACTCGATCTTTGGAATCCCATGATGTGGACAATCCAATAGAACATCCTTGAATCTCTCCCATGGCTTGGACAAACTCTCCTTGTCCTTCATGATAAATCCATTGTTCTTTCCCCTCATTTCAGCGGTCTTAGAGGGAGAAAAGAACATAGTTAGAAACTCCGTCGTCATCTCTTCCCAGGTGTTGATCTTTCCGGATGGAAGCGATTGATACCAAGCAAGCGCCCTATCTTTCAAAGAGAAATAGAAAGGCCTCAACTTTTAGTTGTTATTTTCCAGCCTTGAAGGTCTCAAGGTCTCCATCAAAATCTCATAGTTCTGCAAATGTTGATGCGCAGACTCTCTCTCTAAACCTCCAAATTGGCATTGTCGGATCATAGATAGAACTTGCCGTCAAAGTTCGTAATCATGCTCAGCTGGATCACCTAGGTTGACTCTTGGACGCTTGACTTGCTGACTGGGGTCCATCGTCTGTCCTAGGATTTGTGGAATTCCAGCAAAAATAACATCTCGGATGGGCATCCGAGGTGGATGTATCTCGGCCGGGGCAACATGAATTGGGTCTTGCCTCGGTCGAGGATCTTGGTTCGATCGAGGCAGAAATTGGGCTCTTAGAGCGGCCATATCTGCTTCAATCTCTTCAGTTCTTGCGCGAGTCTGTTATCTCTCACGCTGCAGTTCTTCTTTATTGAGGCGCAACTGTTCCAACGCCCAAGGGACGATTTCCATTCCAGCACGGGTTCTTCGCATAAACCTAAGAAAAGATCCTGCAAAAACACTCAAGTAGAGTGGTTAATAGCAACAAGGGCAATAGCCCCGAAAGACAACCGAAACCGGCTTGGTCTAGACCAAGTCCCCGGCAACGGCGCCAAAAACTTGTTCGCTCTAAACGGTGTGTGCAAGCTTTAATATTTATAACCCAAGAAGTATGCTTGAACAAATATGCGAACCCACAATATACGGGTCAATTGTAATAAAAGCAAGAATTCCAGGGGTCGATCATAGGGACTTAGGTGAAACAAAGCACAGAATCAGGTTGTCAAATATTACAATTAACTAAAAGCAATCAAAGATGATGTGAAAGTTAAGTAAGGGGAAATGCGGATTCTAGGGATTAAAGCATCTAGTTGTGGTTCCGACTCAAGATCTCAAAGGATAACGCGGACAAAGCTGAGATTTGCAAAGGGAAGGTGTTTCTTAGGTGGGAATAGATCACCGGGTAAGTCTCACTACTCACTATCCCAAACCAAAGCTCCTATTACCAGGTAAGTCTCAAGGTATTAAGGAAATGAACTATAATCTCAAACCAACACACCACCCAAGGGAATAGAATTAACCTTTACCGGGTAAGTCTCAAGCTAACTCACAAAGATGGAATGAAGGCACACTCAAACCCCAATAAAGGATAAACCTTTATTACCTACACTCATGATCTTGGGTAAACAAACAAACAAATTACCGGGTAAGTCCCATCGTCGGCTTGCATTGAACCAGGAAAGGTGTAATAAGGATAGGATTTGACAAACTTAAACTCTTAACTTCAGATAAGGTTCAGGAAAAGGTTCACCTCGTTCAGTTAGATCCCACCTCGGCCGAGATGTTCAACAACATAGCGAGGTGTTCTAGGGTTAAGATAAAAGATTCGAGCTTTCAGGGTCCTACTGGAATTAATATCATTCTATCATCGTCTTTCCCACAACTTTCAGCCAATCACCCTATAACCGCATAAGAAACTTAGCCAACAATCATCATGATAACAATAATCAAATTTATGGAAAAGGAATCAATATTTGAACAAGAAAACCTTAAGAAAAAAGTCTCAATAATTGAATCAAAACAATCAACAAACAAGTTGCGTTCCTCAATCATAAATCAGCAAATACAATAAACCAAAAGACAATCTAAGAAAGTTTTACAAACTCCTTCAAAAGCTAACTCCAACTATGATTCCTTCCTTCCTTGAACTTCAATCTTCAATACTTTCTTCAATTCTTCCTTCAAACTCTCAAAAAATTCTCCAGAAATCTCTTGATCCGAAAATGGCTGAATTGTAGAAAATCCAACCCTTTATATGGGAGAATTATCTTCCAAAGATAAAATATCTTAAAAAGATAATTTCCTATAAAATATATCTCTCTCTCAAAACAAATCAGCCTAAAATAATATCTTCCTTCCAAAAATCCAGCCAAAAATATAAGATATCTTCTTTCCAAAAATAAAAGATCTCAGCCTAAAATATAGATCTCGCCGGCGACAGGGTGTTCGCCTCGGTCGGGACGCTCCTCAAGATCACCTCGGTCGAGGTGGCACTATAGCTGACCGAGGTGAATCTCAACTGAATGTGAAATCTCTCGAATTTGGTCCAAAGTCAATCTTCTTAAATCATTTTCATGCTTCCTGAGGTCTTCCTTAAGCTCCAGAATGTAGCTCCAATGACTCCTTAGCTTCCTTAGCTCCATTTCGGTCCAAAACGTGCAATTTTATCTACAATTACAACGAAACTAGGTGTAGACCTCGATTCCCGCAAATGTAAACAAAACAACATAATGATCAAAGAATATACATCCATACATGCAGATTTTTGAAGATAAAACATTTAAACCAGCCTCTAAATATAGACTATAATACATGCTATCACTAATATATGCCCCAATCTCTCTACCCAAAGGATATTTCTCCTTGGAAATAGGAAATAGGGTCTTCCTACCTTAGTCCACGAGTTATGTTGAAAAGGGAATATTTTTCCAATTCCACATAAAGCTCATTGAACCTGTAGAATACAATTGTGAACCCAATACCCATTTTTAGGGAAGTCCCACGTCAAGAAAGGTCTCAACAACAAATTTCCATCGGAGACTCTCATGGGGTTTCTTAAGGTCAAGATTGAGAATTATTCGTCCTTTCTAACCCTTCTTCTTTCTCTTCATAGAGTGAATGGTCTCTTGGACAATAACAATATTGTTTAAAATTAACCTCCGGAGAATGAAGTTGCTTTGTGCCGGGATAACCATAAGGTCAATGATCTCATTCAAATGATTAGGAAGGACCTTAGTGATATTATTATAACAAGCATTGCATAGATTAGTGGGCCTAAATTGATGGATTGTGGACGTTTTAGCAATCTTCATAATAAGAACAATCAAATTCTTGTTAGACAAAGAAGGGAAACAACTAATAAATAAAAATCCTACACAAACTTGACCGAAGAAGAACCTACGGCAACCCCCAATTTTTTGGTAAAAATTGGGTTGGTAGCCATTCGGTCTTAAGGCCTTCAAGGGACCCATATCTCTATCCGCGTTACGGATTTCATCCACATCATAGTCTCTAGAAACTCTAAGTTTGTGTCATTTACACTTGTTATTGTTTACATTGTAAGTATAGATGTCTACAAACGCTTTGATTGGGTTTTTAGGTAAAACTAGAGCTGTCAAAAGTTGACCCGACCCGTGAACCCGACCTGATGAACCCGAATCCGAACCTGACCTGGCCCCGAAAATTTTGAAAAAACAGAATGCCCGGAACCGACCCGCTTGAAACCGATTTAACCCGAATTAATAAATGACCCAAAGTAACCCGGCCCGAATGACCCGATTACCCGAATAACCCGACCCGAAGTAACCCGATAGCCCGAAGTGGCCCGACCCGAGTGACCCGATAGCCCGAAATAACCCGACCCGATATAACCCGGCCCAAAGTAAGCCGACCCAAATTGACCCGGTAGCTCAAAGTAACCCGATAGCCCGAAGTAACCCGACCCGAATTAACCTGGCCCGAATTAACCCGATAAGTATATAATGGCATAATCCATACTATAAGTTTATATTATAAGTCTATAATGACATATTAAATACATATTACATAACCCATTCTATAAGTCCGATATCCAAATCTAGTTAAAGATCATTTCGGTTAACAAATCACTCAAATATTTGCGGATAATTATTCAAACCGACTAAAATCGTTCTTCACATAAATACATAATTCATACTATAATTTTTAAGAATTGGAACTTTAAAGATATTTTTTTATTCATTATATTGTCTATATATACATAAATACATATTACATATTTCATACTATAACTATAAGTCTATTCATGACATTCTGCAACTCCAACACGATAAATGTATGGTAATAATGTTTTTAACTCATTAAAATAAATTTTGATTTTAACTTATGGTTTACTAATTACTTATCAGAATTATTTTCCAACTTTAATTTTCTATTTCCTATACAAGTATTAAAATATATATATATTACATAATACATAGTATAATTGTATAAGTATATATGATGACATTTTTGAAGTATTAATTTTTTACCTTGTTGGAGAAAAGATGTCTTAAAGTGTTAAAAATAAGTTTCTTTAAAAAAAATTGTATCAATTATACGGTTTTCACTTTCATTTGAATTAAGTTATGTGACTAATTGACTATAATATATTATATTTTATTGTACACTTTATAACAAACAAAATATGAAAAAAATATATATGGATTAAATGGATATGTCACATTAGGTATATCGATCAAATGGATCAGTCACATTAGATATATGGATCAAATGGATCAGTCGGATATCCAGATCCGATTATAGTCATTTTTAATTAAATGGATCACGCTAAAATCATTTCGATCAAACAAATCACCCAAGTATTCACGGATAATTATCCGATCTGACTAAAATCGTTTTCAAATACAATATTTTATAATTTGGATCAAACAGATCAACCAATTATCCACGGATTATTATCCGATTTCATGAAAAGTGATAAATAGTTAAATTCGAATAAAATGTTACTTTCAAATAAAGTATCAAATAATATATATATATATATATATATAGTGTTTCCCACTAGTTTACTTAAACGTAATAGTTGATTGATATAAAATTATATTAACGATATGCCTGTTATTGATCAAAATCAAATTAGTTGAAACATGATCCAAACCGGTATCAACATAAATTGATACCCGATCTAAACCGACTTGACCCAAAACAAACCGTTAAAAAGAGATTGTTTTGACCCGACCCATTTGAACCCGAACAAGTGATACCCGATCCAAACCGACCCGACCCGAAACAAACCGCTAAAAAGAGAGGGATTGTTTAGACCCGACCCGTTTGAACCCGAGCGTGTTGTGACCGACCCGAACTGACCCGTTGACCCCGTTTGACACCGCTATCTAGAACCGAGCTAAACCGACCCGTTAGGACCCGAGAACCGGGGCTACCCGATAACCCGTTATAACCCGAATAATCGATACCCGACCCAAACCGACCCAACCCGAACCAATCCGGTTATTAACCAAGCCTTTTTTTGACCCGACCCGTTTCAACCCGAGCTTGTTGTGACCCGACCCGAACCCGACCCGTTGGCCCCGTTTGACACCTCTAGGTAAAACGGTGAAATTCGGACCTAAACAACACATTTGAGGATCAAGCCTCGGAGTGGAGCATAACGCGAGCTCGTGAGAGACACATAAGAACGCCAAGAAAAGCCCACAAGTGAGGAGACAAGGCAAGAGATCGACCAAAGGAGCAAATGGTGACTTTTTGTGAAATCCCCGGTGAACAAAAGTATATCTCGGCCGAGATCAAGAATTCAGGGTTAATCGCAAGCGAGATTGCTGAAGTCCAAAGTAATCTTGGTGCCTATCCCAAGCCGAGATTTTGGACAAATAGGTCGAGATTCACAAAAATCAAAGACAAACATTGACAAATCCCAAATCTCGACCCCAATTTTGCTTATATCTTGGCCCGATATATGTGGACAGTTTGCAATACGAACTTGTTGCTCATCCGGTATTCAGGATTGTCGCAACAGATCACAATTGGAAAGTCATTTACCAAAGTTTGAAATTAATGGCGGATCTAAGGGGGGTAACGAGGGTACGGTACCCCGGCTTGCGACGCCGTTTTACCTTGGGAAGGGAAAAAAAAGAAAAAACCTTCCTTAAAACGGTATATGATAGATATTGTTCTACTAGTTTATTTGGTAGAGGAAGGAAAGGAGGATCTTGGAGTTCCATGTTCAAGTTCCGGGAGTAGCAAAAAGTTCTTTTATTTTTAAATATTATTTTAAACAAATTACAATATATTTAGATGGAGAGATTATGTGATGTTCATTATTTCATTAACTCTTAACTAATACAATAAAACTAATACAATTTTTAATACAATAATTCATCAACCACTATCTAATTTATTTGACAATGTATTTATAAAACAAACTAAATATATAAATAATTTAAATTTCATCTAAGTAAAATAATAAATTAAAATAAATTAAAAGCTCTAACTTATAGTACAAAATCTAAGTAAATATTATTTATTTATTTAATTTATAGTTTTATTGTTTAATTTCAAACTTAATATGCGACATATCTTAAAAAAAAATTGTGTACCCCAAATGAAAATTTTGTGTCTCCGCCACCGGTTGGAATAGCAATCTCTGGGTTATCAAATAACATATCATGTACAAGGGTTCCACACTTAACATTGCGGTCACTTCCTATCGAAAAGTTGGACCGTCCCCCTTTCAGGACATACCCTGACGAGGAAGTGTGCAACCTTGTTACCATTTCGGTTAGCATTATGCTAAGAGAGGTATGCATACTTACTAGCACTGTGCATACGGTCCGGACCGGACCGGACCGGACCGAAAATTACGGTCCGGTCCGGACCGTAAACCCGTCCGACACAAACTGTTTAGACCCGTGGACCGGACCGGACCGGACCGTCTCGGTCCGGTCCAAACGGTCCGGTCCACGGTCCGGACCGTTTGGACCGTTTAGACAGCAAATGACGGTCCAGTCCAAACGGTCCGGTCCACGGTCTGGACCGTTTGGACCGTTTAAACATCTACTTGTTGCAATAAGAAGCAATAGCAGTATCAGATATGAAGAGTAAAAATTCTGAGTAATTGGTTAAACCAAACAATTCCAGGGTTAAGTTTAATGGCAATGGAAAAGGTGCAAAACAAGCTCAATATTAGCAAGCATCATAATTCAGGAAGTAGAAACTACATCATGAATGAACAGGAGACATGACTTAAGCAACAGGAATACCACTTACATAATAAAGCAGCAGTTGTAAGTTAACTTGTAAGATTATATCTAATATCAGTAATAAGCAAGTTTAAAGATTACCGGCCATGGGGTAGAACACAAGAGGATATTCATGTCTAAAACCACATATAACCTTACAGACGACAGACCAAACAGAACCTCAAGCATAATCTCATCCTTCTGTCACACCATTCTGTCAATTAACTTCACAATCCCTGATTTGCTTCATGTCATCATAACCAATTGGACCCAATGCACATTACAAAGACCATCTGCTGCCAGACAGCAATAACATAAATTCATCCAAAATGCTAAACTGTATATAGACTAACTGTATATAGACAGCAATAACATAAGATCAGTACCACAAATACCACAAGGTAATCAGTACCACAAGATCAGTACCACAAATACCACAAGGTTAAGATCAGAAAGAACAGAAATTCAACTTCTGAATTAAGAAACAGAAACATAATTCATTTTCATCAGAAAGATCAGTACCACAAGATCAGTACCACAAATAACCAGAAATTAAGAAACAACAAAAGGCAATCAACCAAGTATTTACAATTTTACAGCATGATCACTGTAGTACCGTAGTAACCAGAAATTCAACTTCCAAAAGGCAATTAGCACGCTCCCTATTCTCTGGCAATTTCAAAAGCCCCTCCAATATCTGGATAAAACATAAACATAATTCATTTTCATCACAACAACAAATCTACACCAATATGATTAACAAAAATCTCAAAGAATCAACTGAAGAAGCAATAAATTAAGAAACAATAATGTACAAAGTAATATACCGTAAATCAAGAGCAAACAAAGAATGTTCCTTCGTTAATATCAATCGAGCAATTTTTCTCCAAATCTGTACAATATATACATACAAATAAATACTTACTTAAGATGATTTACATATATCATAAACACTAACAGTAAATTTGAAAAATATTACCTTCTTTCAAGACATTTTCTTCGTCTAAGTCCTCTGCATCATCCTTTTTGGTTCTGTTTTTTAAGCGTAGCCAATCTTGGGTACATACAAGTGCTTGTACCGTCTTATACAAAACAGCAAATAAAATTAACCTAGTTAGTACAAAAACTTCAGCTATTTAGACTTTAAATAGGAAATACTTACTTGATGAGCCAAACTACTTCTATATTCTGAAAGGTGACGACCTCCTGTGCTAAATGCAGATTCAGATGGAACAGTAGAAATCGGAATGGCTAGCACGTCACGTGCCATTCGTGCAACAATGGGATATCTAGGGCCATTCAGTTTCCACCAATGCAATATGTCCACCTTTTTCTTTTCACGACTTTCATTCAGATATTGATCAAACTCAGATCGTGAAAGCTCATCACGGTCTAACATTCCACTCTCCACCTCTTCATTTATTTCCTCTAACCAACTTGAGCTGTCATTTTCATCAATAGCAGCTGCATTCAAATGTGACCCAGTTTCTTGATCTTCCAAAGGAGAATAACGGATTTTATATTCATCAAACAAGCTGTAAGCAAGATCTTTAACGGTTTTCATTAAGATCTCTGGGGAACTCTCTGGACAGCTCTATTGCTCACAGATGCTACGAATAATAGACTGCACTCCAATCATCTTATAACACGGATCAAGCATAGCACACAGAAACATCAGCATATTCATCTTATCAGAGGAACCCCAATACTTTTCACACTTGGTTTGCATTTGACGGGCCATGTGCTTCAAAGCAAAGTTTGTATTGGAGAGCAACCTATTCAACACCTTCATCGTTTTTAAAACATGTAAAATCATGAAGTTGCTTGTGATATATGAAGAGGCTGAGACACGATGTGTCAAATCATAGAACTCCTTTAAGAAACAGACAAGTGATTCAACCTTATCCCAATCTTCTGCACATAAAACACCCAAACCATCTAAATCTGGAATATCCATCCGACAGAAAACTGATTTATACTTCAGTGCAATACTCAACATAGAATAAGTTGAATTCCACCTAGTCGAGACATCAGTAATCAAAGAACGTTTGCACTCAATCTTCAAGTTATCAGCTATAAGTCGAAAAGCAGCTAATCTAGGAGGAGAACCCCTAACATACTTGACTGCAGCTCGAACCTTCTCCACATAATCATCACACTCTTTGATACCATCTTGAACAATTAGATTAATAATATGCGCCACACATCTCATATGCAAATGATTCCCCTTAAGAATGCAACCATTATCTTTTGAAATATTCTTAAGGTAGTTGCATGCCACATCATTCGAAGATGCATTATCAACAGTCACTGTAAGAAGTTTACTTGACAATCCCCAATAACTTAAACAATCATCTAGTGCCCTACCTATAGCCTCCCCCTTATGACTGGAAATTAGACAAAAAGCAATAATCCTTTTTTGTAATTTCCAGTCATCATCAATAAAATGGACCGTGACACACATATAGTTATCCCTTGCCAACGAAGTCCATGTATCTGTTGTCAAACTCACACTCTGAGACGACTTTCTTAGATATTCTTTCATCTTCTCTCGTTCTTTCACAAACAATTTAAAAAAGTCTCTAGTTATTGTAGTGCGTGAAGGCATTGGAAATGAAGGGCAAGCGGCAAAAAATGCTTCTCGTAGGCCATCTTTCTCTACGGCTCTAAAAGGCATCTCATCCCTAACAAGCATTTCTACCACTTTTTCCCTAATATGTTTCTCATCAAATGACCAATTTGCATTTTTCAACCTATCATCCATATTGGGGAGGGTAAGGGAAGTTCGATTACCTTTGTTTGCCGGATTCTTCTCACATTTATAAAAATGATTCCGGACATTTTTCGTACCATTCTTGTTCGAGTCACAAGCATAGATGTTCCCACAATGATTGCATTTAGCCTTGAGGAGTTTATTGTCATCATAAAACTCCGTAAAGCCAACCCAATATTCTTTTCTTGTGGCTCTTCGTTTGGAGACTGGATTGGATCGACTTCGTCCCCGTGACGAGCCATCCTCTGCTGTATGTCCAACTGATGCCTCATCCCCCATACCATCATCACCCAACGCATCCTCAAACGATTCTAGATATTCACGTGATGGCTCGGTATATTCTTCTGTGTTGAGAGTTACTCCTGGTGAAGTAGAACTCGCCATCTATTCGGAAACAAAGAACAACCCAAATCAGAAAACAATAACTAAGTAATTACTGAATTACAAAAAGAAAAAAAAATAGTAAGTAAATTATAAATAAAAACAGTAAGTTATAAAAACAGTAAGTTATAAAATCATCTGTACAGAAAGTGAAATATAACAGTATCTATTGGCTTGCCTGCTTTGATAAAAAGCAATAAAAAGCAACAAAAATCTGTACAGAAAGTTATGATGCTTGCCTGCTTTGATCTATTGGCTTTCTGATTTTGGTTGTTCATCCAAAAGAACATTAAAAGTGAAACATAATAGTATCTCCTAGTGTCAATAGATAAAAAGCAACAAAAAAAAACACTGCCCAGTTGTAAAACTACAGTAGTTCTAATTTGTAGCACTAAATCATCTTTCAGTATGATTTAGTTTGAAGATGCTCTAGGCTCGTCTGACTCAGAACAAGCTCTTCATAAGCTTGTTGACCCGAGGCTTGGTGATGATTACCCTATCGATGCAGTTCACAAGGTAGGAGTTAAAAAAGTACTGAGAACACTTCTAAATTGAGCAAAATGCTGAAGGGTAAATTTCTTATTGATGTATGTTTGAAATTGTACTAATTGTAGATGACCCTGATTGCTAGAACTTGCATTCATAATGACCAAACACACAGACCCACAATGAAATCAGTAGTGGTTGCATTAGCAAAAAATCTGCAAGTTCTTACATGATGTATGTTTGAAATCTAATGTCAGGAAGGTAACCACACTGATGAACATCACACGTCCATTACATATATATATATATATATATATATACATGACTGCAATGGAAATTAGAATCTGCAAGTTCTTACAAACACTTGCCCTAACTCGAAGAAATCTGCAAGTTCTTACAAATACATGGAAGCTAAGGAAATCAATGGACGAAACACGGAAAGCAAGCACACAAACACTTGCCTAGTTGCCCTAACTCAACATACAAATACAAACACTTGCCCTAACTCACGCTTAGCAAAAAATCCCAAAAAAACGAGAGAGAAAACGAGTGTTTGAGAGGAATCCAGACTTAGGGTTAGCAAAGTACCTATGAATCGGCCGTCGGAGTAGACCAATCAAGGATTTGAGTGCGTGCGGGTGCGAAAGCCTGAATGATTATCGTCGTCGTCGAGAGTCGAGAGAGACAGAGTTGAGACTTGAGAGAAGCGACTTTCAGAAGCGCATTCGAGAGAGACAGAGTTGCGAGAGCCTGAGTGTTTGAGTGCGTACAGTACATGTGCTTCAATGCCTCGAAAAATAACATTCGGGTTTATTACGGTCCGGACCGGACCGGACCGGACCGTAACCCGTTAGAAGATGACCGAATGGACCGGTTATATACAAAAGACGGTCCGGTCCTTGGACCGGACCGTACGTTCTGCGGTCCGGGTCAAAAGTGAACAGTCCTAATACTTACACCAGCCCTTCTTCAGTACAATGTACAAGTATTTGGATATTATAGAGCAGCTTAGAGCTAACTAAAGCCTCTCTTTGCAAATTAAAGATTTGGGCACTTGCTTATTGATAGATCACCAACATTTCTCCTCTCTCGGACCCTTATAGGCTTATACTTTTTGGCCCATCAACTCAGGACCAAGCGTATCCGGACCTATGTGCATTTGGCTGATTGCTGTCAATGCTCAAAGCTTAGGTTACTCATGGCTTTTCGACCCATACTGTTGGACCGACAACCGTTGATTGAAACTAGACCTACAAAAACTGGGTCCGTGTTCGGCTGAGGTGAAATTTTTTACCCGGATTTTCTGGCTGGGTTAACCCGGCCCGCCTTAAACGGCCTTGATCATTGTTCGTACCTGTCCATAAATACGGGCAGCTCGCCTTGCTTTGTAAATGTTTTGTTATTTTACATTTATATTGTTAACAATTGGTACATAATAAATAAAACACGTAGTTGTGAAAACCGCAACCCAATTGTCCTAGTTGTGTTACAAAGGAAACAAAAGATATGGTAGGTTGGACGGTTAGACGGTTGAAGTGTATAAAGCAATCCACATTTGTGTGCCATATGAATCATGATTTAGATAAAATATTTGATATCATGTGAGGTTGACATCAACACTCAAACATAAACAACCCCAAATCACACTCAACCATCGGGAGATTATCAAACATTAGCTGCCTAATTAGTTGGGATGCTTCATTGAGTTTTGGGTAATAATCAAGGTTATTAGTAGAAATAAAACTCACTAAAAATAAAAATTCGGCTGTATTTTTTTTGGTTCTAACAAAAAGATAAAAAGTTATATTCAAAAACTTAAGGTAATGTTTATCTGTGTATTCCTAAATTAAGATATTCAACATTTTATTTCTTCTATCAAAATGCGCCGTTGTTGTGCTCCATTGGTGTCTTTCAAAGGCTGCCAAACCCCCAACGACTACAAATCGGCACCACCGTTGGCACCACCGTCGGCACCACCATCTTCCCTTGCGAATGGAGAACGCTTCGGCCATGGCCGGCACCCTGGTGGAAGACGTTTGGCTCTCTGGGATTGCTGTGAATTTTTTGGTGACGCGAATTCTCTCGGGGTTTTGCAATTTCGCCATCCAAGCTCAGCTAATGGAGCTTTCTCTCGACGGGTCTGACCAGGTTCAGGCCACCTGCGTCGTTCTCTTCCCCGGTGTTGAACGATTTGTCTCCTTCAATCCGCTTATCGCCGCTGGGCCTCATTCTCCACCCTGTAATGACAAGGTGCTTATTGCAAATGCCGATTCTCACTTTGGCGACAACAAGAGGTCCGTCCCTCTCGGCCGTTCCAAGAATATTGCCTTCGTTTTCCACCACTTTGCAAAATTGAGGAAAAAAAGATGCTTGTTTTGTGCCTCTATTCTTCTCTTTTCTGGTTCTCAATTGTGACTGCGTGTTGAGAAAAGGGTCCCTTCTTGACCCTTTTGTTCCATTTCTGTGTACTGCTCCAGGTCTTTCTCTAAACCGATGAAGGTCTTCGGATCTTCCATAACCAATCAACCAAATCAGGGGCCAAACCCCTATTGTAAGCAACTCTTTTGTACTCCGTCACCATCATATAATGGTACCCCTAGTTTGGTCAATCGACCCTCTCGGTCCTTTGGGAAGATGAAGTCCTCGTCCTCTTCGTATTTGTTTTCTATGGAACAATGTTTTTAGATAGGCAACCTAATGTATGACCTATATTTTTTCATTTTGAATTGGATCCTTCTTTGTTTATTTGCTATTGTGTGTGTTTTTTCATGACACCTTAGATAATAACAATTTCCTCTTGCAACAAATTTGCGATCTCTTTTATTTTTGACAACCTTATCGGGTTGTTTTTCAAAGCTTACTACGGATTCGACCAATCCAGTTGCATACGCTTTAGCTTTAGCGAGCAAACTAATGATGACGTATTTATCCATAAATGGATTCAATCTAATTTACTTGTGAACTAAGTCCATAAACCAAGGAGGGTGGTTGACTCCTACCGAAATCAATTCATTGGGCTACAATCCATGTCGGATTTGTTCTTATCTCGTGCTTGTTACTGAGATAATTTTTTTGCTTTGATGAGACGTGTAACCCTCACAAAAACCTCTTGACTTACAACCGTCAGATACTCGCGCCGTTGATATCTTACCAATCTTACGATCTCTTTAACTCGCGAAAGGGAAACCTTAAGGACTATACCAGCGAATCAACAACCCATTATCAATTTAAAAATACAAAGAACAAAAAGAAATTTTTGGGCTTTTCCTTTTGAAATTTAGGATTGCCAAGCCTCTTGGCCCACCTAACTATAAATATCAAAAATAGTTTTAAATGATAGTAAGTTAAAACTCCACCTTGAGTATATATTTGAATATGTGATGATGGAAGACTTAACACAAATAAGCGGTTTTTATACTAGCAAAATATCGAATGTATTTCTAGTTGCTTGGTTTATTTTGGTGTTTGTCTAAAATGCATGCAGGCCTTGAAAAGCATTTCAAGGGATAGATGGAGGCCTTGAAATCAGTTACAAGAGACAAGCGCAGAGGTTGAAGAAGTTCAACATGGATGTCTTGAAAGCCATTTCAAGGGATCAAAAGCTGAAGCCTTGAAACAAGATTCAAAGGACATAACGGCTAGAAAGAATTTAAATCTCTACCAACCAAATCAACCAAGGATCCAGAGATCTCAGCCAGCGAGGATGAGCGAGACCGTAGTGGCCAGCCGGACTGAACGTGAGCAAGGGAAGGAAGTCACAGTCGGCGGTTGATGTTGAAGATAAAGCTTCGGGATTAGGTTGTGTGAGAAAGACGTTCAAGGGAGAAGAAGAAGGAGGAGGGGTTGTTGAAGTATCGTAACTTGCAGCCTCCATAATCGGGACCAAATGGCAACTCTTGATGGGCCCGGATGGCCCATCTTATAGGTTAAACCCTTTTAAAAGGCTAAGGAGAGAAATATCATTTAATAGGTATAATATATGAGAAAATTCTCACATAGAAAAAATATAAGAGGAGGAAAAAAGAAAAATTGAAGAAATAAAATACTAGGTGTCATCAACATAAAGCATGATATGACGACGGAAAGTTCCAAACCGATAAAAGTCGGGTTTGACTCGGAAATAATCAGAAATAAAATTTTCGTTTATTACATTTCCTTGATAGGAATGAAACGCGTGGTCTTCGTCAGTCGATCCACTATGACCTAGATGGCGTAAAAAATCCGACTTGGTCTCAAGCCGGTAACAAAATCCATTGAGTTGTCCTCCCACTTTCATTGGGCAACGGGAAGTGTGCGTTGCTCTCCTCCTGGTCAGTGATGCTCGATCTATACCTATTGACAGGTCGCACACTGAGCTACATATCTCATCACGTCTGGCTTCAGACCTCCCCACCAGAAGGAGCGTCTGATATCCTGATACATCTTACTCGCACCAGGATGCACGGAGTAAGGTGTAGCGTGAGCCTCCTGTAAGATCCGTTGTCTCAACTCTCGATCTGAGGGCACACATACGCGCTCCTGGCGTCTCAAAACTCCATCGGCACCGACTACAAACTGAGGCGCCTCTCCTCGAGACATCAACTCGGATCCATATTGAAGCGCGACAACTCTCCTATTTCTGTCGGATTTCTACCAACAGATCAGGTAACATCTCAAGGTGGAAAGGTGGCTGTTGGAATCCGGAAAGTGGATATCCACCTCAAGACATGCTAAGTCTTGCTATAATTGAGGTTGAGTTGTCAGCCGAGCAATCGCCATCTCCCGGGGAGTCTTCCTATTGGCGGTTATTCAACTCTCGTTGAGTAAATATGTATTTCAAACTCTTATGGTCTGTGAAAATCTGACACGTGGCTCCGTACAGATAATGCCTCCATATCTTCAAAGCATGAACAACATCAACTAACTCGAGATCGTGGGTAGGGTAGTTCTCCTCATACGTCTTCAATTGTCTAGACGCGTATGGTATAACCTTACCCCTCTACATCTAAACACATCTCAAGCCTAGCTTAGATGCATTGTTGTAAACCACAAAAATTCTCAATGCCCTCTGGCTGGGCCAGGATAGGAGCGAAAGTCAATCTCCTCTTCAGCTCCTCGAAACTCCGTAGGCACGGCTCGGAGATACCAATCTCGTAGACTTCCTCGGCAAGGAAGTGAGTGGACGGACGATAACTGAAAAACCCTCAACAAATCTGTGGTAGTAGCCCGCCAAATCCTAGGAAGCTACGTACCTCCTTAACATTCCTAGGAGGCGGCCAAGATGCTACAGACTCAATATTCGCCGGATCTACCTTGATCCCTTTGGCGGAAATAATGTGACCAAGAAAGGCCACTTCAAACATCCAAAACTCGCGCTTACAGAGCTTAGCGTAGAGCTCTCTATCCTGCAGGACTTGTAGTACGATCCTCAAGTGTCCTGCGTGTTCCTCCTTGTTGCAAGAGTAAACCAGAATATCATCGATGAAGACCACCACGAACTGGCCTAGGAAGTCGATGAAGATGTTCATCAACTCCATGAACACAACGGGTGCATTCGTGAGCCCAAAAGGCATCACTACGAACTCGTAGTGGTCATACCTGGTCCGAAAATGTCATCTTAGCTATGTCCTCAGGTGGTGATATCCGGATCTCAAATCGATTCGCGAAAACACTAAAGCTCCGTGTAGTTGGTCCAAAATATCGTCGATACAGGGCAATGGGTACTTATTCTTGATTGTCACATTGTTTAGCTCTCGGTAGTCAATACATAACCTCATTGATCCGTCTTTCTTCCCGACGAAGAGTACTGGTATGCCCCAAGGAGATACGCTAGGGCGGATGAAGCCTTTCTCAGCTAACTCCTCGAGCTACTTCTTAAGCTCAAGCATCTCGATAGGCGTCATGTGATAGGGAGCCTTCGATATCGGTCTCGTCTCGGGCTCTAACTCAATGCCAAAGTCTACACTCCTCTAGGGAGGCAAACTTGATGGCTCTCCGAACACGTCGCTAAACTCATTCGCTACCAGAATCTCCTCCAGCGCTGAACTCGTACTATCTATCATCATATATCCAGGTATGATATATTTGACAGCTATAAGTTATCAATTGCTTCAAAGGATTATCGAAATCTCGAATCGGCTATCTTCTATTGTCATAGCCAGATATGATATATTCAACGATTGTACTTATGTTTTTAAAAAAAATCACTCTTTCGTACCCATACATACTCGAAATTACTCTATAACCCATCAATCGATTTGAATGCTTGTTAAAGACTAATTATGTACATATGTTGTTGCAAAAATGTTACTGACTAACTATGTATGTACCAAATATGTAAGTGTACATTTGGATAGGGGTTTGATGATACACAAACATATTTTGTGTGTACATATAGCATGTTGTCGATTAGAATATGTACAATAGAACAATATATGTTATAATACAAACTTTTGTTTGTGTTTGCATGTGCATATGTTTGCAGTCACTGGTGATTATGTACATATGTTGTTGCAAAAATGTTATTGACTAACTATATATGTACATATGTTTGCAGTCTCTGGCGATTATGTACATATCTTGCTGCGAAAGTCTTACCAGGATTGATTCAATATCGTCGGCATGGATGAACGCAAGTTCGATTAACAACTGTCTATTACGAAAATTCCAAAAAGGACGAACAAAAGGAAGATATTCTGATTTCCTTAATAAATGGAGAGCGAAAGATATTTACTTTCCCGTTTTGTAATAATTATTTGATTAATAAATGAAGAGAGAAAGATATTCTGATTTCCTTATTATCCTTTTTTTTGTTTGAATAAATATTTTTTATATAATCTGGAGATGTCTATTTCGTACACATTTTTAACTTGGGGTCATTTGTATGCTCATGATTACAAAACCTACTTACTCCCACATTTTACTTAACTTCGCTTCTCCACTAACCAATCGAAGCGGAACAACAAGGTCTCTGACTTCCCTCTCAATTTCTCCTCCTCCGTGCAATTAAATCTAATAACGCTGAAATAGGCAAAAACATCAAATACTAGAAGCTACGGAGACTATTCTCCGCCAAATCCCTAATTGATAGATCCACTTCCACAAACACCGATTATGCCTCCCTTGTTAAATCGGAAAACATATTGACGATTGTTACTTGAGGAATCGGATTAATTATAGTTGTGAGAGCATATCCAAGTCTGCGATGCGAATCTCAAATTGAAGTATGTGAAAGCGATCAACGTTGAAGAACATACTCCTCTGTTGCATCTGATTTCTCTGCTTATATGTTTAGAGAATTGGATTTGAATGTAGCGATGAATATGAGTGGGAACATATGGAGAAGTGTATGTAAATGAATTGGTTTAGTGTGTTGGTTGTTTGTAGAAAGAGAAAAATAAAAGTATAGTTTAAAAAATAGATGGAGAAATGTATGTGTATAAGTCGTAGTTTAAACTATGACTTATATACTTTTAGAAAAAAGAAAAGTAAATCGTAGTTTATAACTGCTGTTTAAGTACAACTTTTTTTCTAAAAGAAAAAAAGGAAGTCGTAGCATAGAACTATAGGTGTGTTGTACCCTAACTTCCTTCCTATATGCCAAATTAGTTTTCGATTATGCCTATTATACGAAATATTTCTGTTTTTGATTAATTTAGAAAAAAAACTCAAATTATATCACTAAAAAATAAATTAATTAAATCACAATGAACTTAAACCATAAAAATATACAACATGTAAAAATACATGTTCAATAGACGTTTAAATAAATTACTTTTGATTGCTCTTAGTGGCCTAACTTGTCATATCATCATTTATAACATATTTTATTGGCTTTATAATTATATATTATTGTTAATATATTGATAAAAGTATCTACAATATAGTAGATGTGTACAAATCTGGATCGACCCGTCCAGAAACAAACATGGATATGGACATCAGGTTTGGCCTGTTCAAATTAGGTTATATATATATATATATATATATATTGAGTGTCACGTGCTCTAGTTTTTTATTTAGTTTGTTTTGAGTATTTTGACGACTTATACTCGTTTACTATGATGCACGGACACCTCAAGAAGGCGGAGTGTCCCATGTCCTACCGTGTTGGACATGAGGACACGGTTTGGATGTAGGACATGGCAAGGACACGGCACGGACATGGAATGTATCCGGTCAAGACACGGTCAATGAAAATTTTCCTATTTTTAAGGCTAAAAAAAATTAAAGAAAAATTAATTTACCGTAATATTTCTTCTTTCTCCCTTTTTTTATACTAAACCTAGCCCTCATATGACCATTACAAGATTGTGGTTTCCGGAAGCAGGACACTAGTCATCATGTTCTTATTCTTATTCTCCGACGAACCTTCTTCTACTTCTTCTGATTTACAACTTTTTATATTTTTCCGTGCTTAATTATATTTTCGGTTCTTGTTGATTTGCAAATTGGATTGTTCGTTTTTCAATTTTGAAACTAAGTAAGTTTATTTCTATGTTTTGTTAGACTGAAAATGTTTGTTTCTAAACTTTTGCTTCGGTATTTTTGTTGTCATGTTAATGTTTTTTTATCTACTCATATATCATTGTGTTTTTCATATATATGCATTTCATTATGATATATGAATTCTACATTTCAATAGCTTTAAAATGATATATTATTGTTTTTCATGCCGTGTCCCCGTTTTCTATACTTTTGAGATTTGCCGCTTTCTTGTTTTTTGCCGTGTCCATTTTTTGTGTTCGTGTCCGTGCATCATAGCTCGTTTATAGTAGAAGATTGTAGAGATAGTTTGAGTGCAATTGTACTTGTTGTTTTTCACGTATTAGGATTGCTTTTTTTTTTGCGTGTTGATTGTTATTGAACTTGTTTGTAATGCACTATGCACAATCGATACATACGGGTTGACCCGACAACCCGTCTTCTTTTATATGTGGGTGGATATGGGCAGCGTTGTAGGACCAGACAAGACAACGCCGCCTAGCCCGCACCTTTAGGATAAAATTTTTAGTTACGGTCCGAACTCGGTTTTGTACAGGCCTCTGCTAACAAGTAGTCAAATGAGATGATTAAGTACTCATACATGTTTTATTTCTCCAATACTAACTAGACCCCTAATAATTATTATTAAAAAAAATGAATAGGAGGTTAATAGGATCTTAATTAAGCACTTAAGGATAATTAATAATTATTAATATATTAAATGGGCAAAAAAAAAACCGGTTTTAACAAATAAAAAATATATTAAAAATAAAAAGAAGATTGTGGCAATTTTGAGATTCTTCTCTCTCCTATTAATTATATTTAGTTTTGTTAATTAGGGTAACCAATTATTGGTCTCTCTCCTCCTAATTATAATAAATAAAATATTGTGTCAAATTTAGGATTCAAACTGTGGATGATAGTCCCTCCCTCCCACTCATATACCAACTAGACTAATTAAACTTTGTGTATTCTTTTGATGATACATAATATTAATATACAATTTCAATTACACAATGTTAATATATAATTGACATAACAAATGACGGACTTGTGCAATCAAACCTTGTGTAAATGACGGACTTGTGTAATCAAAACTTGTGTAAATGACAGACTTGTGTAACCAAACCTTGTGTAAATGACAGACTTGTGTAACCAAACCTTGTGTAAATGACATACTTGTGTGCATTACATATTTGTGTGCATTACATAAACAAACGGAACTTGTATAATTGAAAAATGAACAAATGTGTTAACTACATAAATTGACATAACAAATGAAATTGTGTAATTGAAATTTTGTATGAACATTGTGTAATTGAAATTTTGAATTAACATTGTGTAATTAAAATAAGGGTGGGGAGGGAGACTCTATCATCCGGAGTTCAAAATTGCAATGGAGAGTAGAGAGAGAATAATTAATTACCTAAATTAATAAAAATAAATATAATTAATAGGAAAGAGAAACAATTTTTTTTTATTCTTAATATATTTAGCCTAGTCAAATTAGTAATATATATTAATGTAGATTTTAATTTTATGAAGAAATTTGATCGAAGTCGTGTCACTGGAGGCATCTATTTATCCAATGTAAGCATCTTGTGTGAAGCCACGTCAGTGGAGGTATCTCTTATCAAATGTAATGAATCTTATAGATGCTATGAACCCATGTCACTAGAGGTATCTCTTATCCAACGAATTTTCTTTTGTGTTGATAGAATTACAAGAAAAGTCCATATAAATGATTTTTTTCCATAAAAGGATAGCAAGTATAAATTATGTACATACATCGATCTTGCCGTACACCCTTGAATCCCATTTGGAAGGACTTGTTTCGCAAACCTCTTAAGCTTTGTATGTATCCTTCTCTTCTGTTTATCATATTTAATTAATTGTTGTTTACATTAATGTGTTGCGTAAAAGGTTAGAGAAGGCGTCTCCATTCTCCAAGCTTAGGTACGTAATAAAGACCTATATATTTGTGAGTAATGTTTATGTAAATGCAGAGCTTGAGCCAATCGAGTTACATAATGATGCAAATTGTGGCGTTGGGCGTTGCACTTGTGTTGCTGCATTTCCTCTTCTTCAACAGACGTAGTAGTAGTAGTAGTCGTCGGAGGAATGGTTGTTGGGAGCCCAAAGGAAGCATGGGGTGGCCTTTCATCGGCGAGACCATTCCCTTCATGGCACCTCATTCACCTTACTCACTCGGCGACTACTTACAACGCCATTGCTGTAGGTATGGAAAGGTGTTCAAATCGCACATATTTGGATGTCCAACCATAATCTCATGTGATCCCGACCTCAACAACTTCATCCTCCACAACGAGGAGAAGCTCTTCCGCGGAAGCTACCCCAAGGTGATGCACTCCATCCTGGGGCCACTCTCTTTACTTATCGCCACCGGAGACCTTCACCGCAAGCTGCGCAGCCATGTCGTCAGGTTCACCTACTCCGCCAAGTCCAACCCCCTCTATCCCCACTTTGTTCATCACCTATGTCACTCCACCATGCGATCCTGGGAAGCCCTTGACCACCTCCTCTTTCACCACCAATCTAGAAAGGTAACTCTACTCAACTAGCATACATCCATCATCCGTTATTTAATTAATACGGTAATACGTTATACGTACGTGTCTTGGCATGGTTCCCAGTTTTTGTTCAACCTGACGGTGAAGCAAGTGTTGAGCATCGAGCCGGATGATCCAGTGGCCTCTTTGATCTTAGACCACTTCCTTAGTTACATGAAAGGATTCGTGTCGACTCCTTTGCCACTCCCCGGAACCGCCTATTCCAAAGCAGTCAAGGCAAGAGGGGGAATCGTCTCCATTCTGAAGCGCATTATGGAAGAGAGGAGAAGCGCAGAATATACAAAGACGGGGGACTTGTTGGATATCTTGTTGTCGAGCGACAGCAATAGCAACAACAGCGCTGATCAAAGGTTGAGTGATGATGAGATAGTGAGTGTTGTGATGGACTTCCTCCTAGGAGGATACGAGACCACGTCTACGCTTCTCTCCTTGGCTGTCTACTTTGTGGGCAAATCACCGCTCATTCTTCAACACTTGAAGGTTATTTCATTCTGCAATATACATACATACATACATACTCAGGATTAAAGGATTAGGATTAGGAATTGGATATGACATTTGAAGTGAATTTGTGCAGGCTGAACAAGAAGCAATCAAGAAGGGCAAAGGCCCTGGAGAGCCCCTCGACTGGGAAGATTTCAAGAAGATGACCTTCACATCTTACGTAATTATATACAATCATATTATATATATTATGACAGCTTGCTCAATCCTAAACTAAAATTAAAATAAATGACACGTACGTACAGGTGATTTCAGAAACACTAAGATGTGGAAATGTTGTGAAGTTAGTCCATCGTCAGGCTCTTGTTGATGTCGAATACAAAGGCAAGTTTATCTAGATAGATACTCCATTGCCAATCCTAATTTCTTCTTCTTAAGTTGCAAAGGAATATATGACCCTAGCTAGCTAGCTTCATTGAATTCTCCAGGTTACCGCATCCCGGCTGGGTGGAAGGTGTTTCCGATACTAACAGCTCAGCACCTTGACCCTCTCCTCCATGAAAATCCTACTGACTTTAATCCATGGAGGTGGCAAGTAAGCATACACATTGCAACATCATCCATTATATATACATATATACTAACTGAAATATACCTAGGACCCAAAAACGAGCAAGAACGTAAGCCCGTTCGGAGGGGGAGTGCGGTTTTGCCCGGGCTATGAACTTGGGAAACTCCATACCGCATTTTTTCTTCATCATCTCGTCCTCAATTACAGGTACATGCACCAAATGTGTATGTTATGAATCTGGTGGATGTGAGTCTGAGTCATCCTTAATTGGTGTGCAGGTGGAACTTGAAAGAAGACCCTCCACTTGCCTTTCCGTACGTCGACTTTCCAAAAGGATTGCCAATGGAGATTGACTCCATTATCAATTGATCCACCTTCTGTGGGCTGTGCCTATACATACATACTGTACATGCTTCTTGCCCTCTGTGGCTCTTTCATGTAATTACGAGCCAAACTTATATATGACATTGAAATCACCAAAAGTATCTTAACCAATACCCACATGTCAAAACTTGCCCTTGCGATTGTCTCCGCTGATTTACAATTTCTTATTCGAGGAGAATCACTAGTAATATTCATTGTTTCTGTCAACATCTCCTTCCACGTTTTTCATGTCAAAATCTCACTACGTTCAAGTTGGTTGGACAAGGCGAGAGGAAATAATTCAAACATATGGTAATTAGGAAAATCAAATTTGTAACATTTTTTTTAATTCTCTTAATATTGAAACATAAACAAGACTCTAGTTTGACATCATCCACATAACAACTTACAAAAAAGCCGACAGTTTCATCTTCAACACAACGAAATTGATGGTGTGTCACAAGAACATGTCTGGTTTACAATCACTTGCCAGACAAGAAGAAATCACCAGCATACATCTCTTATTCATCATGCAGGTTAGTTGAGATGCAAGTGATGCAATTTCTATGCTTTACGGCTTTGTTTTTCTTCAATGCCAGACTTGGAAAATCTCTTCCGAAGGATTTCTAGGACCTCTTCCATGTTAACATTTTTGAGAGCTAGGAGGACCATTGAATGATAAAGAACATCAGCCATCTCGGAGGCAGCCCTTGTCTGCTCTTCATTTTCCTCTAGTGTTCTGCATAGCTCATCTGCCTCCTCCCTAACATGGATGACTTTATGTCAGAAAATAAAAATACTCAGCAGCCTAGTGTCCTAAATCATAAGTGTTCCAATTCCATGTATGACATGACTCGAATTGGAATCAATTTCATTCCCGGAATATTCCACAATTTTATTCCAACTTAAAATCCAGGTTTCATTCATTCCAACATTTCCCCCCTTATTTCACCCATTCCTATTTGATTTCTAAAGGTACCTGATTTTTGAGCAAAGTAGGCCACTGTCAAGCAATAGTTTCTTCGTCCACGAGGGTTTCCCTTGTGACGTTGATATTTCAGCTTTTCGTTGTGAAATTGTTGATTCTAATGAGTATAAGGTAGTCATGGCTAACTCATTGCCTTCAACCTGGAACCATGGTACAGCAAGTCTATGATATTTAGTAATAATAACCGATAAATGTGGCTACTTTTGGTATAGTAGTGAAGATACCTCCTGTCCAGGAGAATCAAAAACTGAGGTATAATAGCATGTTTCTGCGCCTGTGTGGCACGTCGGTCCATCTGGCTTCCCTAGGTATATCACCTAAAGCAGTTTGTGAGGATATTAGAGAAATGCATTTTACTTAGAAATTAAAAATGATCAGAAAAAAAAAAAAAAAAAAAAGTAAACTCTGCATAAGAAAATACATACAGAGTCACGATCACAATCTAGAAAAACATCATGGACATTGATAAAATTCATAGACGTTTCTCCCTTGGTCCACAATTGAGATCTTGACCGGCTGTAAAATGTTGCCTTGCGGGAAGAAATTGTGGTGCTGAGTGCCTCCCTATTCACAAAGCCTTGCATTAAAATGGCTCCTGTGTCAATGTTTTGAGCTATAGCCACTGCCAACCCTTTATCATCCCACTTGACACTGTCTAATAAGTCTGCAACCTATATTAATCACAACTGCTTAATCATGCAGAAATCTTAAACAAAATAGAGGGGAAGGTTAAACTAAACAAAAGTTAGAATACAGGGTTACAGTAAAAAGACCAATAAATTTATGCAAGAAATCTGAAAACACACCATAAGTATGACTACGTAGCTTTACCATACAAATGTAGCTACGTTGAATAGAATTTCACGGTACAAATAACTATTTATCAAAATGTAGTGTTCACTTCTCAGACATTTGAACTTATTAATACTACGAAGCATATGAGCATATGAGAGCGCTGTGGAAGAAAACTATTCCCTTCAGTACTAATCATCCACAAAATAGAGGGGAAGGTTAAACTAAAAAAGTTAGAATAAAGGGTTACAGTTAAAAGACCAATAAATTTATGCAAGCATATGAGCTGTGGAAGAAAACTATTCCCTTCAGTCCTCCAGGCAATTTTCCACCTACAATGGATGTTAATAATCTAATCATCCACAAGATCTAAAAGGACAAGTGATGCCAGAAGTTGTCCGATATCTTGATAGCTGCATAACTTAATCAAGTACCGAGAGTCGCTTGAAACTAGGATGCATAGTGTTTTAGCTAGCTAGTTGAGTTGGAACGTTTGATTTTGTCAGCATTAGTTGAAATCTTCTTAAGTCAGAGTGTGCTATAATAGTGAGTGGCCCAATGTTGACAGACCCAAGTTTAATTAAGCTCCCTGGTAGGCAGCCAAGGGTTAAAAAAAGGAACCCTACAGGTAATTAAAGATGTTTGAGTATTTACGCTACATAAAGAGTTTTCTTTTAGATTATTCTCCAAGAGCAATAGTGTATGCCTTGCGCGTCAGAGCGAAACCAGGAGAGACAAGCACCATACGCCCATCAGTCCTTTTTCAGCTTGCCAAGAGAGAGTTGATTCAAGCTATTCGAGTACAATCAGTACAAAAAGTTCGCATTATCTTTCATTGGTTGTAATCAAATCAAGGAAAATAATCCCCGTTTTTGTCAGGATTGTATTAGATTCTTAGAAAATGTGCTTGCAATCTTAGTTGGGGGAAATAACAGAACTCGCCTTTTCTCTCTTGTGGTGTTTGGGTATGCTCTATCTTTCACTCAACTTTTGCACCGAATTCTAACCAGGTGGCATTCTCAATCAGAGACAAGCATTAATAACTATCACTAGCAAACACCATAAGGGTGGCAGACAAGCTATTAGTAGGCATTCTAGTTACTGATTGCCAACCAACCAAACGCTTAAACTCTTACTAATTGCTCACACTGCAAAATATGGTCAATCAACTGAGAAACATTACATTTCTAAACATTGACATGACTCTTAACCATAAACTGGTTCTCAATTAAAGTTTTCATAAAACAGATCTACAAAATGATAGCATTTAAAAGATCTCCACACAACCTTCCACTTAAGATAACATCATCCAAGTATACTACTCCACTGCATGCCTAACAGACATAAGTGACACCCCAAAACAAACAAGCACACAGTTTACATCGGTAGTAGATGAAGACTAGTAGGACAGTACAAAAAGGCATGATCAATTTCAGCCCAAGCATACAGTTTAACATCAGTAGTAGATGAAGACTAGTAGGAAAATAAAAAAAATGGTCTATTTAGGCCCTGACCTAACAAGATAGAAACCAGTATAACACCATCCAAAGCATATTTTATTAAAAAAAAAAGGTTAAAAAAAAACAGAAAATAGTGAGTCCTTAAAGCACATACAAAAGCTTATCTTAGAAAAGAAATTAAGAGAACTTTAAAATTTTTCCAAACTATAGAGAGAGACAGGCTAAATAATGGGATTAGGTGAACAATGCAAAAAGGAGCATTGGTACAAAGATTAGCATGAGAAGTACATGGAGTCGTACCCGTGTATCAAGGGAACATGCCCTGATTTGAACATTACTTCTTCTCAAAGTGCAACTTCCTTTGCATTGATAATTTCTTGAAAAGTTTACATAATTCCTTTGATAAACACCAGGGGTATGAAGATACTGGAAGCAAGAAGCTGCCATTTCACAACCAAGAACTGTGGTGTATCTGCTCAATTCCAATCCAAAACAAACCAATATTGAGAGCTCAGTGGGTGAATTTTAGAAAATCGATAGCTAAAAGCTAGAGACGCAGAAGATATTCGTAACTAAACACGATAACACAACAGTTCGATACAAATTAGGATTTGATAAAATAAATAGGCATCAAAGAAGCAAAAAATTAAATGCAAACAATACAAGGCACTGAATTGGAGAACTAACTGGGAAGGTGGTCGGTAGAGGAGAGTCGACGAATGTGCAGCGACAATTTGCGGATGAAGGAGAGTTGGATGTGTGCCTGCGAATGAGTAAATGATTGTGGTGATGCTTCTCGCCGGAGAAAGATCGTTCCTGATCAGCAATATGGGTTCGCCGGCGATTGAATTATGGGAGCTCAAGGCGGCGAAGAAGGATAGCTAGGTTGGGGGTTGCTATCAGTGAAACTGTAAGGAGAAATTTTGTTTTGGGGAAATGCATAAATACACCCTTTATTTGCACCTTTTTTCTCAACGAAGCACATAATATAAAAGTATTTGCAGAAAGCTGCACTTTATTTGCACAAGTTTGCAAACTTACCCATTTATAAATAATAAAGAAAAAATTGGTAATATGAGGCTCCCAATCCCATATAATGTCATTTGTAAAATGGATTTCTACACTTTTAGCCCTATTTTTAGCCATATAAAAGTGGATTTTAGCCGTGTAGAAAGTTGGAGAAATAAAGTTGACAAGATATTTATTTGCTTTTTGGAGAGATAACCATTTACTTGCTTTTTGAGATGGAACTGTATAGTACTTTGGGTATATAGTATACCCATGTAGTTAGTTCGGTATGTATTTTGGATATGTATTTTTTTTATTAATTGGGTAAGTATGATATTATATATTTTGTTACTCAATTATGATATGTTGTGGGTATGTATTATCTATGTTAATTGGATATGTATTTTACCCAAGTAGTTAATTGGATATGTATTTCTTTGTTGGTTATGATATTTTTTGGGTATGTATTTCTATATTAATTAGGTATGTAGTTTACCCAAGTATTTATTTGGGTATGTATTTTGAGTATGTATTTCTTTATTAATCGAATAAGTATGATATTACATATATACTATTACCCAAATATGATATTTTTCGGGTATGTATCTCTATGTTAATTGAGTATGTAGTTTACCCAACAGTTAACTGGGTATGTATTTATTTGTTGGGTATGATATTTTTTAGTAAGTATTTCTACGTTAATTGGGTATGTATTTTACCCAAATAGGTAATTGAGTATGCTTTTTGGGTATGTATTTATTTATTAATTGGGTATGTAGTTTATCCAAGTAATAATTGGAGTCCGCATTTTTTTTTTGTTAATTGGGTATGGATATATTGTTACTGATACGCCCCCGGATGGCGATGTCATCCGTGTTTCCGGCTAGAAGGACCCGCACATTTTGAAGACATTTATTATTATTTGGCTATTTAATAATAGGTCTTTTTATATTCGGAACTTTAATTCCGGAACTTAATTCCGTGAATTAAATTCCGACCTTTCATATTTTAGGCATTTCGTTTACCGGAACTTAATTCTGACTTTTAATTCCGTCATTTATGTTTTGACATTTGGTTAGCCCCCATCCACTATATAAGTATGGCTTGGCTCATTTGTAAAGGCATGTCTAAGTTGAATCCAAGTGTTGAGAAGGAAAATCCTCTTACTTGGAATAGGCATCACTTCTCCTTCAATCCTCTTAAAAGTTCTTATCTTGGATCTAGTCTTTGATCCAAAACTTTCAAACACGAGGATCCTTTTGAAGGATCAACCAAACGCTTCCGCCATCCAAATTCTAAGTTTGATCCAATTCAAATGATCAAGAAGAAGTAGTTGAAGTTTCTCCTCGATCTAGATTGCCCGTATTTCTATCATTGGTATCAGAGTTCGGGATCGAGGTCAAGTTTCTTTACAAATTTTTTTTTTCTTGATCAAATTTATTCAGTGTTTTTTGAAGATCTTCAAGTGTTCTTCGGTGTTCTTCGAAGATCTTCAAGTGTTCTTCAGTGTTCTTCAAAGATCTTCAAGTGTTCTTCGGTGTTATTCGAAGATCTTCAAGTGTTCTTCATCGTTCATCATGTTCTATGATGATGATGATAAGTTTGATTTGTATGGAGAGTGGTTGCCTTCTCCACAAGAACTAAAACTCAAGGCGGCCAAACAAACCTCCCGGAGGTACCGACGGAGACAATATTTTGAGGATGAGGAGTGGTTGCTTCCTTCGGACCCACCACGGCCGACTTATTCCATAGAAGGGCACCAACGGTATCCACACCGACAAGCTTATCTGGAGGATACCTATAGCGCCCCAAGACGGCGTGCTAATCATGAACACGTTGTCAACTTTGTTTCCCAACGGCGTGCTCAAGTTGATGACATTGCCCCCAAAGATGACTATGTTGTGTTCAAGGAAACAAATGATGCTCTAAAGCGTGAGATTCAGATTTTAAGGGCACAACTTCTTGCCCACACGACGTCCATGCAACAAGATGAACCTCAAGCGGTTTCACAACCACGGTGTGAGTTGGTGGTCCAACCGTTGTGTGACAAAGTTGAAGTCGAGGAAGATGTCGTCATTCAAACTTGTGCCCCGGTTATTCCAATTCATTTGGTCAATCCGTTACATGAAAAGTTCTTTGAAGATGACAAAGATGAGGCCATTTTTGAGAGTGAAAAAGAAGTCAACCCCGACAACGGAACCATTTCGTTGATGGAAAACCAATTTGAGCCGGCCGAGTCGATGTTTTTCTTTACTATGCCCACTCACTTACCTCCCGGCTTGCCGTTCTATCTTTTCAGCATGGCCTCAACGTTGCCCATCAAGGTTCTTGACGGCATGATAGACAAACTCCACAGCACCGCCACCTTGAGGGATTACATATTCAACAAACGCTGCAAAGCCACAATGTTGAAGGACTACAAGTCCAAGCCGCCCGACAATGTGCATTCGGTGTTGATTTTCAAGGGTCTTGTTCCTCAAGTGACTCCTTTCTTTTTTGATGGTGAAACGAGAATGTTTCACATTTAAGAGGAGGAGAATGATACGCCCCCGGATGACATCGCCATCCGTGTTTCCGGCTAGAAGGACCCGCACATTTTGAAGACAGTTATTATGATTTCGGCTATTTAATAATAAGTCTTTTTATATTCGGAACTTTAATTCCAGAACTTAATTCCGTGAATTAAATTCCGACCTTTCATATTTTAGACTTTTCAATTACCGGAACTTAATTCCGGCTTTTAATTCCGTCATTTATGTTTGGACTCTTTGTATGGCCTCCATCCAATATATAAGAATGGTTTGGCTCATTTGTAAAATCATGTCTAAGTTGAAATCCAAGTCTTGAGAAGGGAAACCCTCTTACTTGGAATAGGCATCACTTCTCCTTCAATCCTCTTAAAGTTCTATCTTGAATCTCGTCTTTGATCCAAGCCATTCAAATTCGAGGATCCTTTTGAAGGATCAACCAAACGCTTCCGCCATCCAAATTCTAAGTTTGATCCAATTCAAACGATCAAGAAGAAGTAGTTGAAGTTTCTCCTCGATCTAGATCGCCCGTATTTCTATCAGTTACCCAAGTATTTAGGATCGTTTGACATATTTCATAGGCTGTGTTTTTGGGTATAAGGTTTGGTTTTGTTGAGTATGATATTTTTTGGGTATGTATGGCTGAAAATTCTCTAAAGAGAGGGAATTGAATTTAAAAAATGAGAGACCAAATGTGTTATTTTGTCCGTATGTCAAAAGCATTTCCCTCTAACAATTGGAAATCATTCTCTCTCATGTCCAATGTAAAAAAGAGTTCTGCAAAAAAGAAGAATTAGGTAAGATTTGTATTTTTTTGGATTTTTCTTCTTGGTGCCGTCAAGGTTTGTACTTTTCCTCTTGATACCCACTAAATTTCAAAATTCCTCTTGGTGCCTTCAAGGTTCCATTTGTTTTCTCTCTATACTCATTCTTAATATATTACATTAAACTAAATTATAAAATAATAAAAAATCAAAAAAATAAATTTAAAATAGATTATGACCTCATTAAATTTAATTAATAAATTTATAATAGAAATATTTATATATATATTTTGAAATAAATATATTTTTATTTTTGAATGAAAATATTTTTTTTACTTTATACTTTCGATTAAATATATATATATATATATATATATATATATATAATTAAATAAAAAACATTTTTTTGAAATTTTATTAAGTGTCTAGAGAATTAAAATATAATAAAATTTTATTTATTTTGAATTTAAATTTTATATAATTTATATTAATTCGAAAATTTTAAAAAAATTATGTTTTTTTTTAATTTTAAGATTATGGAAAAGTATATTGTAAAAAATAATAAATTAACACATAAAAATAATATTGTTACTTTCAAATTAAAATAAATTATAGAAAACTAACTTAAAAAAAACTATATGTTTAATTTTCTGGACTCTTAAAAAAATTAAAAATGTTTTTATTTATTTTAGTTAAAAAATAAAACTTATCTTTATTATACTTTACTTTTTTTTAATTAGAAAAATATATTTTAAAAAAATACTATTATTATAAATTTATTAGTTTAAAATTTAATGAGGTCATAATCTATTTTAAATTTATTTTTCTGGTATTTTTTATTATTTTATAACTTTTTTTAATGTAATATATTAAGAATGGGTATAAAGAGGAAACAAATGGAACCATGAGGACACTAAGAGAAATTTTAAAACTTAGTGGATACCAAGATAATAAGTCCAAACCTTGATGGCACCAAGAGGAAAAATCCTACTTTTTCTAATGAAATAATATATTGCTTAGAGACCTCATTTTGCAATCAAACAACATAGGGGCCCAAAATACCAACCTTTTGGCTCTAATGACCCTTTTTACCAATTTTGTCAGGTGTGGTCCATTGACTGTTTCATACAACAAGTGAAATGGTCCGGACAGTTTGCACAACTCTACTATCGGACTCAAAATTTTCAAGACTCAACTCTCGAAGCATATTTTTCATTTATTTTGTTAAATTATATAGGGAGTTTAGCACCGACCATGACACCTAATTTTGGGTTATAAAATGTCCAACGTGCTAACTTTGAGTTCTGTCGGATGACACATGTGCCTAGATTGTGCGTCGGTGCTCAGATGCTCAAAAATTTCAAAACTAACTCTTTGCACCTATTTTTTTTTCGAAATAATAAATTTTTGTACATGGCGTTGGGCGACAACACCCTAATTTCGGGCTATAACATCGCCCAACACCCTAACTTTGAGTGTTGTTGGATGGCACCGACTAGATTGAGCGTTGACGCTGAAATATTTCAAAACTCGACACTATGTGCTTGTTACTTTTTTTTTCTAAAATATCACCGGCGCCAACCCTAACGCCCAACACCCTAATTTCTGGCTATAAAATCGTCCAACGTCTTTCACTCAAAGTTTTCAAAAGTCGATTCTCGACACCTATTTTCTTTTTAAAAAACCAAATTCCTAAAGGGCATGGGCGCCAAACTTGATGCTCATCGCCCTAATTACAAGCTATAAACTCGTCCAACGTGAAGAACGGAGTAGAGGATAGAATAAAGATAAAAATATTCTAGAGGGGGGTTGAATAGAGTATGGAAACTTTTCAAAATCGTAGTGTCAAGGATTTGAAATGAATCTCAAGGCTTTGATATCGGCCTTTGAAACTAGTGACGTTAAATCTATCTCAAGGCCTTGAAATGTATCTCAAGGCCTTGAAGTGAATCTTAAGGTCTTGATTTGAACTTGTAAAAATCGTTTGTGACAATTTCAAATAAACAAATAAAATGCAGATATTAAATCAAGATCAACACGCGATATGTTTACGAAGTTCAGCTCTAAATAGCCTACGTTTCCGCCTAGGGTTTCCGACCCATAGGATTCAATTCTCTATTATTCCACTTCCTTAGAGTCCTAGATACAACCTAGAAGAAGTTTCCTTCTTCTCACATTTTGTAGCCTTCCCGCTACTATTTAGTCAACTCAGATCCTAGTGAAACAACAGGTAAATCACACGGTAGTGTATATACTCCGAGTAGAACACTTACGATATATCCAATAACGCTCGTTGTTTTTCTTGTTCTCTCAACTAGAAGAATAGCACGATAACAATGGATGAAAGACATGAAATTAAATCAGCCGGAAGATCGAATGTTGTGGAGAATGACTTTTTGCTTGTAAATGAATGCTTGAATCCTTCACAGCTTGCACCGTCTTTTATAGGTTATAGGGCTTATTTGTTTTGGCCGTTTCAAGATTGAATTTCATCCCACGAAATCCGCACATATCTTCAACAAAATATTTACACAATCTACAACAAAATCTGCACATAATCTTCAAATTTATCCCACCAACTCTGCACATATCTTTGGTTGTTTGAAGTTTGTTTGCTTCCCACAAAATTTGCACAAGTATAAGAAACACAACCCTATATATATATATATATATATATATATATATAGAGGGTGTGGTTCCCATGAGAACAATCTTATTGTGTATGATGAGAACAATCTCACACCGTCGGATGGTGAGTATTAAAGATCGAAATTTAGGGTAGATATCATAATTAATAATAACTACGAATAATAATAACTACGAATAATTCATTCAACCAACAATAACTACGAATAATAGAGAGAGAGAGGATCAAGTAAGAACAAGAGTTACGGTAAGAAATAGGAACAAATGTGTGCCACACGATTAAACAAAATCAACGTCCATGATTCAATTGTACTTTTGCATAATAATTATTCCGTTTTTATATTAAGATCCGTAATATATGTTGTTACCATATTAATATCAAAATATTTTGCTACCATAATGATGAGTATACTCGTTTTATGAATTACTATACACATTTTACCGACGACATCGTCGTCTGAAATTCCAACGATCCAAGAACATGGATGAAATTGAATGTATGTGTCCTTTAATCCCTTTTATTCGTGCATGAATTTTATTCAATCGTGTTCCAATCACATGTTTAATATATTTTTGATATTGTTTATTATAGTCGTACCATTATCGTCGTCCGATGTTCCAACCGCCATGGATGGTGGTGAAGGTATATGTCTAGTTTTTTTTTAATTGTGCATATTTTTTATTCAACTTCGTTCATTCTATTTCATTAATATAATCTAATCGTGCTTATATAAAAAACATAAAAATATTTATATTCATGCTTGCGTGCTTACCTGCGTGTTTAAATACTAGTGCTTGTGTGATTAACTACTAGTGTTTGCTTAAATATTAATGCGTGCTTGAATACTAGTGCTTGTGTGATTCTTTGAATTAGTCGTGCTGCCGTTATTTATTTGTACAAATGTGATTATTTTTTTTACGAGGATAGCCGAAAATCAAACTTTAAATTTGGAGCAGATGAAGTCGAGAATTGTCGACGAGGATAAAGTTCATAACGACAACGACGAGTATAATGCTGAAAAAAATGTCGACTATACCATGATAATTGGGGAAGATATAACTAAATCATGGATTTCCATGGTCGATGACCACGATAAGCCCAAAATCGGTATGATATTTGCTAATGTTGAAGAGGGATACATCTTTATGAAAGATATGCTGATTTATCTAGGTTTGTTAGTCGTTTGAGTTCCCGGAAAGTAGTTGGTGATACATTAAGGATATGTTGGGTAGTATGCAGTAGAGAAGGTGTTAAGAATAGCTCGAACACAACCGGCCTAAGATCACGGGTTTCAAATAGAGTGCAATGCAAAGCACACATCGTGTTTATATTAGTGGGCGAAGGAAAGTATGAGGTATATGATTTTTGTTGAGCAACATACATTGCCTTGTGAGTAGAAACTCCAAAATGTTTACAATAGCAAACCGTAAAATCAATGTACTACATCAAAAGATGTTGTTAAATTGCTTTCGGGTGAAAATGAGTGCAACAAAAACTTATAGATTGTACAAGGAGATGGTTGGTGGATATTCGAATATTGGTGCTACTTTGGTTGACTTTAAGAATGCTAGGAGAGACTTGATGGCATTTATTTCCTGTTCCGATGCTCAAATGGTGATTGACCGTTTTTTTCAAAAACAAGAGACAACTTCAGGATTCAGATTTGAATATGCATTGGATGATAAGGAACAATTGAACAAGTTATCTGGGCTGATCCTATAGGCAAGAACAACTACAACGTATATGGTGATGTCGTATCGTTTGATGCTACGTACGGTTCAAAAAGGTAATTTTTATTTCATATTCAGACCATTTAAAATTTATATTTTTTATAGGCTAACGCAACATCTATTCCTTTATTTATTTTATATGTGTCTAATGCTATATATATATATATATATATATATATATATATATATATATAGAATTATACTCTCATGTAAACAACTCCTATAGTGTACAATGAGAATAAATCTAATCCGTAAGATTAGAATAATAGATGGTCAAGATTAACCATAATAAATAGGGGGGAAAAATAAAAATAAAATAAATTAGAATGAGAGTGGGGAATTGATTGCACGTGAAAATCAATTTTTACCCAATTTGCTTAATTATTGTATATAAAAAGATTTGTTACCTTATATGGCCCTAAAATCTCTCATTCAAATCTTTCATCATCGCTCAATAACCGATTATTTGTGAAACGACTCCAATGGTGAGCAAGGGCGATTCAACGATGATTAGGCACCGTCGTCTCCATACCAGATTATACCGGCCGGTTTTCTTCACAGATCCGGACTTGAACTCGCCATGGCTCTACCTCGAATGCCTCAAGTGCCCTTCCAACATTCCTTCAGTCTCGTGCATCGCGACTCAACCGTCTATGAGAGCAATGCCGTCTCACTCACCATCAATTTCGCTCGAGATTATTCAAAAATCTCGTTTTCCTTCATCCTTGCAGTCTCGTGTCAATATTACATCATTACCATCAACAATCTTGTTGTATGACTCCAAATTTGTCATCATTGCAGACCAACCGGAATCCATGGTTGTCTCCATCCTCAACAGTACAAGAGAAGCATATGCTATTTGATTTGTATTCACTGTTTATTGAGTTTTTATTCGTTGATGTATGTTAATTGTAACACCCCGAATCCGCGAGACTCGGGATGCTACGGGTTGGGACCTCACAATGGGTCCCGACCCTTAGCTTGACAACAATTTCACCGGATCTTGCAACAAGGCACAAATAAAGGCAAAACCGAAATTCATTTTAATGCAATGACATGAACCCCCAAAGAAAACAACGAAAGACTTCAGCCGAGATACAACGCTAAAGGCAACCGCCATACACGCGACATACATAATACCCTAAACAATACATAAAACAACCCCCGAAACCCATCCTAAAATGTACGGACCCCGGCTGCCCACTCTTCCGGATCTCTCGGCCGCGCCCCTAACCTGCAAGGCAACTACAACAATATCGGTATAAAACCGTTAGCTAGCATTCAAGGCATTAGAATCATGGTATTGGCACACACACACACATAAGGCATCATAAACACACAACATGTTTCAAAACACACAATCCGGTTTATTATCTTTTTATTATTAGGTCATATCCCGTTCTAATTCAACTTCTTTTGTGACACGAAAATCTTAAAGATCTCGCCCTTGTCCCCTTTCACCATACGGGTTTGTACTTGATGCGGATCAGCATCACCCGATGGGCTGGTCGCAAGGCACCTCCCAGTCATCCCCATTTTGGACTGGACAAGCGGTCACCGCTCGTTATCATACACTTGGGCCAAATATAACCATATAAAGTCGGTGGTCCTATTACCGGTTTAGATGTTATAACATAAGCAATAAACACACACATAAACAATAACACACACCACCAAACACGCATTGAAACTAATACAGAGAATACGAGCTAAGTAAGTCCGGAGACTTACCTCATCCCAAAGATAATCCCGCTAACCACCGCTCTCAACTTCCCGTAGGAAGGCACTCAACGCCTGGTCAAAACAAGGCACACAATCAACATCTCTCTCACATGCTAAAAGTCCTTAGACTTCTAGTCCCAATGATCTCGCAAGATCATAAACCATAACCATGCTAGGATAGCAAACTCCTACTCCTCACGATCTCACAAGTACATAATCATCACAACACATACTAGGATACTCTTGTCCTAGTCTCCACAATCTCAACAAGATCATACAACCATAATCTCAATCCTCATAAGCTCACAAGATCCACCCAAACACTCAACGCCCTACAATCTTCACAAGTTAACATCCACACCTCAATCCTTATAATGATCATAAATCCTCAAAACTCACCTAAGGTCCAAAGCCACTACTTGGTATTCACTCTAAGTTATGCTAGATTATTCAACCTAACATGATAATAATACTAAACATAACTAAATCAAGGAAGAGAAAACTCACACGACGTCAAGACGGATGTCGAACTTGGACTCGTTAGGCCTTTATCGGGGCGCTTCCGGACCTAAAACCAAAGCTACACAAAATTAGCCTAAACGCTAATTTTGGAAGGAAGATTAACGCATATAAAAATCTAAGGAAGCCCCGCTTTCAAAACAAGGGTAAAAATCGCAAAACATTTTCCGGGGTGATCACAATAGTTTATAAATACGGGTCAAAACCAAAACAACTTTCCGGCAACTAAGAAACTCTCGAACTTGGCCATTTCCCGAAATAAACCATGGGTTAAAACCATGATTATACACAAGACATAAAACATCATGTAAGTAAATACAAGACTAGAACTCGAAGTAAAACCCAAGCTTAAAATCCGCAATTATATTTTCCAGGCAACCTAAACAACATCATAAACCCAAGGTAAAACTCGTTTTCCAAGCCGAGGTTAAACAAAACCGCTCAACAGATTTCCGGGGCAAAATATACAATTTGAGAAACGTGGGTTATATTTGGTAAATTAAACTTCCACCCAAAATCTGTATTTATTTCATCAGGGGCATAAATGCAAACTTCAGAAATTAGGGCCATTACTGCAAATGCAAAACATTGGTTACATTTTGTAATTACACTAAAAATAAGGGGCCACCATTTGAATTTAACAAATAGGGTTTCTTTTAACCAGAAGGGGCAAGAGTGACGCTGGAGGAGAAGACAGCAGCGCCGGAGGCTCCGCTTGGCTCCGGTAGGGCTTGTGCCGGCAGGGGCGGCTTCAATGGCGTCATTCAGGGCGGCAAGGCGTGGCGGCAGTGGCCCCAGGCCGTCGGGGTTCATTGCGACAGGGGAGGGCATGTGAGGGGAGGGAAAACAGGTGGCTTCGGTCTCCGGCTTCGACTGAAATTCCAGAAAGGGTTGCGAAGGGAGGCGACACTGGCGGCTCGAGACGGAGAAGGCGAAGGTGGCGGTTGGTCGATCCCGGCGGCAAGGTAGGTTGTTCTTGTTGTTGCAGGTGAAGAGATAATTGGAGAGATGGTTGCAATTTTCCTCTTCTCGGTGGTCTGGAGTGTCGAGGGCAAGGCTGACGTTTCTCGGAGGTGTGGTTGCCGGTTGCAAAGGGCGAGGCGGTTCGAAGAAGGAGACGAGATGAAGACTGAGTGTGTGAGGGGTGGAGAGAGTGCACAAGGAGAGGGAGAGGGTGGTTGATGTCTTGCTGTGGACGAGGGTGAGAGAATAGAGGGCTGTTTGTGTGTGCTCAGCAGGTAGCGAGGAGTCGGCAAGGGAAGCGAGGGGTCATTGCATCAGGGCTACAGACGAGGGGTCACTGCACAAGGCTGCAGATCTGAGGCGGCAATCGAGGGGTCGGGCTCGGCTCGGAAGACAAGCGGAAAGGAAGAAAAAAAAAAAAAAAGGGAAAAAAAATATCGCAAACGCGCCTAAAAATTGGGGCGTTACATTAATGTATTTAGCAAAATGAGAAGGACATTGATTTTGCTTAGATTAAGATTTAATATGTTTTTGTGGTGCTTGGAACCTTCTTTAATGTGATGAACAAAATTTGTTATTCCATCATATACCTGAATTATTGTACTTTAGTTTTTATTCGACACTAAATGTTGTAAATATTCGGTGGTTATATGTCTTTTATCCGGCGATTTGTGGTGGTTTGTCCGTGTATGTGCGACAAGTTATTGGAAACAATTGAATAACTAAATTTTGCAACGAATATATTATGTCATATCTACTAATATATTTAGTAACACTAACGGATATTTAATAGTACACTAACGAATATTTTAAGTAACATGGACGAATATCTTCGTATACGTATATGTTCGCGAATTGTCCGAAGATTGAAACATTGGTATCTTCAGATTATGAGCGAATATTTTTCACTATGTAAATGAATAATTTATGTAACACTGACTATTAATTTCAGTTATCAATAATCGACTAAAATTTGTTGGACATGAACGAATAATATCGGTACCATGAATGAATTTTTAATAGTATATTGACGAATATTTTCATGAACACATACGAATACTTTTGTACAATATTAACTAGAAGAATGAAGATGATAATTGAATTGATTTAAAAATGTTGTTGATATCAACTATGACGAATGATGAATTGAGAAATAGAAAAAGGCAATATGAATTAACGTTGAAAATCAGATTTGGATTTAAATGTGGAGATTAGAATAATAACAATTAGGGAGAGAATCTCTAACTACCATATTTGACTATAATTAATATGGAGAGTGTAATGCACTCTCTTTAATTGGAGAGTGGAGTAAAATATTCCCTTAAATTTGGTTTAATCAAGACCATTAGATCAAAACAATCCTATGGTTAATGTGTGTTCTCATTGAACACTATAAGAGCTGTTTACATGTGAGCCAAACTCTCTCTCTCTATATATATATATATGTTATTTTACCTTGGATAATGATGAATTGTTGAAGGAGTATTATCGTGTTAATCATCAATTTATATGGTTTACATTCAGTCGTGTGAGTTTCTTATTAGTGTTCATATATGTACTGATTCGTGCTTGCCAATTTAAGTATATTCGTGTGTATAAATATTCGAGCATATAATCATATAATCGTGCTTATATAAAATACATAAAAATATATATATTTGTGCTTGCGTGTTAATCTGCGTGTTTAAATATTAGTGCTTGTTGTATTTAACTACTAGTGCTTGTTTAAATATTAATGCGTGCTTGAATATGCACTAATTAAAGTTCTAAGCTTTATTCCTAATTTTAATCCATAATTAACTATTCATTTATATTAACATTAATTATTATTATGTAATCAGGTTTAGGATGATTTTTACACCATTTTCTAGAGTTGATAATCATGGAAAGTGTGTGACATCTGTTGCTGGGTTGATAATGAAAGAAGATATCTCATCTTACGAATGACATTTCAAAAAATTTATAGATGTGATGGGAGGTGAACCAACATTGTTTATTACAGATCAAGATCCGACAATGAAGGTCGTCGTGAGTCGTCTTTTTATTAGCACAAAACATCGATCTTGTATGTGGCATATAATGAATAAGGTAACACAAAAAGTTGGAGCTAAATTTTTGGATGCAAATCCGGATTTCTTGAAGAAACTAAATGCTATGGTATAGAGTTATGAGACTGAACCTACTGAATTTGAAAAGTGTTGGACATATTTGATGGTACAATTTAATAAGGTTGATGACTCTTGGTTCATCCATTTATTTGAAATAAGGTTTCAATGAATACCGGCGTATTTCCACGATATTTTATTGGGTTCCTTATTGAGGACAACATCTATGTCAGAGTCAACGAACAACTTTTTCGATAGGTTTACTGACAACGATAAAAGTCTAGTAGAGTTTATGATGTTGTTTGACAACCCAATGGACCAACAACGTCACGAACAAGCTAGATTGGATGCAATGGTTGAAAGCATGAAACCTAACTTGAAGACTCAATACCTCTATGAAAAACATTGTTCCGATGTTTACACACTCAACATGTTTGCCAAAATACAAGAAGAAATTGAAGCTGCTTTGTACAATGTCACGTGTAATAGAGTTTTCAATCTTTTGATTATTTACCGGTTTAGAATCCCTTAAGTAATGATACTTGAAGGGAATCCTCTTTTTTGAGTCTTCAACCCAAGAACAGACGGTAAAAACACAAGGGTTTTCGAAAGGGGTTAGAGAAAGCAAATCAATAGAGAACAACGGAAGCAAGAGAAATCAGATAAACATTTTTTAGGGTTTAAAGATCGAGAAGGAAAAACAAGATCTACAAAATCGATCCAAAAACGGGGCTCTAATACCAATTTGATAAAACTCTATTGAAGATTCAAAATAAACCCGATTGGATCTAGAGCGATCCAACCAATCAAAAACACTTTGAACACAAAGATTTGGTGTTGTAGTTCGAGTTAAGCTCTATTCTGCGGGATCTCAGGAGGGGAGAGTCAACTCAATCCACTAGGCAGATTTACAATATGAAACCGGTTACAAGATAGGCAAAAACAACGATCAAAACCAGAACAGATCTAATCAAAGCATTTTTGCTTTGATTAGATCTATTCTGGTTATAAGAAAACGAAGGATATGAGAGAGGTCTGTAAAACCCTTAAAGGTAATCGATATGTGCTTTGGAACCCGATCAATTGGGCCCAAACGCTCTGCATTCAGCCCATCAGCAACTCAACCCACCATGTCCAAGCTTCACCAAACCCGGCCTGACAGTTACAGAACTCTAGCCCGCCCTATATGGTTGACTCGAACCGGGTTTAACACTAAGTCTTAACACAAATAGACTCGTTTTTCTTCACCGGCTTCATCTTAGATATGCCTTCAACAACAGGATTTGATTGAGATTCACTCAATCGCTTTGACATAGAAAGCAATTTAAACTCATTGCATGCTTTCAAAGCATCGAGGAAGAGGAAGGTTCCTGCTTGTGTAATGCCTTTCCAAACCTAATATTTGCTTTCATTGGCCCTTTTGGCCCATTCTTTTATTTCCTTATCAAATACTATCCAAAGTAGGAAAAAATCTTTTCCAATTAAAATTTAACAAAGAGTACAAGACTAACGCCAGCCTAACGGGCACCGATCTCGGGAAAATCCCGCCGAACACATTGTTTCTTTAATATTGGAATGCATATGAAATCAAAAAGGAAAAAAAAAAGCTAAACCAAGGTTCCCCGTCGATCATATTGCTTCATTGATATTGGAATGCATATGAAACCCAAAAAGAAAAAAAACACTAAACCAAGGTTCTCGTGATTTTAAAAATAAATCAAAACGTTAAATTATGTCCAATTTTCTTTCTTTGAATTCATAATCGAACTTATTTTGATCAATCAAAACAAGAGCACTTCTCTTTTGCAAAACCCCTTTGCTTTAATCATTTGTAAACCAACTCGTTTCAATCACTGTTCCCCTTGTAAATCGTACTCTGTAACCATCAAAGTTGTACACAATTTTAAATCACGATATCCGTGTGATGCAAGTTCGTCTTCCCTGATTTGATGCTGTCTTTGGTGGCGTTTCGAGTATTTGTCGAGAAGGGGACGTGGATGTGTGATCGACTCCTGACGGCTCAGTTGTAGTCCAAATCTGAGGTGTTTACAACTGTTCCACAAACTTCCTGCCTGTGCACTTCCTTCGAAGATGAACGATGATGCTCGGCGGACTGGATCATTCTGTTTTCCCTTGAAGATTTCTTTGCTTTCGGGTTTGTATGATGTATTTTTGTAATTTTTTTTTCTCCCTTGTTGTGGTCTTTCATGACGGTTAGTCCTGTAAGAATATTTATAATATATATATTCTATGTGGCAAATGTGTCTAGGTTTAATGTAAAAAGATGAGTCCAATTTCTAGTTTGTAGTTTTAATATAAAGTCGAAACCGTAATGGATCGGTATCGGTTAAAGACGTTAAAATTACGGGATTAATTATAATCCCTCCTTCCTTTCCTAATAATTAACATATACTTATCTCATTAAATAATTTATATATATATATATATATATATATATATATATATATATATAAATATATATTTGTAAGTGACAGTTAGAAAGAATGGGTAAGCGGTTGTTTTCTATCAAAGGAAAACACCAAGTCACGTATGAAAGTACTGTAATGGAACTTCTGCAGAAAAGTACAAAGGTATTGAAAAGTGATTAGAGATAAGTGAAAAGTTTAAACACTAATCTCATCCATTAGAGATTAATCAAAGTGAAGGATTAAGGAAGGAGAAGAAGATACACGCTTACGATCGATTCGGACTCGTTTGATTTGCGATGAAGACTCCCACGGATAAAGGTTAGTCTTCGTTTCATATATGAATTTACGGGTTGATTCATGTATAAGTCTAGATCAATTATAGTGTTTGATTTCCAAACGGAATCGTAAATAATCTAACAATTGGTATCAGAGCGAGGTTTAGACTTTCATGATTCACCATTATCATAGCAATATGCTGTCTGTTTAGAATCCTTTTGTGAGCAAGTTCTGTTTGACAGTAAATTGACAGTAAATTGCTCGGATATTATTAGCATGTGTTGTAAATTATCTCTCTGCAATGTTGAATGAATGAGTGATGATATTCTTTTGAATCATATTTATCTTACTGTTGATGATAATATTCAAAACTGAATTAAGTTTTAGATTAGTATAAGTGTGATTTCATGTAAGGCACTATGCTTTTATTTTTTATAGATCTTTTTGAATGCAATTTTTATGCCCTTTTGGGCTATCTATTTGATTGCATCCAATTGTGATATGTAATGCATACACACTGGCAGTGATTAATTTATTAAAGTGCCGTTTATTTGATTAAATTATATCATTAGCATTTGAATGTAAAGAGTCTTATTATGTGCAACCTGGAGTACTCGAATGATATTTATATGACTCATCAATTTTAAAAGCATGAATGCATCATTACAATACGTAATGGTTATAATAAAGTAATTAAATTTAAATGTTAAAATTATGTATAACTTGTTTGTCACCAAAGTGACCTAGTTGTATTTAAGTTTAACCTTTAAATTTTAGTATATGATCAATTGTTCATGAATAAATGGATGCTATGAAATGATTTGATTGGACAATTAATCTATTGGTTATGATTCTAGGAGATCACCCAAAGGTGGATCATTGAAAATAGTCAATAGTATTAAAGAGCTTAATTATGATACTTAAGTTGAATAGTGTGTATATCCAAAGATAGCATGCTTATTTGATTTATGTATGTCATGATAATCTACTGAATGTATATTTTAGCATCGATGATTGTATGTGTGTTTAAGTATTGCCCAAAGGTTGCTTGAATACATATTTTAAATTTTACATATATGATTTGAATTTGTATTATAGTCAAAGCACTAATAGGTAAGCATGTATAAATTATTGCAGCTTCATCGAATTTCTCTGCATCTGCAAACTCTGTTGTCAAATTCAATGGGCAGAATTATGATGATTGGTCTGAACAAGTCCGATTTACTTTGGGCATTATGTCGTTGGATCTTGCTATACTCATGGATAATATACCAGCAGCCATTACAGAGGATAGCTCCGAAGCTGAAAAGTCTCTTTATGAGGATTGGGAGCGTTCTAACAGGCTGAGTTTGAATCTCATGAGGATGAGTATGACTGAAAGTATTAAGCCATCAATGCCTAAGACAGAGAATGCAAAGGAGTTCTTTCTAAAAGTTAAGGAGTATTCACAGTCGGATTTGGCGGACAAGTCAATTGTAGGAAGCCTTATGAGTGAGCTGACTACGAAGAAGTTTGACTGGTCTCAGCCTATCCATGATCATGTGACGTATATGTCTAATTTGGCAGCAAAGTTAAAGACCTTGGGAATGGACGTTAATGAAACATTCTTGGTCCAATTTATCATTAACTCTCTACCTCTTGAGTTTGGTCAGTTCCAGGTGAACTATAACACCATTAAAGACAAATGGAACTTTCAGGAATTAAAGGCCATGCTTGTTCAAGAGGAAGGGAGATTAAGGAAGATAAAGGATCAAGTTGTCCATTTTACAAGTCATGATGGTGCCAGCAGCAGTAAGGGTAAGTCAGGTAAAAAGGACAGGAGGAACAAGAACCTTTTGAAAGTCAATGAGGGTCATGTTAAGAAGGAAATGAAGTGTTTCTTTTGCAAGAAAACGGGACACTTCAAGAAGGACTGTCCTAGAAGGAAGGCTTGGTTTGAGAAGAAAGGTATACATTATAGTTTTGTTTCCTTTGAATCAAATCTTATAGAAGTGCCTAATAATACTTGGTGGATAGATTCTGGTGCTACTACTCACGTGTCTCATATTAAACAGGGATTCAGTATGATCTGGCCCATAAGAGGAGCTGAACAATATTTGTTCATGGGAAACAGGATGAAGGCAAAGATAGAGGGCATCGGGACTTACAGATTGATCTTAGACACTGGTTGTTATATAGATCTCGAAGGATGTCTTTATGTACCTGAATGTGCTAGAAATCTTGTTTCCATTAGTAGATTGGACAACTTAGGTTTTATTATTAAGTTTGGACATGGTGAATTTTCATTGTACAAACATAATATATTTTATGGTAGTGGTACATTGATTGATTCACTTTACAGGTTTAATCTTGATATTAAATTTTTTGAATCTTTGCTTTATGTTGAAGCTAATGTGGGCATTAAACGTAGTACATCTAATGAAAATTCAGCTTTCTTATGGCATCAAAGATTAGGTCACATATCTAAGGAAAGGTTAATGAGGTTGGTGAAGAATGATATCCTACCTCACTTGGATTTTAGTGACTTAGATGTGTGTATAGAATGCATTAAAGGAAAGCAAACTAAATACACTACAAAGAAAGCCGCCACAAGAAGCACTCAACTTCTTGAGTTAATTCACACCGACATTTGTGGTCCTTTTGACGTTCCTTCATGGAGCGGTGAAAAGTATTTCATCACTTTTATTGATGATTTCTCACGTTATGGATATATTTATCTATTGCATGAAAAGTCTCATTCTATAAATGCCTTAGAGGTATTTGTTACTGAGGTGGAAAGGCAATTAGATAGAAAAATAAAAGTTGTGAGATCCGATAGAGGTGGAGAATTTTATGGGAAATATAATGAAAATGGACAGTGTCTAGGTCCATTTGCAAAGTTCCTTGAAAATAGAGGCATTTGTGCACAATATACAATGCCCGGTACACCTCAGCAAAATGGTGTAGCTGAGAGGCGGAACCGTACATTAATTAATATGGTTAGGAGCATGTTAAGTAATTGTTCTTTGCCCTTATCATTGTGGATACACGCATTAAAGACTGCAACATATTTATTGAACCGGGTTCCTAGTAAGGCAGTTCCTAAGACCCCTTATGAACTGTGGACAGGAAGGAAACCTAGTTTGAGACATCTCCGTGTTTGGGGTTGTCCTGCAGAAGTGAGGGTGTATAATCCACATGAAAAGAAGCTTGATCCAAGAACAGTAAGTGGATTCTTCATTGGCTATCCTGATAAGTCAAAGGGGTATAAATTTTATTGTCCTAACCATAGTACGAGAATCATAGAAACTGGCAATGCTAGGTTCATTGAGAATGGTCAAACTAGTGGTAGTGGTGATCCACGAAAAGTGGACATTCAAGAAATTCAGGTTGAAGATCTTTCACCTGTGGTTTCTTCTGAGGTTGTTGTACCAATTGTCATATCACAGTTACATGACAACTTGGAACAGCAAAATGATGTCCAAAATCCATTAGTTGAAAATGAAATAAATGAACCCGTCATAGTACAAGAAGAGACAAATGAACCACATGAATCATTAAGGCGGTCTACAAGAGAAAGAAGATCTGCCATTCCAGATGATTATGTGGTTTATTCTCTTGAAAGTGAATGTGACTTAAGCATTGATGAAGATCCAGTTTCATTTAAGAAAGCCATGGGAAGTGACAATTCTGAAAATTGGTTAATTGCCATGAAAGAAGAAATAAAATCGATGAGTGACAACCAAGTATGGGATTTAGTTGAGTTGCCTGAGGGTTCCAAGACAGTTGGGTCCAAGTGGGTCTTTAAGACCAAACGGGACTCCAAGGGCAACATTGAAAGGTATAAGGCTAGATTGGTTGCTAAAGGATACACTCAAAAAGATGGCATTGACTACACAGAGACTTTCGCTCCGGTGTCAAAGAAAGACTCTTTGAGAATTGTTTTGGCTTTGGTGGCTCATTATGACCTTGAGCTTCACCAAATGGATGTAAAGACCGCTTTTCTAAATGGAGATTTAGAGGAGGAAGTATATATGGACCAACCTGAGGGGTTCTTGACCACAAACAAAGAACATATGGTGTGTAAGTTGAGAAAATCAATATATGGACTGAAACAAGCTTCCCGACAATGGTATCTTAAGTTTAATGATATCATCACGTCTTATGGTTTTGTAGAGATCACCGTTGATCGGTGTATCTACATAAAGGTCAGTGGGAGTAAAATTGCTATTTTAGTCCTATATGTTGATGATATCTTGCTTGCTGCAAATAACATAGGCATGTTACATGATATAAAGAAATATCTCTCTAAGCACTTTGAAATGAAAGATATGGGTGAGGCATCCTATGTGATTGGAATAGAAATATTTCGGGATAGATCACAAGGATTGTTAGGTTTGTCTCAAAGAGCTTATATCAATAAAGTCTTAGAGAAATATAGAATGGATAAATGCTCTGCAGGGATAGTTCCAATTCAGAAGGGAGATAAGTTTAGTAAACTGCAAGGTCCTAAAAATGAATTGGAACGAAAGGAAATGGAAAATATTCCTTATGCATCAGTGGTTGGGAGTTTGAATTATCTTCAAACATGTACTCGGCCTGACATTAGTTTCGCTGTAGGCATGTTGGGTAGATATCAAAGTAATCCCGGAATGAACCACTGGAAAGCTGCTAAAAAGGTTCTCAGGTACTTGCAAGGCACCAAAGAGCACATGCTTACATATAGGAGATCCGATCATCTAGAGGTCATTGGATATTCAGATTCAGATTTTGCCGGATGTGTGGATAGTAGGAAATCTACGTTCGGATATGTGTTTCAATTAGTGGGAGGAGCTGTTTCATGGAGGTGTGGGAAGCAGTCTATCATTGCTACTTCTACTATGGAGGCTGAGTTTGTGGCATGCTTTGAGGCCACTAACCATGCATTGTGGATGCGGAATTTTATCTCGGGGCTTGGAATTGTTGACAGTATAGCTAGGCCGTTGAGAATTTATTGTGATAACTCTGCAGCCGTGTTCTTTTCGAAGAACGACAAGTATTCTAAGGGTGCTAAGCACATGGAGTTAAAGTACTTGTCAGTTAAAGATGAAGTGAAGAAACATAGAGTGCTTTTTGAGCATATTAGAACGGACATGATGGTTGCTGATCCGTTAACTAAAGGTTTACCACCTAAGACGTTCAATGGCCATGTAGAACGTATGGGTGTTATAGATAAGACCTTGCTATTATAATTATATTTAGCTCATCATATTATAACACTTTGAATTCACTTATTGATATGTTTCTGCTTTATAATACTTGTCATCATCATCGTACTTGTATACAATTATTGTTTTCTGATGACACGTAACTTGAGATTTATAGTGCATCTCAAATTTAAAGCAATATTGATTTTGGATTGATTTGTGATACTTGGAAGGAATCATGTCGTTCAATGACATGTGACCGCCATGATCCAATCGGTTCCGATTCAATTATAGACTATTGATATTTCATGGACTTATATAAGTTTCCGCATTACAGATATTGAATCATTAAGCTGACACACATGCCAAGTGGGAGAATGTAAGAATATTTATAATATATATATTCTATGTGGCAAATGTGTCTAGGTTTAATGTAAAAAGATGAGTCCAATTTCTAGTTTGTAGTTTTAATATAAAGTCGAAACCGTAATGGATCGGTATCGGTTAAAGACGTTAAAATTACGGGATTAATTATAATCCCTCCTTCCTTTCCTAATAATTAACATATACTTATCTCATTAAATAATTTATATATATATATATATATATATATATATATATATATATATATATATATATATATATATATATATATATATATATATATATATATATATATATATATATATATATATTTGTAAGTGACAGTTAGAAAGAATGGGTAAGCGGTTGTTTTCTATCAAAGGAAAACACCAAGTCACGTATGAAAGTACTGTAATGGAACTTCTGCAGAAAAGTACAAAGGTATTGAAAAGTGATTAGAGATAAGTGAAAAGTTTAAACACTAATCTCATCCATTAGAGATTAATCAAAGTGAAGGATTAAGGAAGGAGAAGAAGATACACGCTTACGATCGATTCGGACTCGTTTGATTTGCGATGAAGACTCCCACGGATAAAGGTTAGTCTTCGTTTCATATATGAATTTACGGGTTGATTCATGTATAAGTCTAGATCAATTATAGTGTTTGATTTCCAAACGGAATCGTAAATAATCTAACAAGTCCGTCTGCCGTCTTTTTGGCCTTTTGATCCTATAATCGGCACGCCGTCTATAGGATCGAACCACTTTCCGTTATCAAAAAAAAAAAAAAAAAAAAACATGTAGGTGTACTAGATTGAAACCCTTGCTGTAGGCTACAACTCGACGTAGATAAAAAGGTTGCTTCTTGGGTCCAATGAGCTGAATGGAGCTTAGGTCTCCTGCTCAGCTTGCCAGACTTCCTTCAATGGAGTTCACGAATGAGACAACAACAGCGGTGTGTCACTTGCACCAAACTGAGGTTTACCTCTATCAAATGGAGGTTTATTAACATGTTTGCTTCTGGTAATGTACTCTTACCAGAATGAATTCCGTTTTAATTAGAAATGGAAGTAAAATTGATTGCATGACAAAGTGCAGAAACGGTTAGGCAGTGGCATTATTATAAAGAAAATGCGATGAATAAAATTTGTTTAGGTTGGTTTTAGGGGTGTGAGGGGAGGGGCCTGAGAACATACATCTTGCAGGCGTGGGGGTCCACTGTCGCCGTCAGTTGAGCCGTGAATCGGGGCTGCAGGGTCTTGTGCTGCATTTCAAAACTCTCATTAACCCATTCTTTCTCCTAATGTACTTCAAATCATGCATTATTTAATTACGTACCGCCCAGAGGTCCCTTGCTTCCACAACGCTGTTTGGCGGAATGCCGATATCATCCCACTCGGCAGTGACATTACTAGGGAAACGTCCTCTATTCACAAGTAGCAATGCTACCCTGTACCCCGATATAGGTCCTGCCCATATCTGCCCACGTCGACACCACCATCATTCATTAACATATACCTATACATATATATATATATATAAGAAAGAATGCCTAGTTAGTGAGTGACGTTATCCTACCTCTTGGTCCCCTTCCATCCTAACCTTCTTAGCCTGAATTCCCAGAGCATCTGTCAACATTGCTCAAGATTACTTCAGCATGTCACTTATACATGTATATAGCTCATCTTTGTTTTGGTTACCTTGGTTGACCTCGATTACTTGAGCATTGCCCAAGATTTCCATGTTGTCTTTAGTCATGTTTGTTACATCACATCCGATGATAAGGGGAGCCTAAAATTAATTAACAAAGCTTTATACATCCATTCTCAAGGATTCATTCAATCATTCATTCTGTCTACCTACTTTACCTTTGATATCGCCCAAATGCTAAAGTGCACTATGTATTCATTCTTGGTCATGTGCCCGTTGCCCACCTCAAGCATATCCGGATCTGCCACTTTCATGATCTAAATACCCTAGAATTTTTGTGATAAATAGATAGATAGATAGATTGACATACCGTTCCATCCACCAGGCCTTGCATAATCGGCATACACTTCATTCTGGTCAGCGCGAGAAACCATACTGAAAGACAACCCATCAATACTATGCATTAAAAACCAGTGTCACTTATAAGAACACATCACACCTTTCCCAGTTGTCGCTGATATCATTGGTAGTCCTCCAGCTGTTTCCGACCGGGAACCCCCAAACTGCTGGGTGCATGTCTCCCCTAACCATCCACCATGGATACGCTTATAATCCCCAAACAAAAACATCTTCAACATATACTTTAACTTGTTGCACAACCATACCATTCACAAAGAGAGAGGAAGATGGGGCGTCCAGCACTCATTATTGCACGTGTCATTACAGGATACCTGATTACAGACTCATCAGCTTCTTCAAACCAGTAAACCAGAATGTGGCATTTATGTAGGTGCAGTTGATGGCATGAGAATTTCTACCTTACAGTTGGTTTTATCCCGTTATTGTTACAGTTATCATACTTCAAATAATCAATGCCCTGTTAACAAAATCAATGAGCTTAGGTCATCAATGAATATATGTAACATGTTTTCATTCATACCCATGATGCAAAGGTTTGTGCGTCGTGTTCCTCGTAACCAAGTGACCCCGGCATTTGGCCACTGCAAGTGTGGTGCCTGAAACCACAACTGTTTTTAAGCGTTTATCATCAAAAGACTTGACACTCCCAAACAAACAACTAGTTTACCCTGCATCTGAGTAAATCCCAAGCTTTAGGCCCTTGCTGTGAACATAATCTGCAAGAGCCTTGATCCCCGATGGAAAAGTCGATTTCTTGGCCACAAGAGTACCATTGTGGTCACGGGACAATTCAGCCCAGCAGTCATCTGAATCAAGTTTTCAAAACGGAGGTTACTTAAAGGGGACAGAAAATGTGTAAACTGCAACTCATCAAGTGAATGCATTACCTATGTTAACATACTCATATCCGAGCTTTAAAAGCCCGGTTGAAACCAATGCATCAGCTGTATATGTCATAAGAGTCAAACATCTACATTGGAATATTTTGCTAAGATAAATGTAGGTAAGTAAGGTTTGAGAGATTACTGTTACCAGTTTTTCTGATAAGGTCTTCATTGATGTTGCAACCATAATGGTTCCAACTATTCCATCTGGAAAAAAAGACCAACTCATTCATTCATACGAACTCTACTAGCTTTCAGTTTCAATAATAAGATATTAGTCAAATAAAGAAACAAAAAGATTGGAAATGTATAATACCCCATTTGAGGAGTGAGAGCAAGGCCATTGCTGAGCAAGTATCTTCTGTGGGAAGTTGAATAAGCATGTACTAGAGTGAGCACAGAAAGTAGAAGAAGCATCCATGATTGCAGACCTATTCTTCTCTCCATTGTTTACACCACCAACTCACCAACAAGGTAAAAGACAATGAAACAAATCTTTAGTGAGATAAGGCACTGTCAAATGGCAAAGGCATAAGGGACAAGACATGTGAGTGGACCATACTTGTATATAATATTATATTATACACCATCTTATTGCTGTATTTTCAAATTCTGATGTCTGTCCAAAATCCAAATGAATATCGAGGTAATAAAAATGATGGCTTTATTCAAATATCAAATCTGAAAAGATGAGAAACTCTGTTGTAACAGAAAGTTGCAGGAACCTCAAGTTTCGTGTGATAAGGATATTCAGTGATTCATCTGTGTTTACTATATTGAGTAAATTAAAAACTCTAAAATTAGCACATTTAGTGGTGTATGTGTGTGTACCACCTTGAGTTTCCTGTAAATGATTAGGTGGCAAATAATTAGACCTACCAATCCACCATTAAAAGATTATGGGACTGGGAGTCTTTTGTGGTTTCGTCATTTGGTTCAACAACAAATGAATCTCCATTTCAAAAATAGGAGCTCATACTGAGTGACTTGCCGTGCCCTAAGAGAAGATTCAACTTTTTAACTGACTACACCAATTTAGTTAATTAGATACTTCTCTTTAGGTTTTATCATGTTCAACCCACCCCCACAATTAAAAAATATAATTATTTTTTTGACCACATATTGTCACCAATACAAACATCACAAATCATTGTCCTCCAAATTTGTTGTAAACGACACAAACTGAAAAAAATGACAACGTTTTTTGTTTTTGGTAGTAAAAAAAAATGACAACGTTAATTATAGTTTAGTGACAACCTTAAGCATTTGTGATTACTTGGTGACAACTAGACCTGTACAAAACCGGCCCGGCCCGTCCAACCCGCCCGCCTGCCCAGGAAAAAACATGGGTATGGGCAGCAAGTTTGGTCCGTTTGGGCCTAGCCCGGCCCGGCCCGCATTTTAATGGGACGGGTACAGGTAAACTTTTTGGCCCGTGGGCTAACCCAACCCGGCCCGTATACAGTTTTATACATATAATATTTTTTTATATATATGTATATAATTTATATTGTTTTCAGTGTTAGATATTCTGATTGTTCATTTAGTTTGTTTGGAGTATTTTGACGAGTTATATTCATTTGTACCACAAGATTGTAGGACTAACTTGCCTGTAATGGTACTTACTGTTTTTTTAGGTATTTGGACTTTTTATATTTGTGTGTTAATTGTTATTTAACTTGTTGGTAGTGCACTATGCAAGTATAATTGGATTGAAAGTGTGTATTAAATTGATTATATTACTTATTTTGAACGATAAATTTCGGGAAAAAACACACAAGAAAGTACATATGGGCCATTCGGGCCGGACTGGTAGCCCGCCCGCTATTTACATGGGTGGACATGGATAGCGTTTGTGGCCCGGACAAGCCGGGCCGGGCTGGCCCGGCCGGCACCTTATGGGTAAAGTGTTCAGGTATGACCCGACCCGAGCCCGGATTTGTACAGGTCTAGTGACAACGTTCATTAAAATTTGATGACAACCCCTAAGTTTCGGTGACAATGGTCACAACCCTAGGCCTTCACGACAACTTAGTTAAAGCTTCATGACAAACGTAAGTCCGGCAACGTTAAGTAAAGTTTAACGACAACCTTCGGTCTTGTGAAACTTTAATTAAAATTTAATGACAACTTTAAGCCTTGGTTGTCAACGTTAATTAAAGTTTGCTGACACTCTTAAGCCTTGATAAGTATTCATGACAACAATAATTTAAAATTTATGAAAGCGATGAAAATAAAAACTAACAAAGTATATCTGATTTTAGTTTGCTCAATATAGTAAATTATAACAATCGGGTTTTTGGTACTCTAGTGAGTCACTGTGGTTGTGTCCTGCGACCGTTGAATTTTGCCTACCCGTGGATGCGGTCGCGCCGATACTTCACCACCACGGACGCGGAATCTATCCAGTGAGTTCCTAAGTTAATCTTGTGACTTAGGAGTTGGATTTAGGTATAAGATTCCTCCCTTCTAGTTACGTTATGATCGTATCATGAGTATGCAGAGGGGTGTTCTACAGTCTATGTGGGTTTATTGATCTTGTGATGATCAATAAGAACTAGAATAGGGAACTTCTAGTAGTTGGATGGATAGTGATGTTATTGCCTTGATTTATATTAGGCGGTTGAGAATTCTAGTGCGGATAAGGATTCGTGTGTAGCTAGACTTAGCCTATTATAGGTAAGTCCTTTGGGCTTGGTTGAATGGATTGAGTGGTGTTTGTTGTATGTGTGTATATTATAATAACAGGATTAGTATGACTGGTGATTGTTGGCCCAAGAGTAACGGGTGGTGGCATCATCTGCCCAGCTCTTGAGGGAGACTGAGAGGTTATCCGCGCCTAGCCCATACATGGTATATGGAGAGGGTACTGAACCACTCCTTATGGTATACGGGGAGGTATGCCGAACCACTCCTGTTGGTATACGGGGTCGGAGGTGAAAGTCTTAGACTTCTCATGCCATAAGCATAAATTGGATTTAGAAGTGGATGACCTTAATGAAGATAATAAATGGTTTCCGTGATAGCATGCTATGAGTTTTGTTTCCGCATTGTGTGTCTTTGTGATTTTACTTTTCTTCTAATATGTAGGTTGTTAGCTAACGATTGATCCGGTGTTGTTAGATGCTTTGCGGGATATGGTAGCTGCCGAGTGATCCGGATGGAGTGGCCAGCCAGGATTCTCGTACGATATAGGACGGTTGTTGGTTTATGTTTATCTGCATTTCAGTTATTGACTATAACAGTTTAATTTATGACTTTATTGTTATACTCGGCTGAAAGTCTTTTGTTGGATCATGATATTGCATGTTATTCATTCAGTTTTGGTATTTTTTTACATTTGTGTCTTGTTGTAAGGTCTGATAAAGTTGTTGTTGAGCTAGAGTCGGGACCCATTGTAAAGTCTTAACCCTTAGCACCCCGAGTATGAGATTTCGGGTGTTACATAAATGTTGATGAACCGCCGAATACTTCAAATAATCAAAACTACAAAGGTTCCTCAATCCTTTTTGTTACAATTAACGATCTCACGCAAATGGTAAAATGGTTATATAAGGCAGTTATTGTAACAATGAACATTAATATGACTATTATGATTCTATGAATAAAAAGTAGGCCCCTCTAACTTTTGTGTAAAAAGATTAATTATGAAGAAATAAAAGATTTACCTATCATAACCTTCTTCTCTCTTGCAAATTTTAATTAATTTTTGTAATTTAATTATGGTAATTAGTCTCCATTAGCCGTTAAACAAGGAAAATATGTGTTAACGTGATCTTCAATCCTGAGCATTTTCCTGTTCTTCCTTAATATCGGAAATTTTGTTTATAATATATTCTTCCCTTCCATTCTGCGTCGATTATTGCTACTAATCTATTTGTTCAAATATTGTATGTACAAAGACAAATCTTCATCTCTTCTATGTTGATTATCATAGAATTTTTAGCCGACAACAAATATTCGTCACTTCTGGGTAACCTTCTGTCGACAGATTCAGTGATTTGAACACTTTGTGTAGTTCAACTACTTCAATGGTGTGTAGATTTTAAAGATCTGTCATACATAAGTGTAGTTTTACCGCAAACAAGACGTTGGAATAGATTACATCTTCATATCAAATTCTTTGTAGTGAAAATTGTATAGTTTATGTTCCTAGTTAGTAGTAGATTTTAATTGTGTTTGAAATTTGTGTATGTTAGTCTGAATGTGTACGCTTTAATATTTTGATAAATTTTTCGGTTTTTGTGTTTTGTATCTCCTTATGTAAATGTATTGTTGTTTGTAAGAATATGTGTGTGTTCAGTCAGTGTTGTACATTATGAATATGGTAGTGTATTAATTGAGTTGAATAAATTGTGTACATGATTGTGATGATGTTACTTTATATGAACTACATAATGTTTATTTTACCTTTTTTGATTGTGCAACTGGGAGCCTAAGAAATATATCGAATATATTATGTACATGATTGTTATATTTATTCCTTATTCGATGCTTTTTTTGTGTACATATATGTAGAGTGTTAGATTTACTTTCTGAAGAACCGAATAGGTGAATAATAAGGATATATATATATATATATATATATATATATATATATATATATATATAATATCCGGAATTTTTATTTCCGTTTGATTTCGAATCAAATCGGACTTTGAGCCGTTGACGGTTTTCCATTCTATCTAGCAATTCTTTCTTCACAAATTTTATCATTTTATGTAGAAGCTAATTCACATAAAATGATAAAATTATATCATACTCTAATTCCTATAATTATTTATCATTTTATGTAGAATTTAATTCACATAAAATGATAGAATTATATCAAACCCTAATTCTTATAATTAATCCTTAACAATGACTTTAGACGAGATCATGACAAGGCTGAGACGAGACTGTGACAAAGCTGTGACGAGACCATGACAGAGCTGAGACGAGGTCATGACGAAGCCCGACAACTCTGTGACGAAGTCATGCATGGGCTTGACAAAGCCATGACGAGTTTTTGACAAGTATAGACAAAACTTTCAGCCCACTTCTTCTTACCTTACTTCAGCCCAACCTTTTGCCTATGTTTTCAGCCCACTCCCTTCCTCTTTTATTTAATCTCACCTTTGCCTCCTTGTTCTAGCCCATGCCCTGAAGGATGACAAGCCCAGCAGCTTCGAGCAGCTCTCCTGTAGGAAGCCCAACAGGCCCGCTTGCCTAATGCCAACCCAACTCTGCATCACCTCACGCCAACCCAGCTGCAGCGCCTTGCCTTGCATAACCGGTGAAGATAGAAGTCCAGGAGAACAACCGTTACACTACCAACATCTCTCTTATCCTTCCGCTTCTCTCTCGGTTTCCTTTCCTTACTGAACAACCCATATCCATAGATCTTGCACGTACGCTACCTCCTACCACGTCCAGATTTGGAGAGTGCAGTTGCACAATCTTCCATCCGTGCAAAGGATTCTCCAGAAGACAGCCGTACAGGTAAATGTCGATCTCTCCCCTGTGGTGTGCAAACCACTGCTCTTGACCTTGCTGCATATAGGTTGATCACTGTTGTACTCCCTACAGCCGGAATTAGACAAGGACTCCTTCTCTCGGACCTCTCTCTTCTGCCCTACTGCTACACCACATGATCCACACCCCGCTGTCCCTAAGCCACTGCTGTTGAGCCAAAGCAGCCCAACCTTCACTGCTTATGCTCCTGTCACGAACTGCACCACAGCAACAGCAACAACAAGCACATTGTCACGAGAAACAGCCAGCTTGATGACCAGATTTAGGTATGCTAAACTCATTATTTTTGGCTGATTTTCGGATATGTCATAGACGGTATTGCATAGTAAAGCATACTAAAATTTTAGAGGAATCGGAGTTACGGTTTGAGAGTTATTGTGTTTTGTATATATGTGCTGAGTGTTGGGGAAAACAACAAGTGATGTTGTTTTGTGAGATGGTTTTGAATAAGCTCTTGATCTCCGTTGGGCTTGAATTTTGGATATGATATATTTGACATATTGTTGTAGAACATATTAAAATTTGAGAGGCATCCAGCGAGTGGTTTGGGATTTATGATTTTTCCAAGATCGAGTCGTAAACAGTTTTTCTGTTGTGCTGAAATTCGGTTTTGTGAGATAGTTTTAAATAGGATTTTGATCTCCTTTGCGTCTGAACTTTGGATATATTAGAGATAAGATTTTATAGTACAACATATCAAAATTTGGGATAAATCCAGCGAGTAGTTTAGGAGTTTTGATTTTCAAAGTTAAGACAGTGTGTTGCTTGTTAAGTGTTGTAACCAACTTTAGAAATTTTTGTAGAAGCGATGCTTTAACAGTTTTATTAAATTCTTTCTCCTATGAGTAGATGGGATATCATAGATGATCTAGGGAATTATTTTGGAATTTTTATAAGATTATTCGAATTTTATATTTGAAGCTGTAGTTGGACTTTAGTGACCTTTCGGGTGTAACGCCCCAAATTTTTAGCGCGTTTGAGACAATTGTTTTTTTCCGGATTTATCGATATTTTATAGCTTAAATATTTTTTTACGAGTATTTTTACGTCGTAAATTAAATTAGACGAGTATATATATATATTTATTTATTTCCCATGTTTAAATTATCATATATCACGGAATCAACTGCGAGAATGATTTTTTTTTTTTGTACTTCAAAAGTATAATTTTGCGAGTTTATTTATATATTCGATCCGCATATAATTCCCGTATTTTATTTTACGAAGAAAGTTCGGAAAATCTTTCCGACTCGAAAATTCCGTTCCGAGAGTTTTGGTATCGAATTTAGCTTCTTTTGTTTTTATTCTTTTTCTTACTTCTTCAATTTCTTTTTCCTTTTTTTTTGTCTCCTTCTGTCTTGTCCCTCTTCTGGTTGGTGAGAGGCTGCTACATGCCTTCACGCTTTGGACTCTGAAGACCGACCCCTCGCTTCTGCAGCTCCTGGAAGCTACTGCACAAGGACCTCGCTCTACCTCCCTCTGTCTCGTTCTGCAGTACCAGCCTCAACCCCAGCCTCTCACCTTCTCCTCTACCACAACTCGCAGCCCCTTCTCTCCCTCAACTCTTCTGACCATTTTCATCTCTGTCGCTCATCGGCTAGAACCGCAACCCTTCTATCGATAGCCACGCCTGGAGCAGAACAGATCTCAACGCCTCGCCTTCCACCTCTCGGTTCCCTTCCTTCTCTGTTCTCTACCTCCGTCACCCACCGGAAGGCCCCACCTCACTGTTGATCCAACGGCAGTGCCGTGCCTCCACCTTCGTCGCACCGGAGACCGTATCGACCCCCCTTCTCCCGTCTTACTCTTCTCTGCTCTCTCTCTCTCCTGCCGCTTGGAAGCAGCCCGTGCGGAGCGCCCAGGTGTCGCCACTTCCCCTTCCCGCTGCTGCCTTGCCTCGCCGGATTTCCTACAACTGCTACCCTCCTGTGTCCAGATGAAGCTGCGGCCCCTGCGTAGGTTGCAATTGAGAAATGAGCTTTTTAGGGTTTTGTTTTATAAATTGGGCCCCTCTTCTTATGGTTAATTGCAGAATATACCAACTCTTTTTGTAATTGTAGTTTTTGACCAACTCTCATGGAAATTTAGCAATTATACCCCTGTTGGAATTATTTACAGATTTTGGCCCAAGGTTTTTATTTACGGAATGTATTCCAAGTTTATGGAACTTCATGAGTTGCCCGGAAAATGTTTTTAAGGATTTTCAACCAAAGTTTTATAACGGATTTGATTCTTATAGTTTATATTTGTTATACATTATGACCCATGTGTATATTTATACATCCGGAAAGTATTTAAGTGGTTTTAATATTTGGTTTGAAAACGGGTTTTACCTTAGATTTTATATAAGCTATATATTCCGTACAAATTTAGCGTATAAGCTAAATTTGTTTAGCTTTGGTGTTACGACCGGAAGCGCCCCGATAAAGGACTAACGAGTCCAAGCTCGACATCCATTCTCGACATCCGTATATCGTTTTCCGCCTTTGACCTCGTGTGAGTACCTTTCTTGATCTAATTATGTTTGGTACTAGTATCATGCTAGGATGCATAAAACATATCTTAGAGTGAATGCCAAGTAGTGGCTTGGAACTTTAGGTGAGGATTTAAGGATGTTTTGAACGTTCTAAGGATTGAGGTGTGTATGTTATCATGTGAGCTTTGTTGAGGTTGTGAGTATGCGCTTGTGGAAATTGTGGAGTTAAGATGGTAGTATCCTAGCATGTGGTTATAGTTGAGATCTTGTGAGTTTATGAGGGTTAGAAGTGTATCCTAGATTATGAGAGTGTATGATCTTGTAAGAATATATAGGACTAGAACTCTAAGGACTTTTAGCTTGCGTGAGTGGTTGTTGATTATCGTGCCTTGTCTTGAACAGGCTTTGGTTATATTTCTTCGGAGAGTGATATCGGTTTCGTTTAGCTTTGAGACGAGGTAAGTCCTCGGACTTACTTAGCCGCTTCTATGCCTTATTTGGATGTATATGGTGGTGTGTGTTTATTGCTTTTAAGCATGAAAATGGATTAGGATTTACTTGACCTTATTTATTGGCCCATCGTTACTACTATTATTATTATCGGGCGGTGACATCACCGCTCAGTTTCCCGAGGGAGACTGGGGGGATCTCTGCGACCAGGCCATACACGGTATACGGGCGGGCTTCTTCATCACTCCCTCAAGGTATACGGGTTGGGCGCCGCCACACTCCTGTTGGTTACACGGGGACAGAGGCGAGAGTTATAAGACTCTCGTATCACAGTTGAACGAATGGATTAGATATGGAATAACCTAAAAAGATAATAAGTAACGGATGTGTATGTTTATGATCTTGTTATGTGTTTGTGTTCCTATGTGTGTTTGTGCCATATTATTCTTATAATGCCTAGAATGTGAGCTAACGGTTTTATACCGATTGTTGTAGTTGATGTGCAGGATAGGAAGTGGTCGAGTGATCCGGAGGAGTGGGCAGCCGGGGTTCCGTACATCTTAGGTTGAGTTGGGTTTTGGAGTCCTTGTGTTATTATATATTATGTTGATGTTGTTGTAAGGACGGCTAAAGTCTTTCTTTTCTTTTATTGTCGGGTTTCATAACATTGCATAAAAATGTATTTCGGTTTTGGCCTTTATTTGTGCCTTGTTGCAAGATCCGGTGAAATTGTTGTCAGGCTAAGGGTCGGGACCCATTGTGAGGTCCCAACCCGTAGCGCCCCGAGTCCCGCGGATTCGGGGTGTTACATCGGGAAATAGAAAATGAGTAGTTTTTCTAGTTGTTACCTAAAATCATCCTAGGGAGTAGAATATGGTTAGTTAGCCTCAAATTATAATTTAAGTACATATTCCGAGTTTTTGGAAGTTCCGGGACTAAGGGTAAAATAGTCATTTTACCTTAAATAAACACTGTAATAACTTCTACACATAGAATCGTATATCTTAAGAGTTTTAGACTTATAAGTATCCAGGGAAATGTGTTGACCCACGTGCCTCCTCTGACAGGCAACTGAGTTCTGCACTTACGGATTTAGTGGTGGTTAAGAGAGAGTCGAGATTTGATTCTGGTAAGTCCACGGACTTACTTAGCTGGCTTCTTGTATGAGTGTAATGTGTATGAGTGGTGTTTGTTTGTTATGATAAGCAACGAAAAACCGGATTAGGCCGACTTTATTATTTACGTAATTGACCCAAGTGTATGATAACGGGTCGTGACATCATCTGCCTAGCTCTTGCGAGAGTCTAGGAGGTTCCCTGCGACCAGCCCAGTCCGGTAGACGGTCAGATGCATTAGTACCATTCCGCGTTGGTAAATGGGGACAGGGGCGAGGTTTGGGAATTCCTCGTGTCACAAAATAAGTATCATTAGTAATGACCTATCACCTAGTTAAAGATAATAAAAGGATTGAGTGTTGCATGTTGATTGTGTATGATGTGTGATTATGCTTTTACCTTTATACTTATGCATAGAATGTTAGCTAACAGTTTTATACCGCTTGTAGATGCCTTGCAGGTTAAGACAGTTGTAGAGAGATCCGGAGGGAATGGTCAGCCGGGTCCACGTACTCATTTAGTTGGGGACGGGATGTCTTCTGCTCTTCTTATGTGTCGTTTTGGTACCTTTGATTTGTAAGGCTGATACATATTCTTCATGTATATATTGTTTAAAGTTTTCAAATGTTTTAAATACTTTTGTGCCTTGTTGTAAGATCCAAGTTAAATTGTTGTCAAACGAAGGTCGGGACCCTTTGTGAGGTCCTAACCAGTAGCTCTCCGGGTTCTTAGAATTTGGGGTGTTACAATATGGTATCAGAGCTCTAGGTTGGCAACAATGACACTTGAAATCTTCTGAAAGACCGATTGTATAAAATAACTAGAACCCGAAAGGGGTCTAAATTTTCAAAACGGATTTATGTTTTTACACGCACGCATAGTCGGGTTGTTGGGTTAGTAGTACGTCGGACCACCATCGCTCTCCGTGGATCTCTGCAAGTTGGATCGATAGGAGTTAGTATATAGACTTTTTATGATGTTTATTATTATATGTTATACACATGTGGTGGCTTAGCTTGTTAGTATCCTAAAGGATATTTTATATCCTTTAGTCGTGATATCACGAAGCGATTATCGCCTCATGATAAATCAACTGCAAACTTGAAGAATCTCCAACACGAGGCAATGGAATTGGACTTTGAATTGAGTATTATACTCGGGTAGGCTGCTTGGTGATCCTTACAAATTATCCAAAGAACAATCAGATGAGGAAGAAATCCCTGAGTCGGTTCAGTTAGAAGGAATAGAAGGTCGTACAAGGAACTCGGGCATACGAGGCCGAAAGACGGAATTAGAAGAACTATGCAAGAGACTACTAGAGTGCTGAGTAGAGATAACAATATTGGAACAGGACAAGTAGAATTGAGTACAACCAAGATTACGGAATCAAGGACATTATAATCGAGGTGGATGCCCCATAGACCATTAGGGGCATGAGAAACCAGAAGAGACAAAGTGTCAATCCGGGGGTGAGAATCTAAGGTGCACAGAATGAAGACCTACAATTGAGTATAAAAGGCGGTATTACTACCAATACCAGTGAAGAAATATGAAGTTTCATGAAGGCGGTATTACTACCAATACCAGTGAAGAAATGGGTACGTAAGAACGATCTTGGTGGACTCGAGAAGCGAAGCTAGCCCAAAGGAAGAGGAAGAATGGAAGATAGAACGAACTAAAGAAGTATAAAAGGATTGTGATGAGCGACTGTTTACCTACTAGCTAAGGAAATTTTGACAAATCACAATTTACACGGAAGGGAGACTTACAACTTAATGTAAGAGCAAAGGGTAGACTTCACAAGCCTGGAGACATTTTGTCTTCTTTAAAGATAAGAATTCTAAGAGGAATCACAACGCCAGTATCGAAAGGATCGAAGCCCGTAACATAGTCAATAGAGATTTGGAAGGAAATATTACAAACAACGCCGATTAAGGAACCTGTGCTTGTGAGAATCGTGTGGTGGAATCAAGAGTCCAGGGTAACCCCCATTTATAACAGAGCATAGGTCATCAACACAGAAGGTCCCTGTAAAAGGACTACAATTGGGAGGTAATTAAAAGTCATCGGAACTACAAGACGCTTACCATCTATCGTGGAGTGCTAGGAATAACTTTTGACGGCAGGCGAATGGCACAGTGAGACTTGAGAAAGAGAGTTGTTCCAAAGGAAGCAGAAGAGTGAAAGATAAGACGAACTAAAAGAAGGATAAAAGGATTAATCTAGTAGGTGATGTGCACCAAAAGTTTAATACCAGTAGAGGTATGAAATTGAGATAAGTCAATTATAGACTGACCAATGTCAACCAAGGACGTGCAAGTATTGTTAGGGATTTGACGAGTTATGTGCCGTTAAGAAGAGATATTTGTGAATGTGGATCTATGGAGTAGCTTTACCGACGCCTTAGAGGATTCCCTCGAGTAGGCAACTACAACTTTCTTGGATGAATTAAAGGTATAAAGAAAAAAGTTTTAAGGGTTACTTCTTGGCCAGTTAAGATCAAAATCCGGTCAAGCCAGGGAGTTTGGATCCGTGGTAGAAGAATTAAGAAAGTAAGCGGAAGAAGTTGTTTTTCAATCATTGTTTTATTTTCTTAAGGCAAGTAAAGAAGGTACTTGGTACTTCATCCGTATACGACTCATGGTGTAATTGGAAGAATGAGTTTTGAGGTCAATCATTTTATACTTATAGAAAAGGTCCTTAGGATTAATGAGTGACAACAAGATAATCAGAGTAACGCAGCGGAAGTGTGGTGGGTCCTAACCCACAAACAAGAAGCTCTAGGGTACTGATGGATGTCGTGTCGAGTTTAAGATGGTGATAGTTGGAGAAATGCATTCTAGTTGGAAGAAACGTGAGATAGGCTATGTGAGTGACTGGAAATATTGTACGGAAACTTATGGGCATGTAGAGGTAATAGAAGGAGACTGGTACCCTATTATGGATCCGAGTGAAGAGTGACGGCTTTGCTACATGTTGCCAGACAAGTAGTTTTAGAATTTCATACTAGTGGAATACTCTAGAGTGAGTTTTTTGGATGGATTGAGGAAAGAATTAACGATGTAATAAAAGTATTGTGCATGGCCTGCACTAGAAAGCTCAAAGTGAGTAACTACCATCCCGAGTCGAAGATACATAAGAAAGAGAAGCGACAGGAGCATACTTGCAACCTAGTAACTAGTCTTAAGAAAGCATTCTCGGAATAGATTTTATGTGTAACATTATATCGGAGCAGAGCCTAGTTGCGTTTTGAGTCAGAGGGATATTATCGTTCTGATAACCATGGTAGAGAAAAGAGTGTACTGCTGAAGGTATGTTAACAATTATTGAGTAGTCATGATCAAATAACGGTGTTAGGAGATCACTTTGTGTCTAATACCGTCATTCCGGACGTATTCTAGGTCACTTAAGATCTTAGAAAATGCGGGATAAATCTAAGTTTGAGCAAACGATATATTAGAGATCTGTAAACAATATAATAATGCCAAGTGAACAAAGAGGATGACCACTAGATTTGATTTTTTAGTTGTCTCGAGTGTTAGACCTGAAAAGGGTAACGGTGACGATTCCGTACCTGAGGAACATGATGACTGAGTAATATTAAAAGACAAGACCAAGTGGGTCGTGATACGAAGAGCATTGAGCACTTGGTAAGTGTTGGTGGATGTCCAAGACCTTTGACCTGATTGTATAGACTGAACATTTTCAGAAGGCTCGAAGCAGGTGGTCATAACGAAGGGAAGAAAGTTGAATAGATCATTTTCCGTAGGGTCATCAAAGGATCTAGAATTTCAGTTTTCCACGGAGACTAAGTTTGGGAACTGAGTTCGAGAATTTCAGTTGGAGAGATACCTACCAGACACGAGTTAGGTCATCAGATTAGAGGATTAGACAGTTGAGCCGGATGATACCGGTGAGACATCCGGTAACCACTCTAGAACGTGGTAACATACGCTTGTGATCTAAGTACCTGAAAAGATTTAAGATTTAGTGGTTTTATGAAAATCCGATAAGGCTACCTAAGATTGGAGATAGTAAGAGACGTAACCTTTCAAAGACCCATGTAGCGATAGTTGTAACCTCGGGAGTGACGAGTTAAAGCTTGACCTTGTATGTGTGATATTGTTTGATTGCTTGTTTATTTCATGATTGAGTGCGTAGTCAATGATGTGTGTTTTTGGTAATCTTGATGTGCGGGAAACTTAGATGTGGAAACGACGAGACTTTTGTGTAGTGATCAAACACACCCATTTGGTGCCTTAAAGGCCGATCAGGATTGTCTTACCCTAAGTTTTCGGGACGAAACTTCTATTGAGGGGGATCTGATGTAATGACCAGTTTTTTTTCGTTACGCTTTGATAGGGTTAGAGAAGTTTAGGAAACGAATAAAAATTTAGTGAGACTAGGACAAACCAGTTTATTTATGGAAGTCATTTAATTAAGTACCTTGTCCTAAGTTTCGAGACGAAACTTATTTTAAGGGGGTACTGATGTAATATCCGGAATTTTTATTTCCGTTTAATTCCGAATCAAATCGGACTTTGAGCCGTTGACGGTTTTCCATTCTATCTAGCAATTCTTTCTTCACAAATTTTATCATTTTATGTAGAAGCTAATTCACATAAAATGATAAAATTATATCATGCTCTAATTCCTATAATTATTTATCATTTTATGTAGAATTTAATTCACATAAAATGATAGAATTATATCAAACCCTAATTATTATAATTAATCCTTAACAACGACTTTAGACGAGATCATGACAAGGCTGAGACGAGACTGTGACAAAGGTGTGACGAGACCATGACAGAGCTGAGACGAGGTCATGACGAAGCCCGACAATTCTGTGACGAAGTCATGCATGGGCCTGACAAAGCCATGACGAGTTTTTGACAAGTCTAGACAAAACTTTCAGCCCACTTCTTCTTACCTTACTTCAGCCCAACCTTTTGCCTATGTTTTCAGCCCACTCCCTTCCTCTTTTATTTCATCTCACCTTTGCCTCCTTGTTCCAACCCATGCCCTGAAGGATGACAAGCCCAGCAGCCTCGAGCAGCTCTCCTGTAGGAAGCCCAGCAGGCCCGCTTGCCTAATGCCAACCCAACTCTGCCTCACCTCACACCAACCCAGCTGCAGCGCCTTGCCCTCCATAACCGGTGAAGATAGAAGTCTAGGAGAACAGCCGTTACACTACCAACCTCTCTCTTATCCTTCCGCTTCTCTCTCGGTTTCCTTTCCTTACTGAACAACCCATATCCATAGATCTCGCACGTACGCTACCTCCTACCACGTCCAGATTTGGAGAGTGCAGTTGCGTAATCTTCCCTGCGTGCAAAGGATTCTCCAGAAGACAGCCGTACAGGTAAATGTCGATCTCTCCCCTGTGGTGTGCAAACCACTGCTCTTGACCTTGCTTCATATAGGTTGATCACTGTTGTACTCCCTACAGCCGGAATCAGACAAGGACTCCTTCTCTCGGACCTCTCTCTTCTGTCGACAAAATCACCAAGAGAAGGTCTAATGCCCTACTGCTGCACCATGTGATCCACACCCCGCTGTCCCTAAGCCACTGCTGTTGAGCCAAAGCAGCCCAGCCTTCACTGCTTATGCTCCTGTCACGAACTGCACCACAGCAACAACAACAGCAAGCACATTGTCACGAGAAACAGCCAGCTTGATGACCAGATTTAGGTATGCTAAACTCATTATTTTTGGCTGGTTTTCGGATATGTCATAGACGGTATTGCATAGTAAAGCATACTAAAATTTTAGAGGAATCGGAGTTACGGTTTGAGAGTTATTGTGTTTTGTATATATGTGCTGAGTGTTGGGCAAAACAGCAAGTGATGCTGTTTTGTGAGATGGTTTTGAATAAGCTCTTAATCTCCGTTGGGCTTAAATTTTGGATATGATATAGTTGACATATTTTTGTAGAACATATTAAAATTTGAGAGGCATCCAGCAAGTGGTTTGGGATTTATGATTTTTCCAAAATTGAGTCATAAACAGTTTTTCTATTGTGCTGAAATTCGGTTTTGTGAGATAGTTTTAAATAGGATTTTGATCTCCTTTGCGTCTGTACTTTGGATATATTAGAGATAAGATTTTATAGTACAACATATCAAAATTTGGGATAAATCCAGCGAGTAGTTTAGTAGTTTTGATTTTTCAAAGTTAAGACAGTGTGTTCGTTGTGAAGTGTTGTAACCAACTTTAGAAATTTTTGTAGAAGCGATGCTTTAACAGTTTTAAAAAAATTCTTTCTCCTATGAGTAGATGGGATATCATAGATGATCTAGGGAATTATTTCGGAATTTTTATAAGATTATTCGAATTTTATATTTGAAGCTGTAGTTGGACTTTAGTGACCTTTCGGGAAATAGAAAATGAGTAGTTTTTCTAGTTGTTACCTAAAATCATCCTAGGGAGTAGAATATGGTTAGTTAGCCTCAAATTATAATTTAAGTACATATTCCGAGTTTTTGGAAGTTCCGGGACTAAGGGTAAAATAGTCATTTTACCTTAAATAAACACTGTAATAACTTCTACACATAAAATCGTATATCTTAAGAGTTGTAGACTTATAAGTACCCAGGGAAATGTATTGACCCACGTGCCTCCTCTGACAGGCAACTGAGTTCTGCACTTACGGATTTAGTGGTGGTTAAGAGAGAGTCGAGATTTGATTCTGGTAAGTCCACGGACTTACTTAGCTGGCTTCTTGTATGAGTGTAATGTGTATGAGTGGTGTTTGTTTGTTATGATAAGCAACGAAAAACCGGATTAGGCCGACTTTATTATTTACGTAATTGACCCAAGTGTATGATAACGAGTCGTGACATCATCTGCCTAGCTCTTACGAGAGTCTAGGAGGTTCCCTGCGACCAGCCCAGTCCGGTAGACGGTCAGATGCATTAGTACCATTCCGCGTTGGTAAACAGGGACAAGGGTGAGGTTTGGGAATTCCTCGTGTCACAAAATAAGTATCATTAGTAATGACCTATCACCTAGTTAAAGATAATAAAAGGATTGAGTGTTGCATGTTGATTGTGTATGATGTGTGATTGTGCTTTTACCTTTATACTTATGCATAGAATGTTAGCTAACGGTTTTATACCGCTTGTAGATGCCTTGCAGGTTAAGACAATTGTAGAGAGATCCGGAGGGAATGGTCAGCCGGGTCCACGCACTCATTTAGTTGGGGACGGGATATCTTCTGTTCTTCTTATGTGTCGTTTTGGTGCCTTTGCTTTGTAAGGCTGATACATATTCTTCATGTATATATTGTTTAAAGTTTTCAAATGTTTTAAATACTTTTGTGCCTTGTTGTAAGATCCAAGTTAAATTGTTGTCAAACGAAGGTCGTGACCCATTGTGAGGTCCTAACCAGTAGCTCCCCGGGTTCTTAGAATTTGGGGTGTTACAATATATACACTCTAGAAGAGGGGTTGAATAGAGTATGAGAACTTTTTGCAATATCGTATATCAAGGCTTTGAAACTAATCTCAAGGTCTTGAAGTCGATTTGTGCGCTTAATGACAAAACTGTTTCTCAAGGCTTTGAAGTGGACTTCAAGGCCTTGACTTCAATACCTACTGATAGTTGTTAGTCACAATAAAACGCGATAATAAGTGCGGAATGTAAAAGATCGATGCAATGATATGTTTACGAAGTTCGGCCCTAACATCCTACTCTCCTCCTAGGGTTTCCGACCCTAGGATTCTAACTATCTATTATCTGCTTTTTTTGAGTCCTAGATACCTAGAAGAACTTCCCTTCTTCTCTCAATGTAGCCTCAATGCTACGATCTAGTCAACTCTATTCTAGCAATAATAGCCTAGTTACTTCGGAGAGTAACACACTCGAGTATAACACTATATAGATATGCCAATGGAGCTCTTGTGTTTATCTCACTCTAAGGAAGTCGACTAATGTAAGCTTAAGAGGAAGATAAACTTTTGATCGATGAAGATGTTCTCGTATGATCTCTTGAAAACTTGGTTACTTTCACTTGCAAGCTGTTGTCATTTTCATCTTCCATCGACATCTTCATATATAGTCTTCTATTGATATCTTCTTTTAGCCGTTGTTCCATAGCCGGCGTAACGTCTTTATTTCTCCATAGGATCCGTTGCTTGGTTGAGCGAAATCTTCTCACGTTGTTTGAGAAGTAGCCGTTTCAAGATCTTCATCTTCAAATTTGTTGCAAGTTGTTGAGGATCTTCAAGCCCTAGATCTTCTCTTGAAAGCCGTTGTAGATCTTCTTTTCAAGTCGTTGAAGATCTTCTCTTATCTTCAAACTCATTCAGCCGAGATCTTCTCGTTGGTTGGACGTGAGGGTCCAGACTTTGTTTCTCTCGAATTCATTTATCTCATTTTGCATGGAAATGATCCAATCTGGTTCTTGAAGTGCTTGAACGTAGTTTTTGGGCTCTACAAGAGACACAAACGCAAAAAAGCACACAAACTATTTACCCCAAATCGGGTTTGCACACTTGCTTTTGGATCGGAGATTACGTTCCCTTGTGGATGATATGAAGAATGTTGGAACTTTCTTCTCTTGAAGAGTGGAACAGATTCTGATGATTGAGGCTCAGCTGCTCAACATGAGTTAGGTACCGCTGGAGTAGTGCCCTTGGTTCTTATGTCAAGTCCTTGAAGTTGGGTTTCAAGGCCTTGAAGTTGACTTTCAACAATGTTATTGTTGTTTGTCGTTTCAAGGTCTTGAAGATGCATTTCAAGGTCTCTAGATTATTCTCCGGCATCTTGAACTTGTTCTTGCATGTTCTTTTCTTTAGCCTTAAGGTCTTCTTCTGAATCAGAATTTTGATCTCTGTGTTGATTAAGATTTAGATCTTTCAAACTTTCACTCAAAGTACCATCATTGCTTTCATCAAAAATAACATGAATACTTTCCTCACCAATTTTGGTACGTTTATTGTAAACTCGATACACTTTGTTATTTGAAGGATATATAATGAAAATAGCTTCATCACTACATGCATCAAACTTACCAAGGTTGTCTTTGCCATTATTATGGACAAAGCACGTTCATCCAAAGAGCTTAAAATAGGAAATATTAGGTTTTCGTCCCTTAAAGAGTTTGTAAGGAGTCTTTTTCAAAATACGGCGAATTAAGCATCTATTTAAGATGTAATTAGCCGTGTTAACACCTTCATCCCAAAAATGTTTGGCAAACTATTTTCTAAAAGCATAGTCCTAGATATGTCCTTCAAGGTGCGGTTACGTTCCACAAACCCGTTTTGTTGAGGTGTTCTAGGAATTGAAAAGTTGTGTGAAATACCATATTTTGCACAAAACAAATCAAACTTAAGTTGACCAAACTCTCTACCGTGATCACTTCGAATATAAACAATAAGTAGGTTTTCAAAGTTTACAACTCCTTACAAAGTTTTGAAACTCAAACAAAGCTTCAAAATTTTCCCGTAAGAATGAGATCCATGTAAAACGAGAAAAATCATCCACAATGAAAAGGATGTACTATTTTCCCTTGGGAGATTTGACACGCATAGGACCACATAAATCCATTTGTAAAAGTTCTATGGGTCGAGAAGAACTTACAACCTTCTTTGGTTCAAATGTACCTCTTGTTTGTTTACCTTGTGTACAAGCCTTACATAGTTCATCAACCTTGAAGTTTAATTTGGTAGACTACGTACCAAATCCTTTGAAAGAAGTTTCTTCATTGTATGCATGCTTATGTGACCAAGTCGTCTATGCTAAAGCCTTGGACGAGGCACGTTAATCTTGTTCCTGAAACTTGGTTAGTGCTCATTGTATATACATTGTTGCATCTAGGAGTTGTAAGCATGATATCACCAGATAATTTATCTTGAACTTCACATTTTTCTGAATCAAAGATCACTTTGTTACCTTTGTCACATATTTGGGAGATGCTAAGACGATTATATCTTAAATCGTCAACAAGATAAACATCATCAATAAAGTTAGATGAATTATAACCGATTTTATCAATGCCAATGATGTTACACTTTCCTTTATCACCAAGAGTAATGGTTTCAGATGATTTCTTCTTTAAATCTGAAAATAGTGAGCTTTTTCCACTCATATGTCTTGAGCAACTACTATCTAATATCCACTTATACTCCTTAACCTTGGCGATATCTTACAAAACAACAAACTTCAACCTTTCCGGGTAGACCAAACGACTTAATTTTGGTCCATATTCATGTTCAATCATGTTTGGTGGTCTAGTACCTTTAGGAACCCATATTTGCTTAACTTGTTTCCTTAGACATAGAGGATAAGTGTTTCTAATTATGTAGGGATCATTTCTTCTATATGGGCAAGTTGATTTAACATGTCCCTTTTTACAACAATAGAAACATGTGGGCATATGTGAAATTCCTTTAGCTTAAACAAAAGTGGTAGTCGTTTTTCTTGGAAAATTCACGTGATAGCCAATACCACTCTTGTTAAGAGAGGATTGTTGTTCATCCATCATCCTTTCGAGATTATCTTTCGAACGAGTGAATTGAATAAGTGTAACCTTCTGGTCTCTACACGTCATAGTTGATATAATCTTGATGTAGAGAAGAGAGATTATCCTTAAGAATCGAATTTTCCGATTTCAAGGCCTTGATATTGTCATCAAGGTCTAACTTTTTAGTGTTGAGATTTTCAAATTTCAGATCTAATTCACTTACTCGTTTCTCTTTTTGATAAGCTTTTCTCTTAAAGCACTATCCTAACCCTATGTTCTTTATCGCATATGATGATATCTTTAAGGAATTGTGTAAGTTCTAGAATAGATTGTGACATAATGGTACTTACCACGCCACCAACATAGAGGTTTGGAACCTCTTCTTGATCGGCCATTAAGCATAAGTTTGCTTGATCATTTTCGTCGTCTAACTCATTTGTTGAATCTGAGTCACTCCACGATGCTACCATAGCCTTCTTCTTTCGATCATTCTTCCTAAAGTTATTCCTCTTCTATTATGGAAAATCTTGTTAGTGCTTTAGTTGATGCGGGGATAAGCCGCAATTCCCGATCTAGATTGAAAATCCTTAATTGGAACAATAATCGGGCTGTTCAAAGAATAAATCGGTCGATTTATATAAAGAACAAGTCGATTTTCTTTTAAACTCAGAACACGGATTATTGAACGATATGGAAAGAAAAGAAGATGAATATGGAATGATAAATGATTAATATAGGAAGATAGGACTATTATAAGACTTGCAAAGAACCTTGAACTCGATGGATCAAAACCCTTAACAAAGAATTACCTTTCACCCTTCCTTCTTTAACCTTACACAAACCTTATAGATAAGACAAGCACAAGGAGGGACTAGTTTGACTTGTAGCACCAAACTTCAACAAGATTAACACACACAAGAACAACCTAGCAAAGATTCACAACCTTTCAACCAAATACTCTCCTTTTGATTGAATAGAAATGATAAAATGCAAACTCCGTGAGCAAAGTCACAAGTATCTCACAATAATGTGGAAAATATAATCACAACTACACTATCTAACAATCTCCCCACTAAGGCTATTTATAAGGGAGACTAAACCTACTAAAACTAGAAAAAATATATTTAAAGATAATCTTGTAAAGATATCTTTCAAATATATAAAACTATAAATGTAAAAGATATTATCTATAAAATATGTCCTTTAAAAGATAATCTATAAAAGATATCATTAAAAGATATAAAATATAATTAAAATCTAAAAAGATAAGAATCTAAACTAGATGATTCCCCAAGATAATCTGAGAGTATTAAGGAATTATAACAAAAAAGATAATTGCCAAAATATAGATCTTGTCCGGATCTTCTAGAGACGTTGGAAAGGAAAACCGACTTGAAGATGAAGAGATCGACCGATTTTCCTACATGTGACTAGATTTTCCTACACGTGACTCGATTTTCATGTAACAAGGAAATCGAACGATTTCCTTCATGTTGTGGATCAATTTCTTCATTTCCAACTCCCCTTGATCTTCCTCGATGATGTCTTCTTTTGAATCCTTCTAGCCCTTGACCTAGTGATGGGTCCTTGTATGGAAAGTGTCGCAGATGGTCCCACATCAGACTCCCCTTCTTAAAAAGGATTCGTCCTCGAATCTTCGTCTTGATCATCACTAGTCACCTCGGAATCCAAGTTTTGCAATAAAAAGGATTGTAGTATTCCTTCGCCTGGAGGATCTATGGAGGTTTGTAGAACTCGTGCCTTGAAGACGAGCCGTGCAACACTCAACATCAATGAATCTTGGTCATCAAACATACATCTCAAATGAGATTTTGCTTCAGGAATGGCCAAAACATTTCTTAAGTATTCACATATTGATGTTGATGATGCTAATTGAGAATGAACTGCAATTTCACCCTCTTCCGGTGGTAATTTCCTAAGATCTCCGGGATCCAGCAACATTTTCATGTCCATTTGATCTTCTTTGTCCTTACCTAAACGTTCTGCAAAGACACTTACTCGCTTCCCCAAAGACAACGGTATAAGATCAAAAGAGGTTAAGGAAAATAACTGAATCGAATAGTCATGACAACGGAAAGATAGAAAAGAATGATAATTCCTAACTTTCTTAAGCACATATCGTTCAATGAATTCATCCAAAGACATGAATGATATAACCTGAAAATCCATGTGATTATGCTCAATCTTTAATGGTTCTTGCTCACCCAGAGGAGCCCTTGAAGGTGTTGCATTGGTGGCTGCAGTGGATCGATTTATAGGAAAAATCGAATTATCCCCAGAAAAATCGCCCGATCTAGTGTCAAGAACAAGTCAATTTTCTTCACTGGATTGCTCTTCAACCACTTCTTTGTCCAATGCTCGTTCCTTGCCTCTTTTCTTCTACTTCTCATAGGTCTCAATGATCTGTAGAGGGGTCATAGGCTTTAGTTTCACCCCTTTTCCATTGAAAGTGAACATGTATTTGTTGGTATGACCACCATGTCCTACTTTCCGATCATATTGCCATGGACGACCTAATAAAATATGACAAGCCTGCATAGGTACCACATCATATAAGATTTCATCAGTATAATGTCCTATTGTGATAGTCACCTTAACTTGCTTGTTGACTTTCAAAGTTCCACAATCATTCATCCATGTAAGTTTATAGGGTTTAGGGTGATGAAACGTAGGAAGTTGCAACTTATTAACCATTTCAATGCTAGCAATATTACAGCAGCTACCTCCATCAATGATCATATTACACACCTTTCCCTTAACAAGAAGTATGAAGGATGTTTTCTCGTTGGGTATTTTCACTAAGAGAAAAGTTAACATGCAACGTTCTTCTAGCAATCAAAGATTCTCCATGTTCAAATTCGCAACTCTCATCACTTTCACTAGCACTTTTAGGATCTTCTTCACTTTCATATTCCCCATGTTGATTAATGAATAAAACCTTATTGTTAGGACAATCCTTCTTATAATGACCTCTACGTTGGTATTTAAAATATACAATGTCTCTAGAATGTAAAGTAGAGTTAGAAGTACTCCCTTTAGGGTCCTTTGAAGGCTCATTCAAAGGTTTAGACGTTTGGGAATTGGATGATGAAGCTTTCAAGACTTCTTGGTTGTGGCTTTCACTTTGAGACCCTCTCTGGGAAGAAAATTGGTCCAGAGATCGGCCGATTTTTTCCTGATTGGGTCGATTTCTATTCTGATTCCAATGATTCGTCTCTTGGTTCCTTCCATGGGGCTTCTTTTCCACCCTAATAGCCAAGTGCAGTAAGTTAGTCATATTATCATATGGATATAGATCAATTTCATTAGCTAATGATGGATGTAAAATTCTTAAAAATCGAGCCATAGTAGACTCCTCATCCTCGTGGACATTAGCCTTGATCATCGCCATTTGCATGGAGGTGTAAGTTTCCTCTACGCTGCGGGTATCTTGCTTGAAGTTCTACAACCTTTGCTTTGCTTCTCTAGCTTAATATGAAGATATGAATCTTGCTCTCATCATTGCCTTCACGTGTTCCCAAGTGTGGATCTCCGGCTCTAAAGTCCGTCTCCGTTCTTTGAGAAGGTGATCCCACCAAACTAGGGCATATCCTTGGAATTCCAACGCAGAAAGTTGGACCTTCCTTTGCTCAAAAAAAGTATGGCAAGACCAAATTTTTTCAATTTTAGTCTCCCATTCCATGTAAACGTCCGGATCTACCTTGCCCTCAAAACTTGGAATCTTAACCTTCACCCTTCCCATTCTATCGTTGTCTTGATAAGGTCTATAACGTTCCATGTCTTGTCTTCTCCTAGGTTGCGGATTGTGCCTAGGGTAACCTCTCCACCTCTCGTCATCAACCTCCTCTTTTAGTTCCTGAAATTCATAAACAATATTGGTTGCGTTAGGAACATGGAAATTTGGATTAGGATGAGGTGTACCTGATCCTCGATGACGTCTCAGATCCGGGGCTTGAGGTAGGGGAGGATTTTGTGAGCTTTCTCCCATTCCATAGGAGAAAATCGGGTGAAATTTCGGGTGAAGGTCGATTTTCTGGGTCGGTTTTTCTTCTATAGGACGAGTTTCTAGTTGTTCCATCCGTTCAGTTAATTCCGAGACCATCCTTATGAGTTGGGACAGTTGGTCATTGTTTCCGCGATTATTTAGGTCACCTCGTGGTGATCCTCATGGACTTTTAGACATCCTGCACAAACACACAAAGTAACAACAAACGTGTGATATTAGTGAAAACAAGGGTTTCTTACTTGTCTTCTTTTGCACTCACACTCGTTGTGAATCACAAGCTGGTTTGACGTAGTTGTCTTGGATGGATTAATGATCCCTTACTAATCAATGCACTAGCGTCCATTAGAACTTCCTTGGATGTCTCAAGTAGTTAACTTGTGTTCGGAAGAAAGGTTCTTGTGTTAGAAGTTAGCACAAGGGTTCATGTTGTAGGTCTCTTCACGCAAAGATTCAAGATAGAAAGAAATATTGCAAGTATGACAGAACTAGGATGTTAGAAAGCAAAGAGACTAACTAACACACCCAAAGAAAAGACTCAATGTGTTTAGAGTAGAAATTGTTAAGAGAAAAGAACACAAGAGATTAAGAAGAGAGAAGAACGTACCTTGAGTTGTGAAGTTATTAAAGAGAGATAGCCAAATTTGGGTTTAGGTATGGCTAGATCTCATTGATTGTTTCAAGGTATATACTTGAACTCTTCTATTGTATTACTCTTGCAAAGGGTGCACTTTAATTTTGCAAAGTATGCCTAAAAGATTTCTTCGAATTTTCACAACAATAGCAAAAATCGGGTGAAAAATCGGTCGATCTACTTAAGAACAGGCCGATTTTCTTTGTAAAATTTGACTTTGGGATTCGACGTTCATGAACTTTCTTTTCTTGTTCTTTTTTTTGGTATTGGCGAGGTTTCAAAGGTCAACGGCTGGCTTTTGTTTGGTTGATGGCGTTTCTCCCTTCCAAAACTTACACAAATCAACGCACGTTAAACTCAAATAATCTCACAAAGATGGCGAACAAGAAAAGACTCAACTTTTAAAGACTTATAGAAGACTCAAAAGAATCAAACCTTTTGATGAACATTCGGACTACAATCAATTAGCTCTGATACCATTTTGATGTGGGATAAGCCGCAGTTCCCGATCTAGATTGAAAGTCCTTAACTGGAACAAAAATCAGGTTGTTCTAAGAATAAATCGGCCGATTTATATAAAGAACATGTCGATTTTCTTTGAAACTCAGAAAACGGATTAGTGAACGATATGGAAAGAAAAGAAGATGAATATGGAATGATAAATGATTAATATAGGAAGATAGGACTATTATAAGACTTGCAAAGAACCTTGAACTCGATGAATCAAAACCCTTATTAAAGAATTACCTTTCACCCTTCCTTTTTTAACCTTACACAAGCCTTCTAGATAAGACAAGTACAAGGAGGAACTAGTTTTACTTGTAGCACCAACCTTCAACAAGATTAACACACACAAGAGCAACCTATCAAAGATTCACAACCTTTCAACCAAATACTCTCCTTTTGATTGAATAGAGATAATAAAATGCAAACTCCGTGAGCGAAGTCACAAGTATCTCACAATAATGTGGAAAATACAATCACAACTACACTATCTAACAATCTCCTCCCACTAAGGCTATTTATTAGGGAGACTAAACCTACTAAAATTAGGAAATATATATTTAAAGATAATCTTGCAAAGATATCTTTCAAATATATAAAACTATAAAATCTAAAAGATATGATCTATAAAATATATCCTTTAAAAGATAATCTATAAAAGATATCTTTAAAAGACATAAAATATAAAATCTAAAAAGATAGAATCTAAACTAGATAATTCACCAAGATAATATGAGAGTTTTAAGGAATTATAACAAAAAAGATAATTGCCAAAAGATAGATCTTGGCCGGAACTTCTAGAGACGTCGTAAGGAAAATCGACTTGAAGATGAAGAGATCGACCGATTTTCCTACATGTGACTCGATTTTTCTGTAACAAGGAAATCGACCTATTTCCTTCATGTTGTGGATCAATTTCATCATTTCCAACTCCCGTTGATCTTTCTCGATGATGTCTTCTCTTGGATCCTTTTAGCCCTTGACCTAGTGATGGTTCCTTGTATGGAAAGTGTCAAAGATGGTTTCACATCATAAGTTTTCTTATTAGGGTTAGAAAACTTTCCTTTGGGTTTTGATGATCGTGGATATTCTTTGTTTGCGATTTGCTTCTTCATTTGGAAAATTCTTGCAAGACCTCTTGATATTAAGGCGAATGGATCTTCCTCCCCCTCATCACTCTCTTAATCATTTGATGAAATGTGATCCTTCTTGGATCTTAAAGCAAGATTCTTTGCGTTTGATGGTAGATCTCCATCTTCTTCACCAAGAACCATTTCATGGGTGATTAGCTTTCCAAGTAGGTCGTTGAGAGGTAATATTGTGAGATTCTGAGCTTTTTCAACGACGGTCACTTTTGGTCCCCACTTAGCTTTAGGAAAGCTTCTTAATACTTTCCTTACTTTTTTTTTCATTTGTGAAGACCTTTCCAAGTGAATCAAGATTATTCACAATCTCAGTGAATTGTGTGAATCTCTTTGACCGTCTCGTTTGAAGTCATCTTCAATAATTCATATTGCCCGAGGAAGATGCTTATATTTGTCTCCTTGACTTGTTCCTTCGTACGTAACTATTAACTTGTCCCATATTTCCTTTGCACTCTTGCATGATGATACACAATTGAATTCATTAGCATCCAATCCACAATAGAGCAAGTTCATGGACTTGTGATTCTTTGACACACTATCCAACTCTGTTTGACTAAAGTCAGCTTCTTTCATCTCGACTTGGACTCCTCTAACCATCGTGGCTGGGATTTTTGGACCAGTTATAATAATGCTCCATAGTTCCATGTCGTGATCAACAATGAACATTTGCATTAGTGCTCTCCAATGGGCAAAGTTGTTACCGCAGAAGAGGGGTGGTCGAGATGTGGATCTTCCTTGAGTAAGTTCTCCATCACTTATATAGTTCATGATTAGTCTCACTGATGGTTAAATCAATATACATGAGTCTAGCTTTGATACCAATTGAAGGACCGAATAGGTGAACAATAATGATATAAATACTCTAGAAGGGGGGTTGAATAAAGTATGAGAACATTTCACAATATCATATATCAAGGCTTTGAAACTAATCTCAAGGCCTTGAAGTCGATTTGTGCGCTTAGTGACAAAACTATTTTTCAAGGATTTGAAGTGGATTTCAAGGCCTTGACTTTAAAACCTACAGAAAGTTGTTAGCCACAATAAAACGCGATAATAAGTGCTGAATGTAAAAGATCGACGTAACGATATGTTTACGAAGTTCGGCCCTAACAGCCTACTCTCCGCCTAGGGTTTCCGACCTTAGGATTCTAACTATCTATTATGTGCTTTTTGTGAGTCTTGGGTACAACCTTTAAGAACTTCCCTTCTTCTCTCAATGTAGCCTTAATGCTACTATCTAGTCAACTTTATTCTAACAATAATAATCTAGTTACTTCGCAGAGTAACACACTCGAGTATAAAACTATATAGATATGCCAATGGAGCTCTTGTGTTTATCTCACTCTAAGGAAGTAGACTAATGTAAGTGAAAACTCCACCTTGATTATAATTTGTATTGGTGATGGTGATGGAAGACTTAAACACAAATGAAGTGGTTTAATACACTAACAGTTTATTAATTATATATCGAGTTGCTTGGTTTGGTGGTTTGTGTTAAATGTGTGCAGGTTTTGAAACGCATTTCAAATGACCTTGAAAGGCCTTGAAATCGGATGCAAGGAAAGATGAAGGCCTTGAAGTTCATTACAAAGGATCAGAAGTCAAGACACGCCAAGACTCTTGAACTCTATCAAAAGAAAGCACCTTGAAGGAATTCAAATTCAACAAACTTATCTACCAAGCGCCAAAGAAGATCTTCTAAGAAAGATATGCTCAACAAGAAGATTTGCTTAAAAGAAGATCTCAACCGACCAAGAAAGATTTGATTCAAAAAAGGATCTTGCAACGATCCTCAACCGAAAGCACAAAGATCTTCTCTCAAATGGAATTTAATATCTTCACAACAAATACGAGAAGATTATGGACCAGAGAGATCAACGTGTTTCAAGGAGATGAAGATGGTAGGAAATCCACAATGTCTACCTCATCTCAACCAAGAAGCGACTTTCATGGAGAAGAAGAATCATCTTCAAACGGTCATCTTCCCAACGGCTAGAATACCTCTCCATAGTAGTCTATAAATGAAGATGTTCATTGAAGAATAGAACAACAAGCTTAGACGGAAACATATAAAGTCTTCAAGCGATCCAAAACATCTTCATTCGATCAAACAATTTCTCTTTCTCTCTTTTACTTAAAAGCGTTATCCCCTAGAGAGAGATAAAACTTGAGAGCTCCATTGGTATATCTAAAAAGTGTTATACTAGAGTGTGTGTTACTCTACAAAAGAAATAGGCTATTATAGCAAGGTGAAGAGTTGAAGCTAGATCGTAGCATTGGCTATAGTGAGAGAAGAAGGGGATTTCTTCTAATTTGTATCTAGGACTCTTTGAAGCTGATAATAGATAGTTAGATCCTAAGGCTATATCCTGGGACGGAGAGTAGGCTATTTAGAGCCGAACTTCATAAACATATCCTCGTGTCGATCTTTTACATTCCGCACTTTATCTTGCTTTATTGTGACTAACTTTGTTTTGCAGGTTTACAAAGTCAAGGCCCTTGAAATTAGTTTCAAAGCCCTTGAAATCAAAGTGTGTCACAAAGAGCTTAGATCGAAATCAAGGCCTTTGAAATTGGTTTCAAAGCCTTGAGATAGGTTTTTGCAAAAAGTTCCCATACTCTATTCAACCCTCCTTCTAGAGTACCTTTTATCCTTTTATTCACCTAACGGTTCTTCAATTGGTATCAGAGCTAGACTCACTTATATTGATTTAACCATCAGTGAGACTAATCATGAATCCTGTAGGTGATGGAGGATTTGCTCAAGGAAGATCCTCCTCTCGACCACCACTCTTCTGTGACAACAACTTTGCCCATTGAAGAGCACTCATGCGTATGTTCATTATTGATCAGGACATGGAACTATGGAGCATCATTTAGAATGTCCCCAAAGTCCCGACTGCGACAGTTGAAGGTGTCCCAAGTCCCAAAGAAGGAAGCTGACTTCACACAAGCTGACTTGGACAGTGTGTCAAAGAACTACAAAGCTATGAACTTACTCTACTGCGGTTTAGATGCAAACAAATTCAACCGCATCTCATCATGCAAGAGTGCAATGGAAATATGAGATAAACTTGTTGTCACATACGAAGGAACAAGTCAAGTCAAGGAAACAAAGATTAGCATTTTCCTCAGGCAATATGAGCTATTCAAGATGAATCCAAATGAACCAGTCAAAGAAATGTTCACAAGATTCACTAAGATCGTAAACAACCTGGACTCACTAGGAAAAGTCTTCACAAATGAAGAAAAAGTAAGGAAAGTTCTAAGGAGCTTACCTAAAGAAAAGTGGGGACCAAAGATGACAACCATTGAATTAGCTCAGAATCTCTCAACTCTTCCTCTTGATGACATCCTTGGAAAACTCATCACACACGAAATGGTTCTTGGTGAAGAAGATGAAGAGCTCCCATCCAACACTAAGAATCTGGCATTAAAATCAAGGAAGGACGAGTTACCATCAGAAGAGGAAGACAATGATGATGATGATGAAGAAGATGCAACTGCTATGATCTCTAAGGGTCTCACGAGAATTCTCAAGATAAAGAAACAATCTGCAAACAATAGAGAATATCCACGAACATCAAAACCCCGAGGTAAGTTTTCTAACTCTAACAAGAAAACTAGAGTGCTGACTTGTTTTGAATGTGGTGAAACAAATCATCTCAATAAGGACTGTCCACAAAAGAAGAGGACCAACTTCAAGAAAAATAATCGAAAGAATAAAGCTATGGTAGCTTCATGGAGTGATTCAAAATCCTCAAATGAATCAGAAGACGAAAAAGAACAAGAAAACCTATGCCTTATGGCCGATCATGAAGAAGATTCAAATCTCTACGTTGATAATATGGTAAGTACTATCATGTTTCAACCTAAATCTGACCTAAAACATTTCCTTATTGACATTATTATATGTGACAAGGAACATACAATAATGATAAATTCTCTAAAAGAAAAGCTTCTTGAACAAGAAAAACAACTAAGTGATATGTCTCTGGAGATTGAAAATCTTAACACAAAGAAGGTAGACCTTGATGACATATCAATGCGTTGGAATTGGAAGATGCGATTTTCAAGGACAACCTCTCCTCTCTTCATCGAAGCTATATCGATCTAGAGAAAGAGAAAGTTGATCTAACTTTGACGTGTCAAGACCAAAAGGCTACACTTGTTAAATTTACTCGTTCAAAAGCTAATCTTGAAAGAATGATGGGTGAACAACAATTCTCACTTAACAAAAATGGTATAGGTTATCATAGGAGCTTTCGTAGAAAACCCACCACAACTTTTGTCAAGGCTAAAGGAAGTATTCATATGCCCACTTGTTTCTACTGTTGTAAAAAGGGTCATGTAAAATATACATGTCCATATAGAAGAAATGACCCTTATATTATTAGAAACAATTATCCTCTATGTTTAAGGAAACATGTCAAACAAATTTGGGTTCCTAAAGGTACTAGACCACCAAACATGATCGAACCTAAATATGGACCAAAATATGCCATTTGGTCGACCTGGAAAGGTTGATGTTTGCTGTTTTGCAGGATATAACCAAGGTAAATGAGCATAAATGGATATTAGATAGTGGTTTCTCAAGGCACATGAGTGGAAAAAGTTCACTATTCTCAGATTTAAAGAAGCAATCATTTGGAACAATTACGCTTGATGATAAAGGAAAGTGTGACATTATTGACATAGGTAAAATATGTTATAATTCATCTAACTTCATTGATGATGTATATCTTGTTGACGGTTTGAAGTATAATCTACTTAGCATCTCTCAAATATGTGATAAAGGCAACAAAGTATTGTTTGATTCAAAAAAATAAGTTCAAGACAAAACGACGGGTGACATTGTGCTTACTGCTCCTAGATGTAACAATGTTTATTCTATGAGTACTAACCAAGTTTCAAGACTAAGCTAAAATGTTTGAAGGCCTTGTCTGATGATCCAAGGCTTTGGCATAGAAGACTTGGTCACGTATGTATGCATACAATGCAGAAGCTACTTTCAAAAGATTTGGTACGTGGCTTGCCAAACCTTAATTTCAAGGTAGATGAACTATGTAAAGCTTGTACACAAGGTAAACAAACAAGAAGTTCATTCAAACCTAAGAAAGTTATAAGTTCTTCTCGACCCATTGAACTCTTACATATAGATCTTTGTGGACCTATGCGGGTCAAATCTCCCAAAGGAAAGTAGTACATCATTGTTATTGTGGATGATTTCTTTGTTTTACACGGCTTTCTTTCCTATGAGAAAATTCTGAAGCATTGTTTGAGTTATCAAAATTGTGTAAGGAGTTACAAACCTTGAAAAACCTACCAATCATTTCTATAAGAAGTGATCATGGTAGAGAATTTGATCAACTAAAGTTTGATTTGTTTTGTGCAAAATATGGTATTTCACATAACTTTTCAGCTCCTAGAACTCCTCAACAGAATGGAGTTGTGGAACGTAAGAACCGCACTCTTGACGATATGTCTAGGACTATGCTTTCAGAAAACAGTTTGCCAAAAAGTTTTTGGGCTGAAGCAGTAAACACTCCTAATTATAATTTTAATAGATGTTTAATTTGCCCCATTTTGAAAAAGACTCCTTATGAACTATTTACAGGAAGAAAACCTAGTATTTCATATTTCAAACCCTTTGGATGTACTTGCATTGTTCATAACAATGGAAAAGATAATCTTGGGATATTTGATGCACGTAGTGATGAAGCTATATTCATTGGATATGCTTCAAATAACAAAGCTTATCGTGTTTATAACAAATGTACCAAAATTGTTGAGGAAAGTATTCATGTTATTTTTGATGAAAGTAATGATGGTACTTTGAGTGAAAGTTTTGCAGATCTTAATCTGAATCAACAAGAAGATCACAATTCGGATGAAGATGAAGATCCTAAATATCAAGAAAAGAATATGCAAGAAAAGATTCAAGATGCCGGAGAAAACCCTCAAGACCTTGAAACACATCTTCAAGACCTTGAAATAGAAAACTGCGATGTCAGAACTCCGCTTCAAGGGCTTGAAACCCAACTTCAAGGCCTTGAGATAGGATCCAAGGGCAATACATCAACAGTACCTGAATCAACTAAATCATATGAGCCTCAACCTTCAGGATATGTTTCATCTTACAAACGAAGGAAACTTCAACACTCTTCGTATCATCCACAAGAGAATGTGATCTCAGATCCAAACACAAGACTTCAAACTCGATCTAAAGTAAACAACCTATGTGCATTTTCTGCGTTCGTGTCTCTAATTGAGCCAAAGAATTATGTTCAAGCTCTTCAAGAACCCGACTAGATCATTTCCATGCAAAATGAACTAAATGAGTTTGAGAGAAACAAGGTTTGGACTCTTACTACAAGACCAAAACATCAATCCGTCATTGGCACGAAATGGGTTTTTTGAAATAAGTTGGATGAAAGTGGCAAAGTCATACGAAATAAAGCACGACTTGTAGCACAAGGCTATAACCAAGAAGAAGGTATTGATTATGAAGAGACTTTTTCTCCGGTTGCCAGCTTAGAAGTCATACGTATGCTACTTGCATTTGCATCTTGCATGAGTATAAAACTATTTTAAATGGATGTAAAAATGTGCTTTCCTAAACGGCTTCTTAGAAGAAGAAGTCTACGTTGCTCAACCTCCTGGTTTTGAAAATGATGAATTTCCTGATCATGTATTTAAACTGGACAAGGCTCTTTATGGTCTTAAGCAAGTCCCTCGAGCTTGGTATGAAAGATTCTCCAAGTTTCTTCTCAAAAACAAATTCAAAAGAGGTTTGATTGATATAGACATGGGTCCGATTTGAACTAAACCGCCAAACCGGCGGTTTAACCGCCGGTTTGGTGATTTTTTTATTTAAAAAAAGGTCTAGTTTTTCAAGTTTTTATTTCTTTATATTTTTTATAAACCGGTAAACCGCCGACCAAACCGGCGGTTTAGGTTAAACCTAAACCGCCGGTTTGGATTTTTACGGTTTAGGTTAAACCTAAACCGCCGGTTCGCAAACCTAAGCCGTAGGTTTAGGTTTGCGACCCATGTCTTGATTGATAAAACTTTATGTATCAAAACAGAGGCAACGATATATTAGTAATACAAATCTATGTTGATGATATATTATTCGGTGCTACTAATGATTGCCTATGCAAGAAATATTCAGATATCATGTGCACGGAATTTAAAATGAGCTTAATGGGTGAGCTAAATTTCTTTCTTGGACTTCAAGTTACACAAGCAAAGAAAGGAATTTTTCTTAATCAAAGCAAGTATACCAAGGACTTGCTTAAGAAGTATAAGATGGCTCTATCTAAGGTCGCAAAGACTCCTATGAGTTCGATACTTTCGCTTGACCATGACAAAGATGGCAAAAGTGTAGTACAAAAGGAGTATCGAGGTATGATCGGTTCATTGTTGTATTTAACCGCTATTTGACCTGACATTATGTTTAGTGTGTGCATGTGTGCAAGATTTCAAGCTGATCCTAAAGAGTCACACTTGATAGTTGTGAAAAGAATTTTTCGGTATCTCAATTGCACTAAGGATCTAGGGTTATGGTACCCACGTCAAAGCTCGTTTCACCTCGTTGGCTATTCAGATTAGGGGTGAGCAAAAATATCCGATCCGGCCAATCCGAAGATCCGACCCGGAAAAATCCGAATCCGAAGATATCCGACAATTCGTGATCCGAGTCCGATCCGATCGGGGCATATTTTTTGGATCATCGGATCAGATACGGATCGGGGTTTAGAGAAAAAGGTTGGATCGGATTGGATATATCCGACTAGTCTAATAATAAATGTCCGGATAGGATACCCAGATAGGATCTTCAGATCGGATATCCGTCCGGATAAAACTGTCAGATATCCGGGTGTTCTCGGATCGGATTCGGATCAGACTTTTTAAAGTTTGTAGGATCGGATATCCGAGCCTTCAGATCAGATCGGATTGGATATCCGGAGATGCTCACCCCTAATTCAGATGTAGACTTTGCAGGTTATAAGGTCGATAGGAAGAGCACTTCTAGATGTTGCCAATGCTTAGGGTCATCCCTAATCAGTTGGCACTCCAAGAAGCAAAACTCTGTCGCCCTATCCACAGCTAAAGCCGAATATATAGCCGCGGGAGCCTGTTGTGCACAAATTCTATGGATAGCTTAACAACTTCGTGATCTTGGCTTTTATTTGAACGGTATTCCTATAAAATGTGATAATACTAGTGCTATTTCAATTACTAAAAATCTTGTGCAGCATTCAAGGACTAAGCATATCGATGTAAGGCATCACTTCATAAGTGATCATGTTGAGAAAGGTGATGTTTCGATCTCTTTTATATCAACTAACTTGCAGCTTGCAGATATCTTTACCAAGCTCCTACCTGAAGATCAATTCAATTTTATTAGATTAGAGCTGGGTATGTTGAACAAGGAAGCACAAACATAAGTATCATTAGTAAGAGTGAATGACTTAAATGAAGATAATAAATGGATTGTTTGAAAGCATGATGAGTGTTTATTATTTTATGTGTGTGTGTGCTATTATTATTTTCCTAATGTTTAGATAACTAGCTAATGGTTGTTTTGTTGTGTTTTTAGATTTGCCGCACGTTAGAACAACAACTGAGTGATCCGGAAGTAGTGGTCAGCCGGGTCTCCGTACTCCTTAGAGTGGGGATTTGGGTTGTTGCTTTGTGGTTCTTTTCCTCTTGTTAATACAATTAGTCTTTTCCGTCGTTCCTTAATGTGATCCACACGTTGCCGACAGCCTTGAAAATTACATTCTAAACGTCTTTCATAACTTGATATTCCGCCTCTGGCGACTCGGCAATGGGGACTTAACCTTGACCTCTCGCGACTAGAGGTCCACCAACTTGTTCATGACTTACGATTATTGGAGATAGAGGTGGTCTACCTCTTCCCCGTCCTATAGCAGATGTTGCTCTAGTCTGATCCATCAGCGATAATATCATAGCTACATAAAAGGCTATATAATGCCATATTTAGAGATATATATAATACTTAATCCAACATACATGCATATCAACACATAATGCATATATTTATTTATATATATACTGTCGAGATCCTGAAAAGAGTGATGGCTTCCCGTACACACTATCCCAAAACAAATGTACACTTTTCAAAACCAAAATCCTTTTGAAAAGTCAAACCCCTTTCGGGTTTTGTTTATTTTATCAATTCGAACTTTATAGCAGATTGCAAGTGTCATTGTTTTCAACCTAAGACTCTGATACCAACTTTGTAACAACCCGAATCCGCGGGACTCAAGGCGTCATTAGGCTAGGATCTCACAGTGGATCCTGACCCTAGCCTGACAACTAGTTCACTGGATCTTATAAAAATGCACAGATAGATTAAACCAAAACATCAAACTGTATAAATATATATAACAAATGTTTACAAAAGTGCCGCTGAGTACAAAACAACAATCCATACATATACAAAATATCCCGTAATCCCTCGCATCATCCTAGTGTACGGAAGCCCTCAGTGGATCACCCATCTAGCTCACTCTGCAGTCCTCCTAACCTAAACATCATCTACAACACGGTATAAACCGTTAGCTAACCATTCATATATAAGACAATGCATAAGCACAAACACAAGTCATGGAATCATAAACACATAATCATGCTATCACACATTTACCAGTTTAATTATCTTTATAACGTCATAAACTCAAGGTATATATATATATAGTATAGATCCTATGAGAACAGGCTTATCGTGTAATCATGAGAACAGATTCGAAATTATTATTAGTTTTGTTACGAAGGTGTCATATCGTTTAATGTATTATTCGTAGTTATTGTTGGTTGAGTGGATTATTCGTAGTTATTGTTGGATTCCTAATTATTATTATTCGTAATTATTAATAATTATGATATCTACTTTAAATCTCAACCCTTAATACTCACCATCCAACGGTGTACGATTGTTCTCATGTATACACGTTAGGGGTGTTCTCATGGAAACCACACCCTATATATATATAGTTGAAAGTATGTGGCACGAGGAATATATCATCCTCGCCTCTGGTACCATATCCATCTGGAGTAGTATCAGCACACTTCCAGTGTACCCTAAGGGAGTGGTGAAGTGTCCATCCCGTATACCAATACTAGCCTGACCACAGAGAACCTCCCAGACTCCTTACAGGATGAAATGGAAAGGTTATCTCAACCACTGCAAGGGGTCTATCCAATAACACATTGGTCGGTAATACTCAACATCGCATGCTATAAAGCATATAACAAACACCACTCATGCATACATCTAATATAAGAATGGTAGCTAAGTAAGTCCTACGGACTTACCTCAACCACGATCAACTCCGATCAACTCCGATCAGGAGGATAGCACTGCCTAATAAAAAGGCATAAAGAGATATCAAATCTTCTATCAATCAAAGGGGTCACACCTATAAGCCTCACAACCAACTAAACCTCAATATCTCAACATAACTCACAATTCCTCAAATCTCAAGGTAGCATCTAATCAGCATTCCTCAATATCAATTCTAATCCTAATTTAATTAATTAACCTTTAATTAATTAATTAAGGATTTTTCCGTTTGATACCCCTGAGATTTTGGCTTTTCCGGATGGTGCCCAAAGTTTTTTACGTTTCCGTTTGGTACCCCCCGAGTTTTTGGCTTTTCCTGATGGTGCCCAAAGTTTTTCACGTTTCCGCTTGATACCCCTGAGGTTTCGGTTTTTCCGTTCCGTACCCTTAATTCTTATTTTGTTTAAAATAACGTTTTTTTATTAAATTTATTAAAAAAAATATAATAACAATTTTATATTATAAATTTCGAATACAAGTATATTTTATTTTATTTTATTTTCGATGGGAGACAAAGTATATTTTTACTAAACAAACTTAATCAAATATTATTAAATTATGATATTTCTTAAAATATAAGATTGTTACATATTATTTAATGATTTTTAATATATTTATTACTATTTGATTAAATTTAGAAAAATATACAAAATAAACAAAATGTCATGTTTTAATATGTAAGGGGTACTTTTCTGTACCATATAATTGTACATGAGTTTGACAATTATTAATTTTGTATAAAAATTTATACAAAAATATAAGTTTTTTATTATTTTATGTAATATATAAGATTAATTTGTATAAAACATAATAAACTTCTCATGTTTTGATGCAAAATATGATAAAATATTAAATAATAATAAATATATTAAAAATTATAAAATAATATGTAAGAATATTATATTTTAAAAAATGTCATAATTTATTAATATTTGATTAAATTTGTTTAACTAAAATATACTTGTCTCCCACCAAAAAAAATAAAATATACTTATATGCGAAATTTATAATATAGAATTGTTATTATATTATATATATATTTTTTTATAAATTTGATAAAAGCAATGTTATTTTAGACAAAAAAAAGAAAGAAATAAGGGTACCGAACGGAAAAACTGAAACCTCAAGCGCACCAAGCGGAAACGTTAAAAACTTTGGGCACCATCCGAAAAAGCCAAAAACTCGGGGGTACCAAACGGAAACGTAAAAAACTTTGGGCACCACCCGAAAAAACCAAAAACTCAGGGGTACCAAACGGAAAAATTCATTAATTAAATTTTGCCAAAATAACGTTTTGCCCGCAGACAATTTCTAAATCCACCTGTCATCAGATTTCATCAAACAAACAACCCATAACCACCATAATAATATAACGACCATAATGGAATTTCCAATTATCCATTTTGACAAGTCTAAGGTCAATTTAGGTCAAATCGCAGTACGGAAAATGAATAAATTCATAACTTATTCGTTACTAACCTGATTGACGATCTAAAAGAAGGTTCAAAATCACAACAACGCAGGCTACGCATGGAAAACATCAAATTCACCGGAATTTGAGCGACGGAACCGTCCTGGTGACATATATGCTTGACCAGATCTTTATATGCTCGGAAATGCAGAAACTCGGTGCTGATATGAAGAGAATGAAGAGAGGAATCCAGAAACTCAAACGGAACTGAAATCAAATTAGAAACGGAAAGTAGATCTGATTTTGAAGGTTGAGAGAAATGAGAGCTTTTACGAGAAAACGTGAAAGGAAATGAATTAATAAACGATTTTCCGCTATTTATAGCGAAGACGATAATTATCCTTTAACCGATCCAAAGGCGGGTTGAACCCCCTTCTCCAAACTTGTCAAAATTGGAATAATAAATCTAGAATATTGTAGGGATAATTATTCCACAACTGCCTCAAAAAACGTGTATTTTTAAGCCGTCTTTCTTAGCCGTTAAGAAATGAAATAGCGACTCTTTTGGCCGTTTTGGCTTTCCAAGTTATTTCATATCTAGGACAAGTCCGATGTCCGAATCATTTCTCTCAACTGCATTTTTATTAATTGGAGCTCCCAAATGCTCCAAATAACACCGGAGGGTAAATATAATTACCCGGGGGAAAAAGTGAAAATTCCCCATAAGCCCAAAATTACGCCATGAACATAACGGTGAGACTCATACTCATCACTTACACAATCTTCATGAGTTATGGGTCAATTACTATCAATGATTAAGTTAATCAACATCAATTAGACTTCGGAAATCCTAGCTATTACACTAACCACGTTACATTCTTGTAAAAAACATCTTGATTCATTTTGCAATTGTAGGAAAAGGAGCGATGGTGATTGAGAACGCTCTGTTAAACTTATGGCTATTGGTCATTTCATATGTGTTGAGTTTGAATGTCATTATATAGGTTAGGACACATACAAGAGAGTTATACGCATTCCTTTGAGTGATCATGAAATTATAAGATTTGACTTGTTCATATTACTAAGATATGTGTGATGGTGATTTTGGTTTCTTGAGCTTGCTTTTTGTAACACCCCAAATCCGCTGGACTCGGGGTGCTACTGGGCTAGGATCTCACAGTGGATCCTGACCCTAGTCTGACAACAAGTTCACTAGATTTTATAACAAGGCACAAATAGATTAAATCCAAAACAACGAACTGTATAAATATATATAACCAAAGGTTTACAAAACACTATTGAGTACAAAACAGCAACACATAACCATACATATACAAAACATCCAAAAATCCCTCACACAATCTAGTGTATGGAAGCCCTCAACGGATCACCTATCTGGTTCACTCTGCAGTCCTCCTATCCAACAGAATATCTACAACACGGTATAAACTGCTAGCTAACAGAAATGAATAAGAATGAAAGCAATAGAACATATAACACCTCAACACATCACAATATGAAATGCCACACACATAACCTTTTATTATCTTTAATTACATTATTCCATTACTAATTCAACTTCTTTTGTGGCACGAGAAGCCTTTAGAACCTCGCCACTTCCCCCTTTAACCCAGGTGTTGCATGGGGAGCTACGTCCCCCTTGAGCTACTGTCTTCTGAGCACCTTCTCCACTCTCGATAAGCTTTGAAAAGTGGTCACCGCCCGGTTATAATGTACTTGGGACAATTACGTATATATGATAGTCATCATTGTCCGGTTTAGGTTATAAATGCATCAATCACATGCACACACACACTACCATCACAAAACACTCAATCCACATTTGCTCGCTAAGTAAGTCCTACAGACAAGAAAACTCGTAACTTGTACCACGTCACAACTTCCCCTCGAGGAAATGATCAATGTCTGCATAAGCAAGGCATACACAATATCAATCTCTTTCAAGGCTAGGAGACTCGTCTCCTACACCCCATAACCATAACCAAGCTATAACTCGTATCTAAACCTCGGATCCTCAACACATACACAAATGCCAAAGGCATATTCCCACATATATCTCCTCAAGCTCATCATGAACTACTCTAGCCTAGCTATACTCTAAAGCCAAGGCCAAAGGAAAGGAAAGAAGAAGCATAGCAAACTTGGTATGTCCTGGACACGCACCTACAAAAGCATGAAAGTGCTGGGGCGACGACACACCGCAGGGGCGGTGACACTCAGCCGCAGAGGCGGTGAAAAGGCCTGGCCGCAGGGGCGGCAACTCCAATCCGCGGGGGCGGTTGAACAGTAGAGGAGTCGTCTAAGGCTTCTCTTCGATATGTCTCTTGATCCTCTTCACTTCTTTATTTCCCCAAAGGCAATCAATAACATATACATACGTATAACATCAAAAGGGTCCAAGAAGATCAACACAAGCATCAACTTGCGAAAATCCTAAGCTAAAGAAGAAGAGAAGAGAAAGAACGAAAGAAGAAGGAAGAAGACGAAGCTTATAACTATAGCTGATTCTAAGGAGAGAAGGATACCACATTCATCTAAACATCCACACAGCAACAAACAACCTCAAGAACATCAAAAAACTTCACCCAACACAAGCATACACAAGATCAACTCTTAAAACAACAATAATGTGAAACCCAAGCAAAAAGAAGAAGAAAGGTGGAGAAAATAAGGGAGAGGAAAGTTGAAGGAAGAAAGAAACCCTCATCAGAAGGTAGAGGAGAAACTTATAGGAGAAGGGACGCAAAATCACGGTCATGAGGTCAAAGAAAGACGTTGCAGCCGCCTCAGCCGTGGGGGTGGTTCCCTGATGCCGCTGCGGCGGTGCACCGCACTTGCGGCCATGCAGAACCGCAGGGGAGGGGTCCCTATGAAGACTAAGGGTATTGCACTTTTATTAGTTGAAACATGTATACAATTCCTTCACATAGAGGTATCTTCGGATCTTACTTGTAGAGAAGTAAGGTTTTAGTATGAGGTATATGATAACATCCATTTTAACATCTTTTTGTATCCTCGTTCTTATCTATCCCTTGCATATAGTGTAGTTTTGCATTTCATTATAAATATATTTCATTACATTTTACTCTTTAAAAATGTACTTGTAAGGTCATGATATTGCAAACATTTGAGGCCTTTGGGTAGCTAAAATGGAGTTAATAGTGGAAGAATGTATACGACACACTAAGGTTCTCCTTACAATGAAGGAAGATGAGGTCAAAACTAAATTGATTGAGATTTAAGAGTGAAGAATTGAAGATCCCTTATGACAAAGGAGTGGTCGGCCTGTTATCATATATTTCCGAGCATTTGACAATTTCTTCTAGAACAATGCATTTTGCGACAAATCGACCGACAAGTCCCTACGAAGTCGGCCAACCGGTCCCACTTGTGTCAGATTTCGGATGGTATTTTCTTTTCTGATGTGGTTCCTTTCCTTTCTCAAAAGATATTTTTTGTTGGAAGCTCGAATTTAGCGTTTTATATTTTATTATTTAGAGACAGATTTTCGTAGGATTAACCTCAAATCATACGAGTACAATGCTAGAAATCCTCCATTTGAATAAGATATTTATGTCATTAGTTCATTTATCATATTTTCACTCGCGAATTTCAAAGACAATTTATTGAAGTCGACGGGCTTACCCTTGCTAATCCACCAATTAGACATTTTTTTTTCGAATAATAAAGCCGGAATTCTATAAGTTATTCTTGGTTATCTTCTATTCTAGGGTATGTAGAGCCTTACTTGCATCGATAATCTATAATATTGACAATGGTATTATCCTTATGATTATATGTCTTAATTTATGTGTTATGGTAGCTTAGACTTTTACTACGCAAGATGTGAGAGTTGTGTACGTAATTACTTGTAACTTATTTGTACTACAAGATGTTAATTGCAAGATCCGAGAGATGCACGATTGATACTTTTAATATTCTGCAAGATGCGACAGCTACGCAAGTGTAATATCCGGAGTTTTTATTCCGTTTAATTCCGTATCAATCCGGGTTTTGATCCGTTAATCTTTCTCTGTCTACCTAGTCGTACACACTATCTCAAATTTTATCATTTTATGTAATTTCACTTCACATAAAATGATAGAATTTTATATCAAACCCTAGTTTATATCATGACATGTCCCTGACAAAGTTATGACGTCCTTTTGACGAGACCAAGACTAGACCATGACGAGTTTTGACGAGATCATGACGAGATCAGGACAAGGCCATGCATGGGCTTGACAGAGCCATGGCACGTTCTGACAAGGCTGTGACAAAGCCTTGACAATTTCAGCACACTCCCTTATTGGCCTATTTTTCTGCGCCCCAGCTCTTGCATTGCTCCAGCCCAGAAGGTGATCCGTCTCAGCCCAGATGGCCAGTCTCCTGTCCTCATAGTTTGGGCTTGCTGTTGCTGAGTCCAGCAAGGAAGACCCGCAGCCCAGGAAGACAAATGTTAGAAGCCGCTCAACCTTCTCTCCAGCCCACGTAACAGCCGCTCTCCCTTCTCATTCATCACTGCACATAACAGGTGAGAAGATTGCCCTAAATTGCCAAAAATCACACAGCCAGAACGTTACTTTCCTTCCGTTTGCCACAACTTGCAATCTTCCCTTCTGCGTCGTCTTCTGCATCTCCCACAACAAGCTCTCCTTTGTGTACTCGGACGCCAGGAACGGAAGTGCCGGACCACGCCTTTGCCCTCTTTCACGCTGCTGTTGGTGAGTCTGAGCCTTCCCCTTTCTACACACCTCTTTCGATTTCTTTCCTCTAGATCTAACCCTTTTTGCATCATCCAACGTTGACAGAAGGAAGAGTCGCTTGCCTTGCCTCTCTCGAATTTTTTTTATCCATCTAGACGTAGCATCCCTAGGAGTCTTCTGGCATCTTTCCTGAGTTGTGCTGTCAAAAATGGTAGAAACAAGGACCTGCTATAAATGAATTTTGTTTTCTTCAGTTTTGAAGTGGGAAACTGTCAATCTTGTAGATCAATAATGAGGAGTTAGATTGAAGATCCACCATTGAAATTTTGATAGGTCATAGATGGATATATGTAGTTTACTGTGTTAAAATTTGAGAATAAATGAGCGGTCGGATTCGAAGTTATAAGGTCCCAAAGTAGAGTAGTTGAGCTGTTTTTCCAGTAGTGAAAATATTGGCTAAGTATAGAAATTCTGGGTGTTGTAACCGACTTTAGAGAGTTTTGTAGAAGTGATGGTTGGACAATTTTAATAAATTCTTGCTTCTTTGAGTAGATTGCATATCATAGATGACCTAGGAAATTATTTCTGAATTTTTATAAATTTATTCGAGCTTCATATTTGGAGCCAAAGTTGGATCCTAGTGAATTTTTGGAAAATAGAAAAAAATGTGTAGTTTCTAGTTTGTAACCAAACTCATCCTTAAGAGTTAGAATATGGCTTTTAGTCTCAATTAAGAGTTTAAGCATAAACTATGAGATTTTTGGGAGTTTCGAGACCATGGGTAAAATAGTCATTTTTCCTTAAATGAGTACTGTAATAGTTTCTGTTCAAATAGGATCTTACATCTTAGGAGTTTTAGATTTCTAAGTACCTACAAAATGTGTTGATCCACTGACAGGCCACTGAGTTTCTACAATTACAGATCGAGTTGTGATTAAAAGAGTTGAGATCTGATTCAGGTAAGTCCTTTGGGCTTACTTAGCTAGCTTTCTTATATGAGTGCGAGTAATGATAGTGGCGTGTGAATGATGTGTGTATAAGTATATTTCATACTAATTATCGACCGCCCCACATATTTGACCTAAGAGTAACGGGCGGTGGCATTCTGCTCAGTTAGCCCGAGAGCGCTGGGGGTTTCTTTCGGGACTAGTCCATACTTGGTTTTGCGGTGACGCCACCGGCGGAGGTGTGACAAACCATCACCAGTTGGATAAGGAACAGAGGCGAGAAATCTTAAGATTTCTCGTGCCACAACTTTTTAAAACAGGATGAAGTGAATCACCTAAGTCATTAGATAATAACCAGATTGTGTTCCAGCGTGTTGAGTGTTTATATTTTCCTTATGTGTGTTTGTGCTATTTATTATTCTGCTTATATTTGATTAGTTAACTAACTGTTTTATCGTTGTTTAGACTTGCCACAAGTTAGAGCGGACGCCGTGTGATCTGGATGGTAGTGGTCAGCCAAGGTGTCGTACTTCTTAGGACGGGTTGCAGTATTCTTTTATTGTTGGTCTTTCAGTCATTACCTTTTTATGTTCTCGGATTGGGAGATGTTATTATTACCGGTTGTTAGTGTTTCTGGTCACATTCACGACTTTATTAAACATTTCAGGATTTTTGGTTTTTCCTTATATGTGCCTTGTTGTAAGATCTAGTTAAGTTGTTGTCAAACTAAGGTCGGGACCCACTGTGAGATCCTAACCAGTAGCTCCCCGAGTTCCGAAAACTTGGGGTGTTACAACATGGTATCAGAGCTCTAGGTTGACAACAATGGCACTTGAAATCTTCTAAAAGGACAAATAAGTAAATAAGTAGAACTCGAAAGGGGTCTGAGTTTTCCAAAGGAATTTTTAGTTTTAAAAATTGCATGCATAGTCGGGTTGGGATAGAAAGTACGGACGACCACCACTACTTCCGCGGATCTCAGCAGCTTAGTACTTTTAGCAATGTTATGTTGGCTTATTAGGTTAGTCGGGTTGGGATAGAAAGTACGGACGAGACCCTCACTTCGTTAACACACCTAGGTAGATTTCCCAGAGTGTCAACGCGAGGATAAGTAAGCTCAGCTTATGAGCATCATACTAGGCGAACATCCGGACAACTACCTCAAACCTCTGAAGGACGTCAAAGTGGAAAAAGGGTAAGGACTCCAAGACAACATCAACGGCAATGACAACCATATAAGGAGAGGACCTCGAAGCAAATCAACAGAATCAAAGGGAGAATATACTTGGGATTAGTTCCGGAGAAGCAATGGGTGACCGACAATTATGTATTTGGAAAGGGCAACTCATAAGTTCTTTCAAGTTGTGTAAAGTGACTTCACAAACAAAGAGGATGACGTCAGAAATAGCCATAGGCATGAAAGTCAAAAGGAGATATAGTAGTGATCAAGAGAAGAGACATAGGATTTAAGCTCACTGACGGGCTAGGAAGTGAAAGTTGATGCCAAAAGCAGGGCGGAATATGATCACTCTGGACAATCTACTTGACACCACAATCAGAATGGATAACCAAGACAGTAAAAAGCATAGAAGTCAACACGAGATACATTGTCTATCCAAATATGAAGAATTTAAGAGCTGTAAATTGGAAGCTTACGGCTTTCTATAAATGCGGCATTACAAAGCAACGCCCGAAGGTAGAAGAGTGTGTGAGAATGGTATTGGTGAACTCGAGGACCCCCAATAACTTCTCATTCAAAAAGGGTTTTACGGTAACAACACTACAGGTTCATAGCAGAGAACCACAAATAGACAATAACTCGGGTAAAAAGAATCATGGAGACACACCTGCAAGTTATCATGGGAAAAAAATTTTGGGTAAGCCCGTTGACGGAAGAGGGATGATACAGTTGGTCTCGTGAGAACATAGCGATCTTGTAGAGAGAAAGAGGAGTGTAGATTATGAAAGAGCTAAAGGAGTAGAAACAGAGAAACTGGCAGAGATAGACTTTCACCAAGTATATCGAACTTCAAAAGAGGTAGAAGGAAAGTACATCTATGATTTTGTAGGAGGTCAACCACAGACTAATTGGTAACAACTGAGACTTTACACGTGCGGGTTTACTAGTGGTGACTGGTTGACAGATAAGAAGAATAACCACATAGTAACAAAAGAATTTTATCACCATGGGGAGAAATCTTTAAAGAGATCAACTACAAAAAGTTGTGAAGTCAAATCAATATGAGTACTAGTAACACTGAATAAGTTCAAGTCAATAACTCTAACTAAAATTTTTAGAGGAAGAGTTGACGGTAAACCTTATATCAGTAATGAGATAAAGAGGATTGTGGTGAGCAATTTCTTTCCTACTGACTAAGGAAAATTTTATAGATCACAATCAGTACAAAAAGATTTGTATAAGAAGAACTAGAGGAGTACGAAGAAGCTGATGAATTTGAACAAATCCTACGTTAGTCCAAACAAAGAGTACTTAGCAGTTCATACAAATGAGATTGATGGTGCTCTTTCGAGTTGTGGTCAATGTTCTAGATTGACAGAGGAAGCCCTTGTGACTAAAGATGTGACACAGAACAATTGGAATTATAGAGGCGGCACAAACATAGAAAGTATGATTTAATGCCTCGGTGAAATGTCTTATCGAGTTGTGAGGTGAGTGTAGATTGAATATACATCTTTGCTGGAGCAAATGTAAGAAAGAGTAAAGTTGAATGACTGAAGAAGGTTTTGCGGAAACTCGTACAACCCATAAGAGGATTACCAAAAAGTGTTTATATAAGAGTTTATTGAAAAACTAGTAGCACTCTAAACAACCAATCTTGATAAATGGCCATGGTATGCCTTGGAGTCTTCTCTCGATTGATTAGAGAAGAATTTATGAAAACACCAAGTCTAATAAACATAATCCATACAAGTTGTATGAGAAAGCTGAAGGAGATTGACGTCTGCTCCGATTTTAGCACAGCCTGTGGGTATAGATGACTTTGTGGTATACAGTGACACATCCAAGCTAGCTTGGGGTGTGTCTTTATGCAGAGGGGTAAGGTCATAGCCTATGCGTCTCGCCAGTTGAAGACGTATGAGGAGAACTACCCCACACACGACCTAGAGTTAGCTGTAGTAGTCCATGCTCTTAAGATCTAGCGTCACTATCTCTATGGGGCGACATGTCAGATCTTCAAAGACCATAAGAGTCTGAAATACATATTCACTCAGCAGGAGTTGAATAACCGCCAGAGGTGGTGGCTAGAGTTGATCAAGGATTTCGACCTTGAGATTCTCTACCACCTCGGAAAGGCGAATGTAGTTGCTGACGCCTTGAGTCGGAAGACGCATCGGGAAAAGGCGATAGCCCGGTTGACAGTACAGTCGCAGTTGCAGAGGGATTTTGCTTGGTTGGAGGTAGAGATTCAGTTTCCAGATACAATACACCAGTTGGCTACCTTGAAGTTACTTCTTGATCTGTTGGGTGAGATCCGACAGAAGCAGGAGACTTGTCCGACTTTGACTAGGATCCGAGACAAAATGTCTCGAGATGAGGTACCTCAGTTCACTATTGGTGTTGATGAAGTGATGAGATGTCAGGACCGTATTTGTGTACCATCAGACAATGAGTTGAGAATGCGGATATTGGGTGAGGCCTATGCTACCCCATACTCATTACATCCAGGAGCGAGCAAGATGTACAAGGATGCGAGTCATTCCTTCTGGTGGGGTGGTTTGAAGCCCGACGTGGCTCGATTTGTAGCTTAGTGTGCGACTTGCCAATAGGTCAAGATTGAGCATCGTAGGTCTAGAGGAGAGCTCCACCCACTGTCATTACCACATTGGAAGTCGGAGGATATCTCTATGGATTTTGTCATGGGATTGAGACTCAGCAGAGGTTTTGATGCTATATGGGTGGTGGTAGACCGTCTACGAAGACCGCACGTTGCATTCCGATTAAGGAAACGTGATCGGTAAGTCGTCTAGCTGAGGAGTTCACCAGACACATTGTGAGACTCCATGAAGTACCGAGGACTATCGTCTCCGACAGGGATGGATGTTTCACCTCGAGATTTTGGTAGCAGGTATATACTACTTTGGGAACGAGTCTCCACTTTACCATTGCTTATGACCCATAGACCGACGGTCAGTCTAAGAAGACCATCCAGACATTAGAGGACATGCTACGGGCGTGTGTACTGGATTGGGGACAGGTATGGCCTGATCAACTTTCACTTGTAGAGTTTTCATATTATAACAGTTGGCACGCGTCTATTGGGATGGCCCCTTATGAGGCTTTGTACGGGCGGAGATGTCGCACACCATTGTGTTGGGATGAGCCAAGGCTTAAGGATAAAGCATGTTAGGTACGACAGAAGAAACCACAGGCGGATCTAGGTGAAATCTCGGCCGAGATTCTTAAGAGCATCCCGAGATTTCTCTCCTATGAAGGTAAAAATTCAACTCTCAAGGTCCAATCTGTTTGTAAAGGTCAATCTATCATCATCTAAACCACAACCTTCAACCAATCACCCTAGAATCGCAAGGGTTTTATCCAACAATCATCATATTCAAATCAAGAATCATATATGAAGTCAAGAATGGTAAGAAGCTAATAGAACCCTAAGAAAGACAATAATTTCCAAACAACGAATCTTCAAGTATCATAAATTAAATCAAACCAATAAAAAATATCCAAAAAGGCAACTAAATCAAGAACCTAGACTTCTTCAAGAATCCTTTTTCAAATCTTCCCTCAACTGTTGTTGTCGTATGTATTGTCAATCCGTGTCAATGGCGTAGAAAGCCAACTTCCGTGGGGCATCAATCCACGTCGGTGGCGGGGATGTGTGTGGTTCTGGAGTCTTTCTTCAATGTTGAAGGCTATAGGATATTTATAGGAATAAATCTACGGTTTTACAAGCATGAATTAAAGATAGATCGCATCTATAAGATAAACCCTAGCTTAAAATAAACTGCAGCTTAAAGATAAAGCCTAGAAGCTTGGGCCGAAAAAGAAATGGAGTTTGCTGATATCAAAGTCCACTCTGGTGCTTGTTATCAGGGCCCATTTCGCAGTATCAGGGCCCACTCCGTATTTACAGAATACACTTTGGCGCGGTATCAGAGATTACTCCAGCGTGGTATTAGAATTCACACCGTGGTATCAGAGTCTACTCCACAGTATCAAAAATTAATCCACTGTGGTATCAGAAATTACTTTAGTGCGCTATCAGAAAATACTTTGCGGGTATCAAAGTTCACTCCAGCACGTTCCTAGCTTCCTTTTATGCTTCTTTTTGTTCTGCATCAAGACTTACTCCTTAAATGTGTCATTTTGCTCCAAAATTCGTCAATTTATCTACAAATGCAACAATAATCCGTGTAGACATTTTTCTAGCAAAGTACGTAAATATAAGCTTAAATGTCATGAATATATGTTTATGCATGTAAAATAAAGGAAAATTTTACATAAATGCATGCCTAAATATAGATCATAATTCATGTCATCAAGCACCAAGTTTGGGGAAGCACTTGTAACACCCCAAGTTTTGGGAACTCAAAGCGTTACTGCTAGGACCTCACAATGGGTCCCGACCCTCAGAGTAGCAACGATAATATCGGATCTTACAACAAGGCACAAATAAATGAATACCAAAAGTTATAATAAAATCAAAGGTTTAACAAAGGAAAACGTCAAAGACTCACAACCGAGTTTAAAACAAAAGGGAAAACAACAACAGAAAATATAAACCCGATTCCATCCTATAATGTACGGGAACCACGGCTAACCACACCGTCCGGATTACTCAACAACATCTCTAACCTACGGAACGTCTACAACATCGGTATAAACCCTTAGCTAACATTCTAAATATCAGAAAGACATTAGGCACAATGACACATAAGGTAATATAAACATATAGCTTGCTCGCACTCAACCGGTTATTATCTTTCAATAAGTTATCCATTACTAATTCAACTTCTTTTGTCATACGAGAATCTCCCGAAACTCACCTCCACTTCCGTCTACCAAGAGGAATAGATCAACACTATTCATTACCTACAAGCCTTGGTCGCAAGAGGAGCTCCTAATCTCCTATATAAATAGACAAGTGGTCACCGCCCGGTTATTAGACACTTGGGCCAATTACAGTTACAAGGGTCAATCCTAGTTCGGTTATCCGTTATTACAATAAACAACAACACAAGCAAGTCAATACACTCAATCCAATATACGGAATGCGACTAAGTAAGACCAAGGGACTTACCTCATTCGAAGGTAACTCAAAAGTCAACGAATACTCATTTTCCCGAAGGAAAGGGAAGAATCTCTCCTTAAACAAGGCATAACATATAAGGAACAAAACGATTGCTAGAAGTCTATAACTTCTGGTCTGCATGATCTCTAAGAGATCTCAATAAGCTAGGGTCATATACCCCAGTCTTACAGATCACCAAGGGTCAAAAACATCCAACATAACTCAAGGAAGGAACAAGGGAAGCAAACAAGGAAGCAACTCACCAAATATGTGAGCAACTAGGGGAAAACCACAGGGGCGGTAGACAACACCGTAGGGGCGGTACTAGGCAAGATCCGTAGGGGCGGTCTGTGCAGGCGCAAGGGCGGCGGCGTGACAAAAAGCGAATGTTGACTCCTTCGACAGCAAGGAACTCAACAAAGGCCAAAGCTTGCTTCTCTCAAACCACACACACGTAACAACTCAACCAAGGGAGCTTGTGAACATCAACGTATCAACAATGGGAAGGCCAACAAGAATCAAGACTCGATCTTGATCCTCGGAGAAGAGGAAAAGAAGAAAGAGAAAGCAAGAGAAACAAAAGGGAGGGAAGATGCAGCAAGCACAAGAACGTGAGGGAGAATCATAAAGAAGAAGACTTACACGTTTAGCAAGGTTCACAAGGGAAGAAGGCTACAACTTTCGAGTTTGAAGAAGAACATATGCAAGAAACGAAAAAAGGAAGAGAAAGAGGGAATTTATAGGAAATGGTGAAAATATAGAAGGAAGGACATTTTTAGGGTTAGAAGATCATAGGAAATCCAGCCCATAAGATAGAATATCAGATCTTCTATCTATGAAATGAAATAAAACGGATGAAAAATCAAATCAACGTTAATGCTCATACTTATGACCTTTTATAGCGGATCTTTGAGAAAAATAGAACTCACTATCTCCCTTGATTCCTCTTCATCATAGATGTTGAAAATATCTTCTCCAAGAGTTGTCACTTTGACCATAGCCGCCAATTTGAACTCTATATGCTCTTCACCTATTTTGAATGAGAGTGTTGCATTCTTGCAATCCACCATACAACCGGAAGTTACAAGCAATGGTCTTCCAAGTATACTTGGAATCGGATGATTTGTAGGAATGTTCAAAACTACAAAATCAATGGGAATGTAGAACTTACCTAGCAATACGGAAATGTCTTCATGATTTCCCACCGGATGTGATATTGATCTATCTTCCATGTAGAGTGTCATCTTGACAGGTTTTGGCATTTTGTGTCCCACTTTCTCACATAACACAAGTGGTATGATGCTCACACTTGCTCCAAGATCGCTCAAGGCTTCATAAGTCGCCTCTACAACTCCTATGGGAACGCAAAAAGATCTGGGATCCCTTAGCTTTGGCGGCATCTCCTCTCTCATCGTTTGGATAAGTTCGGACGACCTCTTGGTCATCCTTACTTCCCCAATGTCTTCTAATTTCCTCTTATTGGAGAGGATTTCCTTTAAAAATTTCCCATATGAGGGCATACCTACAATGGTATCCATGAATGGAATACTAATATGTAGCTTCCTCATGAGTTCAAGGAACTTACGAAAGTGTTTATCAACGCGCGCTCTAGCGAGAGATTGTGAGAATGAAAGTGGTGGTTTGTATATTGGAGGAGGTACATAAACTGACTCTTTCGCCTTCTCCTTCTTGCTTGGTTCCGGATCTTCCTCGATCAGGACTTGCTTCCCTTTATCAATGCTCTTGGGTAATGGCCCATTAATTTTAATTCCGCTTCTAGTGGTGATAGTCATCACTTGCCCCTTTGGATTGTTTTCTGTTCTTCCGGGAGGTCTTCCTTGATCTCCAGGAACTTCTCCGGCCTTACTGAACACCTAATTTTCCAAGGCCTTTTGTCCCTTAGAAAGAGAACTCATGCCATCTTTCATCTCTTTCACCTCTCCTAACAATTTTTCCAACAACATTTTCGTCTCATCCTTTGGAGTTTGGGTGGATCCCGGTGGGGTATTTTGAGTCCTTGGGTTGGAGCATTTCTTTTGAGGATGGGGGCGGATTAAGTGCACCATCTGGATTTGAGTATGAAAATCCGGGATGACTATGATCCGGGCGCCAACCTCCCCCTCTTTGAGAATTTTTGTTGTGGTAATTGTTGTTCTGGGGTCCTTCATAGTTTCCTTGATAATTTCCTCGACCCGTGTAGTTCACATCTTGCTCCCTAGGAGGTAAACTTGCTTGTGTTGGTGCTCGAGATTTCTGCATTTCTTTCATCTGATGTTTAAATATCAACTTCAACAATATAGGTTGGTAGTAATACTTACCTCATGGACTCTTGGTCGCCGGAGTCTATCATCACTTCTTCTTTGGGAGTATTTCTCTTGCACCAAAGCTTGCTTTTCAATAAATTCTCATGCATCGTCAATGCGCTTATCCATGAAAGTACCTCCGGAGAGGGATAGAAGTCGGAATTGAGTGTAATCATCCAAGCCTTTATAGTAGATTTCAAGAAGCTCTATCTTCGAGATCCCATGATGAGGACAATTAAGGAGAAGGTCCTTGAATCTCTCCCAAGACTTGAACAAGTTTTCCCTGTCTTTCATAGAAAAAACACTAATTTTACCCCTAAATTAAACAGTTTTTGAATGTGGAAAGAATTTTGTAAGAAATTCGGAGGTCATGTCCTCCCATGTGTTTACTCTTCCTTCCAGTAAAGATTGTAGCCATGCAAGCCCTGGCTTTTAAAGAAAAAGAAAAACCTCGTAATTTATGATTGTTAGTTTCTAATCTAGGGGGTCTCAATGGTTCCATAAGAATTTCATAGTTTTATAAATGTAAATGAGGAGACTCTACTTTGGATCCTCCAAATTGACTTTGATGGATCATAGTGATAACTTGAGTGCGGAACTCATAATCATGGTCAGTGGGTTTCTGAAATCTATTCTGATAGCGCGTGTACGTTGTGTTGGATCCATTCTTTGCCCAAGCGTTTGTGGTTCTTCCACAATTGGATCAACTCTCATGTTCCTTACCGGAGGGTAAGGTGCCGCAATTGTGGATGAGGGTGAGCCGCATTAGGAGGCAGAATCTCAACGTGGGCGTTTCCTCCTCGTTGAATGAGTTGGTTTCTCATATTGTTGTTGTTATTCATCTCGTCAAATTGTGCTTGAAGTGCTTCCTCCCTTTCGCGAGTTGCTTCCTCTACTTAACATGCTCGTTCATCCACATCACGTGCTCATTGATTTGCAAGCCTCACTTGAAGAACCGTAACATGAATATAATGGATATAAATACTCTATAAGGGGGTTTGAATAGAGTATGAGAACATTTCGCAAAAACCTATCTTAAGGCTTTGAAGCTGATTTCAAAAGCCTTGATGTCGATCTGAGCTCTTTGTGACACAACTTGTTTTCAAGGGCTTTGAAAGTGATTTCAAGGGACTTGACTTTTGAACCTCCAAAACAACGTTAGTCACAGTAACGCAAGATATGGTACAGAAATGAAAAGAGCGACACGGTGATATGTTTACGAAGTTCGACTCTAACAACCTACTTTCCGCCCTAGGGTTTACCCGTAGGATCTAACTATATATTATCAGCTTCAAAGAGTCCTAGATACAACCTAGAAGAAATCCCCTTCTTCTCTCACAGTAGCCAATGCTACGATCTAGTTCCAACTCTTAACCTAGCTATAATAACCTAGTTACTTCGCAGAGTAACACACACTCGAGTATAACCCTCACTAAATATTCCAATGAAGCTCTCGTGTTTTTCTCTCTCTAAGGAATAAAGCTTTTGTAAACTAAGAGGAAGAAAAACTTCTTGGATCGAATGAAGATGCTTTGGATCACTTGAAGACATTAAATATTTCCGAAGCTTATTGTTCTTCTTCTTCAATCGACATCTTCATTTATATGCTTTGACTAAAAAGTATTCTAGCCGTTGTGAAGATGACCGTTTTTGATGTTTCTTCTTCTCCATAGAATACGCTTCTTGGTTGAGATGAGATAGCCGTTGTAGATATTCCTTATCTTCTTCATCTCCTTAACGCATGTTGATTCTTCTTCTCCATAATCTTCTCTTGAATCATGTTGTTGAAGATCTTTGTCGTTCAATCTCCGAAATTTTCTTGTTTGTTGAAAATTTTCGGTTGACATCTTCGAGATCTTTTAAGATCCGTTGAGAAGAAATCTTGCATCAAGTTTGAATAAAATCTTTGCAAGATCTTTTAGTTGTCGGTCGAGATCTCCATGATATCTTCTTGTTGGTTAAATCTTCTTGATATCTTGTTGGAAGATCTTCTCTAGATCCTTGGTAGATTTGGTTGTTTGAGATTTGAATTCCTTCCAGCCGTCATATCCTTTGAATCTGGTTTCAAGGCTTTGGCTTTCATCCCTTGAAATGGTTTTCAAGGCCTCCGTGTTGAACCTTTGAAATGCTTTCAAACACTACGCTTGTCCCTTGTATCCGTTTTCAAGGCCTCCATCTATCCCTTGATATGCTTTCCAAGGCCTGCATACATTTGACAAACACAAAAACAAACCAAGCAATCTAGAAATAAAATTGATATTTTGTTAGTATAAAAACTACTCATTTGTGTTAAGTCTTCCTTCATCACATAATCAAATATATAATCGAGGTGGAGTTTTCATCACTTATTCCAAGGCTCGTTTGAACGCAGCTTGGACGTCTACTTCAACCATTCTTCTTTCACTAGCCTCTCTTATCCTCCTTCGGATGGTTCTTTCTAGTAAAGATCGTAAGGAAAAGTTCTCTACAGTCGCGAGTTCTTCGCATAAACCTAAATGGAAAAAGAATTCCTACAAAGCAAAACTACTAAAATAAAAAGATTAATAGAAAAAGCATAAAGCCTAAGCTAGACAAGCTGAATACCGACTTGGTCTAAACAAAATCCCCGGAAACGACGCCAAAAACTTGTTCACTTCAAAACGTGTGTGTTTGTGAAGACAAACAACTTTAAATTTATACCGAGAATAAAAGCAAAAGCTGACCCGCAGTGTACGGATCGATCACAGTAAAAGCAAATATTCTAGGGTCGATCATAGGCATTGTGGTGTAACCAACGGGTAAAAGCAATCTAGGTGACAATTTGCAAATATCAATCAACGAAAAATAACAAAAAGCAAAGATAAGAATATATGTAATAATTGGGAAAGCGCAGATTCTAGAGATCAAGGTATCCAATTATGGTTTTCGATTCAAGACTTCTAAAGATGTATGGACAGAGCTGGGATTGCAAAGGAAAGGTATTTAGAAAATGGGATAGATTCGGGGGAGGTAACACTATCCGCTATTCCAAACCAAAGAAATTCATCACCGGGTAAGTCTCAAAGCTTCAAGGGAAAGGAATGATGGTCTCAAACCAACCACTCAACCTAAAGAACTAGAATTAACCATCACCGGATAAGTTTCAAGTTAAATCACAAAATCAAGAGGAAGGCACACTCAGACCTAATAAAGGATGAACCTTTATTACATAGAACTCATCATCTTTGGCAACCAAGAAAGGAAATCACCGGGTAAGTCTCTTCCCGAGCTATGATATAGGTTAGGAAAGTTCAACAAGGGTAGAGTTTAAGCAATCTTTAACCAAATCTTAAGGATAAAGCATGATAGGTAGGATAGGGGAAATCACGGTCAAATCTTGGTGAAATCTCGGCCGAGATTCTCAAGAACAACCCGAGATTTGTCTCTACGGAGGTAAAAATACAACTCTCAAGGTCCAATCTGTTTGTAAAGGCCAATCTATCATCATCTAAACCACAATCTTCAACCAATCGCCCTAGAATCACAAGGATTTTAGCCAACAATCATCATATTCAAATCAAGAAGTATATATGAAATCAATAACCGAACGCAATCAATAAAGCCGAAAGAAACGCAAGAGTTACTAATGAAGGTATTCTCTAACATCATAAATTGAATCAAATCAATAACAAACATCCGTTCTTGTGTTCCCCAGCAAAAAAATCAAAAACTAGAATAATCTCACAAAGAATTTCAATGTCTCTCTAAATCTCCAAAGTTGATGTAGTACGGGTTGTCAATCCATTTCCAAGCTGCAATCCGAGGGCTTCTTGCTGCAATGTAGTATCCAATATCAAGTAGGTGTTATGTGTTTATGTTTTCTTGAAGACTTCTATCTTATAGAATGAAGTTAGGGTTTGAAAGATTGTGTTTTGGGTTGGAACGCAAAAACCACGGCCAACCCCGAAGAGAATCTCGGCCGAGATTTAATGTCCTTATCCGATATTTCTTCTCTGAGGCTTGTGATCTCTTATGATCTCTCTAATATGTCCCAAAGCTTGACTTCATCCTTCTTTTAGGTTCTTGAATGCTTCCTATGTGGAACACCTTGATCAATAGTCTATGAATACTTCATTTCCGCTCCAATTTGCGCCAATTCAACTACAATTGTCATAAAACTTGTGTAGATCTCGATTCTAATCAAATAAGTGAATATAAACCATAATTGCTATGAATGTATGTCTATGTATGCAAAATAAAGGGAAAAACCAACTACAAGAGCATCTATACTAAGGTCATATTTCATGTCATCAATATACTAGCCATGTTGCTTCCCTAATGGGTGCTAATGGGGAGGTGACAACCTCGAATGAATGGGTGGTGAATAAGTTACTTAATTTCTATCAAGGGCTCTTTGGACTAAGATACTAGTGGAGGTACCGTTGGATGGTGAGTTTTTTGTGGGTGCTAAGGTTCATGCCATGGACGTGAAGAACCTTATCAAGACAGTTTCAAACCAAGAGATAAAAGAGGCGTTGTGGGATATCGACAATGAAAAAGCTCCTTGGATAGATGGCTCTACATCTTTCTTCTTCAATGAGGCATGGGAGGAATTTGGTAGTGAGGTATGTGTGGAAGTTAAAGAATTCTTCACTAATGGGAAACTCTTGACACAACTCAATCACATGATTGTGTCACTAGTATCGAAGAATGATGCACCTAGTAAAGTTGAGCACTACCAGCCTATCTCTTGTTGCAATTTTGTGCATAAGATCATAGCTAAGGTAATAACAAGGAAATTTGGACCATGTTTAACCTATCTCATTGACCCAACCCAAGCGGCCTTTTTGCTACATAGGCTAATGTCCGACAAAACCTATCTCAAGGCTTTGAAACTGATTTCAAGGGCCTTGACTTTGTTGACCTACAAAACAAAGTTAGTCACAATAAAGCAGAAATGGTGCAGAATTGAAAAGATCGACACGAGGATATGTTTACGAAGTTTGGCTCTAAATAGCCTACTCTCCTTCCCAGGGTATAGCCATAGGATCTAACTATCTATTATCAGCTTCAAAGAGTCCTAGATACAACCTAAAAAAATCCCCTTCTTCTCTCACTGTAGCCAATGATATGATCTATCTCCAACTCTTAACCTAGTTATAATAGCCTAGTTACTTCGTAGAGTAACACACACTCGAATATAACACTCTTTCGATATGCCAATGGAGCTCTCGAGTTTATCTCTCTCTAAGGGATAAAGCTTTTGTAGAAAGAGAGGAAGAAAAACTTAGAATCGAATGAAGGTGCTTTGGATTGCTTGAAGACTTTAGATATTTCTGTATAAGCTTGTTGTATTTCCTCTTCAATCGACATCTTCATTTATAGTCTTTGATGGAGAAGTCTTCTAGCCGTTGGAAAGATGACCGTTGTAGATGTTTCTTCTTCTCCATGAAAAACGCTTCTTGGTTGAGATGAGATAGCCATTGTAGATCTTCTTTATCTTCTTCATCTTCTAAAAGCACGTTGATTCTCCGTAATCTTCTTCACGCTGTGGAAAATCTTTGTCTGTTGGGCATCGAGATCTTCATATTTTGTTGAGATCTATTGGATGAAGATCTTCGAATTCTGTTGAGAAGGAATCTTGCGGTTTTTATTGAGGATCTTTGCGAGATCCTATTTGAACCGAATCCTATAGGTCGAGATCTTCTTGTTGAGCGTATCTTGTTAACCAAATCTTCTTGGAAGATCTTCTCTGGATTCTTGATTGATTTGTCTGGTAGAGATTTGAATTCCTTGTCGTTTGGTCCTTTGAAACATGTATCAAGGCTTTGGTTCTGGATCCCTTGATATGGCTTTCAAGGCCTCTATGTTAATCTTCTTCAAATTCTGCGCTTGTTCCGTGTATCTGGTTTCAAGGCCTCACTTATCCCTTGTATTTGATTTCAAGGCCGCTATTGATCCCTTGAAATGCGTTCCAAGGCCTGCATATGATGAACCGTTAGGTGAATAAAAGGAATAAAAGATACTCTTGAAGGGGGGATGAATAGAGTATGAGAACTTTTCGCAAAAACCTATCTCAAGGCTATGAAACTGATTTCAAAGGCCTTGATGTCGATCTGAGCTCTTTGTGGCACACTTTGATTTCAAGGGCTTTGAAACTACTTTCAAGGGACTTGACTTTTTAAATTTGCAAGACAAATTTAGTCACAGTAAAGCAAGATAATGTGCGGAATGTAAAAGATCGACACGAGGATATAGCCTTAGGATCTAACTATCTATTATCAGCTTCAAAGATCGACACGAGGATATCCCCTTCTTCTCTCACTGTAGCTAATGCTACGATCTAGCTCAAACTCTTCACCTAGCTATAATAGCTTAGTTACTTCACAGAGTAACAAAAATCCGTCGAGTATAAAACTCTTTAGATATGCCAATGGAGCTCTCGAGTTTTGTCTCTCTAGGGGATAAAGCTTTTAGTAAAAGAGAAAAAGAAAATTTGTTTGATCGAATAAAGATCTTTTGGATCGCTTAAAGACTTTAGATGTTTCCATGTCAGCATGTTCTTCTGTTCTTCAATCGACATCTTCATTTATAGACTTCTATGCAGAGGTCTTCTAGCCGTTGGGAAGATGACCGTTTGACAATAATTCTTCTTCTCCATGAAAGTCGCTTCTTGGTTGAGATGAGTGGATTTTCCACCATCTTCATCTCATGGAAACACGTTGATCTCTCTGGTCCATGATCTTCTCGCATCTGTTGTGATGATATAAGAATATGTTTGAGAGAGGATCTTCGTGTTATCGGTTGAGGATCGTTGCAAGATCTTTTTTAGAATGAAATCTTTCTTGGTCAGTTGAGATCTTCTTTTAAACATATCTTCTTGTTGAGCATATCTTTCTTAGAAGATCTTCTTTGGCGCTTTGATGGATAAGTAATTTGAATTCCTTCAATGTGCAGCCTTGACGTGTCTTGACTTCCGATCACTTGAAACGGCTTTCAAGGCCTTTCAAGGTCCTTTGAAATACGTTTTAAAACCTGCATACATTCAATACAAACTACCAAACCAAACCAAGCAACTCGATACATAATCAATAAATTGTTAATGTATAAAACCACTCCATTTGTGTTTAAGTCTTCCATCATCATCACCTGTACAAATATATAATCAAGGTGGAGTTTCAATCTCCCCCTTGATGGAAGACAACACAAATGTATCGTACCTGCATTGTAAAGTAAGTGATGTATATATGATATCAAACTAACTTAAAATGCAGAATGTAGAAAATATCAAAATGTCGGATCATTTATTTCTCCCCCTTCGTCTTTCAACAAGGGAGAAAAATATTTAAAACAAGAAAGTTTAAAAGTTTACAACCCAGAAAAGTATGTCACAAAACCCACAGAAAAACAAATCAAGTTTTTCAAAAAAATCAACTCAATGTGAATCCTCCTCATAAAATCTCATTTTTCCCTTAGATGAAGACTTTTTGTGTCTCCAATCATCCATTTCAGCAACTAAGCGTCGTCTCTTTTCTTCAACTCTTCGTTCCTTAACCACCTCATATTCGATCACTGGCAGGATAGTTGGCTCAACATGAGTCGGATAGAAAATAAAATTATTCTGTACACGACGTTTGCAATTCATTAGCACGTTTTCCACTTTCTCTTGAGTACGTTAAGGTACATCTTCAGTCATGGGTAGGATTCTTCCCATGGTGGTCAAAGTAAGAGCATTCATCAAATACATTTCATTGACCTTAGCATTTATGGTAGATAGTAGTTCATGATTGGCATCTAGTCTTCTCTTAGTGTCAAACTTAAAATCAGACAGTTCACGATTCAGACAAACCACTTCTTTTTCACATCCTTCTAACCTGATTTTGGGAGTAGGAGTAGAAGATGTTGGAGCTTCTTGAGTTAGAAGTGGAATAACTCATTTCCCTTTTAAATTCTATGTGCCTGCAAGAGTCTTCTCAATTCCTAGTCGTTCTAAACAGGTTTCATCAATCTTGCCAGAAATTGACTGTCGATCTTCAGAGGATGTATCAATTGTGAAAAATTCAAAGATCTTAGGCAACAGATTTCCATAAGGCAAAGGAATGGCTCATTTAGAGTTAACAGAGTGTATCATATGGTTGAGGATGAGATTAGGTACATCAATGTCTAACCCAGACATAATCAGATGAATTAGCTCCAAGGATTGATTAGTCAAAAGCTCTATTGAGTTTACACGAGGAACAATACATCGAACCAAAATGGTAAAAATAATTTTTGCGTCTAGGGTTAGGGAAGTACCAGTAAGCTGGCGTGAGGTTTAATTGGGGACTAGAAACTTCTCCTTAGCAAGTCGAACACTCTCTTATCATGAGGGATGATTAAAAGCGATATCTGTAGGAATTCCAAGAATCTCACTTAAAACAGAAGAAGTGAGAGAAATTAGGGTACCTTTTACAAAAGATTCAAGGGTGATAACTACTTTGTCCCGTTTTGTGATGAGATTGATGTAGAACATCATTGTGAGTCTTAGGAAAGCGAAATCTCCAAGGTTTAAGATTTTGCAGACTTTCGAACTCTTGAGTCTATCTACGCAAGGGATCTGAAGTGTTTCGAGAAATGCAGTATCCACCAGATCACACATACAAAGGAGTCTATTGTGAAAACCATCGAGCCAAGATCACGAGGCTTGAAAGTTGATGAACCAAGATGTGGGAAGACTAGTCGTCTAAGAAATTTCCAAATCCTCAAGAGATGTTTCTTCTTTTGCAACAGAGGAGATCTGAACAGATTTCTTTTTGGGGACATGAGGAGCAGATATCTTACTTTTGGGAGCCATGGATGATATTGGGAGAGAAAACAAGGGGTATTCGAAAAGTGTTTCTGTAAGGGAGGAAAATTAAAAAGATAGGACATTTTGGCCTTTTAAAAGAATGAAAACAATAATAACAAGATTTTGAGAAGATCAAGCTCTTTAAAGACCAAAAAAAATTCCAATAAAATCTCAATAAATCTTTTTCAAGCATTTAAAAAAATTTAAAACCATAAAAACAATTTAAGAATTTAAAATATCTAAAAGATATTAATTCTTAAATAGATCCGTATTTCTTAATTTAGCCTCTAATCTAATAAACTTAAATTGATCTTCAGGTAGAGGCTTGGTAAAGATATTTGCTAGCTGCAAGTTAGTTGATATAAAAGAGATCGAAACATCACCTTTCTCAACATGATCACGTATGAAGTGATGCCTTACATCGATATACTTAGTCCTTGAATGCGGCACAAGATTTTTAGTAATTGAAATAGCACTAGTATTATCACATTTTATAGGAATACCTTTCAAATCAAAGCCAAGATCACGAAGTTTTTGAGCTATCCATAGAATTTGTGCACAACAAGCTCCCGCATCTATATATTTAGCTTCAGCTGTGGATAGGGCGACAGAGTTTTTCTTCTTGGAGTACCAACTGATTAGGGATGACCCTAAGAATTGGCAACATCCAGAAGTGCTCTTCCTATTGACCTTATAACATGCAAAGTCTGCATCTGAATTGCCAATAAAGTGAAACGAGCTTTGATGTGGGTACCATAACCCTAGATCCTTAGTGCCATTGAGATACCGAAAAACTCTTTTCACATCTATCAAGTGTGACTCATTAGGATCAGCTTGAAATCTTTCACACATGCACACGCTAAACATAATGTTAGGTCGACTAGCAGTTAAATACAACAATGAACCGATCATACCTCGATACTCCTTTTGTACTACACTTTTGTCATCTTTGTCATGGTCAAGCAAAAGTGTCGAACTCATAGGAGTCTTTGCGACCTTAGATTGATCCATCTTATACTTCTTAAGCAAGTTCTTAGTATACTTGCTTTGATTAAGAAAATTTTCTTTCTTTACTTGTGTAACTTGAAGTTTAAGAAAGAAATTTAGCTCACCCAATAAGCTCATTTGGAATTCCCTGGACATGATATCTAAAAATTCCTTGCATAGAGAATCATTAGTAGCACCGAATAATATATCATCAACATAGATTTGTACTACTAATATATCGATGCATCTGGTTTTGATAAATAAAGTTTTATCAATCAAACCTCTTTTGAATTTGCTTTCGAGAAGATACTTGGACAATCTTTCATACCAAGCTTGAGGAGCTTGCTTAAGACCATAAAGAGCTTTGTCTAGTTTAAAAACATGATCAGGAAAGTCATCATTTTGAAAACCAGGAGGTTGAGCAACGTAGACTTCTTCTTCTAAAAAGCCATTTAGGAAAGCACATTTTACATCCATTTGAAATAGTTTTATACTCATGAATGATGCAAATGCAAGTAGCATACGTATGGCTTCTATCTTGGAAACCAGAGAAAAAGTCTCCTCATAATCAATACCTTCCTCTTGGTTATAGCCTTGTGCTACAAGTCATGCTTTATTTCGTATGACTTTGCCACTTTCATGCAACTTATTTTGAAAAACCTATTTTGTGTCAATGACGGATTGATGCTTTGGTCTTGTAGTAAGAGTCCTAACCTTGTTATTCTCAAACTCATTTAATTCGTTTTGCATGGCAATGATCCAGTCGGGTTCTTGAAGAGCTTGAACATAATTCTTTGGCTCAATAAGAGACACGAACGCAGAGAATGCGCATAGGTTTTTTACTTTAGATCAAGTTTGAACTCCTGCGTTTGGATGTGAGATCACATTTTCTTGTAGATGGTATGAGGAGTGTTGAAATTTCCTTCGTTTGTATGATGGAATAGATCATGAAGTTTGAGACTCATATGCTTGACTAGATTTAGGTACCGTTGATGTATTGTCTTAGGATCCTATCTCAAGGCCTTGAAGTTTGGTTTCAAGCCCTTGAAACGGAGTTTTGACATCGTAGTTTTCTGTTTTAAGGTCTTGCAGATGTGTTTCAAGGTCTTGAAGGTTTTCTTTGGTATCTTGAATCTTTTCTTGCATATTCTTTTCTTGATCTTTAGGATCTTCATCTTCATCCGAATTGTGATCTTCTCGTTGATTCAGATTAAGATCTGCAAAACTTTCACTCAAAGTACCATCATTGCTTTCATAAAAAATGACATGAATACTTTCCTCAACAATTTTGGTACATTTGTTATAAACACGATAACCTTTGATATTTGAAGCATATCCAATGAATATAGCTTCATCACTACGTGCATCAAATTTCCCAAGATTATCTTTGTCATTGTTAAAACAAGTACATCCAAAGGGTTTAAAATATGAAATATTAGGTTTTCTTCCTTTAAAATAAGGAGTCTTTTTTTCAAAATAGGGCGAATTAAACATCTATTTAAAATGTAATTAGCAGTGTTTACTGGTTTTTCCCAAAAACTTTATAGCAAACTATTTTCTAAAAGCATAGTCCTAGACATATCCTCAAGAGTGCGGTTCTTACGTTCCACAACTCCATTTTGTTGAGGAGTTCTAGGAGCTGAAAAATTATGTGAAATACCATATTTTGCACAAAACAAATCAAACTTTAGTTGATCAAATTCTCTATCATGATCACTTCTTATAGAAACGATTGATAGGTTTTTCAATGTTTGCAACTCCATACACAATTTTGAAAAATCAAACAATGCTTCAGATTTTTCTCGTAGGAAAGAAATCCATGTGAAACGAGAGAAATCATCCACAATAACAAGGATGTGCTGCTTGCCTCTGAAAGATTTGACACGCATAGGTCCACAAAGATCCATATGTAAGAATTCAATGGGTCGAGAAGAACTTACAACTTTCTTGGGTTTGAATGAACCTCTTGTTTGTTTACCTTGTGTACAAGCTTTAGATAGTTCATCCACCTTGAAATAAAGGTTTGGCAAGTCACGTACCAAATCTTTTCAAAGTAGCTTCTGCATTGTATGAATACTTACATGACCAAGTCTTCTATGCCAAAGATCCATATGTAAGAATTCAATAGGTCGAGAAGAACTTACAACTTTCTTGGGTTTGAATGAACCTCTTGTTTGTTTACATTGTGTACAAGCTTTACATAGTTCATCCACCTTGAAATAAAGGTTTGGCAAGTCACGTACCAAATCTTTTCAAAGTAGCTTCTGCATTGTATGAATACTTACATGACCAAATTTTCTATGCCAAAGCCATGGATCATCAGTCAAGGCCTTGAGACATTTTATCTTAGTTCTTGAAACTTGGTTAGTACTTATAGAATAAACATTGTTACATCTAGGAGCAGTAAGCACAATGTCACCGTCATTTTGTCTTAAACTTCACATTTTTCTGAATCAAACAATATTTTGTTGCCTTTATCACATATTTGAGAGATGTTAAGCAGATTATACTTTAAACCGTCAACCAGATATACATCATCAATGAAGTTAGATGAATTATAACATATTTTACCAATGCCAATAATGTCACACTTTTTTTCACCAAGCGTAATGGTTCCAGATGATTACTTCTTTAAATATGAGATTAGTGAACTTTTTCCACTCATGTGTCTTGAGCAACCACTGTCTAATATCCATTTATGCTCCTTTACTTTGGTGATATCCTGCAAAACAGCAAAAATCAACCTTTCCGGATCGACCAAATGACATATTTTGGTCCATATTCAGGTTCGATCATGTTTGTGGTCTAGTACCTTTCGGAGCCCAGATTTGTTTGACCTGTTTCCTTAAACATAGAGGATAGGTGTTTCTAATAATATAAGGATCATTTCTTCTATATGGACATGTAGATTTTACAAGACCCTTTTTACAACAGTAGAAACAAGTAGGCATATGAATATTTCCTTTAGCCTTGACAAAAGTGGTAGTAGGTTTTCTAGGAAAACTCCTATGATAACCTATACCATTTTTGTTAAGTGAGGACTTTTGTTCACCCATCACTCTTTCAAGATTAGCTTTTGAACGAGTAAATTTAAGTGCAGCCTTCTGGTCTTGACACGTCAAAGTTAGATCAACGTTCTCTTTCTCTAGATCGATATAGTTTCGATGAAGAGAGGAGAGGTTGTCCTTGAGAATCGAATTTTTCCGATTCCAAGGCCTTGATATTGTCATAAAGGTCTACCTTCTCTTTGTTAAGATTTTCAATCTCCAAAGACATCTCACTTAGTTGTTTTTTTCATGTTCAAGAAGCTTTTCTTTTAGAGAATCTATCCTTATTCTACGTTCCTTGTCACATATAATAATGTCTTTAAGGAATTGTTTTAGGTCACATTCAGGTTGAGACATGATAGTACTTACCACATTATCAACGTAGAGATTTGAATCTTCTTCATGATCGGCCATAAGGCATAGGTTTGCTTGTTCTTTTTCGTCTTCTGATTCATTTGAGGAGTCTGAGTCACTCCATGAAGCTACCATAGCTTTCTTATTTCGATCATTTTTTTAAGTTGGTCCTTTTCTTTTGTGGACAGTCCTTAACAAGATGATATGTTTCACCACATTCAAAACAATTCAGTATTTTAGTTTTCTTATTAGAGTTAGAAAACTTACCTTGGGGTTTCGACGTTCGTGGATATTCTCTATTATTTGCTAACTGTTTCTTTAATTTGAGAATTCTCGCGAGACCCTTAGAGATCATTGCAATTGCATCTTCTTCATCATCATCATCACTGTCTTCCTCTTCAGATGGTAACTCATCCTTTCTCGATCTTAATGCTAGATTCTTAGTGCTGAATGGGAGCTCTCCATCTTCTTCACCAAGAACCATTTCGTTTGTGATGAGTTTTCCAAGAAGATCATCAAGAGGAAGAGTTGATAGATTTTGAGCTTCTTCGACGGCAGTCATCTTTGGTCCCCACTTTGCTTTAGGTAAGCTCCTTAGAACTTTCCTTACTTTTTCTTCATTTGTGAAGACTTTTCCTAGTGAGTCCAGGTTGTTTACGATCTCAGTGAATCTTGTGAACATTTTTTTGACTGGTTCACTTGGATTCATCTTGAGCAGCTCATATTGTCTGAGGAAGATGTTAATCTTTGTTTCCTTGACTTGACTTGTTCCTTCGTATGTGACAACAAGTTTGTCCCATAATTCCTTTGCACTCTTGCATGATGAGATGCGGTTAAATTCGTTTGCATCTAATCTACAATAGAGTAAGTTCATAGCTTTGTAGTTCGTTGACACACTGTCCAAGTCATCTTGTGTGAAATCAGCTTCATTCTTTGGGACTTGAACACCTTCAAATGTCGTAGTCGGGACTTTGGGGCCATTTTAAATGATGCTCCATAGTTCCATGTCCTGATCAATAATACGCATGAATGCTCTCTAATGGGCAAAGTTGTTGCTACAAAAAAGTGGTGGTCGAGATGAGGATCTTCCTTGAGCAAATCCTCCATCACCTACAAGATTCATGATTAGTCTCACTGATGGTTAAATCAATATACGTGAGTCTAGCTCTAATACCAATTGAAAAACCGTTAGGTGAATAAAAGGGATAAAAGATACTCTAGAAGGGGGGTTAAATAGAGTATGAGAACTTTTAGCAAAAACCTATCTTAAGGCTTCGAAACTGATTTCAAAGGCCTTGATGTCGATCTGAGCTCTTTGTGACACACTTTGATTTCAAGGGCTTTGAAACTAATTTGAAGGGCCTTGACTTTGTAAACCTGCAAGACAAAGTTAGTCACAGTAAAGCAAGATAAAGTGCGGAATGTAAAAGATCGGCATGCGGATATGTTTAAGAACTTCGGCTCTAAATAGCCTACTCTTTGTTCCAGGGTATAGCCTTAGGATCTAACTATCTATTATCAGCTTCAAAGAGTCCTAGATACAAACTAGAAGAAAAATCCCCTTCTTTTCTCACTGTAGCCAATTCTTCGATCTAGCTTCAATTCTTCACCTTGCTATAATAGCCTAGTTACTTCAAAGAGTAACAAAAATCCTTCGAGTATAAAACTCTTTAGATATGCCAATGGAGCTCTTGAGTTTTGTCTCTCTCTAGGGGATAAAGCTTTAAGTAAAAGAGAGAAAGAAAAACGGTTTGATCGAATGAAGATGTTTTGGATCGCTTGAAGACTTTAGATGTTTCCGTGTAAGCTTGTTCTTCTGTTCTTCAATCGACATCTTCATTTATAGACTTCTATGGAGAGGTCTTCTAGCCGTTGGAAAGATGACCGTTTGACAATAATTCTTCTTCTCCTTGAAAGTCGCTTCTTGGTTGAGATGAGGTAGACGTTGTGAATTTTCCCTCATCTTCATCTTCTGGAAACACGTTTATCTCTCTGGTCCATGATCTTCTCTCATCTGTTGTGATGATATCATAATTTGTTTGAGAGATGATCTTCATGCTAACGGTTGAGGATTGTTGCAATATCCTTTTATAAATCAAATCTTTCTTGGTCGGTTGAAATCTTCTTTTAAACATATCTTCTTGTTGAGCATATATTTCTTAGAAGATCTTCTTTGGCGATTTAATGGATAAGTAATTTCTTCAGCGTCCAACCTTGATGATAGCATGTATTATAGTCTATATTTTGGGACTTCTTTAGACGTTTTATCTTCAATAATCTGCATGTTTGGATGTATATTATGTGATTATATTGTTGTTTCATCTACCTTTACGGGAATCGAGGTCTACACCAAGTTTCGTTGTAATCGTAGGTAAAATGGCACGTTTTTGGATCGAAATGGAGCTAAGGAGCAAAGGAGTCATAGGAGCTACATTTAGGAGCTTAAAAGAGAACTCAGAGAGCAAAGAATTAACAAAGAAGATTTACTTTGGACCAGATTTAAGAGATTTCACATTCAGCTGAGATTCACCTCGGTCAGCTACAGTCTCACCTCGACCGAGGTGATCTTGAGGAGCGCCATGACCGAGGCGAACACCCTAGCGCCGGCGAGATATATTTTATTAGCTGAGATATTTTATTTTTGGAAGGAGAGATCTTATATTTTTGGGTTGGATTTCAAGAAGGAAGATCATATATTTGGAAGATCTATTTTAGAGATATGGATATATTTTATTAGGATATTATCTTTTTAAGATATTATTATCTTTGGAAGATAATTCTCCTATATAAAGGGTTGGATTTTCCACAAGTTCAAAAATGCTTGGAGGCTGAGAATAACCAGCAAAGAGGAGATTTTTTTGGAAGTTTGAAGATCGAAGTAAGGAAGTTCATAGCTTTCTGATAGCTTGTGAGGGGATTTGTAAGACTTTCTTAGATTCCCTTGTGAGGGGATTTGAAGTCTTGTTCTTAAGGTTTTTGTGTTCAGATATTCATTCCCTTCTCAAATATTTGATTATTGCTTTTATGATGATGAGTGGCTAAATTCTTTGTGCGATTCTAGGGTGATTGACTGAAAGTTGTGGGAAAGACGATGATAGAATAATCTTAATCCCAGTAGGACCCTGAAAGCTCGAGTCTTTATCCTTGACCCTAGAGTACCTCATTTAGTCGATGAACATCTCGGCCGGGGTGGAACTTAACTGACCGAGGTGACCTTTTCTGATCCATAACTGAGAGTTAAGTGTTAGAGTTTGTCAAATCCTATTCTTATTACACCTATCCTGGTTCGATGCAAGCCTAGGATGAGACTTACCCAGTGATTCCTTAGTTTGTGTACCCATGATCATAAGTGTAGGTAATAAAGGTTTATCCTTTATTGGGGTTTGAGTGTGCCTTCACCCCATCTTTGTGAGTCGACTTGAGACTTACCCGGTAAAGGTTGATTCTATTCCCTTAGTTGGTGTGTTGGTTTGAGATTATAATTCCTTTCCTTAGTACCTTGAGACTTACCCGGTAATAGGAGCTTTTGGTTTGGGATTAGTGAGTAGTGAGACTTACTCGGTGATCTATTCCATTTTAGAAATACCTTCCCTTAGCAAAATCTCACCTTTGTCCGCTTATCTTGAGATCTTGAGTTGGAACCACAACTAGAGGCTTTAATCCTTGGAATTTGCATATTCCCTTTAATTGACCTTATTATCATCTCTTTGATTGTTTTAATCGCTTTTGTGGTTATTAGTTGCGTTGACAACCTATACTTGCTTTGTTTCACCTAAGTCCCCGAGATCGACACCCCAGAATTCTTGCTTTTACTATAATTGATCCGTACACTGCGGGTTCGCATCCTTGTTTTAAGCATATTTCTTGGGATATAAATTTAAAGCTTGCACACACCGTTTGGAGCGAACAAGTTTTTGGCGCCGTTGCCGGGGACTTGGTCTTGACCAAGCCGGTTGCGGTTATCTTTCGGGGCAATTGCCCCTGTTGCTACTAACCACTCTACTTGAGTGACTTTCGCAGGTTCTTTTTCTTAGGTTTATGCGAAGAACCTGTGCTGGGAAGGAAATCATTCCTTACAATCTCGAACCAGAAAAGACATACAAAAGACGCTTGAAAGAAGCAAAAATGGCCAACCAAGACAATCGTGATCTTGAGGCCGAATTGAAGGAGGTGATGGAATAGTTGCGCCTCAATAGGGAAAAACTACAGCGCGAGAGGGAGGAAACTCGCATCAGAGCTGCAGAGATTGAAGCAGATATGGCTGAGCTACGAGCCCAGAATCTGCATCGACCAGACCCTCGATCGAGGCAGGACCCCGCTCCAGTTGCCGCGGCCGAGATACTTCCACCTCGGATGCCTGTCCGAGATGTTCTTTTTGCACGTATCCCACATACCCTAGGACTGAGGATTGACCCAAACCAGCAAGTGAGGCATCCAGGAGTCAACCTAGGTGATCCAGTGGAGCATGATTCTGAACTTCGACCGCAAGTTCTATCCATGATCCGCCAATGCCAGTTTGGAGGTTTAGAGAGGGAATCTCCGCATCAACATTTACAAAACTATGAGATTTTGATGGAGACCTTGAGACCTTCAAGGCTGGAAAATAATAATTATAAGTTAAGGCCTTTTTACTTTTCTTTGAAGGACATGGCACTTACTTGGTATCAGTCTCTTCCTCCCGGAAAGATCAACACTTGGGAGGAGATAACAACGGAGTTCTTAACAAAATTCTTTGCCCCCTCCAAAACCGCTGAAATGAGATGGAAGATCAATGCATTCATCATGAAAGACAAGGAGAGTTTGTCCAAGTCATGGGAGAGGTTTAAACATGTTCTTTTGGATTGCCCACATCATGGGATTCCAAAGATAGAGTTGTTGGAGATATATTTCAAGGGATTGGATGGAGCTACCCAATTTAACCTTCAACTACTATCCACCGGCACATTCATGGACATGCCGATTGATGAAGCTTGGGAGTTCATTGAGAAACAAGCTTTGCACATGGAGAAATAATCCCACCAAGGAGCTGAAAATGGAGTTAAGAGAGTTAATTTCCAGGAAGCTCCATCAAATGACAATCAACTCATCTCCCTCAAGAATGATGTGAAGCAATTGAAGGACCTTTTGGTTGCTCACACCAAAAAGGAGGAGGGAGGATATCAAGGGTCAAGGAACAACAATCATGGTTCCCAAAACAACAACTACAATAACAATAGAGGCTCCAACAGCAACAATTGGAGATCCAACAATCAAAATCCAGGTAACCCTTATTCTAATTCCAATTCTAATAATTCCTCTAACCCTTTCTCTTCTTCTTCTACTCCATTGAAGATCCAGGAGCCTAGATCAAGTTCGTCCCAGCCAGAAAAGAAAGATGCAGTGCTGGAGGCCATCTTTATCAACCTCAACGCTATGGAGACATCCATGACTTCATTTTCGAAGGCACAAAAAGCCTTAGAGCAACAATTCTTTAATAAGGCGAATGAAGCGCCAAGAGATCCAGGGAAGCTCCCAGCAAGGACAGAGAGCAACCCCAAGGGACAAATCATGGCAATAACGACGAGAAGTGGACTGAAAACTACAATATCCAGTGCCTCGGACGATGCCATTACAGACGAAGAACACCTCGGTCCAGGTACAAACGAATAACACTTCGGTCAAGGTACCATCCGAGGTGGAGTCTCAAAAAGTGTCGGACAAAACTGAAGTTTATGTCCCACCTCCTGCATATAAACCACCACTTCCATTCCCCCAGTCAAGAGCTAGAGCACATCTAGACAAGCACTTTGGTAAGTTCCTTGACTTGATGAATAAATTACATATTAACATCTCTTTCCTTGATGCTATTCTAGGGATGCCCGCATACGGGAAGTTCTTAAAAGAGATTCTATCAAGGAAGAGGAAGTTGGAAGACTTTGGTGAAGTAAGGATGACATCTAAATCCTCAGACCTCATTCAAATCATGAAGGAGAAGATGCCACCTAAGTTGAGAGATCCCGGCTCATTTTGCATTCCCATTCAAGTTGGGGATGTTACTTGTGAAGCATTGTGTGATCTAGGAGCCAGTGTGAACATCATCCCGCTGGAGCTATGTGTGAAGATCGGACTTGGAGAGCCCAAGCCGGTGAAGATAAGGCTATACATGGCGGACCGCTCCATTACCCATCCCGTGGGCATTTTGTAAGATGTTCCGGTTAAGTTAGGTAACTTCTATTTACCTATAGACTTTGTTGTGCTTGATATTTCCACAGATTATCCTGTTCCTATCATTCTTGGGAGGCCATTTCTAGCAACTTTGGGTTGCAATGTGGATTGTAAGAACGCCAAGTTGAATTTCAACATTGGCGGAGATCAAGTGGAGTTTGCATTGCTTGCTGCAATGAAAAGGGAGCCGCTGGAGGATGACATCTTCAACATCTATGATGAAGAAGAATCAAGAGAATTGGTGAGCTCTATCCTTATTAATGACCCTCTTGAAAGAGTTATTAGTTTTAGCTTAATGGAGGTAGGTATAGATGCTTCCTCTGATGCAGATATACGGAGCTTAAACGCGCTGGAAGAAGATACAGGAACTAAGATTGGAAAGCTAATCCAGGAGAAGAGAATCTCGAGTTTCGGTCCCAATTGCATTACCTCGACCGAGGCACTTTCTGGACCAAGCGAGGTGTTCTTATCTGAAGAACATCCCGGTCACCCACTCTGGACCTCAAACGAGGTTGAAAGCGAGATGATGTCAACTGAGACTTCCGAAAGTCCAGTTTTCGATCTAAATCTACTCCACTGGAAGGAGGAAGCAAGGATCCCCCTCAAAAAGCACCCCCAGCTGTGGAGCTTAAACCGCTTCCAAGTCACTTGAGGTATGTTTTCCTTGGAACGGATTCTACTTATCCCGTCATTGTTAGTGCTTCCCTTTCCGAAACTGAATTATCTAAACTGATGCATGTCTTGAGAAAACATCAAAAGGCTTTGGGTTATACAATTGATGATCTTATTGGTATTATGCCTTTTTTTTGCATGCATAGAATATTAATGGAGAATGATCATAAGACTTCACGGGAACCTCAAAGACGGTTAAATCCGATCATGAAAGAGGTTGTGAAGAAAGAAATTATTAAGTTGTTGGATGCAGGTATCATATTTCCTATCTCGGATAGCAAGTGGGTGAGCCCAGTGCATGTAGTTCTGAAGAAAGGAGGGATGACCGTTGTGACGAATAAGAACAACGAGTTGATCCCAACTAGGACCGTTACGGGCTGGAGGGTGTGCATCGACTATAGGAAGCTGATCGTGGCCTCGGAAGGACCATTTTCCACTTCCCTTCATCGATCAAATGCTCGAACGGTTAGCCCAACATTCACATTTTTGCTATTTAGATGGTTATAGTGGCTTCTTTCAGATTCCTATCCATCCGGATGATCAAGAGAATACCACTTTCACTTGTCCATGGGGGACATTCGCTTATAGGAGGATTTCATTTGGATTATGTAATGCACCCGCTACCTTCCAGCGATGCATGATGGCTATCTTTTCCGAATACATAGAGGAGATCATGGAGGTATTTATGGATGACTTTTCAGTATATCGTTCCTCTTTTGATGATTGCCTATCTAATCTTTCTCTAGTTCTACAAAGATGTGAAGACACTAATCTCGTTTTGAATTGGGAAAAGTGTCATTTTATGGTTAATGAAGGCATTGTGCTAGGACACCTCGTTTCCAACCGAGGTATTGAGGTTGATCGAGCTAAGATTGAGACTATTGAGAAACTTCCTTCCCCTTGTTCTGTTAAGGGTGTGTGGAGCTTTCTCGGGCATGCATGTTTCTATAGGAGGTTCATCAAGGATTTATCAAAGATTTCTAAGCAACTAACTAAACTCTTGAATAAGGATGTTGTTTTTGAGTTTTCGCAGGAATGTCTTGATGCATTTTACAGGATTAAGGAAGCGTTAATCTCCGCTCCCATTATCCAACCTCCGGATTGGACCTTGCCCTTTGAAATCATGTGTGATGCGAGTGATGTGGCGGTAGGAGCGGTGCTTGGACAAAAGAAGGATGGCCGGACCAACGCCATTTACTATGCTAGCAAGACGCTAGATGAAGCCCAGCTAAACTACGCCACCACCAAAAAGGAGCTTTTGGCGGTTGTATATGCTTTTGAGAAATTTCGCTCTTACTTAGTAGGAGCGAAAGTTATTGTTTACAGTGACCGTGCAACTATTCGTTACTTGCTTGCTAAGAAGGATGCTAAGCCGCGTCTTATTCGATGGACTCTCTTGCTTCAAGAGTTTGACATAGAGATTCGCGATAAGAAGGGATCCAAATATTCTGTTACGGATCACCTCAGCCGGCTACCTCCCTCTTCACGCGAGAAGGACGAACCACCCATAAACGATTCATTCCCCGATGAGCATTTGCATTTGCTGGAATGTTTGATAGACTTCTTTATCTCACCCCATGATGAAGGTGAAGTATGGGGTGAGGATACCTTCCAGCATGTTTAGAGATGTCGTACGGTACAACTAACGACCTTAAATCAAGCACTTCTTGGGAGGCAACCCAATGTATTGCTTTCTTTTTCCCTTTTTGATGTGTAGCTTTATATAGTTTGCTTTTGATTTGCTTTGCTTTGTTTTTGGCATCCTAGACAGAAACCAGGTACTTTCTAAGGAAGGATTACAACCCAAGAGCAACACTAGAAGGACAAAAGTTCGAAAAATTGAGATGACGGAGTTGACTGAGACACATCTCAGTTGCTGTCACAGCACCTCGACCGAGATGATTCTTGAGCAACCGAGGCAACTAGGCTGATAACGATCCACCTCGGTCCAGACACCTCGGTCCAGTTGGGACCATCTCGACCGAGGTGACGACAGAATCGGCGAGGGGTATAAAAGGGGAACAATTTCTCTCTCTTTCCCTCCCATCCCTCTCTTGACCGCGGCGGCATAACCACCTCGTTTCTCCGATTTTCGACCGTTTTCGACGATTCTTGCTCCGATCTCGCAAGAAGAGGCTAGAGGAACATATTGCAAGCGAGAAACTGCAAAAAAAACGCTTCCAATTAATCGAATATGAGGTAACAAGTCGAAAACCCTAACCTCTCTTCTTCTTACTATTTTTAGACGTAATTGGCTTTGGTTGAAAAATCATTTGTATTGAAAAAGGCTTAAGTACCCGTTAGGAACAACTGGTAGTGAAATTGGGGAAAAGAATTGGAAATCAGAGAGTTGAAATCAAACAGTGATTTACCTCGGTCTAGTCGACCTGCGCCTCGGCCGAGGTGATTCTTGAGACTTGTCAGAGAGAGAGAAATAAGTTCCAAATTTGATCGCCAGTTAATTCTGAGGGATAGATCTTCACCTTCTTCTTCTTCCCGACCTTCTATTCTGGTGATCCACGAGCGTCACCAGGCTGACTTTGACCGCATATGCGCACGTCCCGTGATTACGCTGACGTTTTTGGATATTTCTGCTTTTGACTGCCTCCATGTGGCTGATGATCTGAGGAGGATGGTTTCTATGGTGGGGCTGGAGCAGTTCATGGAGATTAGAGCTCCAGCCTACCTCAAGCCCATATTAGAGTTTGTGAGTTTTGTTACTCACTTGCCTCAGGAGAGAGCCATCAAGTACCGGTTGCTGAACCGGAACTACCTAGTTCCTATGGACCAGTGGAGAGACATTTTTGGCTTCCCGACCCCCACAATTACCGACTTCCCTTCTCGAGCCGTGGCTCGACAGTTTTGGGGACAGATTGCTCACGTGGTAGAGTATGCTGATAGGTGGAGACCTGGAGACTCCAGGGAGCGCATCATCTTCTACCTTGCTTTCCGAGTAGCCCACCGGATCTTCAGTGAGACCCTTTTGGCGTGTACTGAGATGCCCTAGAAGATTAGACAAGGGGAGCTTCTGAGTCTATTCTGTATGGTGACTGGGGGAGTGCCTGATTTTGGGGCGATTCTAGTTGAGGATCTGCACAGGATCAAGGCTAAGGGGAAGGGAGATGTCTGTTGTGGCGGCCTAGTGACTCATATAGCGACTGTCATGGATCTGGATCTTTGTACATGTACATTGGTGGTGGCTGCCAAGCCGCTAGGATTACAAGAGATGATCACGAGGAGGATTCTAGTTCCTCATGGACTCACTACGCCATATGTGGCGATGCCTTGGGAGCAGACTGCACCTCAGGGTATCAGGTGGTCAGCCCAGTTTTCAGTCTACGATCCACAATACTGGTCTACCACATAGATACCGTACATTGAGGATGCTAGAGACGCGACATATGGCGTAAGCTCCCGCCCCTGCGTCGAGCCACCCCTGCGGGTCCTTGTAGCCGCCCCAGCGGTGACTTGCCTTGACGAGACGAAGACCAGCTCCCCTGCGCCTCCCACTGCGCCCTGCCTGCGCCTCGCCTTGGGAGTTGGAAGGTGAAGAGTCTGTTTTACCGCCCCTGCGTTGACCTTAAGGCGCCCCTGCGCCTTGACATCAGAAATGTCCGGAAGACGAAAGGTCATACGTTGAAGTGCATTAAAGATCCGCCCCAGCGGAGTTATCTAACCGCCCCAGCGGTTCTGAAGAAGATCAACCGATTCTGCCTAAACCGCCCCTGCGGTTCCTGAAGGCCGCCCCTGCGGTTTAACGCCATAAGCTTTACTCCGGCTGTTTACACCACCTTTATGGCATTTAAGGTGGCTATTTTAGGCCGGCTATTTACTCCTAATTAAGTGTCTATTGTAGTATAAATAGTCCATGGCTGATTGCTAGAATGATATATATTTTTCCCCACAAAATCCATTTTAGACTTGAGTTTTTCCATTGTAATGAGTTGCTAACTCCCTTGCTACATTGGGTTGGTTTGAAGCTGCTTTGTTACTTTGGTTGTAAGTTCTTTTTAATATAAGTTTCTATTCAGTAATGCTTTGTGTTTCCTTGATCTCCATTGTTTAATTGCATGTTAACTATTACTTGATATTGATCACCTTAGGTTCTAAAGTGCATGTAAACAACTAGGATTAACAGGTTCCGGGTTCGGGTCTTTAATCTAGTAGCAACTTTAAGTGATAACGGGTTGTAATTACTTATAGAAAAGGAACACAAATATAAAGATAAGTTTAACGGTTTTAATCTTTTCTTTATATCCCTTAGTCTTTGTTTGAATGCTAACTTGTTATTTGTTCTTGTAGGTTTACGGAACTTTAATAAGTTAAGTTGTGTTTATGCCGGTTGGCTCAACACATATGTATGATCGAGACGGGAGATTACTTAAGAATTTATAAAAGGAACGCACCAAAGTAGCAATTGCATGCTTAGAATCAACCTAGTGTAGATTCATCCATTATTGTCTTACTTGTCGCATTATTCGTTTTCATAAGTTTTTGTGCATCAATTCAACCAAAACCCCCCCTTTGTGTCACTTGTTATTATAATCGATAATTGCATTAAAAACACCTTAACTCTTTTGGGTTCGACCCTTACTTAATCACTATACTTGTTCTTAGTGCTAAGTTGGGATTTACTTTTGATTGGGTATAGACGACCATAGAAATACCTTCGGTCAAATTTTGGTGCCATTGCCGGGGAGTTTTTGTGTTTTATTGTTATTATTGATTATTGGTTTGAACCATTTTTATGGTTCAAACCCGTGCTACTAATTCCGGCTTTGCTTTTTTTGATCCAGAAATTGAGAGGACGCACATCCGGCAACGAAGACAACAACAACTAAAACAAGAGATGGCTGACCGTACTCTTCGTCAACTTACGCAGCCCACCTTGGCTCAAAACCCTCTTGCGGTTGCTATACCGGCACTAGGGGAAGGAGTCAACTTTGAGCTCAAGCCGGGCCTTATTCACTTGCTTCCATCCTTCCATGGGCTAAGTGGTGAAGACCCTATCAAGCACCTTGGGAAGTTCCACACTGTATGTATGAGCATGAAGCCGGCCAACATTACCGAAGAACAGATCAAGATGAGGGCATTTGGCTTCACACTCAAAGATTTGGCGGATGATTGGTATTACCACCTTCCATCCGGGAGTATTGACACTTGGGAGAACCTTCACAAAGCGTTCTTGGAGAAATACTTTCCAGCTAAAAAGGCCAATAGCTTGAAGAAAGATATAAGCAACATCGAGCAAGAGGCAACCGAAACTCTCTACGAGTACTTCGAAAGGTTTGCACGCCTCCGATCCAGTTGTCCTTTCCATGGATATTCAACTCAAGATCTAGTCTTGTACTTGTACAATGGCTTGCTAGACAATGAAAGGAGGATCATCGATGCGGCTTGCGGAGGTAATGTTCTTAACTCTACTCCTCACCTTACTCTAGAAAATATACAGGAACTAGCGGAAGGAACTCGGAACTTTGGAAGGACCCCGGCTAAGAAAGGAGTTCATGCCGTGAGTTCCGGGAAGAGCGAGATTTCCACCAAGCTGGCGGAATTGAAGGAAATGGTGAAGAGGCTAACACTGATGGGAACACCGCAACAGCTCAAAGCTTGTGGAGTTTGTGCTTACCCGTATCATCCAACGGACATGTGTCCACAAGTTCAAGATGACGATGCTGAAGTAAACGCAATGGGGTATGGATAACCACAGCAGCAAAGACCTAGGAACGATCCCTATGCACAGAATTTCATGCCAAATTGGCGTGACCAACAGAATTTTCGTTGGAGGGATCAACAAAACCAACAACAACAACCCCACCAAGGTAAGTATCACTCAACTGAAGATATGTTGCAGGTTTTGACTAAACACTTTGCTACTCATGTCCAAACAACAGAATCAAGCATCAAGAACCTTGAGAAGCAGGTTGGTCAAATGACGGAAGCTATTTCAAGGAGCGAATTAAGGCTTTCCGGAGGATTGCCTTCCCAGGCGTTTATAAACCCCACGGAAATAAGGAGCGGGAAGCAAATCCGACAAGAACCAACAAAATAGTCACAAAGCGAACCTTTTGTCGTTATTTCCGCACCCACAGTCGCCCCTGTGGCTGCAGGTGCGCCATGCCCAAAAGGAAGGACGCCCCTGCGGCTGGCTGCCCCCGCTCCTGCGGAGACAACCCCTGAGCCGCCCCTGCGCTTTCAAGCTGACGCCTCTGCGGAAAACACAATAGAAGGTCCTGTTGAAAAGGATACTTACGTCCGGCCTAACTTTCCGCCGCTCTACTCCAAAAAGCCACCGGCTCCTTTTCCTGAAGCATTGAAGGAGCGAAGAATCATAGAGGACAAGGACCTCTTTGAGACTTTCTCTAAATGTGAGGTAAACATTCCCCTCCTTAAGTTGGTGAAAAGTATCCCTAAGTATGCTCGTTTTTTGAAGGAACTTTGCACTATCAAGAGAAATCAAAAGCTAATGGGGAAACAGAAAGTGCAAGTGAGTGAACATGTGTCGGCAGTTCTCCAACGGAGAATGCCCAAGAAATGCAGCGATCCGGACATGGTAAGCATTCCTTATGTTGTAGGGGAAACCCGCTTTGACAAAGCAATGCTTGATCTCGGTGCTTCTATTAATGTCTTGCCATATTCGATTTACAAATCACTTGGCCTTGGGCCATTAATGGAAACTAGGATTGTAGTACAACTTGCTGATAGATCTAATGTGTACCCAAAAGGGATAATTGAAGATGTATTAGTGATTGTAGACAACCTAATTTTTCCTGCTGATTTCTTTGTAATGGATATGGAAAATGACTCGCATGCTGCACCCATTCTGTTAGGTAGGCCATTTCTGAAAACGGCTAGGACAAAAATTGATTATGTTAGTGGTAAATTGACCATGGAGTTTGATGGAGAAGTAGTGGAATTTGACATCTATGATGCAATGAAATTTCCTAGGGATGATCATTCTCTATGTGCTATTGACATTGTTGAACCTTTTGTGCAAGATGTTTTTGATAACTCTGACTTGGATGAATTGAGAAATGTGTTTGAGCATGACATTGATGGTTTCAAATCAGATTATGTGTTAACATCTAGCATGAAAGAGGTCCTATCCCAATTAGATGGGCATAAAAGGCTACCTATCTCCAATTTGGCCATTGGGCCCACTTTACTAACCCCAAGCGAGAAGCTTGTTCCATCCATATCCATAGTACAGGCACCGGAAATAGAATTGAAGGACCTTCCGTTACACCTCAAGTGTGTTTTCCTTGGAGCATACAATACCTTGCCGGTAATCATCTCCAATAAGTTGACCACCGGACAAGAAGATAAGTTGGTGAATGTACTAAAGGAGCACAAGACGGCCCTCGGATGGACTATTGCGGACATCAAGGGGATAAGTCCTTCCACTTGCATGCATAGGATTTTACTTGAGGACAAAGCCAAGCCCTCTAGGCAACCTCAAAGGAGGTTGAATCCACCAATGATGGATGTGGTCAAAAAGGAAGTGTTGAAACTCCTCAGAGCGGACATGATCTTTCCTATCTCGGATAGCACTTGGGTTAGTCCAACCCAAGTAGTTCCAAAGAAGGGAGGTATCACCTTGGTGGAAAATCAACATGGAGAGATGGTCCCAAGCAAAACACAAACCGGATGGAGAGTTTGCATTGACTATCGCAAGCTCAATAAGGTAACATGAAAAGACCATTTCCCATTACCTTTTATTGATCAAATGTTGGAACGTCTTGCAGGTCATTAGTACTACTATTTCATGGATGGATATTCGGGCTATTTCCAAACAGCCATCGCACCAGAAGATCAAGAGAAGACGACGTTCACTTGCCCATTTGGCACTTTCGTATATCGCAGAATGCCATTTGGACTTTGCAACGCACCAGGCACTTTCCAATAGTGCATGATAAGTATTTTCTCCGAATACATAGAAAATTTCATTGAAGTCTTCATGGATGATTTTACCGTCCATGGAGACAGTTTTGACGCATGTTTAGGCATTTAAAACTTGTTCTTTAAAAATGTGTTGAAACCAATCTAGTTCATAATTCGGAAAAATCTCATTTCATGGTCGAAAAAGGAATTGTGCTAGGACATGTAATATCCTCAAAAGAGATAGAGGTAGATAAGGCAAAGGTTGATTTTATTCAAAATTTACCTTATCCTACTAATGTTCGCGAAATCCGATCTTTTCTTGGCCATGCAGGTTTCTACCGAAGGTTTATCAAAGACTTCTCAAAGATCTCAGTACCCTTGTGTGAACTGCTCAAGAAAGATGTCACCTTCGTAGTGGATAAGGATTGCAAGAAGGCTTTTGACACTTTGAAGTCATGTCTCACCACCGCACCGATCATCCGTTCTCCAGATTGGGAGAAACCTTTTGAAATCATGTGTGACGCTAGTGACTACGCCGTCGGAGCTGTCTTAGGACAAAAAGACGGACGTGCCTCCCATGTGATCCATTATGCGTCTATGACACTAAATGGAGCACAAAGGAATTACTCCGCCACCGAGAAGGAGATGTTGGCGGTAGTTTTTGCCCTTGAGAAGTTCAGACAATACTTACTCGGGGTAAAGGTAATTATTTTCACTGACCATGCAGCCCTTAGGTACCTCATGGAAAAGAAGGAGGCGAAGCCATGATTAATCCGTTGGGTGCTCCTTCTAAGCGAATTTAACCTAGAGATAAGGGACAAAAAGGGAGCTGAGAACCTAGTGGCAGATCATTTGAGTAGACTAGTGCAAGAGGAGGAAGAACCATGAAAAGAAAGAGAGATAGCCGGAAGCTTTCCAGACGATACATTCTACACAACTCTCTGTTGCGTAACCGCCCCCGCGCCTCACACCCGCCGCCCCTGCGGCCAGCCGCCCCTGCGGAATTGTCGACAGAGGTTTGTCTTAAGCTTCAATCTTTTAAGCCTTGGTTTGCTGACATTGTGAACTTCATTGCCAGGAAGGAGTATCCTCGAGACTTCACCAAGGCACAACGAGAGAAAGTAAAAGTTGAAGATCGACACTACATTTGGGACGATCCTTACCTTTGGAAGCATTGTAGTGACCAAGTGATCCGGCGTTGCATTCCGGACAATGAGGTACAATCCGTCCTAACTTTCTGTCATTCTGAAGCATGTGGGGGCACTTTGGGGCAAACAAAACAGCAAGAAAAGTTTTGGATGCCGGTTTCTTTTGACCACACATTTTTCGAGACGCTTTTGCGTTTTATAAAGTGTGTGATAGATGCCAAAGGGTAGGAAATCTTTCAAGGAGACATGAAATGCTCCAATCCTCTCTTATATTTTGTGAAATATTCGATGTTTGGGGAATTGATTTCATGGGGCCATTTCCTACTTCATTCGGGAACACATATATTTTGCTTGCGGTGGACTATGTTTCCAAGTGGGTGGAAGCAAAGGCCACCAAAACTGATGATTCAAAAGTAGTTGCAACTTTTCTGAAGGAAATATCTTTGCAAGATTTGAAATTCCAAAAGCCTTAATCAGTGATAGGGGTACCCATTTTTGCAACAAGACGATCACGGCTCTCCTTAAGAAATACCATGTTCACCAAAAAGTGTCAACAGCTTATCATCCACAAACAAACGGCCAAGCCGAGGTATCTAACCGGGAAATAAAGACCATCCTTGAAAAGACGGTTTCTCCTGGGCGGAAGGATTGGAGTGCAAGGCTAAATGACGCCCTATGGGCATATCGGACAGCCTACAAAACTCCCATCGGAATGTCTCCTTTTAGGCTCGTGTTTGGGAAAGCATGCCACCTACCGGTGGAGTTAGAGCACAAAGCTTGGTGGGCGGTAAAGAAGTGCAACATGAACATAGAAGAAGTGGGAGAATTCCAGAAGCTCCAATTGCAAGAGTTGGAGGAACTAAGGCTAGATGCATATGACCATGCTACCACATACAAAGAAAAGACCAAAGCATGGCAAGACCGGAACATCCTCCGGAAGGACTTCAAGGTAGGTAATAAGGTACTTCTCTTTCAATCCCGTTTGAAACTCTTTGCAGGTAAGCTGCGTTCAAGATGACAGGGCCGTTCATAGTAGCCGAAGTATACCCTCACGGGGGCTGTGGATCTCTATGACCCCCAAACGCACAAGGTGTTTAAGGTGAACGGACAGAGGCTAAAGCTTTACCTTGAAGGAGTCAAGAACGATCCGATTGACGAGATGGTACTAGAGGAGGCACAGTCAGAGAAGTAGAGATCTTACGTCGAGCCAACGACGTAAAACAAAGGCGCTTCTCGGGAGGCAACCCGAAGGAATAAAAAGAGGAGCTTCTATCAAGAAATCCGCCCCTGCGGTTTAGTATCCCGCCCCTGCGGTTACACTCAGGCCAGCGCCGCCCCCGGCACTAGGTCTGCGCCTGCAACACGCCCGTCACCGCCCCTGCGGTGACACCCCCACGCCCCTACGACAGCCATCCTTGACACGGATTCCCAGCGCTGCCCCCAGCGCTGGTCCTGCGTGCCCATCTCCCTTGTCGCCGCCCCCGGTGCTGGCCCTGTGTGCCCAACTCCCTTGTCGCCGCCCCCGCGGTGTCCAACCCCCGCCCCTACGGGTTTACCCAAAAAAGAAAAAAATAGGATCTCGAAAAACGCCTACACCTACCACCCAACACCCACTAACCCTCCTCACCAAACACAACCACAAACCCTCGCACCTTTTCTCTCAAAGCTGCGAACGCCCCTGCACCCTCAGAGAAACCTCCCAACCACCCTCTTCGACGCCCCTGCGCCACCAATACCAAGGACACACACCTCCAACGCCCTTGTGCCACCTGCCCTCGTGCCAAACGCCACCTCCCTTCAATTGCAACGATTCTCCACTCCTACGCCACCTTCAACGTTGCCTGCACCAAAAACCACCACCGGAGCCACTCCAAGACGCCACCACCTTCGAAGCATTCGAAAAATCGCCTTCCGCAGTTCTCTCGCACCCGCGCCTGCAAGCATCCGCCCCTGCGCCTCACCGCCCCTGCGCCTGCACAGCCGCCCCTACGGAAAAACCAACAGAAAGGTCGATTCTTTTCCTTTTTTCAAACGTTCACTAATCCTTTACTTCAAATACTTTCAAGAATGGAAGCCCCAAGGAAATACGAGATGACGAAAACAGAGAAGGACCGATATAGGATTGTGTAGGATCGAGTGGTGTATGCAACTCAATTTCTACATATCCCGACCTTGGAGAAACGGGGCATGCTAGTGAGCATACAAACATTTTTGGCGAATGCTGGGCTCGGAAACTTCCTCCAGAAGAGTGCTCCGACAAATCCGGAGCTCAGTAGACAGTTTATCGCCACTTTCACAATGCAGAAGGAAAACCACGTGTGTACCGGCCTCACCTTCAAGTTCAACAAGGTGAAGTGTACGCTTGACTACAATGATTTACGGGAGGCTTTTGGGGTGACTCTAAACCCCTTTGAGAAGTGGTGGGACCTAGTCCCGGCCCCGGACCTATGTGAGTTTTGGCAAGCAGCTACCGGGTCGGAGTTCCATGTTGGGGGTGAGTACTCCAACAAACTCACTCACCCCAGTTTGAGGTTGATTTCCAAGATCGTCATGAGTGTCTTCTGTGGACACAAAGAGGAAAGCAAGGTCGCTCTCAAGGACCTCCCACTACTCTACTCCTGCCTTCCATAGAGCAAGAAGCTGATGGATTGGCCCTCTCTCTTCCTCGCCGCTTTGAAGCGGATTAGGAGGAATGAGCCGAGGGATATTGTCGGCGGTGGGGTGTTCCCTTTGATCGCCTCATAAGTGATGGACCTGTCCGAGTTAGAGGATGGGATGGCGGCTCCTCTCTACACTGAGGGGATGCTTAGGAGGTGCAAGCTCCTCTAGCGGGACGGGGAGAACCTGTTTTGTATCTCCCTTGCAGATGGGAGCCACCTCACCTACCTCCCCCGACCTTTAACACTAGGAGGAGAGCTCTCCAAGTTCTACATACCAGCAGATCCTTTCGTGCCGAGGAGGCCACTAGTGGCCATTGTGGAGAGGCATGCCGCCAGCTCCAGCCGGGCCCATGAGGAGGAGCACCTGCCCATCCCAGATGATGAGGAGATGCCCATAGCGGCACCAGAGGAGGACCCGGCCCCTGCGAGCCATCAGGCTCAGATGGTGGCCATGACGACCCAGCACCGGGCATGGCAGTCCGATTACCAACGGACTATGCTGGAGCAGCAGCAGAGCTGGCAAGACGTGAAAAAAGGCATTTGTTTTTGGCATTTGTTTTTGCATTGTTGAATTCAGTTTCATTCGGAAAAAAAAAGCCAAAGAAGTGAAAAAAGACATGAAAATCCTTAGATAAACCGAAAACCCGAAAGGGCGGTTTAGGTAAAAAGAAGGTAGTCCGACCAACCTTAGGTTGGTGCAAAGTTGGACTTGAGGGATGTGAGTTTAACTGAGAAAAGAAGAAGAGTGGCAAGGTGAAAACCCGAAAGGGCGCCTTGGCAAGATGAGCGACACCGAGTGTAGGTTTCCCTTCTGGCGTTTTGGCGACATAAGAAGGGGAGTCATAAGGAGGTTGTCCGGGTAGGCCACTGTTGGAGTGATAAGGATGGTAGTATCTCTTTTTCTCACATTTTCTCTCTTTTCCTTCTTTCTTTCTTGGCTTTTCTCTTGTTTTCCATTATCTTTCTGCTTACTCATGCTTCCTGAGGCCTTTGAGTCTAGTTGATGTCATTTTTTTTTACTCGGGACGAGTAAAAGGTCTAAGTATGGGGGAGTTTGATAGGTGATGGAATCACTATCAATTAGGGTAGTTTTTAGAGTCTTTTTATTGCATTATTGTCGGTTTATGCTACTAACTCCTTGGTCCAGAAGAAGAAGATCAAAAGAAGCTAAAGAAGGAGTTATCAGCACTTAGGAGTGAAGACCGATCAAGAAGCAAAGCTTCTGCTGCCTTACCGCCCCTGCGGGTCCTTCCAGCCGCCCCTGCGGTGACTTGCCTTGACAAGACGAAGACCAGCTCCCTTGCGCCTCCCACTGCGCCCTGCCTGCGCCTCGCCTTGGGAGCTAGAAGGTGAAGAGTCTGTGTCACCGCCCCTGCATTGACCTTAAGGCGCCCCTACGCCTTGACATCAGAAACGTCCGGAAGGCGAAAGATCAGACGTTGAAGTGCATTAAAGATCCGCCCCAGCGGAGTTATGTAACCGCCCCAGCGGTTCTGAAGAAGATCAACCGATTCTGCCTAAACCGCCCCCGCGGTTCCTGAAGGCCGCCCCTGCGGTTTAACGCCAGAAGCTTTACTCCGGCTTTTTACACCACCTTTATGGCATTTAAGGTGGCTGTTTTAGGCCGGCTATTTACTCCTAATTAGGTGTCTTTTGTAGTATAAATAGTTCATGGCTGATTGCTAGAATGATATATATTTTTCCCCACAAAATCCATTTTAGACTTGAGTTTTTCCATTGTAATGAGTTGCTAACTCCCTTGCTACATTGGGTTGGTTTGAAGCTGCTTTGTTACTTTGGTTGTAAGTTCTTTTTAATATAAGTTTCTATTCAGTAATGCTTTGTGTTTCCTTGATCTTTGATAACACGATTTATGACTTAGGTTTAGGTAATCATTTAGATAGATTTCTCACTCATTCATGCATGGTTTAGCACTAGTTCACGACGTTTGCACTCAATTCACGTATTTTGTCGAGATAGACGTCTACACGGACTTGTGCATTGCTTTGTAGGTATTTTGGGAGATTTAGGAGCTAAAACGATACGTTTGAGGATCGTTCATCAAGATGACACACCCTCAGACTCATTAGGATGCAAGCTAAAGGCTAGGGAGGACTCATGGAACCTTGTCAACACAAGCCATGCACCAAATCGAAGCTTAATGATCAAAGGCAAAGCTGAAGCACAAATCACGGTTCACTGACAGATCACGGCCGTGGTTTTAACCGTGGATTTTGCCAGGTTTTCGTGACAGCTGTGCCACGATCTCTTGGCCAGCTCTTGCAAAGTTGTAGTATAAAAGTGGTCCTGCATTGGATGAGAAAAGCATCTTGGAGCAGCTCTCCATTATCCACTATCATCCAATCAAATATTCTCTCAACAAGAAGATTCCTTGGGAAGAAGGAGGTAGAAGAAGGCTACCATTGGAGAAGAGCTTGGGAGAAGAAGAAGAGCACACCATTGATAGATTTGATAGCTTTGTAGTGAAGAATTTCGGAATCGATTTCTAGACTTGTATGAACCTTTTGAACCTTCTTTAAGAAGGGTTGTGAGTCATTCTAATTCCATTTTCAGCTTGGTTTTGTTTACTTCACTTGTTCATCTCTTTGTTTTCATTATCTTGCAAATGGAAGCCATAATTTTATGTTTTTTGATTTCGATTGATATGATGAATGTTGTAGGCTAAATAGATGTGATTCTAGGGTAAGGAAAGAATGGTTATGGCTAGGACTATGATAGGATGGACTTAGATTAGCCCTTGGATTACTCTCTTGCTTGGACGTAGTTTCTGTTGGAGTCCACGGTTTGTTCTTGCCTTTCCACGGCCGTGGAAGGTGTAGAACAGCCCGTGATTCTCCCTGGTTCGATGGATCTAGCTTTAGTTAGTTAGAATGTTGAAATCCTAAGTGTTTGTTGAGCTAAATCTATCCTAGGGTGACCTAGTGTTAGCAACTAAGTGTTAGGAGAGACTTACCCGGTAATCCTTACTCTTAGATTTCAAAGATAACAAACCTTAGGTAGTGGTGAGCCTCATAAGCCGCCATTGGACTAAGTGTGCTAGATAGTCGCTTAGGACTAACCCTTCCGAGACTTACCCGGTAAGGATAGGTTAGATCTCTAGGTAACAATCCGGTTTGTGTAGAATTCCGCCCCTTAGGTTCTTAGAGACTTACCCGGTGATGAGACCTTAGGGATGGACTAGTGGACCATGAGACCTACCCGGTGATTGATCCCAATCTAGAAACACTTACTCCCAACATATCATAGTCAATCCGAGGAACGTTTAGATAGCTTGAGTCCTATGCCATAACCGGAATTTCCAACCCCTAGAATCCGCTTTTCTTTCTTTGATCTATATTTCGTATTTAGCTTGTTTGTTTGCGTTGATTTGTTAGCATAGTTGATTTGTTTATTTTGCATGTTTAGTAATCTTTTGATCTATCACCGAAAAACCAACCAAAAACAATTGAGATTTTCATTTCTTTATTTCTTTCTCTTTTCTTAACCTAGATCTTCACTAGACTTAATCATAAATCGAATCAATCTCACCTTAGTCTTTGTGTTCGACCTTGGTATACTATCCCTACTACAAACGTCCCGTACACTGCGGGTTCGCTAGGAGTTAGGATAAATATAACGAGAATATAAATTTAAAACCCATTGCGTATCACATCCTGAGCGTAACAAGTTTTTGGCGCCGTTGCCGGGGACTAGGTCTAGATTGAGTCTATTTTGTGATTGTTTATTAGTGTAGATCTTTCTTGTTGCTTTTGATCTCTTTTTGGTTTATGTCTTTGCTTTTCAGGACATCTCTTACTCTTTAGGTGTATGCGAAGATCTCGTGGCAAGGATTTAGCTCCATTCGATCCCGAACCGGAGAAAACCCTTAGATCTAGATCCAAGAGCATTAAAAAGGGAAAAGAGATGGCCGGAAGAGATCTCCAAGCTGAGTTGGATGAGGCTTTAGAGCAAACTAGGATAAGGGATGAATCTTTGGAGAATGAAAGGAGGCTTGCCAATGAGAGGCAAGAGGCAACTAGGAGGGAGATTGAGGAGATTAGGCAAGCTCTTGTGCAAATAGAGCTTAACCGTCAACAACCTCCTCCACCTCCACCACAACCGCAGCCGGCGGCGGTAAATATTAGGGTTGTGCCCATTGCTATGGAAGAGCCACAAACGTTGGGGCAACGTATGGATCCGGCACAAAGAGCACACCGTCCGGGTGTGAACTTAGGAGATCCCGCAGCCCATGATTACGAGCTCCGCCCTCAAGTTCTACAAATGATCCGGCATAATCAGTTTGGAGGGATGGAAGGAGAGTCTCCACATCAACACTTGATGAATTATGAGATCTTGATGGAGACTCTTAGACCGCCAAGATTGGAGAGCAACAACCATAAGCTTAGGGCTTTTTCCTTCTCTCTTAAGGATAAAGCCTTGGCTTGGTATCAATCTATTCCACAAGGGCGAGTTGGTACTTGGGAGGAGATGACAACCGAGTTTTTGACTAAGTTCTTCCCACCTTCCAAGACTACCGAATTAAGAGGGAAGATCAATGCCTTCGTGATGAAGGATAGAGAGAGTTTATTCAAGTCTTGGGAGAGGTTCAAAGATCTTCTCCTAGATTGTCCACACCATGGCATACCGAAAATTGAGCTATTGGAGATCTACTTCAAGGGACTTGATGAAGATAGCCAATTCAAGCTCCAATCTCTTTCCGGTGGGACTTTTATGAAGAATCATGTAGATGAAGCTTGGGAGTTTGTAGAGAAACAAGCTCTAGTGATTGAGAAATACTCCCATAGGAAGAGTGAAGGGAGAAAGGCGGGAGCATATGAGGTGAGTGAAGTCACCATGAGCAATTTCAAGCTTGACGCCATCAACAACGAGCTAAAGTCCTTGAGGGAGTTGTGTGCTACAACTTTGAAGAACCAAGCAACTCCTCAAGTGCTTCCACAAGCTAACTTACCTTCCAAGGAGAAGGATGTGAATTACATGGGAAGGGGCAATTACAACAACTATCAAGGCCCAAGGAACTTCAACAACAACCGGCAATTCAACAATTACCGGCCCAACCACAACCATCCCGGGTTTTCCTACTCTAACCCGGATGGAGCCTTGAACCCTCCCGCTTCCTAAAGCACAACTCCACCACCAAGAGCTTCACAAGAACCTCCACCCGGATTTACTCAACCTCCAAAGGATAGGACCGAAATGATGTTTGAGCAATTGCTTGGAAGGTTGAGTGGTCCTGAGAGCACCGTGACTTCAATTTCTAAGGCTCAAAAGGTATTGGAAGCACAAGTGTTCCAAAAGGCGGGTGAAGCCCATAGAGATCCGGGGAAGCTTCCCGGAAGGACCGAAGACAACCCAAGAGGCCAAGTGTTGGCTATCACAACAAGGAGTGGGTTGAGCATGAAAGATCCTTTGCCCAAGGACAATGCTAAAGGGAAACAAGTGGTGATAGAGGAAGAGACTTTGCAAGGAGATGGAGGCAAGAGCAAGGATGTTGAGCCAACCTATGTGGCACCGCCTCCATACAAGCCACCACTACCATTCCCTCAATCACGAGCAAGAGCTCGTTTGAACAATCACTTTGGTAAGTTCCTTGAACTAATGTCTAAATTGCATATTAACATTCCGTTCATGGATGCTATCTTAGGAATGCCGGCGTATGGCAAGTTCTTGAAAGAGATACTCTCCAACAAAAGGAAGTTGGAGGAGTATGGGGAGATAAGAATGACCAAGAGGTCTTCGGAATTGATCCAAACAATGAAGGAGGAGATGCCTCCCAAGCCAAGAGATCCGGGTTCCTTTTGTGTCCCAATTGGAGTGGGAGATGTGAAGTACGAGGCCCTTTGTGATCTTGGAGCAAGTGTAAGCATCATACCGCTTGCACTTTGCAACAAGGTTGGGCTAGGAGAGCTGAAACCGGTCAAGATGACCCTCTATATGGCGGACCGTTCTATCACTCATCCCGTGGGGATCTTAGAAGACATCCCGGTGCAACTAGGAGGATTTTATGTGCCAATTGATTTTGTAGTCTTGGATATTCCAGCGGACTATCCGGTTCCCATCATCTTAGGAAGACCTTTCCTAGCCACCTCCGGATGCCTAGTGGATTGCAAGAATGGGACTCTCTCCTTCAACATTGGAGAAGAGAACATCAAGTTTAAATTGTCCACAATGATGAAAGGGCCAACCGTTGATGAGGATGTCTTCAACATAGTCGAGCAAGAAGAATCTAGAGAAGTTGTGAGCTCGATCTTGATCAAGGATCCCTTGGAGAAGGTTCTTACTTTAAGTATGATGGAGGAAGGTGTTGAGGAGGCTTGCAATGAAGAGATCAAGGCCTTAGAAGCATTAGAAGAGGAGACAAGTGCTCAAGATGAAGGCCACGAAGAGGAGCTGAACAACTGGAAGTTCCACGGGCGTGGAAGTGGTTCCACGGCCGTCAAACTCTTTGTAAAGCCTCAACAAATGAGCCAAGCAAGGTCCATGACCGTGGAAGTTGATCCAACCGTGATTCCGACCGTGGTTTCCCCTGAATCAGACCTTATTGATGATCAAGCTTCAAGGAGCCTTGGAGGGTCTTCATTTGCTTTGGATTCATCTCATCCAACCTTATTTGGATCGTCTACACTCGATAAAGGTCCTCCTAAACTTGAACTCAAACCCCTCCCCTCTCATTTAAAGTATGCTTTCCTTGGTGATAACTCTACATATCCGGTGATTGTGAATGCATGCTTGAGTGATGATGAACTTGCTAAGTTGTTGCATGAACTAAGATTGCACAGGAAAGCCATTGGTTATACTATTGATGATTTGGTTGGCATTAAGCCTTCTTTGTGCATGCATAAGATAATGATGGAAGATAACCACAAACCCTCTATTGAACATCAAAGGAGATTGAATCCTATAATGAAAGAGGTAGTCAAAAAGGAAATCATTAAGTTGCTAGATGCGGGGATAATCTACCCTATCTCGGATAGTAAGTGGGTTAGTCCCGTTCATGTAGTTCCTAAGAAGGGTGGGATGACCGTAGTAACCAATGAGAACAATGAACTAATCCCAACTAGGACGGTTACGGGGTGGAGGATGTGCATTGATTATAGGAAGCTTAACATGGCCTCTAGGAAAGATCACTTCCCTCTTCCTTTCATTGACCAAATGCTAGAGAGGTTAGCTCAACATTCTCATTTTTGCTACCTAGATGGCTATAGTGGATTCTTCCAAATCCCTATCCACCCCGATGACCAAGAGAAAACTACATTTACATGTCCATGGGGTACTTTTGCATATAGGAGAATGCCGTTTGGGTTGTGTAATGCACCCGCCACCTTCCAAAGGTGTATGATGGCTATCTTTTCGGAATACATTGAAAATATCATGGAAGTGTTCATGGATGATTTCTTTGTTTATGGTTCTTCCTTTGATAATTGCTTGGCTAACTTGTCATTAGTATTGCAAAGATGTGAGGAGACAAATCTTGTCTTAAATTGGGAAAAATGCCACTTCATGGTAAGTGAAGGCATTGTGTTAGGACACTTGGTGTCTAACCGTGGCATTGAAGTTGATAGAGCCAAGATTGAAACGATAGAGAAGTTGCCACCACTTACCTCGGTGAAAGGGGTAAGGAGTTTCTTAGGGCATGCCGGTTTTTACCGGAGGTTTATTCAAGACTTCTCTAAAATTTCTAAACCTCTCACTAACCTACTGATGAAGGATGTTGATTTTGTCTTTTCCAAAGATTGTCTTGAGGCTTTTTGTAGGTTGAAGAATGCCTTGATCTCCGCACCTATCATGCAACCTCCGGATTGGAGTTTACCATTTGAGATCATGTGTGATGCAAGCGATGTAGCCGTTGGGGCTGTTTTGGGGCAAAGGAAAGATGGGCGCACTCATGCCATTTGTTATGCTAGCAAGACGCTAGATGATGCCCAACTCAATTATGCTACCACCGAGAAAGAGTTGCTAGCGGTTGTGTATGCATTTGAGAGGTTCCGCTCATATCTTGTTGGAGCGAAGGTCATAGTTTATACGGATCATGCTGCGATCCGTTATCTACTTACAAAGAAGGATGCCAAACCTAGGTTGATTCGGTGGATCCTTCTTCTTCAAGAGTTTGATTTGGAAATCTGGGACAAGAAGGGATCCGAGAACTCCGTGGCGGATCACCTTAGTAGACTCCCACCATTGGAGCTTGAAAGAGATGACATCCCGATTGATGATTTGTTCCGGGATGAGCAATTGCAAATGGTGGAGGAATGCTTGTTCCAAGTGTCTAGAGGGAATGAGCCATGGTTTGCCGACATTGTGAACTACTTAGTGTGTGAGGAAGTGCCTCCCGGGTTGACATATGCCCAAAGGAAGAAATTCTTCAAGGATGTGAGGCATTACTATTGGAGCGAGCCACTTTTATTCAAGAGAAGGCCGGATGGAATGTTAAGAAGATGCATACCGGAGGATGAGGTGGAGAGTGTGATCCGCCATTGTCATTCCTTGCCATGTGGAGGGCATGCTAGCTCCCACAAGACATGTGCGAAGGTGTTGCAATCGGGCTTCTTTTGGCCAAGTTTGTTCAAGGATGTGCAAAGCTTTGTGGTAGCTTGTGATGCTTGCCAAAGGACGGGCAACATCTCAAGGAGGAATGAGATGCCCTTAAACAACATACAAGAAGTGGAAATATTTGATGTGTGGGGTGTGGACTTCATGGGACCATTCCCTTCTTCATGTGGCAACCTCTACATCCTATTGGCGGTAGATTATGTATCAAGATGGGTGGAGGCAATCGCTTCTCCTACAAATGACGCCAAGGTTGTGGTGCGGTTCTTCAACCAAGTGATCTTTCCTAGGTTTGGAACACCAAGGGTGGTCATAAGTGATGGAGGGAAGCACTTCACCAATAGGAACTTTGGGGCACTTTTGGCTAAGTAAGGGGTGACTCATAAGGTGGCAACACCTTACCATCCCCAAACTAGTGGTCAAGTGGAGATCTCCAACCGGGAGATAAAGGCCATTCTTGAGAAGACGGTATCTCGAACTAGAAAGGATTGGGCTATGAAGCTCAATGATGCCTTGTGGGCATATAGGACCGCTTTCAAGACACCAATTGGCACCACTCCTTACAAGTTGGTCTATGGCAAGTCTTGCCACCTTCCGGTAGAAATAGAGCATAGAGCGCATTGGGCCATCAAGTGGCTAAATTTTGATCTCAAAGAGGCCGGAGAGAAGAGGTTGCTTGATATGAACGCACTTGAGGAGATCCGGTTGGATGCATACGAGAATGCCCGGATCTACAAGGAGAGGACCAAGCGGTGGCATGACAAGAGAATCATCCCCAAGGAGTTGAGTGAAGGAGACCTTGTCCTTCTCTTCAACTCAAGGCTGCGGCTCTTTCCCGGAAAGCTCAAATCAAGATGGACCGGGCCATATGTGGTGAAGAAGATCTTCCCCCATGGAGCTATTGAGATAGGAGGGGAGCATTGTGAAAACTTTAAGGTGAATGGGCACCGGTTGAAGAAGTATATCCCGGGAGCTCCGGTGGATATGATTGCCCCGCTTTACCTTGAGTAGACGCCCCCGAGTTTGGTCAAGCTAATGACCTTAAAGAAGCGCTTGGTGGGAGGCAACCCATTGGTAACATTTTCCTTTTCTTGTTTTGTTTTTGTTTTAGACTTTTCTATATTTGTGTGTATTTCGTGTGCTTAGTGTGCGTGCTAGAACATTAGTGGCATTGGAAGCCCTGCTTGACATATGAATGATGATGATGAACCCCTCATCAATTATGGGTGGAGCGGACGCGGAACTTGGACGGCTAGCGGTGCCTAGCGCGGGTCCCGACGCCTTGATGAACACTTAGAGCTCTCTACCATGGTTGATAGGATCATCCAACATCAATTCACTTGAGCAATCCCAAATACCATAGCAAACCACTTTTACATTGTGAGAACCTTCTTTCACTCTTCTTTACTTCATTTACACATTGGGGACAATGTGTTTCTAAGTATGGGGTGGGGTTTGCATGATCCTTTGCATGATGAGCATCTAGGGTAGTTTAACATTTTCACATGTCTTGCATTGTATATATTCATTTCAAAAATCCCATAAAAATTCAGAAAATTTAAAAAAAATTTGTGCTTTCTAGGCTTGGATATGACCCTAATGATGAATCTTGTCTTGTGGATTGGCTATGGATGGCCTTATGTGTTAAATTGATGAATGCATATGTGGACTTGAAGTACTTCTCTTGAATTCAATGAATGATTAGTGATCATGATGTTTGCCTAGAATGGATTGAGTATTGAAGGTCGAAATTACATGATAGTTCTTGCTTACCATCTAGGAATGAATGAGGCAATTCATCTTTCTCTACTTCTCATCTTGATCATGATTGTTTGAGCACCTCAATGGATATAAATTGACCTCATTTGACCCATCCGGGAATAGGAGCATGTTAGTGTGTTGATGTGTGTGAAAAGCAAGTGTGGGGTGAAGATGTTGATGAAAGAATGTCATGAATAAAATGCTGAATTTATTGTGAAAGTGTAGCAAAAAATATAGGTTTGGGGACGTTGGTTTAAATGACAAGTAACTCGGTACACTTCACATAATCGGGTGTTGGTGCCTTGCCAAAGTCAAATAAACCAATAGTCCTAACGAGCTTTGGTATGTGTGCCCGGTGTGGATGCACCTCAAAAAATAGAAAAAGCCCGAGGATGGCTAATCACCAAGGTTTCGGCTTTTGTACACCAATGCCATTGTCTCAAAAATAAGTCAAGGAAAAAGAAAAGAAAGGAAAGATAGAGAAAAATATACACTTGAGGGAAGTTGATCGAGGACAAGATTGTGGAGTTAGTTCCATTCCCGGATTAGCATCACATAACCTAGAAAATCCCCACCTAGTCACTACATTTCTTGGCCTTTTATTTCACAAAGACCTTATGACCTATTTGCATGTTTGTAAGACTTAGTGATTTAGATTGGATGTACTCTTGATCTTCTTGACAACTTCATCTTTACATTTCATGCATACTTTCGAGTTAAGTGCAATTGTCTTTCCATGCCTTCACTTGTTTGATGCATGATTGCTTATCCTTTGCCATGAAACATGACTATGAAGGTGATCCAATAGTAGAAGCACAAACCCAAAAAGATTTTGCCATTTTTCTGCATACATAAATCATATTATCTCGTAGTCTATAGTTGAGAATTTGCTCGGGGACGAGCAAACCTTAAGTATGGGGTATTTTTGATAACACGATTTATGACTTAGGTTTAGGTAATCATTTAGATAGATTTATCGCTCATTAATGCATGGTTTAGCACTAGTTCATGACGTTTGCACTCAATTCACGTATTTTGTCGAGATAGACGTCTACACGGACTTGTGCATTGCTTTGTAGGTATTTTGGGAGATTTAGGAGCTAAAACGATACGTTTGAGGATCGTTCATCAAGATGACACACCCTCGGACTCATTAGGATGCAAGCTAAAGGCTAGGGAGGACTCATGGAACCTTGCCAACACAAGCCATGCACCAAATCGAAGCTTAATGATCAAAGGCAAAGCTGAAGCACAAATCACGGTTCACTGACAGATCACGGCCGTGGTTTTAACCGTGGATTTTGCCAGGTTTTCGTGACAGCTGTGCCACGATCTCTTGGCCAGCTCTTGCAAAGTTGTAGTATAAAAGTGGTCCTGCATTGGATGAGAAAAGCATCTTGGAGCAGCTCTCCATTATCCACTATCATCCAATCAAATATTCTCTCAACAAGAAGATTCCTTGGGAAGAAGGAGGTAGAAGAAGGCTACCATTGGAGAAGAGCTTGGGAGAAGAAGAAGAGCACACCATTGATAGATTTGATAGCTTTGTAGTGAAGAATTTCGGAATCGATTTCTAGACTTGTATGAACCTTTTGAACCTTCTTTAAGAAGGGCTGTGAGTCATTCTAATTCCATTTTCAGCTTGGTTTTGTTTACTTCACTTGTTCATCTCTTTGTTTTCATTATCTTGCAAATGGAAGCCATGATTTTATGTTTGTTGATTTCGATTGATATGATGAATGTTGTAGGCTAAATAGATGTGATTCTAGGGTAAGGAAAGAATGGTTATGGCTAGGACTATGATAGGATGGACTTAGATTAGCCCTTGGATTACTCTCTTGCTTGGACGTAGTTTCTGTTGGAGTCCACGGTTTGTTCTTGCCTTTCCACGGCCGTGGAAGGTGTAGAACAGCCCGTGATTCTCCCTGGTTCGATGGATCTAGCTTTAGTTAGTTAGAATGTTGAAATCCTAAGTGTTTGTTGAGCTAAATCTATCCTAGGGTGACCTAGTGTTAGCAACTAAGTGTTAGGAGAGACTTACCCGGTAATCCTTACTCTTAGATTTCAAAGATAACAAACCTTAGGTAGTGGTGAGCCTCATAAGCCGCCATTGGACTATGTGTGCTAGATAGTCACTTAGGACTAACCCTTCCGAGACTTACCCGGTAAGGATAGGTTAGATCTCTAGGTAACAATCCGGTTTGTGTAGAATTCCGCCCCTTAGGTTCTTAGAGACTTACCCGGTGATGAGACCTTAGGGATGGACTAGTGGACCATGAGACCTACCCGGTGATTGATCCCAATCTAGAAACACTTACTCCCAACATATCATAGTCAATCCGAGGAACGTTTAGATAGCTTGAGTCCTATGCCATAACCGGAATTTCCAACCCCTAGAATCCGCTTTTCTTTCTTTGATCTATATCTCGTATTTAGCTTGTTTGTTTGCGTTGATTTGTTAGCATAGTTGATTTGTTTATTTTGCATGTTTAGTAATCTTTTGATCTATCACCGAAAAACCAACCAAAAACAATTGAGATTTTCATTTCTTTATTTCTTTCTCTTTTCTTAACCTAGATCTTCACTAGACTTAATCATAAATCGAATCAATCTCACCTTAGTCTTTGTGTTCGACCTCGGAATACTATCCCTACTACAAACGTCTCGTACACTGCGGGTTCGCTAGGAGTTAGGATAAATATAACGAGAATATAAATTTAAAACCCATTGTGTATCACATCCTGAGCGTAACAATCTCCATTGTTTAATTGCATGTTAACTATTACTTGAGATTGATCACCTTAGGTTCTAAAGTGCATGTAAACAACTAGGATTAACAGGTTCCGGGTTCGGGTCTTTAATCTAATAGCAACTTTAAGTAATAACGGTTTGTAATTACTTAAAAAAAAGGAACACAAATATGAAGATAAGTTTAACGGTTTTAATCTTCTCTTTATATCCCTTAGTCTTTGTTTGAATGCTAACTTGTTATTTGTTCTTGTAGGTTTACGGAACTTTAATAAGTTAAGTTGTGTTGATGCCGGTTGGCTCAACACATATGTATGATCGAGACGGGAGATTACTTAAGAATTTATAAAAGGAACGTACCAAAGTAGCAATTGCATGCTTAGAATCAACCTAGTGTAGATTCATCCATTATTGTCTTACTTGTCGCATTAATCGTTTTCATAAGTTTTTGTGAATCAATTCAACCAAAAACCCCCCTTTTGTGTCACTTGTCATTATAATCGATAATTGCATCTAAAACACCTTAACTCTCTTGGGTTCGACCCTTACTTAATCACTATACTTGTTCTTAGTGCTAAGTCGGGATTTACTTTTGATTGGGTATAGATGACCATAGAAATACCTTCGGTCAGCAGCTCAGGTGCAGGAGGAGGATGAGGATGATGATGGCGGTGCTGCCATGGAGACAAGGACAGATACGGCCGGCCCCAGTGTGCCAGTCGTCGACTTAGACGACGAGGCTACAGAGGAGGAGGCAGCTGCAGCACCATCACGTCCTGCTAGGCGCAGAGTCCGTAGACAAAGGGATCCCGTAGCTCACCAACGGATTGACGAGCTGACGGATCAGATCATTGACACTTACGCAGCCCTGTCCTTGGATATGTTGGAGATGATGGAGAGCCAACACTACCAGCGCCGAATGTTGGAGATACAGTTCCAGCATACTATGGGCTACCCTTTTGATGTAATATCCGGAATTTTTATTCCGTCTAATTCCGCCGTTGACGGTTTCCCATTCTATCTAGTATCTCTTCCTTTACAAATTTCATTACTTTATGTAGAAGTTAATTCACATAAAATGATAAAATTATATCAAACTCTAATCCTTAGAAATATCCATTATTTTATGTAGAATTTAATTCACATAAAATGATAAAATTATATCAAACTCTAATCCTTATAATTATCTATTATTTTATGTAGAATTTAATTCACATAAAATGATGGATTTATATCAAACCCAAGTTATTATAATTCATTCTTATCGATGACAAGCTGTAACGAGATCATGACTAAGCTGAGACGAGATCATGACAAGGCCATGACGAGTTTTGACAGATTTATGACAAGTAATTCAGCCCACCTTTCTTGCATGTTTCAGCCCACTGTTCCTACCTTAAGCAGCCCAGTTCGCTTACCCACAATAGCCCATCAGTGTGACTTCGAGCCAGGCCAGCAGTAGCCCGGAAGAGGCTGGTTACGAGCCCATTAACACCTCCTTCAGGCGGACCACACAGCTCCTTCTCAGCCCAGCATCTGCGTAGCCCACAGCAGCCCCAACATCCTTTGCAGTCCAGCCCGGAACAGCCCAAGGAAAGCTACGCCAGAACGTTCAGCCGCTCCTTCTCCCATCTGCTTGTAACAGCTGCATAAATGAGATAATTAAGGAGCTGTAACAGGCCTATAATCACGCCAGAAGAGAGAAAAAAAACTGCAACGCCTCCTTGCTCCAGATTCACGCCAGAAGAGAGAGAGAACTCCAGCAGCCAATCGTCCCTCCTTGCTCCAGATTCACGCCAGAAGAGAGGGAGAACTACAGCAGTCAATCGGCTCTCCCTTGTGCCCAGATTCACGCACCAAGCAGACCCTGCTGTTGCCCACATTCTGCACACATTCCTTCACGCAGCGGTTGTGGTGAGTTTAAATCCTTCGACCCCCCCCCCCCCTCTTCACATTCTATTCTGTCGTTCCTACCCATCTGAACGAGATCTTCTGCAGTGATAGTCGAGGGCTGGTTTGGACGGCCTTCAGCACAGCAGTGAGGAAGTTCTACACACCCTAGTCGACTCCAGGAGCACGTTTCCGCTGAGCTGCTGCAGTCCAGTAAGTGATTAATTCCCGGATGTAATTTCTGTACAACTCTTAGATGGAGTCTATAAATGTATAGATGAATGTTTGTCCCCATAGGTTGAACATAGGAGGGGTGAGAGTAGTTTGCGTTGATGCTAGATAGTTGACAGTGATTATAGAACTCGGGATCTCATGAACTCTTTGTGTACAGTTTTTGTTTCTACAATTTTTGATGTGGAAGATTACCCACTGTTGTGAATCAATGTTAAAAAGATTGGTTAAAGATCCACCGTTGAATTTTTAATAGATCATAGATAGATATCCATAGTTTACCGTGTTAAAATTTGGGAATAAATGAACGGTCGGATTGAAAGTTATAGGGTCTCAAAGTGGAGTAGTTGAGCTGTTTTTCCAGCAGAAAAATTTGACCAAGTATGGGAACATTTGTAGTTTTGTAGCCAACTTTAAAGATTTTTGTAGGAATAACGATTGAACAGTTTTAAGAAACTGTTTCTCCTATGAGTAGATTAGAGATCATAGATAAGTTAGAAATTTATTTTAGAATTTTATAAGTTTATTGTAATTTCATATTTGAAGTTGTAGTTGGACTTTCGTAACTTTTCGGGAAATAGAAAATGGGTAATTTTTATAGTTGTCACCTAAAATCATCCTAGAGAGTAGAATATGATTAGTTAGCCTCAAGTAAGAATTTAAGTACTTTTTACGGGTTTTTGGAAGTCTCGGAACCAAGGGTAAAATAGTCAATTTACCTTAAATAAACACTGTACTAACTTCTGCACATAGAATCGTACATCTTAGGAGTTTTAGACTTCTAAGTATCCAAGGAAAAGTGTTGACCCACGTGCCTCCTTTGACAGGCAACTGAGTTCCTGCAGCTACTAATTTAGTGTTGTTAAGAGAGACGAGATTTGATTCGGTAAGTCCACTGACTTACTTAGCTAGCTTCTTGCATGTGTGTGATGTGTATGAGTGGTGTGTGATAGTTAAGATAAATAACAAAACCGGAATAGACCGACTGTAGTATATTGTATAATTGACCCAAGTGTATGATAACGGGTCGTGACATCATCTGCCTAGCTCTTGCGAGAGTCTAGGAGGTTCCCTGCGACCAGCCCAGTCCGGTAGACGGTCACATGCATTAGTACCATTCCGTGTTGGTAAACGGGGACAGGGGCGAGGTTTGGGGAATCCCTCGTGTCATAAAATTGTATCATTAGTAATGACGTATCACTTAATTAAAGATAATAAAAAGGAATGAGTGTTACATGCTGATTGCGTATGTTGTGTGTTTGTGCTTTTACCGTTATACTTATGCATAGAATGTTAGCTAACGGTTTTACACCGCTTGTAGATGCCTTGCACGTTAGGGAGGTGATCGAGTGATCCGGCGGTAGTGGGCAACCGGGGTTCCGTGCATTATAGGACGGGACTGTTATATTTTATTTTATGACTATTGAGACTGATGTTGGTATTTCCGGTTTTGAGACTTGGCTGTATTGTTTTCAGAATTTGGATTCTTTTTATTTCGCTCATGTTATGAAACTCTTTGTTTTGCCTTTTTATTTGTGCCGTGTTGTAAGGTCCGATGAAGTTGTTGCCAGGCTAAGGGCCGGGACCCATTGTGAGGTCCCAGCTCGTAGCATTTCGAGTCCTCTAGGATTCGGGGTGTTACAATATGGTATCAGAGCCCTAGGTTGGCAACAACGGCACTCGCCATCTTCAAAAAGGCCGAATAAATAAATAAACGGAAACCGCAAGGGTTCCGAACTTTTAAAATGAAATTTTTGTTTTCCAAACCATGAGCATAAACGGGTTGGGATAGAATGCACGGACTACCACTACCTCCGCTAAACTCGATAGCATAGTTTATTGGACTTCTGTTATAACTTGTAATTCTAGTAACATTGTGACCTTTAGAAGTGACCTAAATTTAATAGGATAGTTATGTCCTTACTAGGAACTAAAGTAGTCTTATATTGATCACATCATTACCAGATGGCACGTACGAGAGCGACAGCTTACGTTGGACGAGGAGAGGGCCGACCTCCCCTTCCTCCTAGAGCTCCAAGACAGGGACGTATGGGCAGACCTCAGAGAGGCCGAGGTCGAGGACGTGTCCCTGTTTTAGATCCGCCAGCTGAGGATGTACCTGCTGAGGAGGTGGCCGAGAGTATTGTTCCAGAGGTTAGGGATGAGACTGCTACTAGGTCCGGAGTACGGAGTGTTGGGCCTGCTGATTCTGGTCGTGTATCGATTGGAGCATCGGAGTATCGAGCTTATGTCCAGCAGGTGCAAGAGGCATACAGGGCCGGAGCACCACCTCCAGCACCGCCAGTGCCAGCTAGGTCAGTAGAGGTCTCTCAGAGGGTGACTCAGGTGGTAGTTCCACCGGTGGTAGCTGCACCAGTGAGAGTTGTCGAGGATGACCGAGTGAGAGACGAGCTGAGGGTACCGAGACTAGATGAATGGTTGAAGACATTCAACCATCAGCGAGTTCCCACCTTCGATGGAAACGTTGGACTTGAGGTGGAACATTGGATCAGTCATGTGGAGTCCGCGCTAGAGGCGATTCGCTACCCTGAGAGTCGTAAGGTGGAGCTGGTTCAGACATTGTTTAGGGACCAAGCACAGTATTGGTGGAGGAAAGTGAGGGGCGGAGTGTCCCGATTTGAGTAGTTACTGAGTCTCGTGAGAGAGACCTTTTTGTCCTACCTCACTGAGAAGGGACCGAGTGCAGGACTTCTTGGAGGCAGGTTTTGAGGATGTTCCGATAGCTGAGGCTATTAGAAGGTTCCGGGAGGAGTTGTCACTGTTGGGTCCTGCTACACCACCTGTGGACCAGCACGTGTATCTGTTTTCTCGGAGACTGAGAGAGACTACCCGCTCCTATCTAGCAAGGTTCCGCTGTGATTTCTTAGCTGATTATCAGGATCGGGCTTCAGCGTATGAGAGGGACCGACTGGGTCACCAGAGAGCTATGCAGTCTGGAGGGTCAGACAAGAGACAGAGGACCGGACCAGTCAGCACTGGAGTAGGAGGGTCAGGTCATAGGCGTGGTCAGTCCTAGGGCCGTTCTAGTCACCAGGTGGCACAGCCGATGGGATCTAGAGTATGTCAGTGCTACAACTGTAGGGAGCAGGGACACATTAAGCCGGAGTGTAGGAGGTCACCAGTTACATGTTTTACTTGCGGCCAGCTGGGCCACAGGGCTACCTTCTGCCGACAGGGCAAGGTAACGTCATAGCAGGGGTCCTCACCTGCTGGTACCCCAGGAGGAGGACAGAGGCAGTCTCAGTATCAGGCTCGGGGTCAGCAGCAGCGGGCTCCGGGTCAGGCATATTCACAGGGTTCTGCTCAGATTCCATCTAGAGGTAGAGGGCGTGGTGGAGGCACTTCATAGACTAGGGGTACTCAAGCCCGAGTCTTTGAGTTGAGGAGTGCCGTAGAGCCAGCAGCGCCCGCAGCCACAGGTATTATCACGATTCATGGCTTTCCAGTCCGAGTACTTTTTGATACGGGTGCGACGCACTCTTTCATATCTGATGATTTCATAGATAGGCTGACCTTAGATACAGTAGAGGGGGAACCTTTCCTTATAAGGTTACCCAATGGGAGTAGGGTTCATGGTACTCGGGAGATTCACGATTGTCCTATCCACTTGGGAGGTCGTGACTGGCTAGCCGACTTTCATGTCATGCACTTAGTGCATGAGGAAGTCATACTCGGGATGGACTGGATGGACCGCCATAGAGCTGTTCTGGACGTCAGGAGGAGGACAGTGACAGTCACTACGGAGTTTGGGCAGGAGGAAGTCTTTTGAGGGTGGGACCTCGGAAAGATAGGGACAGTCATTAGTGCGGTCCGAGCCGCAAAGCTCATAAGTCAGGGATGTGAGGCCTTCGGGTGTTACGCCATGAAGGAGGAGACGAGTTCATCATTAGCAGAGACCCCGGTAGCTTGTGAGTTCGAGGATGTCTTTGACGAGCCGTCTAGCTTACCACCACAGAGGAGCGTAGATTTTGGGATTGAGTTGGAGCCCGGCACGAGGCCGATCTCCAAGGCTCCATACCGCATGGCACCATTTGAGATGCTTGAGCTTAAGAAGCAACTCGAGGAGTTGGCAGAAAAGGGATTCATCCGACCCAGTGTGTCTCCCTGGGGTGCACCAGTCCTCTTCGTCAGGAAGAAGGACGGATCTATGAGGCTTTGTATCGACTATCGAGAGTTGAACAAAGTTACCGTCAAGAATAAGTACCCGCTACCGCGTATTGATGATTTGCTGGATCAGTTACAGGGAGCTACGGTGTTTTCACGTATCAACTTGAGGTCAGGATATCACCAGCTGAGAGTACGGGAAGAGGACATACCGAAGACAGCATTTCGGACCAGATATGGTCATTATGAGTTCGTGGTGATGCCTTTTGGGCTCACCAATGCTCCTGCTGTCTTCATGGAGTTGATGAATGGCATCTTCATTGACTTCTTAGATCAGTTTGTGGTAGTTTTCATCGACGACATCTTAGTGTACTCCCGGAGTAGGTAGAAGCACGCCGGACACCTGAGGACGGTGTTGCGGGTTTTACAGGATAGAGATCTTTATGCTAAGCTCTCTAAGTGTGAGTTCTGGATGCCTGAGGTTGCCTTCCTTGGCCACATCGTCTCTGCCGAAGGAGTCAAGGTGGACCCGGCGAAGATAGAGTCAGTTGCATCATGGCCGTCTCCTAAGACGGTCAAGGAGGTACGCAGTTTTCTAGGTCTGGCCGGATACTACCGTAGGTTTGTGAAGGGTTTTTCTGTGATTGCCAGACCACTTACTTCCTTGTTAAGGAAGTCCATCAGATTTGCATGAACCGAGCCCTGTCAGCGGAGCTTTGAGGAGCTGAAGGAGAGATTGACTTCTGCTCCGGTGCTAGCACAGCCAGAGGGCGTTGAGGACTTCGTCGTTTACAGCGATGCATCCAAGCTGGGCTTGGGATGCGTCCTGATGCAGAGGGGTAGGGTCATTGCGTATGCGTCTCGACAGCTGAAGACGTATGAGGAGAATTACCCTACTCCCGACCTTGAGTTAGCTGCAGTTATTCATGCCTTGAAGATTTGGCGTCATTACCTCTACGGGGCCACCTATCAGATCTTCACAGACCACAAGAGTTTGAAGTACATATTCACTCAGCGGAAGTTGAATAACCGCCATAGGAGATGGCTAGAGTTGATTAAGGACTTTGACTTAGAGATCCTTTATCATCCGGGGAAGGCGAATGTGGTCGCCGATGCCCTTAGCAGGAGGACACCTCGCGAGGCTGCGATTGCTAGATTGACTATTCAGACCCAGTTGCAAAGAGATTTGATTTGGTTGGAGGTAGACATCCGGTTTCCCGATACTGACGGGCAATTTTCAGCATTAGAGGTTTCACCGGATCTGACGGAAGAGATCCGGCAAAAACAGGAGGGCTGTCCAGCACTGACGAGGATCAAGGAGAGAATGTTAAGAGGGGAGGCACCACAGTTTGTGGTATGTGCAGATGGGATTTTGAGGCGCTAGGAGCACATATGTATACCCTCTGACAGAGAGTTGAGGCAGCGTATACTGCAGGAGGCCCATTCTACACCTTACTCCGTCCACCCCGGTGCGAGTAAGATGTATCAGGATATACGACGATCTTATTGGTGGGGTGGGCTCAAGTCCGACGTGGCTAGATATGTAGCCCAGTGTGTGACCTGTCAGCAGGTCAAGATTGAGCACCACAGGCCCGGAGGAGAGCTCCAACCACTTCCGGTTCTACAGTGGAAGTGGGAAAACATTTCCATGGACTTCGTTACTGGCCTGAGGTTGAGTAGAGGCTTTGATGCGATATGGGTTGTAGTGGATCGGTTGACGAAGACGGCACGATTCATTCCTATTAAGGAAACGTGGCCGGTGTCTCGTTTAGCCGAGGAGTTTACCCAACAGATTGTGAGGTTCCATGGAGTGCCGAGGACGATCATTTCAGATAGGGATGGGTGTTTTACCTCGAGGTTTTGGCAGCAGGTACACGCCGCCTTAGGGACGAGCTTACAGTTCACCACGGCATACCATCCTCAGACGGACGGGAAGTCGGAGAGGACTATTCAGACCCTTGAGGACATGTTGAGGGCATGTGTGCTTGATTGGGGTCAGGTATGGCCCGACCACCTTCCTTTGGTGGAGTTTTCGTATAACAATAGTTGGCACGCGACTATTGGGATGGCTCCTTACGAGGCACTATACGGGCGGAGGTGTCGTACTCCTTTGTGTTGGGATGAGCCTGGGAGGATGAGTGGGGTAGTGCCCGAGCAGGTGCAGGATGAGATGGCTCGGGTAGCATTGATCCGAGAGCGGATGTTGACCGCACAGAGCCGTCAGAGATCTTATGCTGATAAGAGGCGCAGGCCTCTGGAGTTCAGGGTTGGCGCCCAGATATGGTTGAAGGTGTCACCGACGAGGGGTGTTAGACGCTTCGGTATTAAAGGAAAGTTGAGTCCCCGATATGTCGGGCCCTTTGAGATCCTAGAGAGGATAGGAGAAGTGGCTATAGATTGGCACTGCCACCCCGATTGGAGGGAGTCCATCCAGTGTTCCATGTGTCTCAGTTGAGAGAGTATGTGCACGACCGAGACACATAGTGAGCCATGACGACCTAGTGGTCGAGCCGGATCATACATTTCCTGAGCACCCGATCGCAGTTTTGGAGAGAGGTATGAGACGCCTTCGATCGAAAGTAATACCCATGTTGAGAGTACAGTGGTCGAGACAAGGGATTGACGAGGCCACTTGGGAGACGGAGGATAGTATCCGGCGGAACTATCACGAGTTTTATACGGATCTAGAGATGTCTATAGGACCGTCAGGTAGTTCTACATCCTTGTTTGGTTACTTTTAGTGATTGTATGTGTGATATGTTTGATGTGCTTGTGTGTGAACCATATGTGTCTTGATGTAGTAACTTGTTAGTCATAGGGCTCACTTACGTTTATGATCTTGGGAACTACCCTAAGTTTTGGGACGAAACTTATTTTGAGGGGGATCTGATGTAACGACCATTTTTTTTCGTTACGCTTTGATAAGGTTAGAGAAGTTTAGAAAAGGAAATTACATTTTAGTGAGACTAGGACATACCAGTTTATTTATGGAAGTCGTTTAATTAAGTACCTTGTCCTAAGTTTCGGGACAAAACTTATTTTAAGGGGGTACCCTTTTGATGTAATATCCGGAATTTTTATTCCGTCTAATTCCACCGTTGACGGTTTCCCATTCTATCTAGTATCTCTTCCTTCACAAATTTCATTATTTTATGTAGAAGTTAATTCACATAAAATGATGAAATTATATCAAACTCTAATCCTTAGAAATATCCATTATTTTATGTAGAATTTAATTCACATAAAATGATAAAATTATATCAAACTCTAATCCTTATATTTATCTATTATTTTATGTAGAATATAATTCGCATAAAATGATAGATTTATATCAAACCCTAGTTATTATAATTCATTCTTATCGATGACAAGCTGTGACGAGATCATGACTAAGCTGAGACGAGATCATGACAAGGCCATGACGAGTTTTGACAGATTTTTGACAAGTAATTTAGCCCACCTTTCTTGCATGTTTCAGCCCACTGTTCCTACCTTAAGCAGCCGAGTTCGCTTACCCACAACAGCCCAGCAGTGTGACTTCGAGCCAGGCCAGCAGTAGCCCAGAAGAGGCTGGTTACGAGCCCATTAACAGCTCCTTTAGGCGGACCACACAGCTCCTTCTCAACTCAGCATCTGCGTAGCCCACAGCAGCCCCAACATCCTTTGCAGTCCAGCCCGGAACAGCCCAAGGAAAGCCACGCCAGAACGTTCAGCCGCTCCTTCTCCCATCTGCTTGTAACAGCTGCATAAATGAGATAATTAAGGAGCTGTAACAGGCCTATAATCACGCCAGAAGAGAGAAAAAAAACTGCAACGCCTCCTTGCTCCAGATTCACGCCAGAAGAGAGAGAGAACTCCAGCAGCCAATCGTCCCTCCTTGCTCGAGATTCACGCTAGAAGAGAGGGAGAACTACAGTAGCCAATCGGCTCTCCCTTGTGCCCAGATTCACGCACCAAGCAGCCCCTGATGTTGCCCACATTCTGCACACATTCCTTCATGTAGCGGTTGTGGTGAGTTTAAATCCTTCGACCCCCCTCTTCACATTCTATTCTGTCGTTCCTACCCATCTGAACGAGATCTTCTGCAGTGGTAGTCGAGGGCTGGTTTGGACGGCCTTCAGCACAGCAGTGAGGAAGTTCTACACACCCTAGTTGACTCCATGAGCACGTTTCCGCTGAGCTGCTGCAGTCCAGTAAGTGATTAATTCCCGGATGTAATTTCTGTACAACTCTTAGATGGAGTCTATAAATGTATAGATGAATGTTTGTCCCCATAGGTTGAACATAGGAGGGGTGAGAGTAGTTTGCGTTGATGCTAGATAGTTGACAGTGATTATAGAACTCGGGATCTCATGAACTCTTTGTGTACAGTTTTTGTTTCTACAATTTTTTTTGTGGAAGATTACCGACTGTTGTGAATCAATGTTAAAAATATTGGTTGAAGATCCACCGTTGAATTTTTAATAGATCATAGATAGATATACATAGTTTATCATGTTAAAATTTGGGAATAAATGAACGGTCGGATTGAAAGTTATAGGGTCTCAAAGTGGAGTAGTTGAGCTGTTTTTCCAGCAGAAAAATTTGACCATGTATGGGAACATTTGTAGTGTTGTAGCCAACTTTAAAGATTTTTGTAGGAATAACGATTGAACAGTTTTAAGAAATTGTTTCTCCTATGATTAGATTAGAGATCATAGATAAGTTAGAATATTATTTTAGAATTTTTATAAGTTTATTGTAATTTCATATTTGAAGTTGTAGTTGGACTTTCGTGACTTTTCGGAAAATAGAAAATGGGTAGTTTTTATAGTTGTCACCTAAAATCATCCTAGAGAGTAGAATATGATTAGTTAGCCTCAAGTAAGAATTTAAGTACTTTTTACGGGTTTTTGGAAGTCTCGGAACCAAGGGTAAAATAGTCAATTTACCTTAAATAAACACTGTACTAACTTCTGCACATAGAATCGTACATCTTAGGAGTTTTAGACTTCTAAGTATCCAAGGAAAAGTGTTGACCCACGTGCCTCCTTTGACAGGCAACTGAGTTCCTGCAGCTACTGATTTAGTGTTGTTAAGAGAGACGAGATTTGATTCGGTAAGTCCACTTACTTACTTAGCTAGCTTCTTGCATGTGTGTGATGTGTATGAGTGGTGTGTGATAGTTAAGATAAATAACAAAACCGGAATAGGCCGACTGTAGTATATTGTATAATTGACCCAAGTGTATGATAACGGGTCGTGACATCATCTGCCTAGCTCTTGCGAGAGTCTAGGAGGTTCCCTACGACCAGCCCAGTCCGGTAGACGGTCACATGCATTAGTACCATTCCGCGTTGGTAAACGGGGACAGGGGCGAGGTTTGGGGAATCCCTCGTGTCACAAAATAAGTATCATTAGTAATGACGTATCACTTAATTAAAGATAATAAAAAGGAATGAGTGATACATGTTGATTGCGTATGTTGTGTGTTTGTGCTTTTACCGTTATACTTATGCATAGAATGTTAGCTAACGGTTTTATACCGCTTGTAGATGCCTTGCAGGTTAGGGAGGCGATCGAGTAATCCGGCGGTAGTGGGCAGCTGGGGTTCCGTGCATTATAAAACGGGGTTGTTATATTTTATTTTATGACTATTGAGACTGATGCTGCTATTTCCGGTTTTGAGACTTGGCTGTATTGTTTTCAGAATTTAGATTCTTTTTATTTCGCTCATGTTATGAAACTCTTTGTTTTGCCTTTTTATTTGTGCCGTGTTGTAAGGTCCGATGAAGTTGTTGTCAGGCTAAGGGCCGGGACCCATTGTGAGGTCCCAGCTCATAGCATTTCGAGTCCTCTAGGATTCGGGGTGTTACATTTGATCCATCCCAACATCCTTACGTCCCGTATCCACCACCACCACCAGATCAGGATTAGAGCTTGCCGGATTTCTTTTCTTTATTTATTATGCAGCTCAGCTTATGTCCGATGAGTACTTTGTTTTCTAGACTTATTTTGACCCATTGGGACAATGTGTCCCAAGTATGGGGTATTGATGTATCTTATTTGACACTATGTATGACTTGTATGACTTTTTATGATTTTTCTTTATGCTTTACTTTCTTATCTGAGATTACATGCATGCATACATGTTATTTGATTGAGAAAAACATCAAAAACTTGTTAAGAAAAAAAAAATGTATGACCTCGACCGGGATGACTCTTGCCAAACGAGGCACTTCACCTCGGTTGACTTAGAACATCTCGACCGAGGCGATTTAGCTGAGAAAGTTTTCGAAACGTTTTGTGCTTCTCTTCTGGATATGACCTCAGTGATGATTTTGTTTGCAGATTGGTTTTGAAATCTTTATATGTTTGAAAGGTTTTATAATATGTGTAAGTTGCTAAATGCTTTGTTTGAAATTTTGGCATGTTTAATACTTTGTTTTTATCCAAATTATGTTGAATTTGAAGGTTGACACCACATGATGAGTTCTATCACTTTCTTCCTGGGATGATTAAGGCAATTCATTCTTTTCTCTTCTTCTTCTTGATCATGATTAGCCCCTCATATATATAATTGCCTCCCTTTACCTATCCGGGAATTTGGAAGCAAGCAAGTGAAAAGCAAGTGAAAGAAAAGTTGAGATGTTGGCTGAAAGTTTAGAAAGAAACAAATAGGTTTGGGAAAGTCAATCATGATGATGAGTAACTCGGCACCATTCACATAGTCGGGTGTTTGTGTCTTGCCAAAGTCGGATTGAGCGATATTCCTAACGGGTCATGGTATGTGCATCAAAGGTTTAAGGCATCTCGAGAAATTGATGATTGCTGATTTCCTAGGCTTCGGTTTATGTGCACCTCTTTCTATGCATCCCAAACAGTAAAGTAAAAATTAAATAAGCAAAACTTATTGGTGGAAGATGTTGAAGTTCAAAGGAAGTGAAGTAAGATCCTTTTTCCCGGATTCTAGCACCACATTCCCTATACACATCCCACCCTCACACGTTTCTTGACCTTCTCTTGAATAGCCCTTGAGACCTCGAGCTTGTTGATTGACTTGGTGGTTTAAACTGGATTATAGATGATTAATTTCGATAATTATAATTTATTATGTATTCTATGATTTATGCAAAGATGAACAACTTTCTTATATTTATAAAATGTTTTGATCATATTTTAATTTTAAACACCATGAAGCATTCTCTTAGAGTGATCTATGAGTGGAGCACACCACCAAAAAATGTTTTGAAATACTTTTCATTGATCTTTATGACTTATAATTCATTCTATCTTGTACTTAAGATTTGGAACTTGCTTGGGGACAAGCAAGGGACAAGTATGGGGTATTTTGATAGCATATATTATAGTCTATATTTTGGGACTTGTTTAGACGTTTTATCTTCAATAATCTGCATGTTTGGATGTATATTATGTGATTATATTATTGTTTCATCTACCTTTACCGGAATCGATGTCTAGACCAAGTTTCGTTGTAATCGTAGGTAAAATGGCACGTTTTTGGATCGAAATGGAGTTAAGGAGCAAAGGAGTCATAGGAACTACATTCAGGAGCTTAAAAGAGAACTCAGGGAGCAAAGAATTAACAAAGAAGATTTACTTTGGACCAGATTTAAGAGATTTCACATTCAGCTGAGATTCACCTCGGTCAGCTACAGTACCACCTCGACCGAGGTGATCTTGAGGAGCGCCCCGACCGAGGCGAACACCTTGGCGCCGGCAAGATATATTTTATTGGTTGAGATATTTTATTTTTGGAAGGAGAGATCTTATATTTTTGGGCTGGATTTCTGGAAGGAAGATCATATATTTGGAAGATCTATTTTAGAGATATGGATATATTTTATTAGGATATTATCTTTTTAAGATATTATTATCTTTGGAAGATAATTCTCCTATATAAAGGGTTGGATTTTCCACAAGTTCAACAATGCTTGGAGGCTGAGAATAACCAGCAAAGAGGAGATTTTTTTGGAAGTTTGAAGGAAGTTTGAAGATCGAAGGAAGGAAGTTCATAGCTTTGTGATAGCTTGTGAGGGGATTTGTAAGACTTTCTTAGATTCCCTTTTGTTTCATTGTCTTGTTGGATTTGTGATCCAAGGAACGCTGATTTATTTGATATTTGATTCAGTTATTGAAGCCTTGTTCTTAAGGTTTTTGTGTTCAGATATTCATTCCCTTTTCAAATATTTGATTATTGCTTTCATGATGATGAGTGGCTAAATTCTTTGTGCGATTCTAGGGTGATTGGCTGAAAGTTGTGGGAAAGACGATGATAGAATAATCTTAATCCTAGTAGGACCCTGAAAGCTCGAGTCTTTATCCTTAACCCTAGAGTACCTCGTTCAGTCGATGAACATCTCGGCCGGGGTGGAACTTAACTGACCGAGGTGACCTTTTCTGATCCGTAACTGAGAGTTAAGTGTTAGAGTTTGCCAAATCCTATTCTTATTACACCTTTCCTGGTTCAATGTAAGCCTAGGATGAGACTTACTCGGTGATTCCTTAGTTTGTGTACCCATGATCATAAGTGTAGGTAATAAAGGTTTATCCTTTATTGGGGTTTGAGTGTGCCTTAACCCCATCTTTGTGAGTCGACTTGAGACTTACCCAGTAAAGATTGATTCTATTCCCTTAGTTGGTGTGTTGGTTTGAGATTATAATTCATTTCCTTAGTACCTTGAGACTTACCCGGTAATAGGAGCTTTTGGTTTGGGATTAGTGAGTAGTGAGACTTACCCGGTGATCTATTCCATTTTAGAAATACCTTCCCTTAGCAAAATCTCAGCTTTGTCCGCTTATCTTGAGATCTTGAGTTGGAACCACAACTAGATGCTTTAATCCCTAGAATTTGCATATTCCCTTTAACTGACCTTATTATCATCTCTTTGATTGCTTAATCGCTTTTGTGGTTATTAGTTGCGTTGACAACCTATACTTGCTTTGTTTCACCTAAGTCCATGAGATCGACACCCCGGAATTCTTGCTTTTACTATAATTGATCCGTACACTGCGGGTTCGCATCCTTGATTTAAGCATATTTCTTGGGATATAAATTTAAAGCTTGCACACGCCGTTTGGAGCGAACACTTGACGTGTCTTGACTTCTAATCCCTTGAAATGGCTTTCAAAGCCTTTCAAGGTCCTTTGAAATACGTTTTAAAACCTGCATACATTCAATACAAACCACCAAATCAAACCTAGCAACTCGATATATAATCAATAAATTGTTACTCCATTTGTGTTTAAATCTTCCATCATCATCACCTATACAAATATATAATCAAGGTGAAGTTTCAACATATATTTTAGACAAACACCAAACAAACCAAGCAACTAAAAATACAATCGATATTTTATTAGTATAAAAACCGCTTTATTTGTGTTAAGTCTTCCATCATAACATATTCAAATGTATACTCAAGGTGGAGCTTTCAGTCTCCCCCTTGTATCTGATTTCAAGGACGTTATTGATCCCGTGAAATGTGTTCCAAGGCCTACATACATTTTAGACAAACACCAAACAAACCAAGCAACTAGAAATACAATTGATATTTTGTTAGTATAAAAACTGCTTTATTTGTGTTAAGTCTTCCATCATCACATATTCAAATATATACTAAAGGTGGAGTTTTCATTCTCCCCCTTGATGGAAGACAACACAAATATCGTACATGCATTGTACAGTTAGCGATGCATATATGAATATCAAAACAAACTTAAATGCAGAATGCAGAAATATTGAAATGTCGGATTATCAATTTCTCCCCCTTTATCTTTCAACAAGGAAGAAAAACAGTTAAAGCGCGGGAGTTTTAAAAGCAATTACAACCCATAAAAAGTATTTTAAAATCACAAAAACGAGTTTAAAACACCAAACCCACAACCATTATATGCTCAGTCTGAATCTTCCTCATAAAATCGGCGTTGTGCCTTGGAAGAAGTAGGCATGTGACTGTCATCCATTTCTGTTGCTAGGCGTCGTCTCTTTTCTTCACCTCTTCGTTCCTTGACAACCTCATATTCTTCCACCGTCAAAATGGTTGGCTCAACATGAGTAGGATAAAGGATAAATTTGTTCTATACTCGTCATTTGCAGTTCATCATAACATTTTCAACCTTTTCTTGGGTGTGTTAAGCTGCATCTTCAGTCATAGGTAATATCCTTCTCATGGTGGTAAGAGTAAGAGCATTCATAAGATACATTTTATTTACCTTGGCATGCATAATAGACAACAGTTCATGATTTGCATTCATTCTCCGTTTAGTGTCAAACTAAAAATATGAGAGTTCCGGATTCAAAGAAACAGTTCCTTCTCACATCCATCTAATCTGATTTTTGGAGCAAAAGGAGAAGCTGATCGAGCTGTTTGGGAGGGAGATGGAATAGTCCCTTTTCCCTTCAATGTCCATGCCCTTGATATAGTCTTCTCAATACCTAATCATTCCAAGAAAGATTCATCAATTTTTCCAGAAGTCATTTCTCGATCTTCAGAAGATGTATCAATCGAAAAGTGTTCAAAGATCTAGGGAAGAAGGTTTCCATAAGGTAGCGGGATAGCTCGCTTGGAGCTAACAGTATGGACCATATGGTTGAGGATGAGGTTAGGAACATCAATATCCAATCCAGACATGATCAAATGAATCAATTCCAAGGTTGTCAACAGTTCTCTTGAATTTGCATGAGGGATAACACATCTAACTAGAATGGTAAAAAATATTTTAGCATCTAGGGCTAGGGATGTGTGAGTAAGTTGTTGTGATGTAGATTTAGGGGCCAGAAATTTCTCTTTGGCAAGTCGAACACTGTCTGATCGGGAGGGATGTGTGAATGAACGATTTGTAGGGATTCCTAAAATCTCACATAGAACAGTAGAAGTGAGAAGAATTTGAGTACCTTTGATAGATGTTTCAAGGGTGAGAATCCTTTTTTCCCGTTTTGTGGCGAGGTTGACGTAGAACAGTCTTGTGAGCGTTGGAAAGGCAAAATCTCCAGGGTTTAAGATCTTCTAGACTGTGGAACGCTTTAGCATTGCAATGCAGGGGATCTGAAGGGCTTCCAAAAATGCAATATCCACCACATCACACATACAGAAAGGGTGTTTATGAAATCCATCAAGTCAAGATCCCGTAGCTTGAAAATTGACGAGCCAAGAAGTTGGAAAACCAGTCGTTTGTGAAATCTCCAAATCTTTATAAAATCGCTCACCATTTGCGGGTGAGAAAATGTGAGATGATTCCTTTTTAGAAGATGAAGGTGGATAAGGAGCAGATTTCTGGCTTCTTGAAGACATAGATGGTTTTGGGAGAGAAATCAAGGGTTTTAAAAAGGGCTTTTGTAAAAATGTTAAATGGGGAAGAAGAAGTTTTAAGCCTTTAAAGAGAAAAGAAAACAATTTAAGGTTTTAAACAAGATCTTGAGAGAATCAAGGCCTTGAAAAACGAAAATTGTTTCCAATTAAATCTCAACAACTCTTTTCACAACTTTGAACCCGAAAATAAAGGCTTTTGAAATCGTTTTAAAAATCCTTCTTTTAAATAATTTAGGAATCAAAATATCTTAAAGATATTAATCCCTAAATAGATCCGTGATATTAAATTTTGCCCTTGAATTCCATTTCAAGGCCCTTGAATCGCTTTTCAAGGCCCTTGAAATTGAAAAGTGGACTGCATACGAAGGAGAAAATAAAATGATTTACTCCCTCAACGTTAATGCTTCCTTGTTCAACATATCAAGCTCTAATCAAATAAAATTGAATTGATCTTCAGGTAGAGGCTTAGTAAAGAAATCTGCAAGCTGCAAGTCATTTAATATAAAATAAATTGAAACATCACATTTCTCAACATGATCACGTATGAAGTGATGTGTTACATCGATATGCTTTGTCCTTGAATGCTGCACAGGATTTATAGTAATCGAAATAGCACTAGTATTATCACATTTTATCGGAATACCTTTCAAATCAAAGCCAAGATCACGAAGTTGTTGAGCTATCCATAGAATTTGTGCACAACAGGCTCCCGCAGCTATGTATTCAGCTTCAGTTGTGGATAGGGCGACAGAGTTTTGCTTCTTGGAGTGCTAACTGATTAGGGATGCCCCTAAGAATTGGCAACATCCAAAAAGTACTTTTTCTATCAACCTTATAACCTGCAAAGTCTGCATCTGAATAACCAACAAGGTGAAACGAGCTTTGACGAGGGTACCATAACCCTAAATCCTTAGTGTCATTGAGAAACCGAAATATCCTTTTCACAGCTATCAAGTGTAACTCTTTAGGATCAGCTTGAAATCTTGAACGCATGCACACGCTAAACATAATGTCAGGTCGACTAGCGGTTAGATATAACAAAGAACCGATCATACCTTGATACTCCTTTTGTACAACACTTTTTCCATCTTTTTCATGGTCAAGCGAAAGTGTAGAACTCATAGGAGTCTTTGCGACCTTGGATTGATCCATCTTGTACTTCTTGAGCAAGTCTTTGGTATACTTGCTTTTATTGAGAAAAATTCCTTTCTTTGCTTGTGTAACTTGAAGTCCAAGGAAGAAATTTAATTCACCCATTAAGCTCATTTCGAATTCCCTGCACATAATATCTGAAAATTTCTTGCATAGAAAATCGTTAGTAGCACCGAATATAATATCATCTACATAAATTTGTACTGCTAAAAATCGTTGCCTCTGGTTTTGATAAACAAAGTTTTGTCAATTAATCCTCTTTTGAAATTAGTTTCATGGAGATATTTGGACAATCTTTCATATCAAGCTCGAGGAGCTTACTTAAGACCATAAACAGCTTTGTCCAATTTAAAAACATGATCCGGAAATTCATCATTTTCAAAACCAGGCGGTTGAGCAACGTAGACTTATTCTTCGAAGAAGCCGTTTAGAAAAGCACATTTTACATCCATTTGAAATAACTTTATGCTCATGAAAGATGCAAAAGCGAGTAACATACGTATGGCTTTTAACTTGGCAACCGGAGAAAAGGTCTCCTCACAATCAATACCTTCTTTTTGGTTATATACTTGAGCTACAAGTCGTGCTTTATTTCTAATGACTTTTCCATTTTCATCCAACTTGTTTCAAAACACCCATTTCGTGCCAATGACGGATTGATGCTTCGGTCTTGAAGTGAGAGTCCAAATGTTGTTTCTCTCAATCTCATTTAGCTTATTTTATATGGCAGTGATCCAGTCAGGTTCTTGAAGAGCTTGAATATAATTCTTGGGCTAAATAAGAGACACGAACGCCGAGAATGCACAAAGATTGTTAACTTTGGATCGAGTTTGAACTCCTACTTTTGGATTTGAGATCACATTTTCTTGTGGATGGTATGAGGAATGTTGAAATTTCCTTCTTTTGTAGTATGGAATAGATCCTAAAGATTGGGGCTCATATGCTTGATTGGATTCAAGTACCACTGGAGCGTTTCCCTTGGATTCTATATCAAGGCCTTGAAGTTGAGTTTCAAGGCCTTGAAACGGAGTTCTGACTTCACAGTTTTCTGTTTCAAGGTCTTGAAGATTCGTTTCAAGGTCTTGAGATTATTCTCCGGTATATTTAATCTTTTCTTGCATATCCTTTTCTTGATTTTTAGGATCTTCATCTTCATCCGAATTGTGATCTTCTCGTTGATTCAGATTAAGATCTGCAAAACTTTCACTCAAAGTACCATCATTGCTTTCATCAAATATGACATGAATACTTTCCTTAACGTTTTTGGTAAATTTATTATAAACACGATAAGCTTTGTTATTTGAATCATATCCAATGAATATTTCTTCGTCATTATGTGCATCAAATTTACCAAGGTTATCTTTGCCATTGTTATGGACAAATCATGTACATCCAAAGGGTTTGAAATAGGAAATATTAGGTTTTCTACCCTTAAAGAGTTCGTAAGGAGTCTTTTTCAAAATAGGCCGGATTAAACATCAATTCAAGATGTAGTTAGCAGTATTTACTGCTTCGGCCCAAAAACTTTTTGGCAAACTGTTTTCTAAAAGCATAGTCCTAGACATATCCTCTAGGATGACCTCGTTTTGTTGAGGAGTTCTAGGAGCTGAAAAGTTGTGTGAAATACCATATTTTGCACAAAACAAATCAAACTTGAGTTGATCAAATTCTCTACCATGATCACTTCTTATCAAAATGATAGGTATGTTTTCCAAAGTTTGCAACTCCTTACACAATTTTGAAAACTCAAACAATGCTTCAGATTTTTCCCGTAAGAATGATATCCATGTAAAACGAGAAAAACCATCCACAATGACAAGGATGTATTGTTTACCTTTGGAAGATTTGACACGCAAAGGACCACAAAGATCCATGTATAAAAGTTCAATGAGTCGAGAAGAACTTACAACTTTCTTTGGTTTGAATGAACCTCTTGTTTGTTTACCTTGTGTACAAGCCTTACATAGTTCATCTGCCTTAAAGTTTAGATTTGGCAATCCACGTACCAAGTCCTTTGAATGTAACTTCTGCATATTATGCATGCTTACGTGACCAAGTCTTCCATGCCAAAGCCTTGGATCATCAATCAAGGCCTTGAGACATTTTCGCTTAGTTCTTGAAACTTGGTTAGTACTCATAGAATAAACATTGTTACATCTAGGAGTTGTAAGCACAATATCGCCCAATGTCTTGTCTTGAACTTCACATTTTTCTGAATCAAACATAACCTTGTTGCCTTTATCACATATATGAGAGATGCTAAGCAAGTTATACTTCAAACCGTCATCAAGATTTACATCATCATTAAAGTTAGATGAATTATAACAAATTTTGCCAATGCCAATAATTTCACACTTTCCTTTATCACCAAGCATAATGGTTTCAGATGATTGCTTCTTTAGATTTGAGAACAGTGAGATTTTTCCACTCATATATCGTTAGAAAATAGTCAAACACTATCCAATATCCATTATGCTCCTTTACCTTGGTGATATTCTACAATACAACAAACATCAACCTTTCCGGATCGACCAAATGACATATTTTGGTCCATATTTTCAGGCTCAATCATGTTTGGTGGTCTAGTACCTTTAGGAACTCATATTTGCTTAACTTGTTTCCTTTGACATAGAGGATAATTGTTTCTAATGATGTAAGGATCATTTCTTCTATATGGACATGTTGATTTTACATGACCCTTTTTACAACAATAGAAACATGTGGGCATATGAATACTTCATTTAGCCTTATAAAAAGTGGTAGTTGTTTTTCTAGGAAAACCGACATGATAGCCTATTCCATTTTTGTTAAGGGAAGATTGTTACTCACCCATCATCCTTTTAAGGTTGACTTTCAAACGAGTGAATTGAATAAGTGCAGCCTTCTGGTATTGACACGTCACAGTCAGATCAACCTTTCCTTTCTCTAGATCAATATATTCTCGATGAAGAAAAGAAATATTGCCCTTGAGAATAGCATTTTCTGATTCCAAGTCCTTGATATTGATATCAAGGTCTAACTTTTCAGTGTTAAGATTTTCAATCTCTAGAGACATATCACTTAACCTTTTCTCTTATTTTAGAAGCTTTTCTTTCAAGGAACTTATCCTTACCCTATGTTCTTTATCACATATGACAATGTCTTTAAGGAATTGTGTAAGGTCAGATTCAGGTTGGGACATGATGGTACTTACCACATTATCAACATAGTGATCTAGATCTTCTTTATGATCGGTCATAAGACAAAGGTTTGCCTGTTCTTTTTCATCTTCTGATTCATTTGAGGAATCTGAATCACTCCATGAAGCTACCATAGCTTTCTTATTTCAATCATTCTTCCTAAAGTCGTTCCTCTTTTTTTGTGGACAATTATTTATCAGATGATCTACTTCACCACATTCAAAACAAGTCAGTACTTTAATTTTCTTGTTAGAGTTAGAAAACTTACCTCGAGGTCTAGATGTTCGTGGACATTCCTTGTTGTTTGCAAATTGTTTCTTCATTTGAAGAATCTTTGCGAGACCCTTGGAAATCAAGGCAAATGGATCTTCCTTGTCTTCATCATCACTATCTTCCTCCATCTTCTTCACCAAGAACCATCTCGTGTGTGATAAGTTTTCCAAGGAGGTCGTCTAGTGGAAGAGTTGAGAGATTTTGAGCTTCTTCGATGACAGTCATTTTTGGTCTCCACTTAGCTTTAGGTAAGCTCCTTAGAACCTTCCTAACTTTTTCTTCGTTTGTGAAGATCTTTCCAAGTGAGTCCAAGTTGTTTACGATCTCAATAAATCTTGTGAACATTTCTTTGACTTGCTCATTTGGATTCATCTTAAATAGCTCATATTGTCTGAGGAAGATGTTGGTTTTTATTTCCTTGACTTGACTTGTTCCTTCGTATGTGACAACGAGTTTGTCCCATATTTCTTTTGCACTTTTCATGATGAGATACGGTTGAATTCATTTGCATCTAGTCCACAGTAAAGCATATTCATGACCTTGTAGTTCTTTCATACACTATCCAAGTCGGCTTGTGTGAAGTCAACTTCCTTCTTTGCAACTTGGACTCCTTCAACTGTGGTGTTGGGATTTTGGGGCCATTTTGAATAATGTTCAATAGTTCCATATCCTGATCAATAATGAACATGCACATTAGTGCTCTCCAATGGGAAAAATTGTTGCCACATAAGAGTGCTAGTCGAGATGAGGATCTTCCTTGAGCAAATCCTCAATCGCCTACAAGATTCATGATTAGTCTCACTGATGGTAAAATCAAAATATGTGAGTCTAGCTCTGATACCAACTGAAGAACCGTTAGGTGAATATAAAGGATAAAAATACTCTAGAAGGGGGGTTGAATAGAGTATGGGAACTTTTCGCAAAATCCTATCTCAAGGCTTTAAAATTGATTTCAAAGGCCTTGATGTCAATCTGAGCTCTTTGTGACACACTTTGATTTCAAGGGCTTTGAAATTGATTTCAAGGACCTTGACTTTGTTAACCTACAAACAAAGTTAGTCACAATAAAGCATATATGGTGCAGACTTAAAAAGATCGACACGAGGATATGTTTACGAAGTTCGACTCTAAATAGCCTACTCTACGTCCCAGGGTATAGCCGTAGGATCTAACTATCTATTATCAGCTTCAAAGAGTCCTAGATACAACCTAGAAGAAATCCTCTTCTTCTCTCATTGTAGCCAATGCTACGATCTAGCTCCAACTCTTAACCTAGCTATAATAGCTTAGTTACTTCACAAAGTAACACACACTCGAGTATAACACTCTTTAGATATGCCAATAGAGCTCTCAAGTTTATCTCTCTCTAAGGGATAAAGCTTTTGTAGAAAGAGAGAAAGAAAAACTTAGAATCAAATGAAGGTGCTTTGGATCGCTTGAAGACTTCAGATATTTCCGTGTAAGCTTGTTGTTGTTCTTCTTCTTTAATCGACATCTTCATTTATAGTCTTCGATGGAGAAGTCTTCTAGCCATTGGAAAGATGACCGTTGTAGATGTATCTTCTTCTCCATGGAAAACACTTCTTGGTTGAGATGAGATAGCCGTTGTAGATCTTATTTATCTTCTTCATCTCCTAAAAGCACGTTGATTCTCCGTAATCTGCTTCACGTTGTGGAAGATATTTGTTTATTGGGCATCGGGATCTTCATATTTTGTTGAGATCTATTGAATGAAGATCTTCGAATTCTATTTAGAAGGAATCTTGCGCTTTTTGTTGAGGATCTTTGCGAGATCCTATTTGAACCGAATCCTTTAGGTCGAGATCTTCTTGTTGAGCGTATCTTGTTAGTCAAATCTTCAAGGAAGATCTTCTCTGAATTCTTGATTGATTTGTCTAGTAGTGATTTGAATTTCTTGCCGTTCTGTCCTTTGAAACTTGTATCAAGGCTTTGGCTCTAGATCCCTTGAAATGGCTTTGAAGGCCTCTGTGTTAATCTTCTTTAAACTCTGCGCTGGTCCCTTATATCTGGTTTCAAGGCCTCGCTTATCCCTTACATTTAATTTCAAGGCCGATATTGATCCCTTGAAATGTGTTCCAAGGCTTGCTTACATTTTAGACAAACACCAAACAAACCAAGCAACTAGAAATACAATCGATATTTTGTTAGTATAAAAACGGCTTTATTTATGTTAAGTCTTCCATCATCACATATTCAAATATATATTCAACGTGGAGTTTTCAAAGAGATCTTCTGAAGATATAATGTAAAGAGGGATACTAGGATATATTTTCTTAAAATTGATCTTGCCAAGGCATCTGACATTGTGTCGTGGAAGTTTCTTTGGATAGCCCTAAACAAGCTTGGATTTCCTAGCAATTTTGTGGAGTGGGTGATGAAGTGTGTGACAACAACCTCTTATTCAATCAAGATCAACAAGGAGGTACATAGTTTCTTTCTAGGGAAGAAGGGTCTTAGGCAAGGTGATCCAATGCCACCGTTGCTATTTGTGTGTTGCATGGAGTTCCTTTCTAGGCTCCTTAAAGCTAAGACGTTGAAGCCACCATTTAGGTTTCACCAACACTGTGAGAATTTTAGAATTTCTCACCTAGCATTCGCTAATGTTGTGGTACTCTTTAGCCGAGGTGAAAAGGTGTCAATGAGTGTCTTGATGAAGTGTCTCCATTAATTTGGTGACATAAGTGGAATGCGAGTAAGCCTTGCGAAGTCCTCTATGTTCTTGGTGTTAGTTCCAGATGGAGAAGCATTGAAGCTTAGGTTGGTCATTGGGTTTTCCATGGGGGTGTTCCCCGTTCCGGTATCCAGGCATCCCTTTAGCACCACACACATTGAGAGCTACGGAGTATACACCGTTGCTTGACAAGATAGGGAAGCATATTAGTGCATGGAATAAGAAGCACTTGTCTTTTGCTGGAAGAGTTGAACTTATTGCGTCGGTAATCTAAGGTATTGATAGCTTTTGGCTCTCTATTTTACCTATTTCATGGCTTGTCATTGATAGGGTGATCAAGATGTGCCAGCAATTCCTATGGTCTAGACCAAGTGTGGCTTGAGAGAAAGCGTGTAAGCCAAAGGATGAAGGGGGGCTAGGACTCCTTGACCTACGTGCATGAAACGCTGCCTTTATGTGCAAACATTATTGGCACTTCCATGAAGGAAGAGAGAGTCTATGGGTAAAGTGGGTGCATCATAGGTACCTTCAAGTGGTTGTGCCTATGGATTGGCAACCTCATATGCGGGACTCACCTTTGTTCAAGGCCATAGTAGGAGGGAAAGACAAGATGGTTAGTCTCACGATGGAAGGGAGCAGTCTGGACGGCAACTTATAGCATGGATGACATGCACACTCCAAGACATGCATTGGGATGGTAGGATAGGTGAGAGTGTCCCTTGACACAATGTTATACGGGATGCTAGGCACACTTCAAGACATTCATTTATAGCATGGATTCCCCAAAGCGTCTTTCTACACATGATCATATGATATTCTTAGAGATTGACCCGCAACGTGAGGTGGAGTCACACGATCCTCTATTCTTTAGATGCCGGTACCCTATGCATATTTGGTGAGAGTTTAGGAGGAGCTTTGGGATAACATTTGGGTTGGGGATACTCGACTTGACACTAAGATGGTTGAGAAGAAGGCTCAAGAGGAAAAACAGAAAATCAAGTGTCATGGCCTTCGCACTCATTGCTACGATCTACTTCATTTGGCATGCACGTAATAACCTCTTTTTTGAGGGGAACCGGTTGTTGGAGGAGGTGGTGCTTCGACTTATCAAGACTCGCGTCTTCGGACTTCTTTAGAGTGCGTATCTAGGACATGTTGGTAATGGCATTACTGGAATGTGATCGGGGATGAAGCCCCTTTATGGACTTTTTGTTGTCTTTTATTGTTATTGGCTTGGCATGCAACGCCGATGTGGTTGTGCATAAGTGTTGTGGTTTTGTTTCTTGACACGTTGGCTTGATGTTCTGTAGCCAATTACGTTGCACCAAGGTATAAACATCCTTTATTTCTTTTAAGAATTTACCAGCAACTTGTGTAAAAATTAAAGGGGTACAAAAACCAAAAGAATTAGAAAATGGCCTATTCGACCAAATTCTTTCAATAATTTATGAATAAGATACCTATGGACTTAGGGTGTGTTTGGAAGGAGATGAAGATTATTTTGAAGATTAATCTAGATGAAATTTAAAAGTGGTTAAAGTTTATACGTGATTTGTTAGGAATTATTTGATATAAAATAACCTACATTTGATTGTTTGGTTGGAGATTTTTTAATAGGTTTAAATTGATACAGATTTACAAATTTACTCTTATTTTTACCTAAAATAAAGACATGAGTGGAATCTTAATTGATAATTGAATATTAATCTTCCATAACCTTAATATGAATTTATTTTTTGGTTTTTTTTTTATCCTAATTAATTACCTCTATAATCTTTCCTTTAATCTCCGTCTAGACTTAGACAAATTAATTTACTAAATTTTAATATAATGTAACCTTCTTTAATCCCAAACCGAACAAAAAACACAGTCTAGGGCCTGTTTACTTGTATATTAGTTTATTTTCGGGTTTATAAACTACATGAGTTTATATGAGTTTATAGTTTATTTTCAGGTTTATTTTTTGATGAGTTTATATAAATAAACTAGATGAGCTTGTTTACTTAGAGTTTATTTTTTGGGTTTATTTTACTTCAAAAGACTCTCATGCCCCTAAAAAACCGAATAATAACGTTGAATACTCAGGGATGAACAAATAATATCAAGATGGAAAACCACAAGGCCAGAATTGGGTTTTAAACAAAAATAAACTCATGCAAGTAAAAATAACCTTGGTTTGAAAAGTTTATTTTTTTAGTGGTTTATAAACTCATATAAACTCCTAGAGAAATAAACCAATCCCTAAGTAAACACCTACAAAAATTAAATTCAGGGTTTATAAACTAAATGAAACAGAAATAAGCTACAAGTAAACAGGCCCTAAATACATTTTTTTCCTGGACCAAACGAGATTTATATTTCCGGAGTTGCGACCAAGGTTTAATGGAGAGGGTGCCTCCCATTTCCACTCAAACACCCCTGCTTCTACAGTAGCTGCCCCTCTTTGTGATTTGGCTGGAAAGCTTCGCTCTGCTACTATGGCGACCATCCTTCACCACTCTCCTCTCTCCCACCCAAACCCCTCTCTTCCCCGCCACTCCCAACCCATCAACCAACTCCGCATCACATCTCCCATTCCTTCACGTAATGCATCACACTTCTCTTTTAACCTAATTTGCGTTTCCAATTTAAATTTATTTGATTTTGTTGTAATTATTGATAGGCGGTCGTTACTCGTTCCTTTCTTCCAAGGGTTTAAGTCTCACTGTCAAAGCTGCGGCTGCGGCTGTGAATATCAGTGTCAATTCGACGATCGTAGAGAACAGCGATAAGAAGATTAATAACCCTATAATCGTGATTGACAATTATGACAGTTTTACCTACAATCTCTGCCAGGTTTGTTTTCTGTGTTTTTTAATTGCTCATTTTTATTTTGTTTCTTGTTCATGAACTTGTTTGATGGCAGTAGTAACTTGAATGCGCAGAATGAGGCCTCTTATATTGTAATCGTTTGGGAATAATGGCCTAGGGAATCATGATTGATACGGAGTAGAGGCCACATCGTCGAGAGGCTGTTTGAATTGGAAAGGGGCTGATTGATTGTGAAGGCCTTATTTTCACTGTCATAGGTGGAACTTGAAATGGCAGTGCCAAATGCGTTAAATTTCTTTCAAGGGGTTCGGTTCTGAAACACTAGTTTCCACTACTTTTCCCTCCTTCCCCTTAGCAGGTTTCAGTGTCACCTGCTAGGGGTTAAACTCAACTATGTAATAGGCTATGTTAATAACTAATTGCCAGCACCATATAGTTTTCTCCTTGTTACACTACTTTCCTGCTCTATGACTCATGTATGAAAAGTAATTGCAGTTACGAGTGATTCCAGTTTTGCATTTGGATGGATTAGTAACGTGTTACAATTTCATAATGGTGATAGTAAAAGCAGTCCAAATGCTCAGAAGTGATTCATAATTACTAGATTGAATTTATTTTGTGTGGGGTACAAATATTGCACCCAACTCGAAGACAAATTAAGTTCTTGGACATCTGAGCCATTAAAACAAATAACAGCCTTTTGTTTGTCATTGTTTCCGGCGGTCTTGAATATCTGTTATTTGTTAAGGTGGGTTTGCCATAAACAGCAGAGTACAATGTAAACTTGTTGAAAGTTTTGAAGTTTCTGATTCCTGTAATATTTATATTCTCCTTGCATGATGGACATTATTAATTCTTGCCTTCTAATGAAGAATATTCTCATTAATGTATTCATTAATAAGCACATCCAAATAACCCTGTCAAGGCCTTTCTAATTTCCACCCCCCTAATGTTCTTTCCTTCATATGCATAATTTTGTCAAATATAGACACACCAGGGTAAAAGGGACCATGTACTTTTTCCTCGTAAACATTTCATTTGTATTCAATTTCTGTGAAGCAACGTAGAAGTCTTGCTAGATATTCCAAAATGCTAACCGACATACGCTTGTGTTCTTTCTTTTTGAAGTATATGGGTGAGCTGGGGTGCTTATTTGAGGTCTATCGTAACGATGAACTCTCAGTTGATGAACTGAAAAGGTAACTATCTACTTTGTATTGCAGTTTAATGCTTGCAATATTGGCGAATTTAAGCAATTTCTTCTTTTCCTTGTGTTTTTAATGTATTCGATGCTATATTTCTTCATGTAATGTTCTTTCTTATTCAGGAGAAATCCAAGAGGAGTGCTTGTATCTCCTGGACCAGGTATGGCCTCCGGCAGACTTTTCATTTGAATAACGGGGAATCATACATGTTTCAAATATTTTAAACACCTACCTTTTGTTTTCTGTGCATTGAAGTATCGTTGAATTGCATATATACTCAATTGATTAATACTAGTATAATGGGGACATCTATATTACTTGTCTGTTCCTTCTGCAGGCACACCTCAAGATTCAGGAATATCATTGCAAACTGTATTAGAACTTGGCCCAACAGTGCCTCTGTTTGGGGTTTGCATGGGACTGCAGTGCATTGGAGAGGCTTTTGGTGGTAATCTTTGCTTCTTTTAAAAGATGCTATCCTTTACCTATGTTAAAACATACTGAATATTGCTTTCTTAGAACTTGTTGACTTTTAAGTAGGAGAAAAAACTTAAACTTGAATATCATCCTTCAAAGTTAAGTTCTTAAATAATTCTTTTTTGTTGGAATCATCCCTTATATACTAGTGGCATGGTGATAGCAGACCAGGATTCGGTGATGTTTGGACATTCCTCCCATTATTAACTCCTTCCGAGTTCCCACTTTCTATATTAATTTAAGAAGTGGATGTGGCCGTTTCACGATACAAATGGCTATGACTCATTTTTCATTTGACTGGATATCATTAAAAGGGGGTAATAGTTTTGGATTATTGTTTCCTTCAAAAAGTGATCTCATGATTTTTTGCATATAGGTCTTTATTTCATTGTTTGTTTATGCATTTATTTAGGATTCTTTGTCAATTTCCTTTTAGTTTGATTGGTGAGATTCTTACTTCTGGTTTCATTTTTATTTATATATCTACCAAGTGACTAGTTCTCTTATACAAATCTTTTTCTTCTAGATAGAGTAAATCATTGTAATATGCAGGGAAGATTGTCCGTTCACCTTATGGAGTCATGCATGGAAAAAGCTCACCTATATTCTACGATGAGAAAGGGCATGATGGCCTATTTTCAGGGCTACCCAAGTAAGTAAATATACGTAGAGAACCGAGATCTGAATGTTATTATATCATCATTATTTTAATATAATTAGACAATTTAACTAAGAGCATTAACTTATATGAAAATTACTTCCCTGTAACTAAAAAGCACCTGGGGCATCACTTTCTAGTGTAAGTTCTCTTAAACTCCCAGTAGTCTTCTACCAAAAGTGTAAAAACTATGCAAATTGTAGTGAAGATCATCAGTAGATGAACTTGAGTTGAAAGTTAGAGCAAGTCAGGTGTGTGCTACATCCAGATTTATTATGCTCTAGTATTTTGTCTTGGTAGCTTTCATCCGGGAAGAACAATTTAGCTATCTAAGCATTGCTCTGGATTGAATGGTATGTATATGATCATATTTGTTTGGTGTCATGAATTTGGGCTTTGGAAATACTTTATAGCATTATTTTTTTATAGCCCTTTCACTGCTGGTAGATATCACAGTCTTGTGATTGAAAAGGAGAGTTTCCCTTGTGAAGCACTCGAGGTCACTGCATGGACTAAAGACGGGCTTATCATGGCTGCTCGACACAAGAAGTACAAGCATTTGCAGGTAGCCTTTTTTAACCAATAAAAGGAATAAATCACTATTATCCTTGGGCTTTAAACATTCTCAGAAAAGTAATATTGTTATGCTCTCAAATGTTGCAGGGTGTTCAGTTTCATCCCGAAAGCATTATAACTACAGAAGGGAAGATAATTGTTCAGAATTTCCTAAAAATGGTGGACAAACACAATGCAAATTGTGACTAGCATTTAAAAATACAGGCACTAATGTAGCTGCAGGCTCATATTGGTGGACAGTTTACCATACAAACTTGTTGCTCGACCGTTATTCAGGAATTGCCCCAACTGATCACAATTGGAAAGGCATTTACCAAAGTTGGAATAGCAATCTCTGGGTTATCAGATAATAACAGGTATCATACTGGTGTTTATATTGTATTTGAAATGCCATATCAAGGAAGGAAGGAAGGGTTCCACACTTAACATTTTTTTTTCTGAAGGGAAACCTATTCCTATTTACTCAATTAAGACAAGATTAGCCAAATCAACTAAACCTTGCGTTCACTTCCTATCGAAAAGTTGGAACTCCCCCTTTCAGGACATACCTGGCGAGGAAGTGTGTGCAACCTTGTTACCATTTCGGTTAACATAATGCTAAGAAAGGTTTGCATACTTACACCAGCCCTTCTGCAATACCATGTTTAAGTATTTGGATATTATGAGTAGAGACCCACGTATTCTCGTATAGAGCAACTTAGAGCTAACTAAAGCCTCTCTTTGTAAATTAAAGATTTGGGCCATTGCTTATTGATAGATCACCAACATTTGTCCTCTCTCAGGGCCCTTATAGGCTTATACTTTTTGGCCCATTAACTCAGGACCAAGCGTATACAGACCTGTGTGCATTTGGTCAATTCCTGTGACTTTTGACTCTATGCTTAAAACGTAGGTTACCCATGGCTTTTCGACCCATACTGTTGTCTGTTGATTGAACTAGACCTACAAAACTGGGTCCGGGTTCGGCTGAGGTGAAATTTTTTACCCGGATTTTCTGGCTGGGTTAACCCGGCCCGCCTTAAACGGCCTTGATCATTGTTCGTACCTGTCCATAAATACGGGCAGCTCGCCTTGCTTTGTAAATGTTTTGTTATTTTACATTTATATTGTTAACAATTGGTACATAATAAATAAAACACGTAGTTGTGAAAACCGCAACCCAATTGTCCTAGTTGTGTTACAAAGGAAACAAAAGATATGGTAGGTTGGACGGTTAGACGGTTGAAGTGTATAAAGCAATCCACATTTGTGTGCCATATGAATCATGATTTAGATAAAATATTTGATATCATGTGAGGTTGACATCAACACTCAAACATAAACAACCCCAAATCACACTCAACCATCGGGAGATTATCAAACATTAGCTGCCTAATTAGTTGGGATGCTTCATTGAGTTTTGGGTAGTCTTTAGTAACAAGAAAACTCTCTAAAAAATTAAAATCCCGTAATGTTTTTTTTGGTTCTAAAAAAAATGAAAAAGTCATGTTCAAAAGCTTAAGGTAATGCATATCTGTGTATTCTTACTTTAAGATCTTGAACATTTTTTTTTTTCTATTCTCTTCCGTCTCATCCAAACATCTTATATAATCTACTAGGGGTATGGAAAAACAACTCAATTTGAGACCGGACCGAAAAATACGTTGACCCGGTCCGAAAAAATCTGAATTTTGATGCTCGTTTAATCCGACCCGGGAGTTTTCTGGATTATCGGATTAGATATGAATAGGAATTTTAGGCCTTTGGATATCTGTGGATATTCGGATAAAAACGGATATCCGGATATTCCAAAATGTCGAATATTTGTGGCTACTTGGATATCCGCGGATCACCGGATATTTGGATATTTTCAGATTATCGGATATTCCCAAATATCTAGTCATTAAAAACTTTATACAATATAAATGTATTTGTTTTCGGAAAAGAAAAAAGGTTGCATATTGTAATTTTCACTAAAATTTATATTAAACAATATATATCACGGTAAAAATCTTTAGATTAGGTAAAATAATGAATTGATAATGTTCATTTGCTTAAAACTTATGCATATATTAAGTATTATAATACACAAACAAATACATTAACAAAATCTTTTGTAAGGTAAAAGGTATTTGTTTTAAGGAAGAGAAAAAACAAAGTACTATATTGTAATTTTGTACTAATATTTAAATTTGACAATATAATACATTGAAAAAAAAATTTATTTAGGCAAAGTAATGAATTGATAATGCTATTTTATTTACAAACTATACATACAAACATTTATATCATTTAATTTAACTATATATATATATATATATATATATATATATATATATATATATATATATATATATATATAATGCAATCATTGCAAAAATATCAAAAATTATATTCAAATATTTTTTTCCCATGTTTCATTAAATATCATCATATTTTCAAAATAAATTGATCATGTTCATTTTATTTACACCAAACACATATTTTAAAAATATGATCATTTCTTTAATGCTCTCAATAATAATATTTTGTATTAAGATTGCAAAACATTATTATGTTCTAAATTATTCCAATTAAAATGGTATAATTTTTTAGGAAAAAACGTCTTTGTTTAATAAAAATAAAAAACTGGACTCAATCCTAACTCGACTTAAACAAAACTCAAGCCTGCCTCTGATACCACCTTTTGTAACGCCCCAAAGGCAGACCCGGCGTCACAACGCTAGGGGACTCGGATCATGGACCCCCAAAGGCTTTTTGAAGAGAATAATCTAAATGATAACGATAAAGAAATAAATTACAGCAACAACCCCAAGGCTTGACTTGCCGAAAATAATAAAGACATGAAAACCTACAAGAAGTCCCGTGACGTCAACCAAAAATTTTCCATGGAATTTGAACTTAAAAGGAAAAAAGGATTCATGACAATCAAACTTGACATGGAAAAGGCTTATGACAAAGTACAATGACCATTCCTTAAGGGAGTTCTTGAGAAATTTGGTTTTGGAGATAGATTTAGACTATGGATCGAAGAATGCATCTCCACGGTTTCATACTCAATTCTAATCAATGATTCCCCAACAAGAATATTCTCCCCGGAAAGAGGTATGCGCAAGGAGATCTCTATCACCGCTACTATTTAATTTGGGAGCGGAAGTGTTGGTCAAAAATATACAAAAAACCAACAATGAAATCCAAGATTCATCCCATTTCTAGCATTTGCAAATGGCATCATCATATTCACAAAGACCTCGTTAGAGGCAAGTAATAAAATACTCGCAGTCCTAACATAATATTGTGCAATTTAAGGCTACTGAAAAGGCACCCCAAGACCTTAAGCATCTAGTACAAAATCAAATTAGTAAATGGGATAAGGCTACTGAAAAATTACCTAGTAATAATAAAAAAAACCGTTGACTCACAGAAGGAAAACAAATATAATCAAATGGAAAAAACCAATTGGAACTTCTATTAAAATCAGTTTTGATGCTTCAAAAAACTCTTGTGATCAATTTTCTTTTGGAATTATTATCAGAAATAGCCTAGTAAGGACTCTTGTTCTAGGTAAAGGAAGATGTCAAGCAAACTGTGTCCTTGAAGGTGAAGCGTTTGCTCTTCGGGAGGGCCTCCAAAAGGCCGCTAGTCTTGGGTTTTCATCAGTTGAGATTGAGAGCGACAACTTGGTGCTCATTAACTCGCTTAAAAACATATGAAAACCACCATGGGAAGCATACATGATCATCTCAAACATCTCTTTAATGATCGTTGGCTTCTCTCATTTTACAGTTTGACACATTTTTAGGGAAATCAACATTCTTACCGACCAACTGGCGCTTCTTGGACACAACCCGGATGTGTGTGCCGGCCCTCTGCCACTTGAAATTGAAGACCTCATCCGAAAGGATGCTATAGGGCGATCAGTCTCGAAAGGCTGATCCTCCCTTTTCCGCTTACCCTTGTATAAAAAAAAAGTTATGTGAAAAATTAAAATCCCACAAATTCTCTTTAATTATAGCAAAAAGTAAAAAGGTATGTTAAAAGACTTGAGTTCATGCTTATAGGTGTATTCATGTTTTAATATATTGACCATTTTTTTATATTCTCTTTTTTCCGTCTCATCTAAACACCGTATATAATTTATTCATTTTTTTCATATTACTAAATCTAACTCAAGCATCTCCTTTTTTAAGAGTGTTTCATCATTTTTAATCGTCTATTATTATTTTCACAAGATCCTTCGAAACATTCTTCAATAAACATGTCTCAAGGAATGCTTATCATACCCGGAGTTCGTTGCATTTCTTTGGCATCCACTTTTGAAAAATTCCATAAACATGCTCGCTCACTTTCGCCTTCAGTTTTCCCTTGAGCTTATGGTTCCTCTTGATGGTGCAGTATTCTTTCAAGAAACGAGCATACTTAGGAATGCTATTCACTAGTTTAAGGAATGGAATGTTTACCTCTCATTTGAAAAATGTCTTAAACAGGTTCTTGTCCTCGATAACTCTCCTTTCCTTGAGTGCTTCTAAAAGGGGAAAGGTGGTTTCTGTGAGTAAAGAGGTAAAAAGTTTGGACGGACATAGGAATCCTCTTCAAAAGCACTTTTTATTGATTCACCCACGGGTGCGCCTACTAGCAGCAACGAGGGCATTTCAATTAATTAAGACACGGGGGCGGGACGTTGCAGTCGCGGGTGTGGGGTCTCTAGTACCGCGATGGCGGGCTCATTGCGAAAGAGGGCGCGGGGGCGCCACTTGCAGCCGTGGGGGCGGAAAAACTCTTTGTTTGGGATTTTTCTATCAGCATTTCTTGTTGCTTCCCACTTCTGAGGGTCAGTGCACTCACATTCTCCCTTGGATATACAACTATTTGGGGTTAGAGCTTCAATCCTCGTGATTGCTTCCGTCATTTGCCTAACTTGTTTTCCAAGTTCTTGATTCTCGATTCGGTACTTTGGATATGGGTAGCAAAGTGTTTAGCTAAAATTTGCAACATTTCCTCAGTTGATTCAGACTTACCAAGTCGATGTTGTTGTTGAGGGTTTGGTTGATCCCTCCAACTAAAGTTTGGATGCTCTCACCATCCTTGATTGAAATTTTGTGCATTGGGATCGTTCCTTTGACGTTGTTGTTGTACATACCCTCCTAGAGCATTCACCTCAATAGTAGAGTCTTCTTGGATCTGAGGGCATATGTCCGTCAAATAGAATGGATCAACACATACGCCGTACGCTTTTATTTGTTGCGGGTTTTCCAACAAGGTTAGCCTTTCACCATCTCCTTTAGTTCATCAATCTTGCTTGATACTTCCGGGTGGATAGGGTTTATAACATGGGCCCCTGTTTTGGTAGTAGTCATACCAAAGTTTTGTGTTCCTTCCTCCATTTCTTGTACTTTTTCCATGGCACGTTCAAGAGTGGAGTTTAGCATATTACCTCCGCAAGCAACATCGATGATTTGCCGTTCGTTTTCTAGTAATCCGTTGTACAAGTACAACACCAAATCTTGGGTAAAGTACCCATGGAATGGATAGCTTGACCTTAGCCTTGCAAATCTCTCATAATACTCATGAAAAGTCTCATCTGCGCCTTGCTCAATGTTGCTAATGGTTTTTTTCAAGTTGTTAGCCTTCTTTGCCGGAAAGTATTTCCCTACGAAAGCCTTGCGCAAATTATCCCATATTTTGATGCCCCCGAACGATAGGTGGTAGTACTAATCATCCGCCACATCTATGAGGGTAAAGCCAAAGGCCCTTATCTTAATTTGTTGCTCCGTCACATTTGTTGGCTTCATGTTAATGCAAAGTGTGTGGAACTTTTCCAAGTGTTTGATTGGATCCTCCCCAATTAGTCCTTGGAAAGATGGTAGCTGGTGGATCAATCTCAACTTGAACTCAAAGTTGACCCCTTCACCAATTGCCGGAATGGTTACTACAAGTGGATGTAAAGTCAAGTCCGGTTGCGTCAGTTGTCGGAATATTTTATCGGCCATTTCTTCCCTTATGTTTCGACGCCCTCTCCTTTGTCTATTGATTGTTCTTCGACTTCTGGATCAAAAGGAGGAAAAAAATTATTACTAGCACGGGTGTGAGCCATAAAATAAGCTCACACCAATATTTGAAAATTATAATAACAAAGCAATTTAAAACTAATTTCTGCCCATTTAAAACTAATTTCTGCCCAGGAACGACACCAAGTTTGATAAGACAATTTTACGTCATTAATGCTTTATCAAAGTAATTAACCAAACTTAATTCACCAAAATGAATATAGTAAACAATTAAGAGTCGAACCAAACTTAATTCACCAAAATGAATATAGTAAACAAGTACGAGATGAATCCAAGAGAGAGATGAGGTAACCAAAGTTTTGGGAGGGGGGGGAGTTGTTGTTGTTAAAGTGACAAAATAATAGCATGTAAAATAGAAAAGATGATAATATCAATTTAGAGAAAACAACTACACTTGATTGATTTTCTACTTTCAATTCGAGTTGGTTGAGCCTAGTTCTCTTTGAAGCATTCATGCATTTGTCCTCATTCCGATCATATGTATATATTAGTTCAACCAACCCTAATATCCATTCTGTAAATTTACAAAATCAAATAAAACATTAGCATTCAAACAAGGATAAAGATGTAAATAAAAGATAATCAACCCGTTAATCTTATAATATGATTAAATTCCCCTCATAATGACACTTACAAACCACTTATGTCGATTATGTTTTGCTACTAGAAGAGTGATCCAAACCCGAAACCAAAAATCCATAGCACTTTGTGTAAGAGCTAGAATTTTCGAATTCTAATTAATGATGATTAATATTGTTTAACTTAATTATTGATAGTACTAGAGGTATAGGTCCGTGCTACGCACGGATATTTCTAAAAGTAAATAAATAAATATTTTTAATTGATAACTCCGATAACAAATAACTTTTTTAATTGTTTTAGCAAAAACCAACCAAAAATTAGTTTTATTTCTACAAACGATTGAGATTCCAATATATTTATTGTATAAAGTATTTGCGAATCATTTAATATGCTAAGATTGAAAATTCTGAGTTGATACTTAAAACTTAAATTATAAATATCGCTTTCAAATACATATTTTCTAATGAAGATATATGTTTGATGATATTACAAAAAGTGTAACAAAATTTATTACAAAATTCTAATCTTATATGTATATAAATTTTAATTATAAATATTGTTGTAAATACATATTTAGTATGAATGGGTTTGATTAGATTACATTCATTGAGATAAAATCTATTGTAAGAAATTTTATTTTGCATATAAGTTAAATTTTGTAATAATTTTAATTGTAAACACATATTTTTTATTTGATAACTAATTTTAAACACATATTTCATAAGTAAAGAATGTGTTTGATTACATACATTAATTGACACAAAATTTGTTTTACAAAAATTAGCTAAAGAATGTGTTTAATAACATGCATTAATTGAGACAAAACTTATTGCAAAAAATCACAATCTTACTTGTAGGTAGGATTTGACACATAACTCGTTAAGAGTGCGTAAGTGATGAATATGAGTCCCACCGTTATGTTCCTGGCGTAATTTTGGACTTATGGGGAATTTTTCACTTCTTTACCCGGGTAATTATTTTTACCTTCCGGTGTTATTTGGAGCATTTGGGAGCTTCAATTAATAAAAATGCAGTTGTGAGAAATGATCAGGATATCGGACATGTCCTAGATATGAAATAACATGGAAAGGCAAAACGGCCAAAAGAGTTGCTATTTTGTTTCTTAGCGACTAAGAAAGACGGCTTAGTAATACGTGTTTTCCGAGGTAGTTGCGAAATAACTATCCCTACAATATTCCACGTTTATTATTCCAATTTCGAGAAGTTTGGAGAAGGGGGTTCAACCAGCCTTTGTATCGGTTAAAGGATAATTATCGATTTCGCTAAAGGATAATTATCGTCTTCGCTATACATAGCGGAAAATCGTTCATTAATTCATTTCTTTTCACGTTTCCTCGTAAAAGCTGTGATTTCTCTCAACCTTCAAACTCATATCTACACTCCGTTTCTAATCCGATTTCAAATCCATTTGAGTTTTTGGATACCTCTATTCATTCTCTTCATTTTGGTACCGAGTTTCTGCATTTCCGAACAATTGAAGGTCTGGTCGAGCATATATTTTACTAGGCCGGTTCCGTCGCTCCGATTCCGGTTAATTTGATGTTGTCCGAGCGTAACATGCGTCGTTGTGATTTTAAATCTTATTTTAGATCGTCAATCGGTTTAGGACCGAATAAGTTATGAATTTATTCATTTTTTATATTTTGATTTGACTTAAATTGACCTTAGACTTGTCAAGATGGATATTTGGAAATTCCATTAGGCTCGTTATATTATTCTGGTGATTATGAGTTGTTTTTTTTGATAAAATCTAATGATAAGTGAGTTTAGAATTTGCCTACGGGCAAAACGTTATTCTAGTGAAAGTTAATTTAATTAATTAAAAGTTAATTAATTAAATCAGGATTAGAATTGAGATTGAAGAATGTTGATTAGATTATACCTTGAGAGGTTTGAGGAATTGTGAGATGTTGAGTTTATGGATTGATAGTTATGATTTTTTAGGATATTGATATTGTGGATTGTGGTATGATTTTGATCTCGCGGGATCTTGAAGACTAGGAGGTGGAATCTCCTTGCTCGTGGATAGAGATTGATATTTATGTGCCCTGTTTATACAGGAACTGATTGGTTCCTTGAGGGAAAACCGTGACCACTGTTTAGGACTACCTTGTGACAAGTAAGTCATTCGGGCTTACTTAGCTAGCGTTTATGGGTTTGAGCGATTGTGATAGTGGTGTTTGTGTATATGAATGTTGCATTGATAACCTAACTAGACTAGGACGACCATATATATATAGTATAGATCCTATGAGAACACCCCTAACGTGAAAACATGAGAACAGATTCGTAATTATTATTAGTTTTGTTATGAAGGTGTCATATCGTTTAATGTATTATTCGTAATTATTGTTGGTTGAGTGGATTATTCGTAGTTATTGTTGGATTCCTAATTATTATTATTCGTAGTTATTATTAATTATGATATCTACTCTAAATCTCAACCCTTAATACTCACCATCCAACGGTGTACGATTGTTCTCATGTTCTCATGTTAGGGGTGTTCAGTTGGGAACCACACCCTATATATATATATATATATATATATATATATATATATATATATATATATATATATATATATATATATATATATATATATATATATATATATATATATATATATATATATTAAATTCGCCAAGTGTATTATAACGGGTCGTGACAACTTGCCTAAAGCTCGTGGAGGTTCTCTAGGAACGGTACTCCAGGTGGGGAGGCTTGATCCCTTATTCCAAACTTGTGTGAAAGGGGACAAAGGCGAGGTTCTAGGTGTTCCTCGTGTCACAAAATAATTTGAATTAGAAATGGTACAACGTAATGATGATAATAAACGGATATGTGTGTGAGCATTGCATATTGTGATGTGGTGATGTGTTGTATATGCTATTGTTATTATTCTTATTCATCAACTGTTAACTAACGAGTTTATATTAACGTGTTGTAGATATTCTGCAGGATAGGAAGACTGCAGAGTGATCTAGATGGGTGATTAGCTGAGGGCTACTATACATTTGGATGCGTGGGTTTTGGGGATGTTTATGTACACAAATGTTTATGTTGTTGCCATTTTATACTCGGTTGTAACTTTGTATATGTTTTGATGTACAATCATACAATTTTATGTATTGGTTTTTATATTTATTTGTGTCTTGTTGTAAAATCAAGTGAACTTGTTGTCAGGTTAGGGTCAAGATCTATTGTGAGATCCTAGCCCGTAGCGCTCCGAGTGCAGCGGATTCGGGGTGTTACAATGTTGGTATTAGCTTTGTATATGTTTTGATCTACGATCATACATTTTTATGTATTTGGTTTTATATTTATTTGTGTCTTGTTGTAAGATCTAGTGAATTTGTTGTCAGGCTATGGTCAGGATCCATTGTGAGATCATAACCCGTAGCACTCCGAGTCCAGCCGATTCGGGGTGTTACAAAGTTGGTGTCAGAACTTAGGTTGACAGCAATGACACTTGCAATCTGCGATAAAGGCCGAATAGATAATAAACAGAATCCGAAAGGTGTCTCACTTTTCAAAAAGATTTTGGTTATGAAATGAATACAGTGTTTAGGGATAGAATGTACAGGAAGCCATCAACCCTACTAGTGTTCAATGAGAAAGAATAACAGCCCTTGATCTGATTAATCCAAAGGCTGAAATTTTACCTAAATATTCTCTAAAAAATACAAACCATTTTCCTGATTGGAATGTGTAATACACTCTCCAAATTAAGGCAATTTTAATATATTTTTTAATAATTATAAATAAAATCTTCTTCCACTATTTTAGGCAGTTACAATTTACAGAATCTTCCAATTAATTAATAAGGATATTAAAGAATATCAACATAATCGTTCGAACGCATAATCATCCATTTGGCTGCAACGTTGTGCTGAATGAAGTTAAGTAAGTCCAAGGGACTTACCTATTCCGGTTATAATACACTTGGGCCAATTAAGGATATAATGGGTGAATCCTATTCCGGTTATCCGTTATAACAAGAATAAGCAACACAAACAAGCCAATACAATCCAACTAATACACGGAATGAAGCTAAGTAAGTCCAAGGGACTTACCTCACTCGAAGGTAACTCAAAGACTCAGCAACAACTCAGAGAATACTCAAGAAAGCTCAGTTTCCCTCAAGAAAGGAGCAAGGAAAGCCTGTACGAACAAGCATCATGGATCAGGAACGAAACGGTTGCTTGAATTCTATAACTTCTAGTCTCAACAATCTCTAAGAGATCTACACAAGCTAAGGGCTCAACCTTAGTCTTACAGCAACTCAGGGGACAAGTAACAACCATAAGAAACCAAGAACGAAACGAGGCGTAGGGGCGGCTGCGTGACAGAAAGCGTTGTCGGGCTTCTCTTCGACAGAACTCACATCAAGGGAAACCAAAGCTTGAATCTTTGGTTCCAACATGTCAAGACTCAACCTCAAAGAGCCTGAGAACAACGATACATCAACAACGAGAAGCCAACAGGAATCAAGGTTCAAACTTGATTCTCGGAGAAGAAGAAAAGGAGAGAAGAAGAAGAAGAAAACGAAAAGAAAGAAGGAAGCATGCTGCAGTACATGAACGTAAGGAAGAACAAAGGAATGGTGAATTTACACGTTCAGCAAGGTCGCATGAAGCAAGGTGACGGCTGCAACTCTGAAGGGTTTGAAGACGATAGCAAGAACGGGAAAAAGGAGAAAAAGAAGAGAATATATAGAGAAGGGTTGAAAGGATAGAAGGGAGGGCGTCTAGGGTTAGAAAGAGGATAAAGAAACCGGCCCATACAATAGAATATCGGGTATTCTATCTATGGAAGGAAGATAAAACGAACGAAAGAAAGATCAGGCACGATCTGTCGTCAGCCGCAGCGGCGGCTGACCTTGCTGAGGGTGCGGCCTGCCGCAGGAGCGGCACTCTTCACCGCGGGGGCGGTGAAGGCAAAAGACTACAGTAACAAGGCCCTAGGAACTTCAACAGCTACTACCCCAACCACAACCATCCCGGGTTCACGTACTCTAACCTAGATTGTGCCTTAAACCCTACTCCTTCAACAAGCCAAGTGCCACCACCAAGGGCTTCACAAGAGCCTCCACCCGGTTTTACTCAACCACCAAAGGATAGAACCGAGATGATACTTGAACAATTGATGGGAAAGATGAATGGATTTGAGAGCCCCATCACATCACTTACTAAAGCTCATAAGGTGCTAGAAGCACAAATATTCAAAAAGGCGGGAGAGAAACAAAGAGATCCGGGGAAGCTTCCAGGGAGAACCGAAGATAATCCTAGAGGATAAGTGTTTGCAATCACCAGGAGTGGATTGAGCACAAATGATCCCTTGCCCAAGAGTGTTGACAAGGGCAAAAAGGTGATGGTGGAAGAAGAACCAAGGCAAGATGAAGGTGGCAAGAGCAAGGAAGATGAGCCAATCTATGTGCCACCTCCTCCATACCAACCACCGCTACCATTTCCCCAATCTCGAGCAAGAGCTCGGTTGGATAAACATTTTGGTAAATTCCTTGAACTTATGTCTAAATTGTATATTAACATTTCATTCATGGATGTAATATTAGGAATGCCGGCTTATGGAAAATTTTGAAAGAAATACTCTCCAACAAGAGGAAAGTTCTATGTACCAATAGACTTCGTAGTGCTAGACATTCCGGCGGATTACCCCGTTCCCATCATCTTGGGAAGGCCATTCTTAGCCGCATCCGGATGTCTTGTTGATTGCAAGAGTAGAACCCTCTCATTCAACATAGGAGAGGAGCGCATAAAGTTCAAATTGTCCACAATGGTGAAGGGGCTAGCTCTACATGAAGATGTCCTTGACATTTGTGATGATGAAGATTCTAGAGATGTGGTGAGTTCCATCTTGATCAAGGACACCTTTGAGAAAGTTCTTAGCATGATAATCATGGAGGAAGGTCTAGAGGAGCATTGCAATGAAGAAATCCAAGCCTTGGATGCACTAAAAGAAGAGTCAAATGCTGAATTTGAAGCACTAGAAGAGGAACAAAGTGTTGAAATTAAAGAGGGGAGTAAAGCTAACATTGATTTTGGTTGCAAGCAGGTCATCTCGACCGAGATGTGCTTAGGTCCATACGAGGTGAACACAGCAGAACCTCACCTCGGCTCATACCTCGATCGAAATGCCCATGAGTCAATCGAAGCTCTTGAACTCCAATAAGAAGGTCCAATTGTTGTTGATGAAGCTTCAATGTGTCTTGGGGAGTCTTCAATGGATTTGGAGTCATCTAATGTTGAACTGTATGGAGCACATCCCATTGATAAAGGTCCTCCTAAACTTGATCTCAAACTTCTCCCTTCTCATTTAAAGTATGCTTTCCTTGGTGAAAATTCTACATATCCTGTGATTGTGAATGCTTCTTTGAATGATGATGAGCTTGAGAAGCTTTTGACTGAAATGAAATTGCATATGAGAGTTATAGGTTACACAATTGATGACTTATTTGGCATTATACCATCATTATGCATGCATAAAATCTTAATGGAAGACAATCATAAGCCATCTATTGAAACTCAAAGGAGATTGAACCCTATCATGAAAGAAGTAGTCAAAAAAGAGATCTTGAAATTGCTAGATTGTAAGAGCCTTAGTCTTTGGAAATCTAGGAGTCTTGCTGAGCCTTATATGAGTCCTTGTTGAGCTTACCTTGGACACTGGCAGCCGCACCTGCGTACCACCTGGGCCGCCCCAACGGCTAGGCGCCCCTGGGCCCTAGGCTAGCCGCCCCTGCGGCTTTGTATGAGTGCAGCCGCTTTCGTTGACTCTTGACTTGTGCTTTGCGGCTGGCTTTGCCTTTGCTTCAGATGAGAGGTTTCTTCACCTCATTCTAGTCTCTTCATCCTCTCTACGTTCTTCATCTTCTCCTCTCTTCTTCCTTGATCTTCTTTGATCTCTTCTTGCTCTTGTGAGTGGGATCTTGTGAGTTTGAGTGTGGCTTTGGCCTTGGATGCTTATGAGGATGTTGCTAAAGGTTTTTGATGTTGTGTTGAGGTGATAGACATGCTAATGCTCTATAGTTGCATCTTAGAGCTTGTTGTGGTAAGCTCTTCTCCTTCATTTCTCTTCTTTCCTTCTTCTTGCTTCTTTCTTCCTTTCTAGCTTAGGATCACAAGCTAGGCTTGTGTTGAATCTTTTCCTGGATGGTTGATGATCATATATGTGTATATATGTGTATATGTTGTTGTGGTATCTTGAAGAGGTGAAGAAAGTCGAGAAAGGGATCGAAGAGAAGTCGGGACCAACTCTCTACACAGCTGGCTGCCACTGTGTTTGACTCCAGCCGCCCCTGCGCCTGGTGTGTGAGCCGCCCCTGCGCCTTTAGTGAGCCGTCACTGCATCTCACTGTATCAGCCTTGTGATCTTGCTTCTGTTGGTGCATACCTTGTTGGTATGTCTTCCTTCCTTTCTTTCCTTTGGCCTTGGCTTAGTTTGTAGCTAGGCTAGTGTGGTTAGGATGTGTTGTATGTTGGAGTTGTGCCTTAAGCACTTGTGTTGATGTTGAGGTTATGATGTAGGCATATGTGAGCTTGTTGTGATCTTGAGGTTTAGTTTGAGGTTGTAGGTTGGTTATGGTTATGGAGACGAGTCTCCTAACCCTTGCAGTGTATGATGTTGTGTGCCTTGCTATTGCAGGCATTGATTCCTTCCCCAAGGGGAAGCTGTGACGTGGTAGTGTATGAGGTAAGTCCACAGGACTTGCTTAGCATTCAGTTATGGATTTGTATGATTGTGATGGTTGTGTGTGTTTATATGATTGTGCATTTACAACCTAAACCGGACTAGGATGATCATTTTTTACATTTAAATGGCCCAAGTGTATTATAATAGGGCGGTAACCACTGGTCTCCACCTGCGGGTTAGGAGGAGGTGTCTGGAAGCCAGTAACACAAGGGGGGAACGAGTGATGATCACCCCCATGCAAAACCCTTGTGTTAACGGGGAAAGGGACGAGGTTCTTTAGGCTCCTCGTGTTACAAAAGAAGTTGAATTAGTAATGGAATAACATAATGAAATATAATAAATGAATGTGTGTGGCATTGCATGTATGAGATGTTGATGTGTGTTTGTGCTATTACCTTCATGCTTATCTATTGTTGTAGCTAACGGTGTATACCGTGTTGTAGATGATCTGCAGGTTAAGAAGAATGCAGAGTGAATCAGATGGTGTGACCAGTCGAGGACTTCTGTACATTAGGATGTGTGGGATGGGATCTTTTGTATCAAATGTTTATGTTTGATGTTTTGAACTCGGCTTTGAGTTTGTAAACTCTTTTGGGAATCGGAAGAACGAACGACTTGCTGCAGAAGGGGATTTGGAGAGCGTCAGGATCTGGACGGAAGAGGCGTGTGCAACTGCGTGATTCCCGGACGTTACAATCTACAGATCTTCAACCGCTCCAGCTCAAGAATTCTCACGTGGAAGTCTCTTTGTATTGGGATGGCTTCTAGTTGGCTTGTGGATTTGTGGCCCAATGCACAGCAAGAGGAGGAAGAGACTGGGCACATTTGGACTGAGACAAAGTACACAAGGTGGGCTGAAGTTTTCAAGAATGGGTGGGCTGAGGTTGTCAAGGCCTTGTCAAAACTTGTCATGTCTTTGTCAAGCTCATGCATGGCCTTGTTAAACGCTTGTCAGACATCGTCATGGTCTCGTCTCGGCTTTATCATGGTCTCGTCAAATGATTGTCATGATCTTGTCAAAGCGTCTCATGACTTAGATAAGGGTTTGGAAAATCATCATTTTATGTGAGTTAAGCTTACATAAAATGATACAAATTTGTGTCGGTATAGAATCCTAGGTATCATATAAACGATCACGAGTCGAAATCCGGTTTGACTCGGTAATAAAATGGAAATAAAATTTTTGGATATATTTTACGGTTCTTTATTGATCATACTCCAATAATTGTACCGATTTATATAATCGATTGTTTGATCATCTTCAAATTAACAGGTGCTTTTGCTTTCATTTTCAAACTCTGAACGATATTAAATACTATCCGATTCTTAAAATTGTACGTTTCCACTTTTCCGTATTAACAATTTAGGTGTCTTTCGATATCAAATATTATCGATATTTAAAATTCCCTCTTAATTATAAATTCTTTTCTATTTTCTACTACATTTCGAATTGTTTTTAAATTTCGGTACCTTTCAATATTAAACACTTTCTGAATTTTAAATAATATATTATCAATTTTTAAAACTTCGGATTTGTTAAAACAGTTTGCTACAAATTTTATGTATTTGTAATCTTCCGAAATCTTCTTATTTGTTTAAACTTTTTTTATATTCATCTTATAACTGTTTTATGATTTTTCTTCAATCGATTTTTTAACAATTTCTATTTAAATTTTATATTTTGTTATCTTCCAAATGGTTAAAAAAATGAAACTTTAAATATTCCAATTATTTTTTTCTTTTTATTAATTTGGCTTTTGTTATCTTTTATATGATTTAACGGTTTTAAATTTTTAACATTCGATATCTTTCAAAATTTAGATTATCCGATTTTAAACTTTCAGGTTAAAATTCGATATCTTTTGGCATTACATACTTTCTGATTTTAAATAGTATATTTCCATTTAAAAAAATTCGAATTTGTCAAAATAGTTTGCTAAACCTAAATTTTAAGTATTTATTATCTTTTTAGTCCTCTAATTTGTTTAATTTTTTTTATATTCATATTATAACTATTTATGATTTTACTTTAACCGATTTATTAATAATTTGCTACTTAAGTTCTAGGCTTTTGTTACCTTCTAAATTGTTTTTTGAAAAAATGCTTTGTTAGATATTTCGATTTTTTTTTTTGCTTTTTTTTTTTTCTGCTTTTGTTATCTTTTATATAACTTAACGGCCTAAATTTTTTAACATTTTAACATTTGATATCTTTTGAAGTTTAGATTATCCGATTCTAAACTTTTCGGTTAAAATTCGTTATCTTTGGTTATTAAATCCTTTCCGATTTTTAAATAATATATCGTCATGTTTAAAAACTTTGGATTTGTCAAAATATTTTGCTAAACCTAAATTTTAGGCATGCGTTATCTTCCAAAATCTTTCAATTCTTTTAAACTTTTTTTTTTATATTTATCTTTTAACTATTTTATGATTTTTCTTATTTTTATAACAATTTCTATTTAAAATTTTCGCTTATGATATCTTCTAAATTGTTAAAAAAAAGAGGAAACTACACAAAACCACCCTTAATTGTCATTCTTTTGCAAATAACCACCCTTTATAAATTTTTTAGCATAAAATCACCCTTAATATTCTTATATTTGCAATAAACCACCCCTTATAAATTGTTTGACATAAAATCACCTTTAATTTTACGGGTTTGCAACTAACCACCCTATATTGTTTTAAATTACATCAAATAATTTTAAAATGAAATAATTTTAAAATGAAGCATTGACAAGGTAAATTTTCATTATTATATTAAATTAATATTAATATCATAATTAGTTACAAACTTTCAATAGTTTAAAACCTTTTCATTTTAATATTTTCATTACTATTTTGGAAAATTTTTAACCCATATTTTTTTTTCAGTTTTTTTAAAATGAAAATAATGGTAACAACGTGATTATTGATCAACTAAAACAAGTGAAATTTTTTAAAAATAAATTAAATCTGGTAACAAGTCATCAATTTAGTCAGAATTGAGTTTGTAATAGAATTGATTTTGTATTCGTTTGTTTGTATGTAGTTTAATAATTTTTAAAAATAATTTTTTTTTATATACAAGTAATAACTTATATTTTTATTTTTGATTATTTTCTATTATAAATTGTAATAGTTAACCAAATTATCAAAACTATTAATGATATTAATATTAATAATGCAAATATATCTTGTCTATGCTTCCATTTTAAATTATTTGATTTAATTTTAAGTAGTATAAGGTGGTTAATTGCAAACGTTTAAAAATTAAGGGTGGTTTTATGTACAAAAAAATTATAAGGGTGGTTTATCGCACATAGATGAATATTATGGGTGGTTTAATGCTAAAATTTTTATAAAGGGTGGTTTCTTGCAAGATAGTGATTATTAAGGGTGGTTTTGTGTAGTTTTCTCTAAAAAAAAATATATTTTTTTTTAAAAAAATATTTTGATTTCTTTTTTTTTTTTCTTTTGTTATCTTTTTTATATGATTTGACGATTCTTAAATTTTTAACATTCAAATCTCTCAAAATTGAGATTATTCGATTTTTAAACTTTTCGATTAAAGGTGATTTATTTTTTCATTTATGTTATATTTCTTTGTAATATCGTTTTGTACCTTTGTTTTTTAATGTTCATTATATTTTTAAAATTATGACTTTTAAGTTTATGTTTTAGTCTTAAATTAATTTTTTGTTTTTGATTTATCATGCGTTTTAAGATGCGACGGAGACGACCGACTCTCCTTCCAACCATACTTTATTAAATAAAAGGTCAAGAAACATATTATTATTCTCATTATATCCGTGTTATTGTAAATAATAAAGATATATTGTTGTCTCCTTATATCAAACCAATTATATATGTAAATTATTATTTGGATTTGTATTCGTTGTCATACGCATCATTCAAATTAATTATTTTTAACAAATATCCGTTCAAGGCACGGGAGATAAACTAGTTTATGCTGTAATATCTAATGTATTGAATACAACCAAACTTGACATTCTGATAATTAAATTTTGAACATCATAGTTCTAAGAAAGGGTATACGTGTTCAATAAGAATCTAACCATCAATCAAATAATTTAGATATGCTTCGCAAAACTATAAAACGCTTATTGTATTTCGCTTTTCACTTATCTAGGATGTATACAAACTTGAATGGTCGTCTTTACCTTCTTAGCACCCAAACCTCTCTTGTTGAGAATTGATAACTATATATCTATCTTCTATCTTATATACTAAAGCAGCCCGTGAACTGACACTTGACACAGTTTGGTATCGCCACCTTATTATTTCGCCTTATGTCACAATATCATGAAACCACAGCCCTCAAATTATCAAAGATTAATTAATATTTAATTAATTATAATTTATAAATCTAAATAGTTAAGATTTGCAATCTAACAAAAAATATTAATATTTTGTTTATTTATATCTTTAAATTTTCTATTGAGCTTTGTTTTATTATTTAAAACTTATAAACTTTATTTTTTATTTAATCATAATATTTGGTTAGTTATATTTTTAATCTTTAATTAAACATGTTTTTTTTCTTTCTAAAACTTATAAATAAATTTATTTAAATTTTTTAATCATCTTAATATTTTGTTTGGTATGTTTTTTAGTTTCAATTTACTTTTTTTTTATAAAACATATACTCTTAATCTTTGTTTAATCTTTCTTTTAGTTTTCAATTAAATTTATCCTTTCCTAATGCTTATAAGATTTATTTTTATTTAATCTTATAATATTTTTTTACTTATTTTTTTGGTTTTTATTGAACGTTATTTTTTTATACAACAAGTATCCCATAACATGTAAAACATATGAACGTTGTTTTTTTCTGTTTAAAATGTGACCAAACAACAAGCATCACATGACATGTAAAATAGTTTCTAACGTAATAAATTATCAAACATGTTTTATAAACACAATTACCATATAACCCGTGCAGGACACGGGTATTAAAACTAGTACTTATTAAAGTAGAATACACTTTAATGATGTGGCACCCTGAAAATTAAGGATTTAAGCCAAATTTTCATATATTACTAAATTGCCATTAATTAAAATTATCTATTTTAAAAGTTAATTTCAACCTAATTCAATCATCTATTTCTTAATTAATTTCTGTTAAATCCAGCCATTTACAAAATAAATCGATTTTTATAAACTTTCATTAATTCCGTGTTTTATAAAATATTTCAATTCTTGGTCACATTTGTTACGATTACAACTACCTGATCCACATCGATATTAAATTAACCCAAAATCAAAACAAAATCATTAACTAATTATCTAACTTTCATTTTCTAATTACTTTTCTAATTATATTTTTAATACAAAATTCCGTTTTTATTAACTAAAGGTACCTCACATTTTAAACAATAAAGTGATAAAGAAAAATAAAGATGAGAATAAACAAACAAAAAATGTAATGTATATGCAATTCATGGGAATATGAAATTTATAAATTTCAATTTTAGTTTACCTATCTTATTTACATTTAATCTTATTAGTCATATCGTACTAATTAAATTTCAAAGTAACTAACCTAATACAATTTTGATTTTCTTTTTTAAATATTATACTATTAAATATATTCCTTTTCAATAAAAGGTTTTCTAGAGTTAGTCACTATAATATTTTTAATTAAAATAAGAGTACGGTTAATTATTGTAACAATTTGATAAATAATTACATATTTAATTAATTTAACCAAAATTTAATAATAAATTATAAATTAAAGTTTTACTTTATTTACTCAATTAAGACGACTTTATTTTTTGAAACCAAAATTCTTAAAAATCCATGTTTAAATTTTTTTTTATGTGTAATCTAGGAGTGCGCATCGGACGAGATGAGATGGAATTGAGGTCATCTCAGTCCCGTCCCGGCTATTTTACATTGGGTATTTTAGATTAAATCCCATCAGGTCCTCTTCCGGCTGAGATCGGGACGGGACGGGTTCAATTCCGCTTAACCCTTAATTGGTTTATTGTCTTTGAATTTTACACTTTATCAACAAACATATCCGCATATATCGTACTTAATTAAATGAGTTAATGACCATATTCCAGCAGTGTTTGGGTCATTTGTCAAATTTGACGGTTTGACCAACATGATTTTTGTAATTATATAAGCATAACTATATAATAATTGTATATATACATTACTATGCTTATAAATTTTATTTATATTTATTATTTTATAATAAAAGCTTTATTATATATATGTAACGGGTCTAGCGGGGTGAAGAAGTTAGGGCTTATATACTGTTTCGGATAGTTTTTAGCGGGACGGGTTCGGGACGAGAGTTTTAATTTTGAATGAATTACCGTCGTGATCTGGATGGGACCATGTTTGGCGGGACGGGACCGGGTTTGGTGGGATGGCACGGGATTGAGACGGGATCATGATGTTCGAAGTTTAAGTTTGTTGTAGGTGTTATATTTTTATATCTTCATAAGAACTTGTATTATTTAGTGATTAAACATTTGAATTTATAAATTAATTTATATGATCAATACTATCTTTATTAATCTAATTATGACAGGAAATATAATGCAATTTTCTAACTTGACAACACCTCAAATATAATCATAGTTTGATTGCGGACTTCATTATTTGTTTTAGTATTCTATCATGGTCCTCGATTTCTAGCATATATATGAACTTATTCAAAAGCTTAGTGGATGACGTTTATATATTTCTTTTAATTACTCAAAATACAATATATATTTAGATGTATATATCTTACATATACCCGTGCACGGTACGGGTTCTAAACTAATTTATGCTATAATATCCAACAGTAAAAATTAAATCTCTAGAAGCTTAGCCACCGTGTTACATTCTAGCTTCGATAGAATAGAGAGAGAAGATAGAAAGCATTTGCTTGAATCTGAAAATGTATATTCTCTCCTAGATTATGTCATCTTTCATGATATTCTCTCCTAGATCTCCTTGTTTGTTGATTTGTTGAGTAACTCTTAAAGCAAAATCTTCTTATGATATTGTCCATACCTACAAAAATATTTAACAAACAAACTACGACAAGTAACCTAGAAATATATCGATATTTACTAGTTATAAAAACCGCATTTTATATTAAGTTTTCAATCATTTAAATAAATAAAACAATTAATATCCAAGGTGGAGTTATAAGAAATGATTCAGAATCGTAGGATCACCGTATGTGATATTGACTCAATGTCCAAAATCAAAAACTTTCTACGGAAGCTACCTTTTGATGGGATCCCTACAAAGAAAAACCTAGACAAACATAAAGGCTTTGGAACCAGAATGAATTATTGCCATGCAAAAAGACGCTTCAAATAATTTATATGATCAATTCTCTTTTGGTTACATTATTAGAAATAATCTTGCTAAGACCCTTGCTTTTGTTTTTGGTTGTTGCACTGCCAATTCTGTTCTTGAAACGGAAGCTTTTGCTCTTTAGGAGGGCGTCCTGAAGGCTACAAATCTTGGGTTTTCAGCCATTAAAATTGAGGGTGACAACTTGATGCTCATTAACTCGTTCAACCACACTTGGAATCCTCCTTGAGAAGTTGATATGATCATCTCAAACATCTTTGTCTTGCTATCCGGCTTCTCCCTTTATAGTGCTCACCATATTTTTTGGAAAAATCAACACTGTTGTTGATTGACTAACATTGCTCGGACATACCCTGGTGCATGCGTTGATCCGCTCCCACATGATGTTGAAAACCTCATGCGAAAGGATGCTCTAGAGCGGTCAATCTCGAGAGGTTGACCCTCTCTTTTCTCTTACCTATGTATAAAAAAAATAAAAAAAATATAATTGAGTAATGATATATGATTGAGTTGAGTGGTTTCGTTTTAGTACTTATTATAGGGTCACACTAGACATCACATTTACTATATTTATTTCTATACGTAATGCAAACTATGAGATAGTAGGTCACACCAATTTTATGTCTTCTCTAAGTTTGGGTTTGGATCATATACAAACACTCGTAATGGAACATACTTGATATCTATGTGTCATTCCTTATGCATGTAATGAGTGTATATATATGTATGTATGTATACATGAAATAGACAAGTTGGGAAAGCAACGATGGAGGTTGAGATGTACAACTTGATTAAGGTATGGACCATAGCCATAACCTCGTCAATGTACTGCTACACCTTATCAAAAACCACATCAAAGGGAATCCTAAGAGTGGTATTACTCATACCGATCTTCTTCCTCTTCACGACCATCTCCTTCATATTCTCTGTCACTACAATCCACTTCAGCCTCCCGACCTTCTTCTATCTCGCATGGCTCGGAAATTTCAAGCTTCTTCTCTTCTGCTTCGATGCTGGTCCTCTTCCTCCACTCCAACACTCTCTCCTTCATTTCGTGTCTACCCTTCTTCTACCCATCAAGTCCGTTTCCGAGCCATCGCCTGCCAATGAAGTCCAGAAAGAGAAAAGCGGGTTGGGAAACCTGGTTTCGTTTGGTTTCAAGTGCTTTATTTTGATTTCTCTGATACAATCGTACAATTACAGGGAGAGTATGCCTTATGCGCTTGTGATTTTCTTATATATCATTCACATTTATTTGGGTGTGGAAATGATACTTGGTATTAGCGGCGCCTTGGCTCGGGCCTCTCTCGGCCTTCACTTCGCCCCGTTGTTTAATGAGCCTTATTTGACCACGTCTTTGCAGGACTTCTGGGGCAACAGGTAATTCTCATTTTAAACTCCAACTAGTATAATACCCGCACCTTGTGCGGGTTTTGAAAAATTGGGGTCATATTAATTATCGTGTTAATATATATATATATATATATATAAATTAAAATTCTAAATTAAAAGAAGGTTTGACAAAATAATTTTAGTTAGATTTTGATAAAAAAATAAAAAGAAAATAAAGTAGGATAAAAATAACAAACGTAAAATTTTTTTGACAAAAATAAAAACAAAATAAATTATATTAAAAAAATAAAACTAAAAGGATTTGTTATAATATGATTGTTGGTAAAACAAAATAAATTTGTAAAAGTTTTTAAATGAATTTATAAAAATTACTTTCTAATTTATATTAACATTTTAGAATTCACTTTTTAAAATTAATTTTGTGGGCTTCGAGAAACGTGGCGTTGACATGTGGCAATATAGGCTTCTGCTTTAATATATATAAGATATATTGGCTCCGCTTCATAAGTGCATAAAAATTTATGGAAATTAAAAAAGATAAATAATTCTTGTAATCTCATTTGGTAGGGGAATGAAACAGATTAAAGAAATTAGATTATGAATATTAAGAGGATTAGATTATGAAAACTTTATAATTCTATAGAACTTCGATATATAGTAAGGTTTATAAGAATTATTGAGCCCAAAATCTCACTTTTACCCACAATCAGCCGTAGGGTCAGGAAAAATAATTTTGGAGGGATTCTATAAATATTTTGCATAGTTAAAAATTTTAAAATAAAATTTAAAATCCATAAATTAAATAAAAAAGTATACTAAAATTTTTTGTACCATAAATTAGAGTTTTCATTGGGTATGTTTCTTCATTTAGAGGATAGTTAAATTAATTTGATATATTCAGTATGTTTTATAAATAAATTATCAAATAAATTAGGTTGTGGTTCATAAATTATTGTATTGAATTATATCGTATTGATTACATTAGATTAATTAAAGTTGGAGTTAATAATAAACTTCACTTATTCTCTCCATCCATAGAATGTTTTTCTCCTACTCCCGGAACATGAACCGTGCATTATAGGTACCTCCTTCCCTCCTTCTATAAGATGAGTTAGCAGGTCTATATATATTATATCTACTTAGTGAAAAATAATCTCGACAAAAGAAGGGTACGGTCCCCTCCCTTACCCCATTATATTTGCCACTTGTCACAATCATATTCATTTCATACTCATATTCTTAATCTCCTTTAACTTTTTATCTAACCAACTATTCATGTACGTAATCTTACGATATCAAACAAACCAATTACTTATGATATGAACAAGTTTATTATTATTACAGGTGGAACTTAATGGTATCGGATATGTTGCGGCTGACGATCTATAGACCTATATGTGACGCTGCTACGCCGCTCATTGGGAGGAAGCCGGGAATGGTGGTCGGTATCGTTGCATCTTTCTTAGTCTCCGGTCTTATGCACGAATTGCTTTACTATTTTCTAACACGTGTAAGTCCAACCTGGGAGGTTACATGTTTCTTCGTCTTACACGGGATTTGTACGGCAATTGAGGTCATAGTTAAGAAGGCATTACCCGGCGAGTGGCGGCTGCACCGCCTCATTTCAGGGCCGTTGACACTTGGGTTTGTGGCGGTTACTGGTGTTTGGTTGTTTGCCCCGCAGATCTTCAGAAATGAGTTACATGAAAAGATTATTGATGAGTATCCCTCCATAATTAACTTTTCCAAGAGGAATGTGTTGCTTTGATGGATTTCACTTTCCTTCAAGGCTAACCTGTTATGTCAACTATACAATTCTAGTGCGCATCACTTAAGAATAAGATACATTATCGATATGACGTCAACTGAAAGATCAAGGTTTTCATCCTTTTTTTTTATAGCAAAAAAACGGTTAATTTAGTCGAGATTCTCAAATGGGTCAACTAGTTAGCAACACATTTGATTTCTCTGAAAATATACGTGATTTGGATTTTGTCAAAGAATCAAACATCCAATCTGGAGTCGGATAACGTCATCTCAACTTCATACGGACAATTCAACAAACCTTGCAGTGTCTTGATACTTGATAATACACAAATTATCAATCCTCGATTTCGATCTATTTTTATCTTCAATTTGATATCTTATTGTAGGCTAGATTTAATAGTAAAAGCTTCAACTTTTATAATTGAGTTGAAGTTATTTTTTTTTTAGCAACGAGACTAACAACCTCTCAATTGTAATTCTTAATCACAAAATCAATGGATGTTACTCGCGAGTCGAGTTTTGGTTCATCAAAGTTAAATTTATGGAAGCCAAATTTTGGTTTATCCCACGTAATATTGTGTTTTTCTTTCTGACATAGTTATTGTTATTTTGTTGTTTTATATCGTAATCACTCTCGTCAATCATGTTAGTTTTCCGGTTATGGATTTGGTTTTTAATGAACATGATTACCTTATTACCATGATCAATGAGTTCATTACTAAAATTGAATTTGTTCCTTAAGAACCAGATACTCCACTTCAAATGAGAATCAACTATAACTCCAACCGTCGACACTGAGTTTGTAGGTTTAGGGTTCCTACCTTATAAATTGATGGTAGAGCATCTACATCTCATATATTATGGGTTCTTTAAATTTTAAGAAACCTAAAATATTATTTATGGGAGATTTGGGTGCGAGAATTAAAGTAAAAATTAGAGAATGTTATATGTGAAGAAGCTAATTTTGAATTTTTTTCGTGATTTTAAAAAAATGAAGAATAAGAATTAAGAACCATAGGATAGCAGGAGGAATGAAGATACTCTTAGAAGTCAAAGAGAAATCTACTATAGTACAAGGCATGAAGATGCTCTTAGAAGTCAAAGCGAAAACTAGGATATTAGGAGGATTAAGATGGCATGTACTTATCTATTATGTTTATAAAGTAAAAACAATTAAAGGGTATTACGGATACGGCGATGGAATTCATAAACGTACGACGTTTGCGGATCCCGTGACCGCCACACGGTTTCCGTAACCTGAACTTTTGTTTACGGTACGGAACCCGTGACTGTGGTGGTGACGGGATCCGTAACTATAATAATTTGACCGTTGTAATTCAAACGTTGTATAATGGTAATAAATATGATCCTTGTAATTCGACGTTGTGAAATTTCATCGGCAATATATATTGAGAGCCAAAGAAGAATTCATAAACGCTCACAAACTCTCCCAAAAAACTTTAGCAAAAATGTCAATAGAAGACGATGTTGAGATGATGTTTTCTTTCGATTATACAAAATTTAGTCCCTCAGACGAGTTTCTTCGAAATTTCGACGTAAGTATATTTTAACTTATTGTTCTTTGTCATTAAACCGAAAAACAAGAAATCTTATTTATATTCAATCTAAACTAGGGTCTTTCCAATTATTCGCGTGATGAAGAGACCGATTATACGCGAATGTTTGAAATTCACGGTTTTTTCCACGATCGCGAGACAATTATGGATTGGGCTCGATTCATGGGATGAACTATGAACATGGTGTTCATCACAATTAGGTTGTGGAGAAATGTTAGGGGATTTGTTACGTTTTGTTTGAACTGCGAACATTGCGGAACCCCTCGTAAGAAGAAAGATGTTGATCCTGATATCGAGTCGTCTTCTACTCGAGCACACAAATCAAGAAAAGACGGTGTTCATTTAAGCTTCATGGCTTAAAAGCAAAGTTGATAAATAGACATTGCATGTTATATATGGTGTGCACAACCATAGGCTTCCCGAGCAGTTAAAGGGGCCCACATATGTTGGTCGATTGACGGAGAAACAGTTTCGGAGGATGGGACGTGAACTTGGGTCCGGTTTTAAGCCGAGGAATATTGTGAAGTCACTACAATTGGATGACCTCCACAACGTCAACACCATAACACAAATATACAATGTTGGACTAAAGATTAGGATGCTACAAGTTAAAGGATGAAGTCCACTCCAACAAGTATTTCATACAGTAGAGCAACGTCGTTACTATGTCAATGTGAGAAGATGCCCGTATTTAGATGAAGTTTTAGATTTTTTTCATCATGCATCCAGATTTATATTGGAGGGAAGCTCCTGGAGTGTCTTGCGCGCAGTCGCGCACAAGTTCTTTCTTCCTATTAGGCCTCATGATCCAATACGTTTGTATCAAATCCATCCATATTGGAGGCAAGTACGATGAGAAAGATTGGATCCGGCCGTAGAAGATGATGTCCCACATTGATCCATCCGTTGTGTCACTCAACAACTTCAGGGAGCTAATGGGCGCAAACTTTCTTAGTAGAGATTATCTTGAGCGGATGACTTCAACATATGAGGACATTATACTTCCTAGCAATGGAAAAAATTAATAAAAGTTAAAGAAGAAATACAAGTGTCAAATGGCGCGTTGGTGATAGAAAAACAATCAGATTTTGGAAAGACCAATGGATCACTGGCCAACCATTATAGGACATAATGACTAATAATATCTTGATAGATGATAAAATTTTTCTTGCAAATTATATCACAAATAATAAATGGAACTACCCACTCCTAAACCAACTCCAAACAATTCTATCAAACTATACTATATAAAAAATAAAGAACTGTAACATACCTAAGAATGCAATACAAGACAGAATATATTGGGCTCCTGATGAAAAATGATGTTTCTCTACCAAATTTGCTATGAAAATGATTCAGAAATGTAGGATCACCGTAAGCCAAGACAAACATGGATTTGGGATATTGATTCAATGTCCGAAATCAAAAACTTCCTATGGAAGCTATCTTTTGATGGGATCCCTACAAAGGAAAACCTAGACAAACATAAAGTGTTAGTAGTAATGCACTATAAATTTTGTAACCATCACACTAAAAGTGTAAAATACCTCTTCTTTAAATGCACATACACCCTTCAATCTATTGATAATGATAAAATTATGAATGCATTTAGAAAAGTGACATAACTATTCAAAAAATTATTGACATAATAATGGAAATAAAATTAAAAAAAATTTATCAAATGAATTAAGACAATTGATGGTAACAAAACAAAACAAAACAAAAAAAAACCCAAACCAAAGAAGGATAGGAGAGACTAACCGGTAATTCGGTCAAAATTAATTTTGACGCCTCAAATAATTCGTATGATCAATTCTCTTTGGTTACATTATTAGAAATATCTTGCTAAGACCCTTGCTTTTGGTTTTGGTTGTTGCACTGTCAATTCCGTTCTTGAAACGGAAGCTTTTGCTCTTCGGGATGGCGTCCTGAAGGGTGCAAATCTTGGGTTTTCATCCATTGAAATTGAGGGTGACAACTTGGTGCTCATTAACTCGTTCAATTCAACCACACTTAGAATCCTCTGTGAAGAGTTGATATGATCTTCTCGGACATCTTTGTCTTGCTCTCTAGCTTCTCCCTTTACAATACTCACCATATTTTTTGGAAAATCAACATTGTTGCTGACTGACTGACATTGTTCGAACATACCCCGGGTGCATGCATTGATCCGCTCCCAGATGATGTTGAAAACCTCATGCGAAAGGATGTTTTTAGAGCGTTCAATCTCGAGAGGCTGATCCTCTCTTTTCTCTTACCTATATATTAAAAAAATTTAAAAAAACAATTGAGTAATGATATAGGATTCAGTTGAGTGGCTTTGTTTTAGTACTTCTTATAGGGTCACACTAGACATCACATTTAAGAAAGTTGACATATTTAGTGCCACATTTTGAAACCACGGCATGTGCAGTGTAGATATTATGGAAGTTGTAACAAATACTATATTTATTTCTATACGTAACGCAAAGTGTGAGATAGTAGGTCACAACAATTCTATATCTTCCCTAAGCTTGGGTTTCGATCATATATAAACAATTGTAATTCTAACATAATTGATATTTATGTGTAATTCTTTACTGAAAAACACACCTTTAAATTTGAAGTCAGTTTTATGCATGTAATGAGTATATATATGTATACACGAAATAGACAAGTTGGGAAAGCAACGATGGAGGTTGAGATGTACAACTTGATGAAGGTATGGACCATAGCTATAACTTCATCAATGTACTGCTACACCATATCAAAAACCACACCAAAGGGAATCCTAAGAGTGGTATTACTCATACCGATCTTCTTCCTCTTCACGACCATCTCCTTCATATTCTCTCTCACTACAATCCACCTCGGCCTCCCGACCTTCTTCTATCTCGCATGGCTCGGAAATTTCAAGCTTCTTCTCTTCTGCTTCGATGCTGGTCCTCTTCCTCCACTCCAACACTCTCTCCCTCATTTCGTGTGTACCCTTCTTCTACCCATCAAGTCCGTTTCCGAGCCGTCGCCCGCCAATAAAGTCCCGAAAGAGAAGAGCGGGTTGGGAAACCGGGTTATGTTAGGTGTCAAGTGCTTGGTTTTGGTTTGTGTGATACAATCGTACAATTACAGGGAGAGTATGCCTTATGCGCTTGTGTTTTGCTTCTATAGCATTCACCTTTATTTGGGTTTGGAGATGATACTTGCTATTAGCGGCGCCGTGGCTCGGGCCTCTCTCGGCCTTCACTTCGCCCCGCAGTTTAATGAGCCTTATTTGACCACGTCTTTGCAGGACTTCTGGAGCAACAGGTAATTCTCATTTTAAACTCCAATAAATAAATATATATATATATATACTATGAGAACATTATCGTGTAATCATGAGAACATAAATATATTATTAGTAGTTAATTTTAATTTTGTTAGGAAGGTGTCATATCGTTTAATGTATTATTCGTAGTTATTGTTGGTTGAATGAATTATTTGTAGTTATTATTATTCGTAATTATTATTAATTATGATATTTACCCTAAATCTTGACCCTTAGAACTCACCATCTGACGGTCTAAGATTGTTCTCATGATACACAATAAGATTGTTATCATGAGAACCGCACCCATATAATTCACGTAATCTCGTTTGATAAGAGAATGAAGGGAGTTAAATGGGTTAGATTATGAAATTTTGTAATATTATACGACTTTAATTATAAGAATTATTAAAGTTAAAATATCACTTTTACCTACAATCATATTCATTTTACCAAACACTCATTTCACTTATTTTCATACTCATTCTCTTAAATAATTTATTCTCTTTAATTATTCATCTTCATTTACCTTATCTTAGGTTACAAAACGGACTCATTATTTATGAAAGAATTTGGACAGATATGTCCTTTTCTATTTTCATTCGGTTTGTATATTCTTTAATTTTTACCACTTTTATTAAATTGAAGTTGAAAGTTAAAAGGTTTAATTAGGGGTTCATTTACTAATCATATATTTGAACAAGTTTTATTATTATTACAGGTGGAACTTAATGGTATCGGATGTGTTGCGACTGACGATCTATAGACCTATATGTGACGCTGCTACGCCGCTCATTGGGAGGAAGCCGGGAATGGTGGTCGGTATCGTTGCATCTTTCTTAGTCTCCGGTCTTATGCACGAACTGATTTACTATTTTGTAGCACGTGTAAGTCCAACCTGGGAGGTTACATGCTTCTTCGTCTTACACGGGATTTGTACGGCAACTGAGGTCATAGTTAAGAAGGCATTACCCGGCGAGTGGCGGTTGCACCACCTCATTTCAAGGCCATTGACAATTGGGTTTGTGGCGGTTACTAGTGTTTGGTTGTTTTTCCCGCAGATCTTCAGAAATGAGTTACATGAAAAGGTTATTGATGAGTATCCCACCATGATTAACTTTTTCACGAAGAATTTGTTGCTTTGATGGATTTCACTTTCCTCCGAGGCAAATCTATTATGTCAACTATAAAATTCTAGTGCGCATCACTTAAGAATAAGATATATTATCGATATGCCGTCAATTTGAAGATCAAGGTTTTCACCCTTGTCTTTTCTTTTCTTTTTTTTTTTTTACGAAAAACGGTTTAAGTTAGTTTACCTCCTAAAGCATCCTTGCGGATGAGAACACGACGTTCGGGATTATTTGAAAAATTGGTGTTAGGGGTCGAGATTCTCAAATGGGTCAATCAGTCAGCAACATAGTGATTTTTCTAAAAAAAATGTTTGATGTGGACTTTGTCAAAGAAACAAAAATTCAGTTTGGAGTCGGATAACATCATCTCGACTTCCCACAAACAACTCCACAAACATTGTCTTGATAACACACAGATTATCACCCTCGATTTCGATCTTTTTTATCTTCAATCTGATAGCTTCTTTTAGGCCAGATTTAAGAGCAAAAGCTTCAATTTTTATAACTGAGTTGAAGTTATTTTCTTAGCATCAAGACTAGCAACGTCTCAATTGTGATTCCGAATCATAAAATCAATGTATGTTACTCCCGAGTCGAGTTTTGATCCATCAAAATTAATTTTATGGAAACAAATATTTGGTTTATCCCGCTTAATAGTGTTTTTTTCTTTTTTGCCAGAGTTATTGTTCTTTTGTTGATGTTTTATATCGTAATCTTCCTCCTCAATCATGTTAGTTTTCTAGTTGTGGGTTTGGTTTCTAATGAACATGATTATCTTATTACCAGGACCAATGGATTCATTGTTAAAAATGATTTTGTTTTTAAAGAATCAGATATTTCACTTGATTGTTACAAGGCATCCAAACTTACTAAGTCCAGTCTTGTTTTTTTCATTTCTTGTAGAAGGTTGTCAGATTTTTTTATTTTCATGACATCTTACAAGTCAACCTTTTGTGCATTTACTTTTGAACCTGTCTATTTTAATGGAAAAGGGTGTGGGGCACAAGAGAAGGTTGGTGGTTCGAGAGAGTTTGTAAAATGACAAATACACCGATTGTCAAGATGCATAAGAAGAAAAACAAACTAGAATATGGAAACTTCAAACCAAAAGATCTTGAGGCAAACCCTAGAGCGCGAGAAACATCATGGAAGATGAGGATGATAAAAGTCATTAAACTAGAGTAAGGGGAAGTAGATAGTGGAGAAATTACAAAGGAGAAAACTTGGTAAACAACTATGGACACCTCATATATGAATTTCAAAGAGACTCTTCAAAAGTCGATCATAAATAGCTTCTCCCACCAACTACATCAACCACAATCCTAGAAACCCTTATAACACCGGCGTATGAAGCCCAAATGCAGTCGGAACATATGACTCATAGAATGGACTGAAAATTTCAATATCAAGTAAGATTTGATTCGTGAGTACTGAGTAACTTTAAAAGTGAAGCTGCATATGGCTGGCGTGAAGAAGAATGTTATGAACCAAGTTCATCGTCTTTGGAGGTACAACACCAAGAGACGAGATAAACTCTTCCAAACTTGTGCATCTAGGCCTCGTGAAAACAATTGTCTATTTTGAACTAAAAAAAAAAGAACAAATTTAGTTCTTTTCAATATTCACGTTGGGCACTTGACAAATAACGAAAGTTTGTGGTTGGAAAAACTTTGTCAACAAGCACAATATTTGTGTCAAATCATAGCCACCTTGGACCAAGTGTTATTGCATATTTTCATTTTCTTCTCTTTTATCATGAGAGTGTTATTCTTGATGTGTTCTCTTGTTTTTTTTTGTCTCAAAGTGTTATGTGTTTGTATTTGTGTTCCTTCGGTTGTATGTGATTGTGAAGTAGATTAAAAAAACACTCTCTTCACTTGATGGATAACTTGATACCAATATATTGAAGGTCAAATGGAGGATTTTTGTAATTGTTAACCCTTCAATAATATATGAGTTTGTTTCAATATCACGGAATATACCCACTCTAGAAGTGGAATTTTAATTTGTACAAAGAGGGATCTAAATCAATTAGAGATTTTGAGTTGACCTACTAAAATTTATTTGGGTCATTGTAGGTGAAGTGGTATTCAGAATTTGGATAGAGGATGATTTAGATATTCCTTTTGTTTATGATGATTCGTGTGAGAAGGAGTATCAATTTCAAGCTTTCATAACTTAGCTCGAATTGGATGACCATATTCATCATACCTTTTCTTCTTAACACATTCTTTACAGGAAACATAATCAGAATGCATTTAACAGAAGAGACGGGGAAAAAGACAACACAGGTCTTTCAAATCCTTTATAACTCTACCCGTTAACACGGAGTTTGTGGGTCTAGAGTTCCTACCTTAAAAATTGATTGTTACAACATCTATGTTGGAGATATAAGGTCTCACGTCTAAAGATGGGGACACTTCGAGCCTAGTATATAATGTCGGTGGTGTAACACCCCGAATTCTCAAAACTCGGGACATTACTGGTTAGGACCTCGCAATGGGTCCCGACCTTAGTTTGACAACAATATTACTAGGATCTTGCAACAAGACACAAATAAGAAAAACCGAAATTTATAAAGTAGTATTGTCAAGGGATGAATGCAACAACGTCTAACAGCCTATAGTACTTAAACAACGGAAAAGACTAACTGTCTTTAACAAGAAGAAAGAAACAACAAGGTAAACACTCAACCCCACTCTAAGGAGTACAGTGACCCGCCTGACCACTACTTCCGGATCACTCAGCTGCTGCTCTAACCTGTGATGAATCTAAAAACACAACAGAACAACCATTATCTAGCTATCTATACATTAGATAAATAATAATAGCACACACACACACATCAAAGCAAAAGTAAACACTCATCATGCTTTCAAACAATCCATTTATTATCTTTACTTAGGTTATTCACTCTTACTAATGATACTTACTTTGTGACACGAGGGATTCTCAAACCTCGCCTCCGCCCCTGTGTAACCATCATGAATGGATCCGATGAATCTCACCTTGTACCTGCCTGGTCTGGGTATAGAGAACCTCCCAGTCTCCTGTCAGAGCTGGGCAGTGATGTCACGGCCCGTTATACATACACTTGGGCATTAAAACATAACAACCACTACAACAAAATTGATCTTTTATAGCATAAAACAATAGCATTTATACTATAAATGCTATAACTTATATGGGTTAAGTTTTTAACGGTGTTTTACTTCTACACAAACGCTATCAAATATACTTAGCGCCGGTGAATGCTAATTTTTTCTGTAGAGCGCTATCAAAACGCTATCTTCTTGTTTACGTTGAAAGGAAAAGAAACCCTACGTCTCATTACCTTTCAACTCACGCTCTCTACCTCTCAAATTCTTCTTCTTGAGAAAAGGCAGTGAACCTTCTTCATTTCCCCTTCAACTAACATTTGCTTGCTATGCACCTCCGGCGCCGACCTTCTTCCGTTCCCGACAACCACAAGTGATTGCCGCTGAACACTGTCTTTTTAGGTTCGTTTGTTTTCTCAAACCCCCAAATTCCTTTGTTTTAGGTTTCTCCTCTTCTGATGTTGGATAGTAATTATAATTCATTTTTGTGTAAATTAGGGTTGGAAATTTGAGGAAACTCTTTCATTTGTTTACTAACGAAGGCTCCTTCAGTTCCATTCTCTCGCGCTTGAAAACCGAAGAAATTTGGTTCTTCAAATTTATCACCTCTGTTAGCAGCAAACAATCCAACGAAAGTCTCCAATATTGATCATGTAAAAGGTTTGTTTGTTTTGCATTGTTGATATTGATTTATATGATGGAGAGTTTTAGCTATTGGTACTCTTTAGTAAATCACGGTGCAATCAAGTGTTTATTGTTGTTAATTTAGTGGAATTTGAGTTGTTAATTTAGTGGAATTTGAGCATAGTTTCATGCATTCCCTGAGTTATGTTTATATATAGATATAAAAGAAACAAGCTGGTGATTCTGCCATCTGGCGGGATATGTTGATTCTGCCATCTGTTTTGATGTTTTTGTTTACTGATTTCTCTTTCTAGATGATACTAAACAATTGTAAGGTTCATTTGTTGTCATTATATGACCCAAACAATTGTAATGTTCCATCTCTAATGTCTGATATGGTTCATGTTTATGCACTTGCTGATTTTTTTAGGACAGGCCTAACTCCTCAAGGATACATATAATCTGATATGGTTCATGTTTATGCACTTGCTGATTTTTTTAGGACAGACCTAACTCCTCAAGGATACATATAATCTGATATGGTTCATGTTTATGCACTTGCTGATTTTTTTAGGACAGGCCTAACTCCTCAAGGATACATATAATCTGATATAGTTCATGTTTATGCACTTGCTGATTTTTGTAGGACAGGCCTAACTCTTCAAGTATACATAACATCTGATGTGGTTCATGTTTATGCACTTGCTCATGGTAGTAGTTCCTATTCATTGGAATAATGTCCTGTATTTTTGATGGAAATCAGTTAAGTGTTGTTAATTAAATGTGCAACTGTACCAAAACTCGATCTATTGACATAAATTCGCAAACTGCCCTTATTCTAGAGTGAAAATGTATGATATTAGAGCATCGAAGGAAAAAAGAAAGGCGCGAGCATAGTTCCTTGTGAGAATAATGAAGAATATGATAAGTTTCCTACAGTGAAAATGTATGATATTAAAGAACTATATCACTTTCCTACAATATAAAACTAATATATATCGTAGTAGTATATACAGATTATGAAGATAAGTGGAGTTGAATCCTGTTCAACTGAAAACAAATACTCAAAATGCAGTCAAAAATAACATAACTCATTTCCTAATTGGAGTTCTTCTTAATTTTTTAAAGCACTATTTTGTTTTTTTATTATCATTCTAAATAATATCATGAATATTGAAATTGATTTTCCTAAAAAGAAACGGTTAAATAAATTTAGTACTTAGATTTAAGTTTGCAAGTTTTAGGCCTGCTTTGTGTCTCTCTCCCCAACAGGCTGCTGAGGAGACACTAGCTCGCAGTCGCAGTTGATTTCTGATAAGGTTCCTACCTTCTCCCTCAACCCAACCCAACCCAACCCACTAGGTTTTTACGTCTCTCCTGTTCCTTCGTCGATTTTCTTGCTTAGTTTATCTTGTTCACCTTCTTGCTCTTCATTTGCTGTACTTGTTTTTTTGAAAATCCTTCTGTATTCCAATTTATTTGAGCTACTATCTTTTGAAATGCCTCTTGTTTCACGTCATGGAATGTAATTGTTGAAACTAGGTTTATATTGGAAAGATTGAGAGCCAATCCTGCTACATGTAGATGCCTTTGGGTTCGAGTCAAGTAAAGTCTTCAATATTGATCCTGTTAAAGGTTTGTTTGTTTTTCATTGTTGATATTGATTTATATGATGAAGATTTTTAGCTATTGGTACTCTTTAGTAAATCACGGTGCAATCAAGTGTTTATTGTTGTTAATTTAGTGGAATTTGAGCATAGTTTCATGCATTCCCTGGGTTCTGTTTTTATATAGATATAAAAGAAACAAGCTGGTGAAATGCTTCCTTGTTTTTGGTTCCTTGACCCACAGAAGAGTGGCTACTGTTGTAGTATGGGTGAATGGAACTTGCAGGTGGCTATTAGAGTAATAATAGATCTTGGGCTCCGTTTTGCAGCAGAATAAAGTATAGAGATTAAAGGATGGACATTTCAGTGCTTTGTTGAAGTTGAATGACCTCTTGATGAATATAGTTTATGTTGCTTCATTGACTAAGTTATGACTTGTTAGAATTTCATCAAGCATGATTGATGCTTCCTTCTTTTCGATTCCTTTATATGATGAGTGTGGATGCCAATGATTATTATCAAATAAAGCAATAATGATTATCATGTATAAAGTTCTGATTTTGAACAGCTAGGTGATTGGAATTTTCATGGTTTTTTATGCCTTAAGTGCAGATTAGTTTCTATAATTTTTGGGATTATATATGTAGAATTCATGGATTTTCATTTGTACTAACACATGCCTAATCAGTTATGGCCTTTATAAATCTTTAGCCTTTACAAATTGGTTCCACAGATAAGCTCTTTGACTTATCCCCTCCCCCCTGTATATGAACTGCAGAGTTTGGTTTCCTTGTAATCGGGCATGAACTTGCAACTATCCGAAGGGGGTGAGTCGTGATGTGAAGAGATGGAACTGGTTTCTTGAGGACCATAGAGAAAACAGTACCGACGATGAAGATGATGACTATGATAAAGGAAAGAAGGCTTTAAAAAGAAAGATGAATAAGAAAACTGAAAGAAATGAAGGTGATGAAGAGTGGATTGGTGAAAGCGAAGACGAGGAGGTGCTCACAAAGGCAAGAAAGGTTCATGCACCTAAATATAGTACTAGATCAAAGAACCTTGGTAGTAGTAGGCCTGAAAAAGGTTCAGGTACTCGAAAAGGCGTTGAGGAAAAGAAAAGTAAAGAAGAAGAGATGATGAAGAAGAAGAAGCAGAGGAGGGTGATGAAACCCTTGGAGGGTTCGTTGTTGGTGACTGACGATGTAGAAGTTGTAGTGGTTGGTGAAGACGACGGCGAGGAAGAGTTTGAAGAAGATGATTCTGAAGACTAACAAAGTGGTTTCTTTTATGCAGCAAATAGTTCTCTTCTAGTTTGATGTTGTATAAATCAACGTTGAATCTCCTAGCATTGATGTGAATTTGAAGATATTATTAGTTTTCTAAATAATTTACTCTTGCTTCCGGAAATAATTTCTCATCTATGCAGCTCCAAGTCCAACTCCTGAAGAAGTAGCGGTAACCTGTGATATCACATTTGCAATGCTAGCTGATCCCGAAAGTGCAGTGCCTGTGTTTCATTATCATTATCTTGTCAAGTTTGCTATGCACCGTGATTAGTGCCTGTTAATCCTTTGCATCAGATGTGGGATGCACGGTGCTGCAAACAGGATGGCTCCTGACAAGGGGTATGAAATAGCCATTCTAATATTGACTAAACTGCTTGCGTTCCCCCACAACGTATATCCTTGGCACTTATTGTAGTTTTGTTATGTTATAATCTTTTGTTTTGGCTGAATTTGCAGGTACCTAGATGTTTCTATTGTTGGTGGAATTAGTGAACATGTCAATGCTGCTGGGGCGTTGTTTTTGGAGGTAGCACATAATCAAAGCTGACTTATAATTTGGAAGCATTATTACCAAATGAATTCTGCATGATCATGAAAATTGATGAGGTTTCTAGGTGTCTTTTGAACTGGTTTGTTTCAATTCTACTCTCATTTATCTTATCTATTTACAAGACTCAATTTTAAGTTCTTTTTTGTTACCCTATGTTATAAAAGTAGTGCAAGAAAACTGTTTCTCAACAAAATTTTTTACCTTTTAGGATCAGGCTCAAAAAGGCAGCAGAAGTCAAAATATTGCATTACTGTCATCCTTGAGTTGTCTATAGTTGTTTTGAAATAGTTATTAGATCTGTTTTAGACATCCTTGCCATTTGTATTGCTTCTTTGTAAGATGATGGAAAAAGAGTGGGTTTGGCTTAGCAAGTCAGATTGATCCTGCTCATTCATTAAATAACATAAAAGTTTGTTATGAATTTTGTACTTAACTTGATTGTTTAATGTCTTGTTTTCTTGTTTCTTTTTTTTTTGCTTCATTTTGTTCCTATAGGTCCTAATGTTGTACGAGTTTGGGTTGACATACCTAAGATTCCTGATGCAACACTTTGGAGGGCAACATCTGAGTTAGAGTGCATTGAAGATGTTGTTGGTACAACAATTGCATGGCCAACAGACAAAGTTGTTATAATATGAATTGACATCAATTTTAGATTAGTATTATCAAACTATGTTCTCTTGGTAAACAAATGTTTTAAACAACTCATGATTTGTATCATTTTGAATCTTAGAAATGAAACAATGTGGCTTTTGTCTGATATCGTTATTGAGTTTCTATACCATTTATAAAAAACGCTATTGTTAGGTTTTATAGCGTTTATCAAAAACACTATTATTGGGTTCTATAGCGTTTATAAAACAATATAAATGACATTATTTCCATAGCATTTGAGGAAACGCTATTAATAGGTCCACTTTTCCATAGCGTTTCATCAAACACTATAATGTCTACTTTTTCATAGCATTTGCACAAACGCTATAATAGGTCCAAGTTTTCATAGCGTTTTACAAACGCTATAACAGAGCCACTTTTTCATAGCGTTTCCACAAACGCTATTATTGGTGATTTTTCCATAGCGTTTGCAGAAACGCTATAATAGGTCCCCTTTTTCATAGCGTTTGCACAAACGCTATGAAAAGTTGTGACCCTATTATAGCGGGCTCTGTCATAGCGTTTATAAAAACGCTATTAATGTATATCATAGCGTTTTTCAAACGCTATGAATGCTTCTAAATGTTGTAGTGAACAACGGTCGTCCTAACAAGTTGTTATTATTATAATCACACACATTGCACACACACAACCATTATCATCCAACTAATATCCAGAAACTGGCTAAGTAAGTCGCAAGGACTTACCTAAGTCAAATCTCAAATCCCGTTATATCGACTCGGCCTGTAGCCGTAGAAACTCAATCGCCTGTTATACAAGGCAAGTGGATCAATAATGTATCCCACTTTCTTAGAAGTCTCCAACTTCTAAATTATATAAAAAAAATAATGAAATTATCAAAATACCCTTATATGGGTAAATGACCATTTTACCCCTGGTCCCGAAACTCTATAACAAAGTTCCAAACTATTCTTTGGAACTCAAAACCACCCTCTCACTCTAAAAAGGAAGTTTGTTAAAGTTTTCGAAGTGTTACTCACATCCTTGACTTTCATAAAAAGTCGCTAAGGTCCGACTTGGGCTTAAGATACGAGGCTCGAATAAAAATATAAAAATTCCAAAATAATTTCTAGGTCATCTATAATATTCATGCTACTCATGGGAGCAAAGATCTCTCAAAACTACCCAGCCAAAACTCCTACATAAATCTCCAAAGATGGTTCCAAAATCCAGAAATTCCATACTTAGCCAAATGTTTAGTATTTTCATAACCGTCCAACCAGCCTACTTTGAGCCCTTATAATTCCAGATCCGACCGTTGAATCGATCTCAACTTTTGAAACATCACAGTATACATATCTCTCTATATCATACTAAAAATTGAACGGTGGATGATCAATTTAGGGTATCGAAATGCATTCCCAAAGTCAACAGTTCACAGTTAGAATTTCTGTAAAAAAAAAACAAAAAGGAGTGTAGAAGGTCTAGACTTTTATTACTATTGTCCATACTATCAACAATAATACTACCCTATAAGTTGCAAGTTCGACACTAGTGAGCAGCAAAACTAGATCTCCAAAGCTAAGACCTAAGATCCCAAGTTCGATATCCTTAAGAAGCAAAAGAGAACTAAACCCATCTAACCTATGCACTATACACGATATCAAGAGGACCCATAATTCCACTAATACAAACCTGCATCAACAGCCTTTGATTTACCCTACTTTACAGCAAACATGCCTAACTTACAAGGATGACTTCACCTACTGCTACCTATTCGCCCCTAGAGGTGTGTGCAAATAAGTTTTAAATTTATAAAACTAAAATCAAGCAGCGAACCCGCAGTGTACGGATCGATATAGTTAAGCAAGAATTCCAGAGTATCGAACACAGGGATTTGGGGGGTTAAATCCAGTTGTAGGTTATCAAGCGAGTAAATGTAAGAGCTTTTCGAATTATTGGAAAAACAACAATCCTAAAGATCCAGATATCCAGCTGTGGCAATCGATTCAAGATATACTTAATGATGTAAAGACAGAGTTGAGGTATGCAAAGGTATACTAATGTAAGGTAATCGTACGGTGAAGTTCCAAAAACCTTATATAACTCACCTACAAGGCACTCTCTATACAGGTTATTGAGGCTCAATATAGAAGGATTCTAGAGACGAGAATTAGTGTCAAATACCCAAACTTATAACCCAAGGATCAAGACTAACTTAACCGATTGAGGTTGTGACACTCACAATCGAGGTAGAGGTTGTTGAGGCTTCACTACCACCTAGAAAAGACAAGTCTAAACTAAGCTAAAGCAAATCTTTAACTTTAGATTAAAGTAAAAGCAGGTTCGTAGACTTAAGGGAAATCACGGTTAGTTCTTGAGGTTCCACGGCCGTGGACTCAAGAACAGACCGTAATTTAGGGTTGTCGGCGAGTCTCTCTAACTCTCAGGGTCTAATTTGTTTGCGATCGATCTATCATCATCTAAGACACAACTATCAACCCTTCACCTTAGAATTGTTAAGGGTTTTTAGCCAATAACGGTCATGTTGATATCAATTCAAGAATTAAAAGATAAAAAGATGAAAACCTTCAAGAACTTTCAATAATCTTCAATTCAATCTCAAAGTCACAAAGAGAACAAGTAATGTCAAAAGATTCAAAGTAAAACAAACAATCACCACCTTAGGAAAGAAGAGAAAACGGGATGTCAATCCGTTTTCCAAATCAAACCTAAACAAGAAGAGAGATCTTCTTGCAAAATCTTCCAAGAACTTCGATCTTCCGCCAATCCGGAGATCTCAACAGCAATCTCCACCAAAAGTGCGAGATTAAAGGAATTGCCAAACACGAACTTCGATCTCCCAAAGAGATGTCAATGATTCCAAGCAAGCTAAGCGAAGTGTAAGCGTGTGTAAGCGATGATGAATGAGGGTAAGCGGGGGGTAAGCGAGAGTAAGCGAGCCTCCTGGATTCTTGCTTCGTCCGTCTTTTTATAGTGCAGGGCAAAATGTCGGCCCGGCCCAATCTTTAAAAGATCGTGGCTTCAAAGTGTGGCGAAAAGATTTGCCAAGATCACGGTCGTGGAAGTGTTCCACGACCGTAATTTAGAGCGTGGAAACAAATACGGTTTGCACCATATGTTCCACGGCCGTGTAATCCTCTGGAATGAACATAAATTACTGACTCTAAATCCACGGTCGTGGAATTGATCGTGGAACGTGATACGGTCGTAATTTAGAGCGTGGTTTAGGGCAAGAACGTGATTCTTCCCTAAACTCGTGCATTCCTCAAGCTAAAACTCCAATTTGCTTCCAAAGAATGTCCTCAATCCATAGACATATCAACTCAACTCTCCTTTGCTCGATTCCGTTCGGAAATAGCTCCAAATCACCTATAATCAACATAGAACTAGTGTAGACATCCATATTGACAATATAGGTAATACTAGCTCACATATGCACAAAGTTCAATCAAAGACTATCAATATGAATCAAATACGTTTAGAAAACGTGCCTAAAATATCACAATATTTCATGCTAAAAAATAACCCCATACTTAACACTTGCTTGTCCCTAAGTAAGGTCTTTCAAAAAGCTTTAAACAAGAGTTAGGATGAAATATGTGTACCTTCTTTCGGATGAATGTGACTTCTAAAGAATAGATCATTCTCAAACCTTGCTCCAATCGTTTTTTCAAACTTTCACACACTCAATCAAAGAGTAAAAGGTAAAGAAAATTCATGAACCAACTTAACTTCTAAACAAGCATTATAACCTTCAAACATTATCAAAATCAATCACAAGAAACTTCAATTTAGATCACCAAGTCATATAACATTCTTTTGATCTTAAGGACTTTCAAAGAAAAGGTCTAGAATATGGAAGGGAAGGAAAAACTTTAAGGGAAAGTGGTGCATAAATCCGGGAAAGTGGACAACTACTTTCTTCTTCTTATGTGGTTCCCGCAACACTTCAACTTAGAGCTTCGCTCTCTTCTTTTCATTTTTCGACTTTACTTTTGGAGTTATGGATAGAGGTGCACAAAGACCGAAGCCTAGGAGATCGGCGTTTCTCAAATTTTTCAAGAGATGCCTCAAACCCTTAGCGCACATACCATAATCCGTTAGGAATATCGCTCAATCCGACTTTGGCAAGACACAAACACCCGGCTATGTGAATGGTGCCGAGTTACTCATCGTCATGATTGACTTCCCCAAACCTACAAATTTTTTTCTATTCTTTGAATGCAAAATTTTGCTTTCATGGCCCTCCCACATCAAACATGCCTTTTTCTCATTCACTTCTCCAAATTCCCGGATAGGTAAAAGAGGCTAATATTTCAATGAGGAGCTAGATGATCAAAGAAAGAAGAAAGAAAGTATTGAATTGTCTTAATCATTTCAACAAGAAGTATAGGAACTTATAACGTGATTTCAACTTCAATTTCCTATCATGATTTAGGTAACATTTTCACATTATAAAACTTGCAAAAGAGGTGAAATTCATTCATTCAAATTCTTTTCAATTCACAATCCTTTTAAGCATGCAATTGTCATCAAACTCAATTCACAAGTAGTGATTATCATGGAAATCATCTCAATTCATTAGAAGCACAAAATTTTCAAAATTTTTCAAATTTTTATGGGTTTTTCAAGTCACTTTTCATGCAATGTAATAGGGAAACGTGCAACACATAATGAACATGCAACAATAGTCTCGAATGAAAGCAAACATAGAGAGTAGAGTTATTACAGACTTTTTAGTACATCCCACCCCATACTTAGGACGAACATTGTCCCTAATGTTCAAAAGAAATAAGGAAAAGAAGAAAAGAAAAAGAAACTCACAAAATGGTGGCGGGAATGTCTAAAACAAACGATCATGCGTCCAATCACTGCGGCGGCGGTGGAGGTAGGAATGGAGAGAAACTCGGATCATAGAACCGCCCAAACTGCTGGCGGTAGACGTCCCTCATCATGTGGTCAAGGTCGTCTAAGCGTCCGTCTCTAGCATCCGCCCGAATCTCTAGCATCCGCCCGAATCTCTAGCGCTCCTACTCTCTGTGAAAGTCCGGTAGCCCAATCCGGCATATGCTCGTACCATCCCGGGGCGTGACTGTACCATGATGGGGAATCGGATGGTACTGGTGCTGGTGGCGGTGGTGGTGCTGCTGGCTGCTCCGTGGACCAAGGAGGTGTGGTGGAATACCATGTGGGAGGTGTGGCCATCCACGTGGGCCACTCACTCACACTAGCGCGGCGAGATGACGAGCCTGAGGCTCTAGCCGGACGTGGAGAGCGTCTAGGTACATCCGGGGCCGCCTCCGGCTGATCCGGAAACGTGCCAAAATCGTGCTCCGCTCCTCCACCACTCTCGTACTGATCTCCCATGTCCTCCTCCTCCACAACCGGTGGTGGAACGTAAGGGGGAGCTACTAGCCTGTTCGCATGCATCGCAGCGAACGTCTCCTTCCAATTGTGGCGTCCCGCCACAATGGAATACTCCGGCAGCCACTCAATCCCCCTACCCGTCCTAGTCTCCCAAGGCATGCCCGCTTAAGGCGGACCTCCATGTGTGGGGAAGATGAGTCCCCTAACCATGAATGCGTGTAGCCCTAAAGGAACCGCCGGTATACGGGTGCAAGCAGAAAAATCTACACCAAATGTCCTACCAATGTGGGTAACTATCCCACCATATCCAATGTTCCCCTTCTTCTTATTCTTGAGTTTACTCATCGTAGCCGCCAAAAGAGTGGCACAATCTGCACGGCGACCGTATAGCATGCTATAGAGCAAGAATAGCTCATCCGTCTTGATCTTTTGGGGCGTCTCCGTCCTAGGAAAGAGACACTCCGAAAGAACGCGGTGTGCTATCTTCAAGGCTAGATGGTACATCAATCTAGCCTTGGTATTGGCGGGTTGCCAACGGTCCTCGTCGGCGTATATCATCGCTACTTCCTCCCAAAAGTTCTTGGGGTAAACTCCACTAGAAAATCGACCGTTATAGGTCTCATGGAACCCGAAAATGGTCCCAAACTCAACAATACTCAAATGGTAGTCTTGTTCCATGAGACGGAAGGAGACGGTCCTATCTACGTGGCTATGCTCGAAGGACGTCACAACCTCCCGGGTGATCTCCTCATAGGCGTCTTCACGAATGTTCGTGAAGACAAGCAATCCGGCTCTATCCAAGAGCCATGTAAGATCATCAACTATGTTGAGAGGATGTAGATCCTCCAACAACAAATACCTAGGACCTATCACTGTCCTCTTCGTGATCCTCTCAAACGCAGCAAGGTGGTTCTCATGTATGGTTGGGATGCTAGGGTGAGGAGGTGAAGATGGAGGTGAAGGTGAAGATGGTAGTGAAGGAGATGAGGGTGGTGGAGATCAAGCGTCATCTTCTCTCAAGAAGAGAGATCTTCTTGCAAAATCTTCCAAGAACTTCGATCTTCCGCCAATCCGGAGATCTCAACAGCAATCTCCACCAAAAGTGCGAGATTAGAGGAATTGCCAAACACGAACTTCGATCTCCCAAAGAGATGTCAATGATTCCAAGCAAGCTAAGCGGAGTGTAAGCGTGTGTAAGCGATGATGAATGAGGGTAAGCGGGGGGTAAGCGAGAGTAAGCGAGCCTCCTGAATTCTTGCTTCGTCCGTCTTTTTATAGTGCAGGGCAAAATGTCGGCCCGGCCCAATCTTTAAAAGATCGTGGCTTCAAAGTGTGGCGAAAAGATTTGCCAAGATCACGGTCGTGGAAGTGTTCCACGACCGTAATTTAGAGCGTGGAAACAAATACGGTTTGCACCATATGTTCCACGGCCGTGTAATCCTCTGGAATGAACATAAATTCCTGACTCTAAATCCACGGTCGTGGAATTGATCGTGGAACGTGATACGGTCGTAATTTAGAGCGTGGTTTAGGGCAAGAACGTGATTCTTCCCTAAACTCGTGCATTCCTCAAGCTAAAACTCCAATTTGCTTCCAAAGAATGTCCTCAATCCATAGACATATCAACTCAACTCTCCTTTGCTCGATTCCGTTCGGAAATAGCTCCAAATCACCTATAATCAACATAGAACTAGTGTAGACATCCATATTGACAATATAGGTAATACTAGCTCACATATGCACAAAGTTCAATCAAAGACTATCAATATGAATCAAATACGTTTAGAAAACGTGCCTAAAATATCACAATATTTCATGCTAACACTACCCAATTCATATAAAAAAAAACTAAACCTATTCTAAGTCATTGCAACCTCAATAAACCTATATAGACAAAGCAATCTAACCCCCTATTCCTTCGTACCAAGATAGACAACACATCCTAACCCCCCTTCATTCTCCCCTTTACTATGACAGTAAGAATAATAGAGGAGGGAAGAGACTCACCACTAACAACAAACACAACAAAGGTCGGAATAGGAAGGAGGGTCTGGCTCGGCGTCGGCAGTCGCGGAACTCCGGCCTATTTTATTGGGTAGGCGACGGTCTCGGCGTTTTCAGTCGGTGATGGCGCCGGCCTCGTCGACGATATGCAGAGGCTAACATGGCCTTACCCGGTCTACTACGGAATCTGGCCGCCTACTGTGCGTGAGGGAGGTAGGGACTACTAGTACAGAAACAACCTCTCTCAGGGGTTTTTTATTGAAGGGGAAGGCGGTTTTTCCTTCCCCTTTATACGTCTCCCTGAGAAATATTTCTCAGGGGTTAAAATAACCCCTGAGAAATAAGTGGCAAGGATGGCGGTTTTTAAAAAAACCCCCGACAGATATCTCTCAGAGGTTTTTAAAAACCCTTGAGAGATATCTCTCGGGGGTTTTAAAAACCCTTGAGAGATGTCTCTCGGGGGTTTTAAAAACCCTTGAGAGATGTCTCTCGGGGGTTTTAAAAACCCTTGAGAGATGTCTCTCGGGGGTTTTAAAAACCCCTGAGAGAGATGTTTCATGATTTTTTTTAAATTACGGGGCTTCCAAACAATAGAAACAATTAATCGATTTTATTTTGGTTATTTTATTACTAATCAAAACATCAATATTTTTTAATACAACTAGTGTGGACGCCGTGACTTGTAAACGTACAATTTATCACTAAATGATTGAGGAAATATTATTACATTGATATCAATCCGGAGTAGTATAGACAACATGGTCTTGTTCCCCCACACAAAAAGATAGTACTACATAATTAAGCTAATGCAAGTAAATGATTCAATCATGTTCAAGCAGGAAGGGATCTTAGCAATCCCATTTTCCATCAATGGTAAGAGTCGATGCCTCTAAATTCTCACTTGATGCAGCAAGAAGTTCATCTGCTTCATTTATTTGTTGTAGAACACTAGCCTTTATTTGAAGCCTTCTGCAATGCTTTAGTTTCATGGTCTTTGGAGCTGATCTAGCTGATCTTTGTGGCGCTGAATAAGTTCCAGAAAGAGCTTTTTGAGTCTGCAATAAATTACAAAAATGTCACAAAATACACAGAGATTCAAGAAATATATACAAAGATAAATCAAAGGGATAGAATAATGTTATCTAAGGTAACTTAACACACTAAGCCCCTTCCAATGACCCTCCAAAAGAATCAAGTACGCCTTGACTGATTTATCACTCCCACATGCATAGCAACAACAGTGTCAAAAGGATGAGACTGAATACAATTTACAACTGCAACGATTCAAGAAATAGGATTTGAAATTAACCTAAATAGATAACAAGATCATATAAATATAGATGTAAAGACACATTACCAGTTTCATCTCCAAGGAGTATTGTTATCAATCTTCCCGTTTTCTTTTCCCAGATGAACCATCTACCATCATCACTTCCGCTAACAATATATTCACCTATAAGTCACCATCAATCATTCATATTAAAAACTAACACAAATGAAGCTATATATAAAAGAGATAAAATCTTGTTTAATGCCGGTGCCCATATTGCAGTGGGCCAGTGGCCAATAAATCTCTCCTTCATATCAACAGTTGCTTCAGGATGCAACACAACATAAAACTTGATTCAAATATTAAAGCAACAACATCAGGCAATGAAAAACAATAATAAGCAAGTATGTGATCATGACCATGGAACAAACGAGATATGCAACCAAACAATGACATAACTCCTCAATCCTAAAAATCACATATGAAAAACCCCCTGCCATAAGGCCCATAACAGAGGAAAATGAGATATGCAAGTATTTGAACTTGGAGACCCAGCTATTTGAAAAGACAAGTTCCAGCAGTCAATTTGAAGCAAAAGGGAAGAATCAGAAGATGAAGGAATAACATCTTGCTCTCGTGCCTCGTGAGCTTCTGCTTATTATCTATTACTTTCACCTTCATGAGAGGTCCAACCAACATTTTCAAGTAATTTTCCAGATCTCAAAGCAGATCTATGCAATTATTCTGTTTCAAAAAATGAATAAGTTTTAGGGTCAAATAGAGTTCATGACACAAAATGACAATATACAAGGTCGTTAATTTTTTAGAGTCAAGCTATATAACCATACAGGTCGTAAACTTTTAAAGAAGTCGAAACTTTCCTTTTTATTTTAATTTTCCAATATATGTATAAATGATTTTTCTCCCGACTATCCATATATGAGTAAAATATCAATATCACCAAGCGTTACAATACATACAGGAGTAACAGGATGAAACGTTTTCGCTTTTAACTCGGTTCAAATTCTCATATACAAAACAATTCAAGTACAAACTGCCAAACTATTAAAACAACCGATGTAGAAGACTAGAAGTACATTCATAATCCAATGGTAATTTTGATCAAACTTTTTTTTGTTTTATGTAGAAGCATACAATGGTATACTTAAGGATCACCAAAGCAATGAAAAGATTGACAAATAACTTTGAAATTAAATTATAAAAAAACCCACATATACACAACTTTGTATCTGTGTGAAACATATTCTAGCTCTACTAATTACTAGGTAGTGTTTACCTTTGGTTTATTCATCAGCTTTTCTTTGTGTTTTTTTAAGTTGTGTAGTGTCATAACGAGCCTTTGTATTTCACCTTCAACCTCTGCAAATTTCAAGCTGATTTCCGAATATCTTTGTTGCATTTACTTCAATCAGCCTCCATGAACGAGTTATCTTCCCTCAAAGATGCAATTTCCTTCAACAATGAATATATACACATATAAGAAATTCATCATTTTACCATCTCTCAGTGATAAGGTTTAAGGGTTCTTGTTGTTAGTAGTTTTAATTTTGAAAGAAGCAATTCAAGTATATATATTCATGAATGACAATTAATTTGTTCAGTAACTCACCTTTTTTCAGTCATCTTCGTTGTTTCAGTTTGAGTTCTTCCAATATTCTTTCTAGTTCTTCAATTTTGTGGTGTAGATATGTTTCTTTTTCAAGAAATGCATTTGCGGAGGTCTCCATGGCTATATCCTTCTGTTGTATTTGTCCCTAGTAGACAATAAGTAAAAACAGGATAATTATACATATGGATTTTTTTTGTTAGGCGTGTCAAATATACTCATATAACAGTATTGTCCAAGAATTTCTTTCATATCAATCCCTTCGGAAATCTTAGGGGCTCGTTTGTTAGTTTCCTTTAAACGAGATCAATAGATGTACGACTCAGACCTTGCGTATTGGAAACCCTAAAAATTGTGAAGAAGAAGAGACAACGAAGAGAAGAGTAGAAGACTCAAACCTTGCGATTTTCGAATGGAAATTAAAGCCTCGAATGATGGAAACTGAAGATGAAGAAGAAGAAGAGACGACGCAGAGACCTGCGAATGGAAACTGAAGCCGGCCGCCCTTGCGTGTTTGAAGGCTGAAGACTTAGACCTTGCGAGTTGCGAATGGAAAATGGAGACTCAAACCATGCTAATTGAAGCCGGCCACCGGCGGATGGAGTCGAAGAAGACTGAAATGCTGAGTGAGAAGAGACCTGGCGAGTGGTGACCATGCTAGTTGAAGCCTTGCGAATGCGAGTTTGCAGAACGGCTTAATGGCGCAACTGTCGCAACTCATACAAGATTACTTAGATAAATTAGGGTTTATGGAGGTTTTTTTTATTTAACTTCCGAGAGAAATAGATTACTATATATTTTCCAGATTTTTCTAAAGGGGTTAAATAAAACTCTTGAGAGTATATTAAAAAAATTAAAAAATATATATAAGACATGTTCTCAGCGGTTATTTTAAAAACTCACTAGAGTGTTTTTATATTACAAGGGTTTTTATTAACCCTTGAGAAATTACCCCTGAAAGAGCCTATTTTTGTACTAGTGGACAAGTGCAGATGACGACGATATGCAGTAGAACCGAGTCTTGGTGCGGCCGTCTATGTGCAAGCGACTCTTCTGATCCGGAAGTTAAGGTGAAGGCGAGGTAACGGTGCGAGATTCGGGGAGATGAATCTCATGGTTTAGTTGGAAAGAGACGTGCATCACATTTTAAAAAAAATAGGCTGATGTGGAAGCATTTATGAAAAGAAACGCTTGGGATGAATTAAAAGGAGTCGGAACCTGTACAAATTGCAAGGGACCAAAAGAGGTGCCGGCTAGAGGCTTGGGCCTTGTCATGACTTGTCATAGCCTAAAATTGGGCTTGTCTAATGGGCCCGAAAGGTTTAGTAAGAAGACAATCTATTTTAGTGTTACAAGTGTATAAGGGTTAAAAAGTGTAATAAAATTTCACATAAAGAGTAGAAAATTCATAGACTTGTGGTATTAACCATTGTGTAAGGGTTAAGTTGGTCAAAAATCCGTTTTGCATCGGAACTAAATGGAAATAAAATTTCCGGTTATTACATCAGCACCCCCTTAAAATTAGTTTCATCTCGAAACTTAGCATAAATACTATCACTCCGATAACTTTCTATAAGTAGAAACGGAGTATCTAATCTTCTTTACAAATTCTTCGCTCTATCTTTCGAACATAGAAATATCACCTTAATTATCATAGCATTGAGACACAGAAGATTTAACACTCAAGCACGGAAGTAATCACATGATCAAATAAAGTCATACATATCAATGTCCGAGTACTAACTCGTTGGGTACAAAGGTTGCGGCTGACTCCGCAAAGAACTCCGGATAACTACTCCTAATGCTACCCTCCGTCTTCCAGGTAGCCTTGTCGGCTCCTTGTCTAGACCACTGGATTTGCCGTATCATAAATCCTTATGCCGTAGGCGTCTAGTACTATGCTTCTAGGACGTTCACTGGATACTCTACAAAAGTATAGTTCGGCCCAACTATGAGATCTTCATAGCTGATGGTGCGTCCCGAGTCTCGTACGTATTCCTCTAACTATTACACGTGAGCACTGGGTGTGCATTTCCTCGTATGGGTAGGGGTGTTAGTCGGTTACTAACTTCTCAATCTTCTTTAAGAACTCACAAGGTTCCATTCCTTGACTTACTTTCAGATACTCTTGATGGCTTTTTGAAAATGACCATATTACTTTACTCCTTTTTATTAAATCCAATTGTTCCCGAATTTTTGGAAGATCCCAATTAACGCTTCCAAAACAATGATCTTAGACATCTTCCGGCACTTTACTAAGTGCCTAATACTCTTTGTAAGATCGCTCATTTGGTCTTGTCTCCCTAATATGACTCAGTCGAACCGTTCCTCAAGTAAAGACTCAACACCTACATCTTGTCAAGCTTTCAACTTGTTGAAATCCCAAGTCACGCTGCTAGTGGAGGTTTTCATAAAGATCTCTAATTCAATAATTTGATGTCATAGAAATAATATCCTTGAGTTTCATGATCTGTGGGTTATGAGCCCACCGCTTCAGTTGCGCTACCCTGATCAATCTGTTGCCGCCCATTACACATAATGGCGTCCTCCGTGAGTTAGTATGATTTACTAACTCTCGTCTGTAACTTCCCTTATAATAAAGGTAGGATCCTCTTCAAACAGACCGCCAGTTTAAAGATGATTTGCTATAGTAAAGGAAAGACTTGTACTCTAGCCGTGAGTATCAGCCGTCCAAAACCTCGAAATAACTGTCCATATATGTCGCAACTATGATCCTTGACACCCATGGAGTTTCCCAATAGGTCTAGAGAATTCATCAGTAAAATAACTCGCCGATAACGCCTCCTTGTAAGGATTGGAACGTGCGGTCTTAGAAATTCCCAGAATTCCCTTATGTCTCATCGGAACTCGACTACTACTCGTCATAACTACTCAATGGGGTTATTCTTTCACAATCCTTTTTACCTCCAACTTAGGAGCACATAGCGATGACCTACAAGTCATTGCCTTGACATATTTACCATCTTGACATGGATTTCTCTATTTAGCTCCAAATTCTCGAGCTGCAGTAATAAGTCTACACCGAGACAATAATATCCCCCACATGATGGTCTATCATGCTTGTATTGTGAAATTTTCTACTAGGTGACTCATATTATAACATTTTCCTTATCCGAATCGGTCTCTAACTATTAGTGGATCATTACCACTCATTCCAGGTTGAAACCCTAGTTTTGTTGTACTCTTGCATAGATTCCATAAAGGTATCTTCATCTCAACACTTGCGATACCCACCATTTTGACGCATGGCGTTCTTTCTCACTGGTTAAGCCATTCGCTCGGGTTACACTTTATCCATCATAGAGTTAACGGTCCAATAATATGATTTTTATTAAACGTCTACCGGTACCCCTTGTATAAGAAACATCAGATGCATATGATTTTCTCAAAAATCAAATTTCTCGACTCGCATTTGTTATGTTGTCCTTATAATCATGTCGTTTTACCATCTTCTAAATCCTTACACCAAGTCTGGTAATTAAGTCCCTATAAGCTTTCTCGTACAACCTTTTATGGATTGTGTTGGTTAGATTTGGTGATTTTGCCAATTCTTCTCTCATCAATCGAGAGAAGACTCCAAGGTATACCATTTGTACGTGGTTTCAAAACTACTCCTCCATTCACCTATGACCAGTTATCAAGATTGGCTATTGTAGTGCTACCATTTCTCAATAAACTCTTATATAAATACTTTTCGGTAATAATCTTATTGGGGTGATACGGATCTGTATAGCAACCTTCCGTCATTCAACTTTAATCTTTCTCATGTTTGTTCCAGCGAATATGTAGATTCCATTTACAATCACCTCACAACTTGATAAGACATTTCACCAAGGCATTAAATCATACTTTCTATGTTTGTGCCGTCTCTATAATTCCAATTATTTTGTGTCACATCTTTAATCACAAGGGCTTCCTCTATCAATCTAAAAAACTGACCCCAACGTTTTCTTGAAAGAGTGCCATCAATCTCATTTGTGTGAATGCTAAGTACCCTCTGCCTGGACTAACGTAGGTTTTGGTCAAAATCATATGCTTCTTCTTACTCCTCTAGTTCTTCTCATACGAATTCATCTATAATCATTGTGATTTGTAAAAAAAATTTTCCTTATCCAGTAGGTAAGAAACTGCTCACAACAATCCTCTTTATACCATTACTATCATCAATGGTCATTACCGACCGTCAAGAGCTTCTCTTTAATTTCTTTAATAGAGTTATCATATTGGACTCATTCAATGTTACCATCAAGGCTACTAGTACTTGGATTGATTTTACTTCACCATTGTCGTCGTTGATCTCTAAAAGAAATTCACCAGATGTCGGTAAATTTCCTTTATAACCTTGTGGTTATTCTTCTTATATGTCAACCAACCATCACTAGTTAGCCAACACGTGTAAATATTCTGTTGTTACCAATTAGTCTGTAGTTGACCTTCTATAAGATCATAGACTTACTTTTTTTCTATCTCTTTTGAGGTTTGATATACAAGGTGGAAATATATCTCTTCCATTTATTTTCCTTTAGCTCCTCTACAAGTTACACTCCTACAAGAGTACTATACTCTTACGAGTCTAGTTGTATCTTCGTCTCCCGTCAACGGACTTATCAATTCTTCTACGATAACTTGTAGGAATTTCTCCATGATTCCTCTTTTTCCCAAAGACTATTCTCCTACACCCTCCTTCCTTGGGGTGCTGCTTGTACTTCTGCCTTTATAGAAATCCTGTGTTTGTTGTATTCCGATCCTTGTTGTAATTCTTGTGTGTTCTAGGAGGTCACACCACTTCCATGTTGGTGAAATCGGCCTTCCCTTTTCTAGCAACCTGTAAGCTTTCATTTTGCGGCTCTTTAATTCTTCGTATCAAGGTGGACAATATATCTTATCTTGACTCCTACGCTTATGATTGTCTCGGTTTCCCATCTTGATTGTGGTGGCAAGTAGCTTGTCGAGAGTGATCATATTCCGCTCTGCTTCTAGCCTCAAACTTTCACCTTCTGATCCGTCAGTAAGCTTAGATTCAATGCCTCTTGTCTGGATCGCTACTATATTTCACCTTGGCCTTCATGCATATTTGTGTTTCTGAAGGCATCCCTTTTGTTTGTAACGTTGCTTTACATCATCTTGAAAGAACCTATGGGTTGTCTCTTCCAATTTGTATACTTGCCGGTCATCCAACGCATTGCCGGAACTACACTCATGTATATTCTTCATTTAATCCTATTGAGTTGACTCGGGATTCCCTTCTTGTCGTCGTAGTTGGTGTTGTCTTTTGGTCTTCACTTTTCCGTCTCGACGCTCCACAACAAGTTAGAAGGAGTTGTCCGCCGTTCGTCTACCCTAATGCACATAAGATGTGCATACTAATCCTCACGTTGACACTCTTCAAAATCTACTTAGATGTGTCAATGGGGTGAGAAACTCATTATATTTTCTCCGTTAAGGACATAACATAACTATAATTTCTACTAATCTTCGTCATATAATTATCTATATCATATATCTTTATAATCAAGCTAATAAGTCCAAAGAGAGTAACAACCTAAAGTCCATACTAAGCATACTGAGATCCGCGGTAGTAGTGGTGGTCAGCCGTACTTTCTATTCCCAACCAGACTATGCATGCATTTGAAAACCAAAAGTCCTTTTAAAACTCAGATCCCTTTTCGGGTTCTGCTTAAGTACTTATTCGGTCTATCAGAAGATTTCAAGTGCCATTGTTGTCAACCTAGAGCTCTGATACCATATTGTAACACCCCGAATTCTCAAAACTCGGGACATTACTGGTTAGGACCTCACAATGGATCCCGACCTTAGTTTGACAACAATATTACTAGGATCTTGCAACAAGACACAAATAAAAAAAACCGAAATTTATAAAGTAGTATTTTCAAGGGATGAATGCAACAACGTCTAACAGCCTATAGTACTTAAACAACGGAAAAGACTAACGGTCTTTAACAAGAAGAAAGAAACAACAAGGTAAACACCCAACCCCACTTTAAGGAGTACGGTGACCCGGCTGACCACTACTTCCGGATCACTCAGCTGTTGCTCTAACCTGTGGTGAATCTAAAAACACAACAGAACAACCATTAGCTAGCTATCTAAACATTAGATAAATAATAATAGCACACACACACATCAAAGCAAAAGTAAACACTCATCATGCTTTCAAACAATCCATTTATTATCTTTACTTAGGTTATTCACTCTTACTAATGATACTTATTTTGTGACACGAGGGATTCCCAAACCTCGCCTCCGCCCCTGTGTAACCATCAGGAATGGATCCGATGCATCTCACCTTGTACCTACATGGTCTGGGTATAGAGAACCTCCCAGTCTCCTGTCAAAGTTGGGCAGTGATGTCACGGCCCGTTATACATACACTTGGGCGTTAAAACATAACAACAACGGTCGTCCTAACAAGTTGTTATTATTATAATCACACACATTGCACACACACAACCATTATCACCCAACTAATATCCAGAAAGTGGCTAAGTAAGTCGCAAGGACTTACCTGAGTCAAATCTCAAATCCCGTTATCTCGACTCGGCCTGTAGCCGTAGAAACTCAATCGCCTGTTATACAAGGCAAGTGGATCAATAATGTATCCCACTTTCTTAGAAGTCTCCAACTTCTAAATTATATTTAAAAAAATAATGAAATTACCAAAATACCCTTATATGGGTAAATGACCATTTTACCCCTGGTCCCGAAACTCTATAAAACTCTATAACAAAGTTCCAAACTATTCTTTGGAACTCAAAACCACCCTCTCACTCTAAAAAGGAAGTTTGTTAAAGTTTTAGAAGTGTTACTCACATCCTTGACTTTCATAAAAAGTCGCTAAGGTCCGACTTGGGCTTAAGATACGAGGCTCGAATAAAAATATAAAAATTCCGAAATAATTTCTAGGTCATCTATAATATTCATGCTACTCATGGGAGCAAAGATCTCTCAAAACTACCCAGCCAAAACTCCTACATAAATCTCCAAAGATGGTTCCAAAATCTAGAAATTCCATACTTAGCCAAATTTTTAGTATTTTCATAATTGTCCAACTAGCCTACTTTGAGCTCTTATAATTCCAGATCCGACCGTTGAATCGACCTCAACTTTTAAGACATCACAGTATACATATCTCTCTATATCATACTAAAAATTGAACGGTGGATGATCAATTTAGGGTATCGAAATGCATTCCCAAAGTCAACAGTTCACAGTTAGAATTTCTGTAAAAAAAACAAAAAGGAGTGTAGAAGGTCTAGACTTTTATTACTGTTGTCCATACTATCAACAATAATACTACCCTATAAGTTGCAAGTTCGACACTAGTGAGCAGCAAAACTAGATCTCCAAAGCTCAGTTTTTGTAAAAGATACTCCAGTCATATTTTCATCTCTTAACTTGATGTATACATTGATTCTCAGTTTTTGGGTATATTACACAAGAAACATACATGAAATTTTACTTCTACTAAAACATAATAAATTTTTTTTTAATTATTATTTTTTTAAATCATTTGTTGTCCACGGTATTTTTAAATCCGGTCATATTTTCATGGATTTTAGTATCTCGCATCGGTTATCAAGGACGGTAGTTTAAGAAATTGTATAAATAAAAATATTAGATTTGAAGATTAAATAACTCATACATTTCTGAGCCTTTTAGTAAAGATACGTATAATATTTATTTATATCAAATTAATATCATGTATCTGAGTCGTTTGTTGGTTGTTGACCAACTGATATATGGGTCGTTGACCTAATAGAAGGTGGGTCGTTGACACACTCGTATGTGGATTGTTGATCTACTGTTTAACAAATACTCGTGTAGGAAATGGGGTGTAAACTACTTAAATATAAAACAATATTATTTGCTAAAATCATAAATTTATATTAGTTACACTTAATAGTAAAATATTTTATATTAGTTATACTTAACAATGAGGTATTTATTATTTTTTTAGTTAAACTATTTGTTTTATTAATTTTTCTTTACTTTACAAAATGTGTAAAACCTTTGATTTCCTTTTTCTTTCAAAATTTAGTTAATATAATTTGCTTAAAATAACGAAAAGACTAAAAAATGGGGGGCACGGAGGGGAATAAATTATAAGTTTGAGGGTATCAACGGGAATTTTAAAAACTTATAAATACCAAGTTAAAAGTTCAAACCTTGAGGGTACCAAGATCAAAAATCATATATATTAATTATGATACTAAAAAATTCTCTCTAACATTTATGTGGTTTGTAAATAGATAGAGAAAGAAGAGACATTAACATAACATGGACATTGTGCAACATTGTAGATGGAACCTAATGGTTTCGGATGTCTTGCGACAAACGGTCCATAACCCTATACGGGACATTGTTTCACCGCTCCTTGGGAGAAAACGAGCAATGTTGGTAGGCATCCTTGCATCCTTCCTAATATCGGGTCTCATGCACGAGTTGGTATTTTATTATCTGACACGGGCTACTCCGACATGGGAGGTTACATGCTTCTTCGTCGTGAACGGGTTGTGCTTGTCTGTTGAGATTATGGTTAAACGTGCAGTTTCCGGCAAGTGGCAGCTTCATCGGATGATTTCCGGGCCATTGACGATTGGATTCCTAGCAATCACCGGAGTTTGGTTGTTTTTCCCCCAAATACTTAGGAATGGAGTACATGAAAAAGTTATCGATGAGTATCCCATGATGGTTAATTTTGTCAAGCGGAATGTATTGTTTTGGTTATGACATTGTTTGATTTTGTATTTGGATATATTCGTCAAATTTAGTACTCTATTTTTTATTTTATTTTTTTTACGGAAAATGGTTAGGTTGATCTACTTCTTAGAGGTAGTCCAACCAAAATAGCAATGCAGATGAGAACACAAAATTCAGAATCATAAAAAAGAAAAATAGTACTCTACTTAAAAGGATACTAACAATTTCTTTATGATTATCCTTTTCGGTAATAAAACAAATGGCATTCTAGACATCGTGTGGGGCCGATTGAAATTAATTTTTTTAGGTGTAATACAATTTAGGCTTAAAGTTGACTAGTTATATTTTGCTTATTTTTTTATTTATGTTATTTTAAGTTAGATTTAAATATTTTTTGGTTTTCAATCGGAAATTTATCTTGTTCCGTCGGATTTATTTGTTGGATAAAGATGGATCGAATACAAGGATATTATTGTGCGTGTTTTGTGGATGGATAACTTAAGAGTAACAAATCGGGTATCGATTAAAATAATCCATTCACCACGTGCCCGTTGTTGTCCATAACCAATGAAAGGCTGGCACATTTATTGTTTTGTGGATGAACTTTTCTTATTAGTATTTTTGTTATTTTAATCCAAATAGGAAGGATCTCATCCTTTATGTGTAGCATCTATGCACGGACACTTTTAGAAGGCGACGTGTTCCGTGTCCTGTCGTGTCGGACACGGGGACACAACATGACACGGCTCGGACACGGTCAAATATGACCGAGCACGGTCAAGATACGTTTTCAAGGCGGGGCACGTCTAGGACAAGGCGAGGACGCGGATTGTGTCCGGTCAAGACACTGTCAATGAAAGTTTACCTTGTTTTTGAAGGCTATAAAAAAATCTTTTTAAAAAATATAAATAAAAACTGATTTACCGAAATATATTTTCTTCTCTCTCATTTTTTTTCCGACTAAACCTAGCTCCACATGACCACCTACGAGATTGTGGTTACCGGAAGTAGGACACTGATCTTCTTCTTCAGCTCTAATGTTGAAATGTTGATCCGCCGACCGACTTTTCTCTCCATTTTCTTATGATTTTATAAATTAATTTTGAATATTTGATTATTAATTTATCATGTAATCTTTCTTTGTTGAATGTTGAACGTGTTCTTCTAATTTTTTCACACTGTATAATTTACAAATATTTATTATTGTTTTCCTTAGTTGATCATGTTCGGTTGTTGTTAATTTGCAAATTGAATGGTTCATTCTTCAGTTTTAATACTAAGTATGTTTCTTTCATATAATAAGATTAAATATGTTTATTCTATGTTTTGTAAAACTTTAAATGTTTGTTTCTAAACTTTTGTTTCGGTTATTTTTATTATCATGTTAATATTTTTATCTGTTCGTATATTATTGATTTTTTCATAGATGTGTATCTCATTATGATATAAGAATTCTATATTTTAATATCTTTAAAATGATATATTATTTGTGTAACTCGTCGTGTCCCCGTTTCATATACTTTTGAGATTGCCGCTTTCTCGTTTCTCGCCGTATTCGTTTCCCGTATCCGTGTCCGTGTCCGTGTCCGTACATCATAGTGTAGCATTGTCATTTTCTAGTTTCTATCGGTACAACAATGTGAAGCGCTTGTTTAGGTTCCCCACCGAAGTAAAAGTGATTAATTCCCCTCAATGAAGCCAAGGCCATTATGGCAACGAAACTTTTTCTAACAAAATAAACAGTCAAAAATCAATAAATGAAAAGTTGAAGGGTTATATTTTCAATTTTAAAACTCAACTATATTTGTTTAAAAAAATCGGAGCATTTGATTTGTCGATCATAGAACAAGACCATTATGGCAAATGCTCGGGAATTAAAACTTATTACGATTTTGAGAACGCTCATACTAACCTAACAATCGAATCATCGTCATTTGCCGCTTTGTCTCGCTAGACCCCATATAACTTGACAAAGTTACAACTGAAAATGACGACAAAATAACCAACCTTCATATCATAACATAACGCAAACCACAAAGGACTATTTCCTGTGAATAAAAAAAACTTCACTTTGAATTTTCTGACATATCTCCCTCTTTATTTTATTTTTCTTTGCTTAATATCTATATCTATTTATATACTAAAGCAGCCCATAAACTTCCACCTGGCACAGTTTCCTGCAGCCACCTCATCAAATTTACACGTGTCAATTTTCTGTTAATTCAGGTCCTACCATGTTAAACCAAATTATTTTAAATATTTAATTTATGAATTTATTTTAAATATTTTACTAACTAATTTTGTATTAGTCTCTCATATTATTAATGACCTTTAATTATTTATAATTTAAAAATCGAAATAGTTAAGATGCAATCTAATTTAAAGATATTAAAATTTTGACAACTTATATTTTTTAATTTATAATTGAACTTTATACTTTCTTAAACTTAAAGATCTTAATTTTAAATTTAATTTACTTATATTTTCAATTGAACTTATAAACTTTATTTTTTATTAAACTTTAAAAGATCATAATATTTTTTATATTTTTAAATTTCAATTGAAATTTATTTATTTCTAAACTTATAAACTTTAATTTTTTTCTAAAATATTTTTTTTAAACGATTAACAAAAATAAGTATTTTTTTTCATTTACAAAAATCGATTTTAATATTTTTTTGAAAGTTTTCGCAAAAAGTAAAATTCAATTTGTTTTAAAGAAAATATCAGCTTTTTAAAAATAAATAAAATATTTTTATAAAAGTTTTTGGCATTTACATAAAAGTATTTTAAAAAATCAGAAAAAAAAATCTCTTGAGAAAAAATCAAGAAAGTTTCAAAAAAAAAAAACATTAAAAATATTTTACTTAATTTTTGAAGTTTTAACATATTAATTTATTCTTTCTTAAAAAATAATTCACTTTAAATATTTAATTTATGAATTTATTTTAAATATTTTATTAACTAATATTTTTATTAGTCCCTTATATTATTATTTGACCTTTAGTTATTTGTAATTTAAAAATCAAAATAATTAAAATTCGCAATCTAATTTTAAAGATCGTAATATTTTGTCAACATTTATATTTTTTCTAATGTTTTTTTTAAAAAAAAACATTCGAAAAAACACTGAAAAATTCGTTAAAACAACTTTTTAATTAGAAAATCATTAGGTTGATCAATATTTGGGTGTTAAACAATTAATTTGATAATAAATATTTTTTTAATTATTTTTTAAATTATTTTTTACGCTAATCATTTTTTAATGAACAACTTGTGAATTGATACTTGACTTAATTTCGTGCAGTCACCTCATCAATTTTGGCAATGTCGTCTATTCGTTAACCTAAATCACGTACTCTAAAATTTAATTTAATAAACCTGAATTTTTTCTAGGATTGATACTAACTTTGACATTCGAGTATCTCAAAGGATATTGCGCCGGAATTCTCTTTCCCGGTTGTTATTACAGGACTTGAGTTCTTGCTTGATTTTCATTCATAATGTGAAAAATACGGTCTTATAACAATTAAGACAATTCTGAGCATAATGAATTATCAAATAATTTTTTGACACACAATTATCGTCTAACCCATGTAGGGCACGGGTATTAAAACTAGGATATTAAATCTTTTAATAAATTAAGAATTAAGCCAATAAATCTTTTTTTACTAAAACAAAAGTTAAAACAAAATTTTTCTTAACTAATCTTTTAAAAAATTAATCCAAAAATTTAAGTATAAATCTTTTACTAAATTAAGAATTAAGCCAATAAATCTTTTTTTACTAAAACAAAATCTAAAACAAATCTTTTTTTAACTAATCTTTTAAAAGATTAATCCAAAAAGTTAAAGATAAAACGTTTTAAACTTCTCCGGTACGTTTTATCAAATTAAAAAAATATCAAAGTATGTTTTCAAGTTATTCCCTACGTTTTCAATCATTACACTCATTTTGCTATTGTTTAGTCATTCCTTAATTTGTTTTCAATAACTATTATTTTAACAACTTTGGTTTTCATTATTCCGTGTTTATGAAACTCTCTCCCCTTCTGTCTTTCTTCTCACTCACCTACTCGCAGACAAATCTTTCGAGATCCGCCTACGAAGATCCATCAATATTTAAATATACCCGCACCTTGTGCGGGATATGAACTAGTTATATAAGAAACTCTAGATCACAAAGTGGGTGTTCTCAGAGCATCCTCCTCGAGTCAGAAGAAGCTCTCATCAAAACCAATATTTGGCTAACTAGTAGTTCAAAGATGGAGCTACCAAAACCAATCCTCATCCCTCGTCTTTCTATGATGCATAAAGGACCGTTGACAGGTTGGCCCTGAATCAATTGACGACCATACAACGCCCAGGTGAGGGGATGCTTCAAACATGAGATCACTGAAATTATATGCTTACTTTGAAAGCCACAACGTTTGTAAACAGACTAATGACGAAAATTGAGCTTCCAGGATAAATTACAGGTACATGAGCTCTTGGTTTCAATTAGGTATTGGTTTAAGCTAGGTATAGTGTGCATGTAAAAAATATATATACACAAGTAACAGACCTCCATACACAGTACAGACCACGCTAATCTTCAGCACCAAAACACACATCATCACATGGTGGGATACGCCTTCCCTCACAGGATTTGTCAGTAACATACTTATCTCCAAAAATGAATGATTTGCACTTGCAACTGTCAGACGTTATCGGGCCAAAATTCTCTGAAGAATGCGCGCTCAAATTCCTTCTCTTCTAACTTCTTTTCCCTCTCTGCCATCTTTCTCATCCTTTTCGACACTGCCTTTTGCTCCTTAGACAAAGATGCATGCTCCTGATGGAAAAGTCACCAATATTAATTACCCAACAGATACCACATCAAAGACAAACCAAAAGGAGCACAATGTTCAAGGATTTAATGCTGTCTTAAAGTCATCGTAGCTACCATGAGCTTCTGAATATGCATAAATGGAAAATATCTATGTCATCGTAAACCAGGATTTGATCTTTCCCAGACAGTAACAATTATGAAGTATGTACCCTTTTCAGTTGCTGGGAAACCTGGATCACTCTTCAACGGTACAAACCAAAAGCCTGGGGAGATCAATTCAAGGATGAATAGGAGGAGTTTGGGCTAATCTCAACCAGTATTGTTCTCATTAGCTCAAATTTTATGAACTGAAGGGGATAATGTGCATGTGCAAACTAACATGACACCATAATCTTCCAATCATCTGCATTCTATTTGCATCATCTTATATTGTTTGTTTCTTCTCGGCTCTTCAAAGTGCTGGTGATAGAAATCCTATTTCAAACCTCACTTCATGCTAGAAACTATGTCGTAAAGACTACTTTATCCTCAGGTCGCCCGAGTGATTATTTTGGCATCAAAAGGCCACATTGCATATGACTTATATCGCTTCATGCTTTAACTGCAAACAACTTTCCCCTATCGGCATTGAATCACATGTCAACCCCACTTTACCAATCTAATAGGCAGCAAGGAAAAGCACAATACCCAAATATCAATACTAACCAAAAACCTAACAGCTACACTAGTGTGCCCATAAATTCTGGTAGATAAAAGCTGGCCAATATAGATATTGCAGACCATATCCATAAATCTCCTACTATTTTATCATTATATTCCTTCAAACCCTGCACTGAACAGATATGGTTCACAGCGGAGGTGCTAATACAAGTAGAAGAGGGTGTTTATTCCATAGAAGTATCCCTTCGAACCCCCACTGAAAGGCTGTGATGAAAATGAAAGGTGCACATGGCAGTAAGATATGGTTCATAGCGGAGGTGCTAATACAAGTGGAAGAGGGTGTTTATTCCATATAAATTTCCCTTTGAACCCCCACTGAAAGGCTGTAGTGAAAATGGAAGGTGCACATGGCAGTGGCAGCAGGAGCTCCATTCTTAGGGTGATAAGAAGAACATGGGAGAGGTGGACCAGCAAGGAAGGGGAACAAACATTTTGGGGTACATTTCCCCTTTTAACCTAAATTAAAAGCTTCATAGACTGCATCTGCACTAAGTCACTGACAGAACCAATTTATGATATAATATCCAATGTATTGAATATAGGCAAACTTGACAGTCTGACAGTTAAATTTCGAACATCATAGGCATACCTCTAAGAAAGGGCATACTTGTTCAAAAATAATCTAACCACCAATCAAATAATTTAGATAAACTTCTCAAAATTGTAAAATGCTTACTGTATTTCGCTTTTCACTTGATCTTGGAAGTTCAGAAACTTTCATGGTCGTCTTTACCTTCTCAGCACCCAAACCTCTTTTGTTGGTTTTGACACGGGTTTCCACAGGCTCCAACCTACCCTGCGCAAAAAAGGGTCAAAACATAAAAGTCTAGAAACTTAGCCACGGTTTTTTGAAAGAGAGTGGGGGTAGACATTTGATATCATAATTTTCATGAAAAACAAACTCAAATCTCTTCCAAAAGTTAAATTGTGCATTGAACGAGTCTCTTGGCAAAAATTAGCAAACCTATTCACAAAGCATAACCAAATTCACTGGATAATGGGCCTCTTGACAGTATCTGACACACTAGCCCAGTGATAAGGTCCAATCTATGAAAACCTAAAATTTAAGATCACTGTCATGAAATGTTTCGTTTGAAAACATGAAAATCCCGAAAATTAAGGCATCTGAAAACAACCAGCTTTAGTTTAGAGTTGAGAGCAAATCAGTCAAAACAAAATTGTCCTGTGGTGTACTGGTATTGCCTAAGGCGTACTCATGAAACCTAACCTATTTTGAAAATTATAATTCACTAATGCCCTAATCATTAACGAGATAAGAACAATATCTAAAGTAGGGTTCCACTGGATTTGAAATCAAAACGAAGGAAGATGAATAAACAAATAGAAATTCCCAGAAAAAACCTGTTCGAGAGCACCGAGACCCGTTCCTTCCTTCCATCCATGCTTCTTCAGAAGCTGCAGTTGAATCAATTAAGAAAATAAGATGAAAGAAACCCTAATATAAGAATGCGGGAAGATTGTAGATGGGATGAACACTAATGTTACGCTGGAGGATAAATTAAACCTGGAATCCTATATTAGATGACTGTATGGCTGATGAAGTAGAACTTGAGGCGTAAATTCCATAGTCTTCCGCCATTGATGGCTCTCTCTCTCTCTTTGTCTCAAAGCCGGTGTTTGATTAATTGATTTTGCATATGAAGGGAGCATTAAAGTAATTTCCCAGGCGCCGTCATGGTCGAGCCCACAACCAATAACCCAGATTTATACGTCGGCCCATTTAGATCCCAAGCCTGGGCCATATTAACGGAGTTTCGCACAGCCCAGCCCACCGCAGAGTTATTAATGAAGACATTCTAGACAAGGGTAAAAAAGTGAACCCACCTATAATCTTTCCTTGCTTTGATGTTATCCGGCGCCGGCGAAGGGGCCGGCGCCGGCGCCTTGCAAGTGCACGCAAGGCCTCGCGCACTCGCAAGGCGCATGCGCGCAGGGAAGGTGCGCATGCGCCTTCCGACTGCGCGCAGGGCCTCGCGCATTGGGCCTGCGCGAGGCCCATGCTCCCAGCCCAGCCCGCCTCCGCCTATTTAAGGAGGTGCGGAGGCCAGCCCTCCCTTGCCCTCGTTCTCTTCGTAGCTGTTGCGCGTCCTTTGCCCTCGCGTTTCGCACCCGTTGCGCACTTCCCTTGCCCTCGATTTTTTTTCCTCTTGTTTTCATCCATTTCTTCTTTTCTTCGATACGTCCAACAATGGAGGGAGATTCAGATATCGAGAGTTGTAGGAGTAGACCACTTGTGAATCGATTCCAGGTTAGTTAATATTGTTTTTTTTTATCATTTATTTATTTTTTGCATTATACTTGAAACTAGTTAGTTTAGTTAGGTTCGATTAGTTAGGAATAATTGAAATTGGATTAATTTCGATAGTTAGTAGTATTGAAACTAGTTAGTTTAGTTAGGATTGGCTAGTTAGGAATAATTGTAATTGGACTATTATCGATAGTTAGTAGTATTGAAACTACTTAGTTTAGTTAGGTTAGGCTAGTTAGGAATAATTGAAATTGGACTAGTATCGATTTTATGATAGTTAATGTAATATATATAAATATATATATATATATATATATATATATATATATATATATATATATATATATATATATTGTATATGATTATAATAATAGCACAATTTTATATATAAATATTTATATATGCATTTATAATATATATGTATATTATAATAGAAAAATAAAATTGAGTTAAAAAAATATTCAGCGTGCGTTGAGGAACGTTAGAGAGAAGAGGAAGAGGGCGACGAGAATAGTCACAGCTTCCGCCCGTCGAGAGGCTGTAGCTCGATGAGTTAGACTTGCCTCAACAGCTATAGAGGCATCCGTTCAAGCACTTGTAGATGCAGCTGTAGAGGCATCCGTTCAGGCACCTGTGGATGCACCTATAGATGCAGAGGTTCATGCACCTACATTGGCTTCTGACGAGGAGGATGTCGTACCTATTTCACTTACTGATGATTATGACACGGAGGAGTCTGCGCACGATATGTCTCATTTAGATGATATACTGGAGGATGAGCACGAGGAGATACTAGTTGAGGTAGAGCAGCAGGACATACCACAACAGAGGAAGCCGGACGACTTACATGAGCATGTACGTGATGAGGAGCAGGTAGAGGAGGACGTACCTCCTCCTTTATTGACATGCTATGCTGACCACAAAGCCAGCGTTATATGGGCCGGTATGGATTCCCCCGTGATTAGAGTTGATCGGAGGCTCGACGCATTAAGTAGATTACGTGAGTAGCGAGGAGATGTAGATGACCCATTTTCACGGTTTGGCTTAGCTAGACGCAGCGGACTGACGGATTTGAAGGACGTACAGTTTGGCGGCGTCGGTCATTGTCAAATTACGGCGTTTCTCGAGAGGTGGCACCCAGAGACAAACACATTTCACATGCCATGGGGGGAGATGGGAATAGCGCTGCACAATGTTCATATCATTATGAGACTCCATAAACCTCTCTCCAATAACTATCCCGACATTCTTCATCATCTCTTGTATGTCGAGCCTTGGTGTAATTATTCCACAAGAGCGTGAAACACTCATTTGTTACGTAGTCACGGAGCAAGTCAAATATTGGTATATGCACCTACAAAAAAGGGTTTATTACATATCAAATAAATATTTAATAATATTTTCATCAATTAAACTTTTGGTATACTAACCTCTCGTGAAATCCTCTCCCGTGTCATCTCTAGAGAAACTTGTACCTTTTGGACTTGGTCCGTGACCATCAAAGGTATGCTATCACAAACCAGCTGAAATCCTCCAACACTAGAATCTAGTGTTTGCTTCAACAACTTGTGCGCAGACTCACACCTAAGAAGAAAAGTTTATTACAATAAACGAAGAAATGTTTAACAATGTAGTGAATGTTTAAATAACTTACGCATTTGTCGTTCGTGTGCCGAAGTGATGATGTAGGTCAGTCCATGCTCGAACGATTGCCTCCTTGTACGGGTCAAGCCAAGTCGTCTCGAGATAGGTCATTAACCTCGGAGATGATTGCCAATAGTCTCTCATTTCTAGCAAACGGCGTTGGTAGCTTCCAGGGGATCTTGACTCGAACAAGACATGACAATGGGATATGAAGAGTGCTTCCGCTTCCTTATTGCGCAAAACAAGTGCCGCTCTGTTAACTATATTGCACTTTATGTGAAACGTGCACAATATATGCTTCACATCGGGAAATACTACACCCAAGGCGCTTATAAGACCAAGCTCACGATCAGTGACAATCACCTCCGGCGTCTTTCTGTACAACAAATAACGGACCCTTCTCTAGGCATGTCCACGGGTCACGGGTCATGACCCGGCGGGAACCCGCCGGGTGGCGGGTACGGGTAAGGGTCGGTTATACCCTTACCCGTGACCCGTCGGGTTGACCAAGCGGGTCGACCCGGCGGGTCGACCCGTAACGGCTAGTTTTTTTTTAAAAAAAAACAATTTAATTTAATAAATCTAACCTAAAAACAATTCTATAAATACCTCAAACTCAATTCATATCATCTCACACCAATTCTCATCATTCAATCATCTATTCACTCTCTCAATCTCTCCATAATTTCCAACTCTTACATTCAATTACTTATTACTCTCCTAATCTCATATTCTCATTCTCTTATTTTTCATTTTACCACTCTTACTACTACATTCTATTATTCAAAAAAAAATGTCTAGCCGAGGAAGACGTTCCGTTAGCGGTGCCGGTCCTTCATCCGGCGAAGGTGTTATTCGAGGACGGCATTCCGTTAGCGGTCCTCCAACCGGTTCGGATTTAAGGCGAGACCGAGACTTATTAAGTGGAGATCACGAGATCTTCGAAGAGGAGGAGGATATCACGGTATCGCCTACTTTCCCCAACATCCAAGGATCCGAGACCCAATACACGGAGGAGCCGGAGCCGGAGGAGCCGCCGTTGAACAACACTCAACTAACGGCGGCGGTCTTCCGATTTTGGTTTACAAAGGGTGCTCCCGATGCCAACGGAGTTTTCTATGCCAAATGCAATTTTTGTGCGGCACAATACAAGCACAAAAAGGGAGAAGGCTACGGGAACTACAAGAGGCATATCCGGAACAAGCATCCGAGAAAATGGGATTAGCACGAGGACAAACACAACTTACCGGGTACGCATCTACTTCTAACCAACCTCCTTCTCTATTTACATATGATCATTCTTCTTCTATGGATGCATTTTCAGAAATGTTGGCCGTAGATTCTTTAGCATTTAGTTTTGCACAAAATGTTGGTTTTAATAATTGGATGCAAAATCATGCTCAACCCGCATATAAACCGATTTCTCGCCAAACCGCTAAAAGAAAAATGATGCATAAATATAAAATTCGTAAAGAAGAATTGATTAAATATTTTATGGACAACGGTGATATTCAAGTTTCTATTTGTAGCGATATTTGGACCGACGGTTTTCAAAAAAATTCATATATGGGTATTACTTGTCATTTTGTTGATAAATTTTGGATTTTAAACAAAAGAGTTTTAGCATTAAGAGTTTTCAACGAACAACACACCGCCCAAAACATTGCCCATTTGATTGCAAATGTTTTGGAAGAATATAGATTAGTTTCACGAGTTTTTTCAATCGGTTTTGATAACGCCTCCGCTAACACGACTTCCATTAGAGATTTAACCAACTATTGTAAGCCGACTATTGGAGGTAAATTTTTTCACATTAGGTGTGCCGCTCATATTTTAAACTTGTGTGTTCAAGACGGTTTAGCATATGTTGGAGATTTAGTACAACCTATTCGAAATATTCTTAATGAACTTTGGTCTAAAAAAAATGTACGTACTAAATGGTATGCATATTGTAAACAAAATAACGTTTATCCTAAAAAATTTCCAAAAGATGTTTGTACAAGATGGAACTCTACTTACAAAATGATTTACGAATCATATGAATATCGAGAACTTTTAAGTAGTTTTGCCGCACAACATATTGACGGTGATTTTATTTTCGGTGATTCTTGGGTTTTAGCAAGAGATGTAATGGAGGTTTTCAAACATTTTTATGATGCTACTAACACTTTTAGTTATGTTTATACACCAACTTCAAACATATTTTGTTATGTAGCAATTAATATTGCATTTGCAATTCAACAAGGTCTTTTAATTGAAAATATTTCACAAGCTATTTATTCAATGCGAAGTAAATGGTTAGCTTATTATACAACCATTCCCGATGTTTTTCTTGTTGCATTTTGTAACACCCCGAATCCGCGGGACTCGGGATGCTACGGGTTGGGACCTCACAATGGGTCCCGACCCTTAGCTTGACAACAATTTCACCGGATCTTGCAACAAGGCACAAATAAAGACCAAAACCGAAATATATTTTTATGCAATGTAATGAAAAGAAAACCCGAAAGAATACAACAAAGGACTTCAGCCGAAAATACAACTCCAAGACTAAACGCTAACACGCGACATACAAGCATAATAAACGAAGAATAAAACACAACCCGACTCTAACCAAAACCCACTCCTAAAATATACGGAACCCCGGCTGCCCACTCTTCCGGATCTCTCGGCCGCATTCCTAACCTGCAAGGCAATCTACAACAATCGGTATAAAACCGTTAGCTGATATTCGAAGCATTAAAATCAATGGGAAGGCACAAACACAAAACCCTTCCGAGGCAAAATACGCAACACCCTAATGTGAAACCCGCAAAACCCTTCCGAGGCAAAATACGCAACATCTCCCCTTCATCACAAGTCCGCAATTCAAATCTCCGGACCGTAAATACGGACTCAAGAACTTAAGCCATTTCTGAAAATAATTTTTGGTCAAAACCGTAAGATATATTCCAGCAGGGCATAAAAATCAAATTCCATAAACTTGGGCCATTTTTCCAAAATTAAATCTGCAGGGTTGTATTTGCATAAACTCAAAAACATGGGCCAAAACTGTAAATACAAAATATAGGGCAAAATCTGCAATTACATCAAAAAAATAAGGGGGCCCCATTTAATTACCCCAAGGGTTTTAAATCACGATTCAATCGCTTGCTGAGGGAAGAGGAGAGCAGATCGGCGGTCCTCGATGGTCTCCGGCTATGGCAAAGCGAGGCGAGGAGAGAGACCGGAAAGAGAGGCGGCGTAGGCGGGAGAAGGAGCGGCGACTTCGGCGGCCCTTCTCCTTGGCGGCAGTGGCGGACAGAGAAGAAGGGAGAGAAGCAGGGGCAGCGGCCAGAACTCGGCGAGACAGATCTGGGTGAGGCAACAAGGCGATTCTCCGGTGAGGCGCTGCAATCTCCGGCGCGGGCGAGGCAAGATGTCCCCGGCCTGCTTCAATTGCCTCTTGAAATTGAGAGGGTGAAGAAGGTTCAGAAGAGCCTCCAGTTTCAAATCCATGGTGAGGAGAGGGAGAAAAGACCAAAGGGTGTTCGATTGATTGTCACAGGGAAGAGGGGTTTGAATAGTACCCAGGAAGGTGGTTGCAGCGAGCATTCCGGGGAGCTCCAGTTCGGTAGTGGGCTGTTCCAGCGAAGACGACAGGAAGAGGAGGCCTCCCTCTTTTGCCCCTTTGTTTTGTTGATGCAGGTGAGGGAGAGTGATGAAAACTGGGGTTGGTGTGAGCAGCTCATGGAGGTTGTGGTGATGCAAGAAACAAGGGAGGGCTGGCTCTAGAGGAGAGGAAGTAGAATGCCAGATATAGAGGGAAAGAGCGAGAGATTGTGGCAATCATGACAGGCGAGGGCAGAGGAGGCTGAAGGGAGAAGGGATGAGCATAAGGGTAGTGTGAGCGGCACTGCTGCTTGGAGCTAGGCATAGGCTAGGGAGGAGGTCAGCAGGTGGTGAAGGGTCGGGGGAGCAGATGCTCACAATGGGAAGGAACACGCAAAGGAGAGAAGGAAAGAAAAGAGGAGGAATAAAAAAATAAATGAATAAATTAACCATTTAAATAGTATAGAAATTCGGGATTAAATAAACTCGATCAAAATTAACCAGAACGAGATTTCCGGATTGTAAAACTTTCCGAACTATTTTGAAAATAATTTACGGAAAATATATGATCTATTAATAAACTCATAAAATTTAAATTACATTTGATAAACTATTAAAGTATCAATAAAAGGCGGAAAAAAAAATCGCAAACGCGCCTAAAAAGAGGGGTGTTACATCAGATCCCCCTAAAAACAAGTTTCGTCCCGAAACTTTCCACACGCCGAACTTCTCGGTCCCTTAAGGCCGAGCTATGAACTCTCACTCACAGAAGATCGAAACCTTTCTAATCTATATACACAAACTACTAAAACCATCACCGCAAGATATATCAGGCCATATAGCACATTCTCGCACAGGGCACAAACTACACATAATATCACACATGCACATAACTCAACCATGGAAGAACTAGATCTGACCCGTTGATTCTATCGATACTACTAGCTCAACGTAAAACTCACCCAATGATACTATCCTATGTCTCCCAGGTAGCCTCATCGGCTCATCGTTTGCCACTAGATCAACATAACTGACAACATGTCTCGAGCCATGTATGTACTCTCTAATACACATGGAACACCTGGTGAACATTCTCTACTCTCGGCGGCCACACCAACCGGTAAACCACTTTACCAACTCGTGCTAAGACCTCAAAAAGATCGATATATCGGAACTCAACTTCCTTATCGGGTCTCTCAATGCAGCATATCCATTATTTTCCCTTTGGTTTCTCTACCAAAGAAGATCGAACTTCTAATTTACACTGCTGGCTTTGGTTCTTGTCAAACCAAAATTGGACGTTATGTTTCCTCAATTCTTGTTGCAAATCCAAGTAACGAAGGAAGTACTTTACTCCATACTACTTCTACTAACAAGACACGTATACTATTACTTTTACATCGCTCCTCAATACTTGATCAAGAACTTGTCTTGAAGAATCACTTTTCCACTTCAAACTCATAATACTTCAAGGTAAACCAAAACAATTGCACCAATGAATCCCCTCTTAACTCTCAACAACTCTTTTGTCAATTATTCGTCCCATTCGGTACTTCATTGTCATCCGGAGTAGGTTACCATAATTGGTGTTATACAACTTCTCTCTTCACATATCTGGTAAAGCTCAGTACATCCAAGAAAACTTGTAACCTCTTTCACATCCTTCGGGGTTGTCATCCCGAGAGAACTTGTCATACAACTTCTCTTTTCTTCGTGAGTAGACCAAAATATCTTGCCCGGGGCATAGTAAGCCCGTATGGAATCACTACAAATCAATTGACTCTGGTTGGTCTGGAATGCCGTAATTACAATATCTCAGTCTCGAATTCTCAATGGTTGACAATCAAATCTTAACTCAATAATAGAAGAGAATACCGACCCTTACAACTGATCGAGTAGATCCTCCATCTGTGGTGAGGGATACTTGGTTCTTCATTGTTATCTTGCTCGGCTCACTGTAATCGATGTACAAACGGAGATAACCGTCACTCTTTTCGCAAATTGGTGTTATACATAACAACTTCAAATCAAGAGTTTAAGATATATTCCAATATGAACTTCAAATCAAGAGTTCAAGATAACGTCTTGTGTTCTCTATGGCCTTTCAATAATTCTAATGAAATCTTATCACTAAGTTCTTGCAATTGCTCATTCACTTGTTTCCACAACTCATGTCTTTGCACAAGTGTTATTCCATACGGCGCCTTAGACATCAGGATTAAATCAAGCTCATCCTTAGTGGAAAAATCCATATTTTGACGTATTGTCATCCGTGATATCTCAGGTTCCATCTTTTCTCTTCCCGTCACGTAACGTAATAACTGACACAAGCTTGTCTTATCACTTTACAAGTGGTCATGACACAATTGACCTACCTCGATCTATTGAGGTGATGTCTTTAAGACTCGTGTATTGTTCCATCTTCAGCTATGATTGTGTCTATTCTCTTTTAAGGGTCTTTCTTTTCTCGAATCCGTACTGTTCCATCCTTTTTCACCTTGAAGGTCACCTCATAATAACCTTTTAAAAACCCATACTTATGTGTTGCCATAAGCGTCCTAACTGTAGGGCATAACCTTGTCTCATATCAAATCGATCTTATCTTCTTCGCTCTCCCGGTCATCCCAACATGTTGGGAGAGTTCTTCGTATTCCACCTAAGCTTGCATCATTCCTTCGAGTAGGTGTAGAACTACTTCATTTCCTTAAGTAACGTCAATCCGACCGCATAGGTTCTAACCTCAATCTTTCATATACTTCTCGTACATCTCATGTCGACATCAAACTTCAAGACTTCGGTCTTCTCTTACTCTGGTTGGTCACCTTATGCATCTCTCGGTATCCCATAAACAACTTCACAACTGTAACACCCCAAATTTTATAACTTAGGGAGTTACTGGTTAGGACCGCACAATGGGTCCCGACCTTAGTTTGACAACAACTTAACGAGATCTTACAACAAGGCACAGATAAGGAAAATCAGAAATCATAAAATAGTTCTTAATAATGCATGAATGTGACCAGATCGACTACAGCCGGAAAACGGAATATAACAAAGTACAAAATGAAACCATGTTCAACTGTAAAACCCACAAATGCAAAAACTGTAAAACGTCCTAAAGTACGACACCCCGGCTGACCACTACCATCTGGATCACTCGACATCTGCTCTAACCTGTGTCAAGTCTAAACAACATATCAACAGTTAGCTAACTATCCAAATATAAGCAAAATGATAACAGCACAAACACAAGCAAAAACATAATTAAACAAACATCATGCTGGCACTCAACCAATTATTATCTATTATTTAAGTGATTCACATTATTCACTTTAAGTTGTGGCACGAGAATTATTATTAGTTCTCGCCTCCGTTCCTTATCCAACTGGTGTAGGTCTAGCTGACTTCCATTGGTAGCATCACTACAAACCATGTGTGGACTAGTCCCGAAAGAAACCCCCAGCGCCCCGCGAGCTACTGAGCAGAATGCCACCGCCCGTTACTCTTAGGCCAAAATATAGGTCGGTAATTATATATCGCAACCTATCTCTCTAACATGTCAATCACACACCACCGTCATCATTATACTCTTATTTAGTAGTCAGCTAAGTAAGCCCAAATGACTTACCTGTTATAACGCTCGACTCTTTATAAACCACTCGCTCTGTAAACTGTAACCACTCAGTTGCCTGTCAAAGGCGATAAGTGTATTAGCACACTTTCACGTAGATAGAAGTCTAAAACTTCTAAGATCAAATAGGGTATTAAGACGTACTAGTTACAGTATTAGTTTTAGGGTAAAATGACCATTTTACCCTTGGTTCCGATTTTCTCGAAAACCTTAAATTTCATGTCTAACTCCTATTTGAAGTTCTAAAAATATATTCTAACTCCTAAAATTTTATTTGGTTCCAAACTGACGTTTTTCCTATGTTTCTATTTTCCGGAAGAATCGAAAAGGTTTAACTTCGGCTCTAAATATAAAATTCTTAACAGCTTATAAAATTTCCGAATTAAATCTCTAGATCATCTATGAGGTTCTATCTAACCTTAGAAGAAAGAATTTCTCCAAACTGTTCAGCCGATATTTTTATAATAATTCACAAAGTCGGTTCCTTCACTCTAATTTCCTATACTTAGCCAAAATTCAAGTTTACCAAAACTGCTCAACTACCTAACTTCGAGAGCTCATAACTTTCAATCCGACCGTTCATTTCTTCTCAAATTTTAATATGCTAAACTACATATATCCATCTACAACATATCCAAAATTCAACGGTGGATCTTTATCCAAACGTTTAATAATTGATCTACAAGATGGGCTGTTTGTAACCTAAAAGCTGAAGGAAATAAAATGAATTTACAGCAGCCTTTTGTCTATCATTTTATGTGAAATTTTCAGCAGCTACTTATCACTATTTTATCTATGCTTAAGGCCGAACAACAGCAGCCTAAATAATGTTATGAATCAATATAGCTAGAGACATTACAACCTAGTTGTAAAGGGGGCAACAAAACAACATACAGCAATGCTTACTCGCTGCAGTAGAATGGCTCTGCGTTCCTTGATTCCTGACTCGTAACCGAGAGGCTGGACTACGTTGCTGAAGCGAAACAAAAAGGAGGGAGATCACTACTCCGATTGGTTAAGAGTGAGGCAAGAAGAGTAGAGAAAGACCTACCGGAGGGTGTATACAGAAGGTCTCCGTAAGGTCCTGTCTCGTCTTAAGCAACTGGAGACTCGCTACCGTGGCTGCAAAACGATGGACTTAGCCCCTTTGGTTCAGTAGGTGGCTGCAGTTTGGGGCACAGCAACGTCGGTCGAAGAGACAAGAAGAGAAGGATGGTGAGGTTGTACGCAGATGGGTCGGCAAAGAGATTGAATTGAAGACGGGAAACAAAATAAGATCGCTGCACTAACCTAGTTTCGGTAGGGAGATCAAAAGGTGATCGTATGCTTGGAGCGGCTGGTCGTGTACAGAAGGAGGCTAGGTACGCAGTCGGCGGCTGTGCTTTCGTCTTCCAAATCAACCCGGACGTATGAAGATAGACGAGGGGATGAATACTCAGATAAGGGAAGTGCGAGATTCGGGGGATATGATAGGAAAGAGAACGGTTACAGAAGGGGAAGAGCTGTAACGGCTGTTCAGCAGGAGGAGGTGGCAAGTTAGTGTGACGCTGGGCTGAAGACTGCGGTTGCTGCTTTACTGGGCTGAGCAAGCTGGATCCGCTGGGCTGAGATGCGCAAGGCAGCAGTTCTTCTGGGCTGGAATGGACTGCGCTGGAGCTGTGCTGCTGAAGAGCTGGGCTGCGCATAGGGCTGGGGCGGACAAGGCAGCGGACTGGAGCTGTGATGCTGCTGGGCTGGAGTGGCGCTGGGCTGGGCTGCTGGCGCTGGATCCGCTGGCTGAATTATATGTTAGCAGATGGGCTAAAATGGCTGCATCTGGGCTCCTTAATTTAGCGAGTTTCTGGCTGGACAAGATCCCGATATATAAATATACGGACTAGGCGGATAGGGAGTTTATTTTAGTTTAAGATCGGCTCAGAATTCTATCATTTTATGCGGAAGTAATCTACATAAAATGATAAACTATATAAAAGATTCTATCATTTTATGTGAAGGAATCTACATAAAATGATAAATCCTATAATAATAGGTCTAACTAGGTAGACGGATATGGGTCAACTGATCGAGATCTATTTTATAACGTAAATAGACGGAATAAAAATTCCGGATTTTACAACAACCGTGCCAATATGCCCTGTGGAAACGCTAGAACAAATTCCCTATCCAACACCACTAAAATATCCAACTCATTACTTCTCAAGTGCCAACATTATAAGCTCTAAGCTTGCAGCGTTGCCCTAATCAAGGTCCTCCCTTTCACGCCATAGCTACCATGTCTCTTCCACGTGAGTTTGGCGCCTCTCTCTCATCTTTTGCTCGCAAAAACATACCCTCCATTTCCTTAGAAGGATCATACTATGCATCCTCTTATTATACTCTCATCTACGCACCACAAACAATGAAAATATCACCTTCCTCTTGATCGATCTACTAGTTGCCTTCACTATGATCAAACCTTAAAACTTCTAATCCGGGTCGATCTTCCATATGCCGTTCTCATGACATAAGAAAGTCGTAAAGGGTCATCTTCAACCTCCCCTAGGAGGTTTGTAACAACTACTTGCTTGAACTCATTCAACATTATTTGATAAGACAAATGCACTTCCGTTGACGTACTTCTTTACCATTGACATTGACCCACCGCGAATACTTTAAGATCTTGTTGTAGATCCTCTATATGCCCATAGTCTGGTTTACTCATCCCTCTACACTCACCAATAGACAACCCGCACCGGTGCGTTCTCAATTGTCACCGATTGACTTGTATCTGACCTTCTCCGAAGTCAACGACTCATTATTCTACTACACTTCTCATGTTAACATTCTCATGAAGGCTACCCTCCTCGGGGTACTTTACCTTAAATCCGTTAGTTCTTTTCCCGTTCCATGCTTTCTTCCTCTTTTGTAAGATAACTATACCTTCTCGACCCTGTTATGACGTATGACTCACTTTCATAGGCTTAACCTCTCTTCATGATGTTTTGCAAATGCGCTTCTTAATTATTCTGACTTCAGTTAGCATCTACTCGCGTTCCTCTTGGTTGGTTTCTTAAGTCTCTCAATCAAAGCTCTTTGTTTCGTCTTTCATCTTCTTGGGATCATCATTTATACACACTTCCTCCTTCTTGGCGTTTCTTAGCCTTATCATTATCACGGAAACCGGTCAACTCCACGTGAATCCCAACCATGCCCTTCTTATTACTCTCGTAATGTTGACAATTCTCTTATTGGTACCTCGTAAGCTTAACTTACGGTAACTTAATCTTTCACACATGGCTCGATCACTCTTCTCATCTTGACTCTGATGCTTAGGAGCGTCTAAAGAAAACTTCACATTTAACTACTCGAATGTACCCTTCTCCTCCTAGATTAGTATCTTCAGTTGTCCACGCGTCTTCTTGAAGAACTTCAGTTCGTTATCTCCATTGGTCTCGTCGTCGTTAGATCACGGCTTCTTTAGAACCGCTTCTACACTTTAATGTTGCTCCCTTTTCTTGTATTGTCTCTACCTCGCTTCCTCCTTAGTTGTCTCGAGTTTTCCTTCCACTTGATTGTCTTTCGTTTACCTCATCTCTAATCTTCCTCTTCGACCTTCTCTTAAAGGAGTACAAGAACTCCAAGGTGTTCGCCCGAACGTAGCTCTCAACACGATACTTGAGCATATTCGTCCTCGAATGTAAACTATCCTATGAAAAACGACGTCGTCCAAGGGCGATACTATCGTAATAGCATCTCAACTAAAAGGTCTTATATCTCCATATGCTACTATATATGATAGGAATACGTATCCATAACTACATAAATCTTAAGCCCATATTACTACTAATATCACGCATTCGGCATTCCATTACAACAATACAAGGTCCAAAACATATAATGGTTCACATATACAACTATACAAATAAATCATGTCCATCATGCAACTACAATCCACAAAAAATAATAGTCCAAAAAAATTCTAAGTCCACGACACATATCTACATATGTACATATATATACTAAAAATCTAATAAACTATGCTGCCGAGATCCGCGGAAGGAGTGGTGGTCCGTACATTCTACCCCGACTCATGTATGTGATTTTGAAAATGAAAACTCAGAACCCGCGGGGTTCTATTTTATTCCTTATTCGGCCTTTAGAAGATTGCGAGTGCCATTGTTGTCAACCTAGGGCTCTAATACCACTTTTGTAACACCCCAAATCCGCGGGACTCGGGATGCTACGGGTTGGGACCTCACAATGGGTCCCGACCCTTAGCTTGACAACAATTTCACCGGATCTTGCAACAAGGCACAAATAAAGGCCAAAACCGAAATATATTTTTATGCAATGTAATGAAAAGAAAACCCGAAAGAATACAACAAAGGACTTCAGCCGAAAATACAACTCCAAGACTAAACGCTAACACGCGACATACAAGCATAATAAACGAAGAATAAAACACAACCCGACTCTAACCAAAACCCACTCCTAAAATATACGGAACCCCGGCTGCCCACTCTTCCGGATCTCTCGACCGCATTCCTAACCTGCAAGGCAATCTACAACAATCGGTATAAAACCGTTAGCTGATATTCGAAGCATTAAAATCAATGGGAAGGCACAAACACAAGGAAATAACATAACACACCATATACACCAAATCACACAAGGCCGGTTTATTATCTTTTTTTTATTAAGTCATATCCCATTCTAATTCAACTTCTTTTGTGACACGAGAATCTCCCGAAACTCGCCTCGGTCCCCACTTACCGCATGGAATGGTACAGATGCCTCCGACCATCTAACCACACGGGCTAGTCGCCAAGAACCTCCTAGCTCTACGCAAGAGCTAGACAAGTTGTCACCGCCCGTTATCATACACTTGGGCCAAATAATATATAAAGGTCGGTAATCCTATTCCGGTTTATAAGTTATAATGAAAGCAATAAAACACACACCACCAAACACGCATCGAATCTAATACATAGAATATGAGCTAAGTAAGTCCGGAGACTTACCTCGTCACCACTCTCAACTCACGACACTCTCGCTTCCTTAGGGAGGAAGCTCGTAACCTGCTCACGATAAGATAACTATATCAACAACAACCCACTCATAAGAGAAGTCTTAGACTTCTATACAAATGATCTACGCAAGACCATTTGACTCTCAATTCTAGAACCGCCTCCTAGAATCCCTCATTCTCACATCACACTCAACAGAAGCTAGAAGTCCTAAAACTTCTAAACCCTCGGATCTCGCAAGATCATAACTCACAACACCCCTAGGATAACATGCCTAGTCTAAACAAACTCAACGGGAACAACACCATGTTAGGATAAGCATATCCTAGCTCATAATCTCAACAACCATATAACTAGAACCTCAAGCCTCAGATACTCACACGATCAACCAAACACTCAAAGTGTTACAACAATCGACAATCCTCAAAACTCACCTAAGGTCCAAACCACTACTTGGTATTCACTCTAAGTTATACTAGATCCAACCTAACATGATACTACTACTAAACATAACTAGGTCGAGGAAAAGAATACTCACACGACGTCAAATGACGGAAGACGGTCTATGGATGTCGATATGGATTCGTTCGGCCTTTACGGGGTCGTCCCCGAACCTAGCACCAAAACTGGACAAATTTAGCTCGTACGCTAAGTTTTAATGGAAATATATAAATTATACAAAACTAAGGAACACTCAATTTCAAAAGCCCACGTTAAAACCCGCAAAACCCTTCCGAGGCAAAATACGCAGCATCTCAACCTTCATCACAAGTCCGCAATTCAAATCTCCGGACAGTAAATACGGACTCAAGAACTTAAGCCATTTCCGAAAATAATTTTTGGTCAAAACCGTAAGATATATTCCAGCAGGGCATAAAAATCAAATTCCATAAACTAGGGCCATTTTTCCAAAATTAAATCTGCAAGGGTGTATTTGCATAAACTCAGAAACATGGGCCAAAACTGTAAATACAAAATATAGGGCAAAATCTGCAATTACATCAAAAAAATAAGGGGGCCCCATTTAATTACCCCAAGGGTTTTAAATCACGATTCAATCGCTTGCTGAGGGAAGAGGAGAGCAGATCGGCGGTCCTCGATGGTCTCCGGCTATGGCAAAGCTAGGCGAGGAGAGAGACCGGAAAGAGAGGCGGCGTAGGCGGGAGAAGGAGCGGCGACTTCGGCGGCCCTTCTCCTTGGCGGCAGTGGCGGACAGAGAAGAAGGGAGAGAAGCAGGGGCAGCGGCCAGAACTCGGCGAGACAGATCCGGGTGAGGCAACAAGGCGATTCTCCGGTGAGGCGCTACAATCTCCGGCGCGGGCGAGGCAAGATGTCCCCGGCCTGCTTCAATTGCCTCTTGAAATTGAGAGGGTGAAGAAGGTTCAGAAGAGCCTCTAGTTTCAAATCCATGGTGAGGAGAGGGAGAAAAGACCAAAGGGTGTTCGATTGATTATCACAGGGAAGAGGGGTTTGAATAGTGCCTAGGAAGGTGGTTGCAGCGAGCATTCCGGGGAGCTCCAGTCCGGTGGTGGGCTGTTCCAGCGAAGACGACGGGAAGAGGAGGCCTCCCTCTTTTGCCCCTTTGTTTTGTTGATGGAGGTGAGGGAGAGTGATGAAAACTGGGGTTGGTGTGAGCAACTCATGGAGGTTGTGGTGTTGCAAGAAACAAGGGAGGGCTGGCTCCAGAGGAGAGGAAGTGAATGCCAGATATAGAGGGAAAGAGCGAGAGATTGTGGCAATCATGATAGGCGAGGGCAGAGGAGGCTGAAGGGAGAAGGGATGAGCAGAAGGGTAGTGTGAGCGGCACTACTGCTTGGAGCTAGGCATAGGCTAGGGAGGAGGTCAACAGGTAGTGAAGGGTCGGGGGAGCAGATGCTCACAATGGGAAGGAACACACAAAGGAGAGAAGGAAAGAAAAGAGGAGGAATAAAAAATAAATGAATAAATTAACCATTTAAATAGTATAGAAATTCGGGATTAAATAAACTCGATCAAAATTAACCAGAACGAGATTTTCGGATCGTAAAACTTTCTGAACTACTTTGAAAATAATTTACAGAAAATATATGATCTATTAATAAACTCATAAAATTTAAATTACATTTGAAAATACTCGTAAACTATTAAAGTATCAATAAAAGGCGGAAAAAAAATCGCAAACGCGCCTAAAAAGAGGGGTGTTACACATTTGTGTTAGACCCTAGACGTAAAATGGATGGTTTAAAACAATTTTTAGAAAGTTATTATGAATTTTTAAGTTTAGAACAACATCCCGATTGTCATGTTTCTACCATAATTGGTAATGTTAGAAAATTATTTGATGAATTATTGGTTCAATATCGTGTTTCCGATCGAGGTCAATCTTCTCAACCCCCTCCTCGCTCTTCATCTTCAAGTTCATCTAAATTTAAATCAATGGCTAGAGATTTGTTTGGCCGGAAAAGGGCAAAAACCACGTCGAGTTCCAACTCGGAACTCGACGAATATCTAACAATTTCTTTTGAGTTTGCCAATGATGAAGAAGAGGAGGATTTCAACATATTAGAATGGTGGAGCCGACCGGAAAGAATGAGGTTCCCTACCCTCTCAAGGATCGCAACACAAATTCTCGCCGTTCCCGCCTCAACGGTAGCGGTTGAGCAAACCTTTAGCCGGAGTGGAATGGTGCTCGATCCGACGAGATCAAACATGTTGCCCGAGACGTTGGAGGCACAAGTCCTCCTAGCCGATTGGAGGAAAGCGGAAATGCGAACACAAAAGAACAACCTCTCGGCGGAGGAAGGCGACGAAGATGACGACGAGCGACAACAAACGCCATCGGATGTATCGGCGGGAGAGTCCGACTAAGGTAAGGGTCAATCGGGGATATAAACAAAGGTAAGAGAACTACGTGGGCTTTGATTCCTCCTCCCCGAGAGGATACGTAGGCAACCGGGATTCCGGTTCAAGCCCAATTCTTCCCTTTTTTTTTTTTTTAAGTTTAAGACTTAATTACTTAAACTTAAATTTAAGTCCAAATTTTCTAAGTTTAAGTCCTCTATTTATTAGTTTATAAAATTCTTTTTTAAGTTTAAGTCCCATTTTTTTAAGTTTATTTAATACTTTAAGTCCTCTATTTATTAGTTTATAAATTTTTTTTTAAGTTTAAGTCCTAGTTTTTATTAGTTTATTTTCTTCTCATTTTTTAAGTTTAAGTTCAATTTTTATGTTATATTTATTTTCTAATTTTTTAAAGTTTATAATGTTTATTTCCTTTTTTTTTTTTTTAATCTTACGTGGCCGACCCGCCGACCCGGCAGGTCAGCCAGCTACACGGGTCCGGGTCCGGGTCACCCTACGCGGACCCATGACCCGGCAGGTCGGACCCGTCGACCCGGCGGGTCCGACCCGTGGACATGCTTACCCTCCTCAAAGCCCACTCGTAATGTTCTCTATTCTCCTGTGCCATGAACACAAAAGCAATTGTGAATGTCTTCTTGGTGCTAGTGATGCCTACGATCTCCAACAATGGCGTATTGTGCCTAAAAGTAATACGAAACAACGATTGAGTTACAATTTCTAAGGAAAATAAGATGAGTGTATGAAATAAAGTAAAAATGTGCCTTGAATTGAAGCTTACTTGTTGGTCTTATATGTCAAGTCCATCACAATAACATAGGGAAACATGTTGAGCAAATGCCTCGAGTCGGGATGTGAGATAAAGAAATCAATCACTTCATCGGAATCTTGACTTCTCCGAGTGTTTATATAGTATCCACGTTCCGTCAACGTGTGAAGTGCTTGTTGTAATGGACATCTTCCTTCGGCTTGTTCCATTCTAATCTTCAAACCGGTGTTGTAAACTTGACGGATAGAGGTGACATTGTCGGGATCCTCTAATTGCACGGATTTTAATATATGTATCGGTTTTAAGCCATAATTCAATTCACGCTCCACCTTTCGGCTCTGCTTCAGAGTCATACGTCCAACATATGCATGACCTCTTAACACCGAAGGAATTATATGGTTGTGGATTCCACATACAACCCTCACCATCCACTTTTCCTCTTCAATTTGGGTTCCTACAAGCTCAAACAAACACATACACTTCTTCGACTTTTTTTTCCGGCTGGAACTTGGAACATGATCGAGATCTACGTCTTTTTCTTTTCTAGGTCCTCCGTGTCTATCACAACCCAATTGTAGGATACGAAAACCCCTTCTATCCAACCATGTTTTTTAATGACCAACACCATATTCATAGCGTTGGCCACATACCGAGCCCATCCCAATAAGTTCTCTCTATCTGCAAAATATCCATGAAGCTCAAATTTTGACGAATAATTGGTACCGAGAGCACGAGAGTAATCTATAAGATCCTAAATAAAAATAACATAGAGTATTATTTTAAAAATACACATCATTTTATTCTTACATTGCTAATTCTATAATTCTGATTCTCTATTCTTACATTGCTAATTCTATAATTCCGATTCTCTATTCTTACATTGCTAATTCTATAATTCCGATTCTCTATTCTAACATTGCTAATTCTATAATTTCGATTCTCTATTCTAACATTGCTAATTCTATAATTCCGATTTTCTATTCTAACATTGCTAATTCTATAATTCCGATTCTCTATTTTAATATTGCTAATTCTATAATTTCGATTCTCTATTCTAACATTGCTATTTCTAAAATTTCGATTCTCTAGTCTAACATTGCAAATTCTATAATTCCGAAAAATAAAACGACATAACAGTAAAGTATAAAAATGAGTTTGTACACTTACTTTAAGTTTTGCGAGAATTTCTTCCGGATCACTATATTTTTCAATATCGAACGGCATCATCGAGCTTTCACCATCGGATTCTACATCAACTTTATCGGAATACGACGACATTTTAACGACTTTTTTGTTTACGTTGTTCAGGTTTGGATGAAGGTGAATGAGTCTCACATGTTATTATATAGGCTCGAAAAATCCACAACGGCTATATTCCCCAACGGCTACTCCAACGGTCCAATTTTTTGAAAGTATTACGGGCAGGAAGACGCGGAGGCGGAGTGCGCCTCCGCACCAGGCCGCGCGCATGCGCAGTCCGCATGCACGCGGACGGGCGCGGAGGCGCACTCCGCCTCCGCGTCTCCCTTGGCGCAGGCGGACTCCGCCTCTATGAAGGCGCGAGTCCGCCCGAATAGTAAGTCTGTTTTTCAAACTATTATTATTAGTAAAAAAAATATATCCAATTGCTATTGACACGGATAAAAAATTATTATTAGACTTTTCAAATGAAGCTTCTTTGAAAAATTCTTATTGAACGGAACAACATATAAACTAAAATTGCTAATGAAAAATACTTGAAAAATATCAATATATTACAATATTATTTAAAAGGATCAGCGTCTTGACGATGAAAAACCTTATAAAATCAAATCAAGGATTTAAAAATGAAATTATTTGACAAGTAAGCAAACATCATTAATTTAAATAATTGGGTCACAACGACTTCCCTCATCAAAATGGTCCAAAATAGCAATCTAATCAGCACCCATATTAAAGTTAGCAACTTGATAAAATCTAATGAATGGGATGTCACAAAAATTGAAAATGAACTATAAAACATCATCAGACCAGCAATTAAGAAAAAAAAATTATGAAAATCGTCACCCCAACAAATGAATTCAAGATAGATTGTACTAGAGAAGTAGAGTTTTCCACAAAATTGGCTTCGGAAATGCTCGAGAAGGAGTCTTGTTGGCTCCCTAACTATTCATGCGAATGGATATGGAATATGGATACCTAACCAAAAACTCAAAACTTCATATGGAAAATCTAAAGAAATGGTATCCCAACAAAAGCAAAACTCGACAAAAGAAGAATTGCAGTTATTAAACATTGTGAATTTTGTAACCACCAATTCGAAGACCCGGTACATCTACTTATTGATTGCCCCTACAACAAAAATGTGATTGCAAAAATTGACAAAACTATCATAACTAACATTAATACCATTAGTATGGAAAATAAAAAAGCACACGAACTCTTGTTGGAAATAAAAAAAACAAGATCGGGATAAATAACTTCACACGAGTTGCAACTATCTGGTGGAGTATTTGGTTCTTCAGGAATAAAATTATACTTAATAATGATGTTATCGGATTAGATCACAACGTCTTAAATTTCATCAAAGGCCAATTTCAGAACTGGAAAACTCACGCTACGGATGAGGACGACTATGACTTTAAAAATAGTCAAAAGAACGATAGATCGATCACAAGGAAGAAAGTTAACATTAAATGGGACAAACCAAAACATGAGTTCCATAAATTTGAATTTGAAGGATCAAAACTAGATTTGGGTGTAAAATCTGTTAATTTTGTTATACGAAATCATAATGGTGATGTTAGTTTGAACGCTAAGAAAAATAACTTTAACTCGGTAATTAAAGGAGAAGTTTTCGCTTAAAGTTAGACTTAAAGAAAAAACGAGACTAAATATCAAAAAAAATCAAGATTGAAGGGGATAACTTGTGTGTTATCAAGACACTCCAAAGATTTTGGATCAGTCCTTGGGAGATCGAGTTGATAATATCCGACTCCGGACTAGATCTTCACTTTTTTGAGGAAGTCCGGGTCAGACATAGTTCAAATAAATCAACTATGTTGTTGACAGATTTACTCATTTTGGAATTTCAAACTCAACACACCCTTTTCTGACAATCTCGAACTTCGTGTTCTCATCCGCAAGGATGATTTAGGATGAACTACCTCTAGGAGATAGCCCTTCCCAACTTTTTTTTTAATTTTATTTTTCATCTATGCGAAGCAATCATAGTGTGATTGTGTTCAATGATACAAACTCACGCGTAGGTTGGGTATGCATATGGGGCTTAAGCGCAAAATGACACTGAACTGGATTGAGAATTCAACCATCGTATTTGAACCTTGTCTGAGCAAAAGACTACATTGAAAATCATGAATATTTGAATCTAATGTTAGAGGATGAAAAACTCTATGAATATAAAAGAATATTGTTCAATGTCAAGAAACAAAAACTCTTACTTCTAATTTAGTTCAAAATTAGTTCGGTGTTTTATAAAATGTCGACATATGAATGCGGAGATAATCTTCCATTTTGTTGGTCTCGAAGTAATATTTCATTTGATGTTCTCAAATATAATGGTTATGGTGAACTTGTAATTCATCTTCAATTAAGTTTTTATAGACTTGATTTTTGTTTTTTATGACTATAATATTTTTTTTGTCGTATTGGTATTAGCTTAATGGTTTATGTGTGTTTTATCATATGTGAATTAGCATATATTAGATTTTTTGTTAATAGAATATATTTTGACAACATATTAGCGGTCAATGGTCATTTAAATTTAGAATTATGGTTAAAGTTTTTATTTATATCAATCGATTTTTTTCTGCATTTTGGGTTTATCGTCTTATCCACCCATTTTTGGTACAAATTAGTCTAATACTAGCTTAATACCTATGTCTTGCACGGGATTTGATGAAATATTACATGATATGTTATATTATTTTTTAAATTAATTTGGATGGCATCAAATTGGAAAACAATTTTTAGGTGAAATGTGTTTTGATTCGAGTGAAGTTGGAGCATAAATCGTGAATTAATATGCCAATTAATGGTCAATTTTTTTCTTTTTCTCTTTGAATATTAATTATTTTTAATGTTTATACATTTTTAGTAAGTTTTTTCGTATCATTTATAATTTGGTTGTATTGTTGAATTTTCATACCCTATTGATTATATCAATAGAGATACCGATTCTAGGATGCTAGATGACAGTCTTGATACTACTTGTGTTGAATTGATTTCATCTCTCGATAATCATGTTGATCATCATTTTCCTCTCGAGTTACATGCTACTTTTATTGAGGATAATGTTGCAGCTAATGATTTGACTGAACATGATAAATCGCTTAAGTATGAAGAAGAACATGTTGAATTGTATAGATCATCACATTTAAATTTCGACTTACTCATGGAGTCTAGATTCATTGCTTAATTTAATTGTTCCATGATTAAATACTTTTTTTTTATCTTGTGATGGGAATAACCTACTTCATATGAGAAACTTGGTTGAGGAGAAATTTGAGGATGTTAAGAACATCAGTTCTACGATTTGATATTTTTTCGTGTTTCTTAATATGTCTTACCTTTTTCTATTTGCATACCTCTTCTTATTATTAAGGCTTCATGATTATGTCTTTCATCCCATTTGGAGGATCATATGATATCATACCCTTAATGATATATGTGCTTACCCTATCTTAAGATTTATTCTTAAGATATTCTTAGACTTCTTATATGTCTTAAATATTGTTTTTGCTATAATTAAGGATCTCAGGGTAATGCATAAATGGCACATGATGATACCGTGAAATGATATTACTATTACTTGCTCTATAATATTGTCATATGAGGCTATACATAAATTTTATGACCTTGTGTTTAATGTTTTCATGTGGAGTAATATTTTTTCCTTACGCTTTGTTTCTCCAAATTATATACACCTCTTATGTTGCACTCTTGTTTATCTTACAAGTGTTAATATTCATGGATGTCGCCCCTGATGAAGACTCGTCAAGAAATATCGGATTCGTGGTCGAAGCCTTTTAAAGAAGGGAGGGTTGATGTAGAAGCATATCCGAACCTAACACGCTTCAAGGACATGGCTATGGATGTTAGGAAGCAAAGAGTGAAGATCATTCCAAGAAGGAGGAGATGAAGAGTTAGAAGCTTCAGGACCACAACCATGAAAGCCAAGGAATTAAGAAGAAGAAGAAGAAGAAGAAGAAGAAGAAGAAGAAGAAGAAGAAGAAGAAGAGTCAAATTCATTTCTAGGAGAGAAATAAAAAAACATTTCCACGAAGGAGATGAAGATCATTTCCCGGAACATTTTTAGAAGGGAGATGAAGACCACTTCTCGGATCATTTCTAGAAGGGAGATGCAGACCACTTCTGGAAGAAGTTGATGATCATCCTGGAGAAGGAAATGAAAGCCATATGTAATGAAGAAGTGAAGACCGTTTATTGGAGTTGAAAGATGACAAGATCCACGCATGCATGAAAACCATATTTCCCATGCAAATATATGTATGAAAGGAAGAGAGGATGGTTCAATCTTATACCAACACTAGAAGATCACGAACCCATACACACATGGAGTTGGACGAAACCCAAGGCTACAGGTCGGTCCAAGTGCTATTATTTTCAAACCCATAAAAACATATTTAAAGTATGGGTTAAGTTGTTATTTCCTTTGGCCTTTTAGTTATATTTCCAAGTCTGTTTTATTTTTTTACAAAAAAAAAATAGGGAAGCTTAAAGTTAAATCTTATCTTTCAAGAAGATAGATCTTATTTTATTATTTTCCTTAAGGTTTGATCATATCTTCTTCTAGATGGATCATGGGCTTTTGTGCTATTTTGCAAGCCCAAACTAGACGTCCACGTGTAACCCTAGATGTCTCCCTCTCTTATAAATAGGGAGGTTGTGCTTATTTTTCATCTTGAATATAAACCTTTTTGATAAACATGTGGTGTTATCCCTTGCGGTTTTTACCATCGTCTTCACGGAGTGAAGAGCAAACGTGGGTAAGAGACATCCTGCTCGCAACTTGCTTGGACTTGTTTGAATGTGTTCTACTTATCAGCGGCATAGCAAGGTGTTTCAACTAGCTATAAGCAAACCTCCACATTCTCTAGGGTTCTTTGAACGCCTATTGTGTTTGGGGTAGTGGAAAGGGTTCTACAGAACTTCGATGGTTGTGTCTTATATGCGATCTTGCCATAGTGTGCTTCCATGTAGCTTCTTAGGGTTCAACCTTGATCTATCTTTCCCTTTTACTTTTCATAAATTTTCTTTTCCATTGAGTCTTTTAGGCGTCAAAAGATCACAGGGCAAATACCCTGTATCAATAGATGATATAATCCTTGGAGATCTGGGTTTATTTCCACACCCTATAAAGTGATGTGAGACCATCTTCGACACTTTCCATACAAGGACCCATCACTAGGTCAAGGGCTAGAAGGATCCAAGAGAAGACATCATCAAGGAAGATCAACGGGAGTTGGAAATGAAGAAATTGATCCACAACATGAAGGAAATCGGTCGATTAATGTTACAGGAAAATTGAGTCACATGTGAAGCAAATCGGTCGATTTTCTTCAGGTTATCTTCAGTCGATTTTCTCCTTTCCAACGTATCTGGAAGATCCGGTCATGATCTTTATTTTTGGCAACTATCTTTTATTTTTTTTATTTTCTTAAACCTCTCAAACAATCTTAAGGAAAGTTGTTAATTTTTGGATCTTATCTTTTATGATTATTTTTTATTATCTTTTACAAGATATCTTTTATAAGATTATCTTTTACAAGATATTTTTCCTAGTTATCATAGGAGATCTCCCTTATAGATAGCATTAGAGGGGGGAGATTGTTAGATAGTTGAGTTGTGATTATTAATTCCACATTATTGTGAGATACTTGTGACTTCGCTCACGGGGTTTGCATTTTATCATTTCTATTCAATCAAAAGGAGAGTTTGTGGTTGAAAAGTTGTGAATCTTTGCTAGGTTATTCTTGTCTGTGTTAATCTTTGAAGGTTGGTGCTACAAGTCAAATTAGTCCCTCCTTGTGCTTGTCTTATCTAGAAGGCTTGTGTAAGTTTAAAGAAGGAAGGGTGAAAGATAACTCTTTGTTAAGGGTTTTGATCCATTGAGTTCAAGATTCTTTGCAAGTCTCATAATAGTTCTATCTCACTATATTGATCATTTATCATTCCATAATCATCTTCTTTTCTCTCCATATCATTCACTAATCCGTGTTTTGAGTTTGTCGAAAAATCGACATGTTCATCAAAAAAATTGACCGATTTATTCCTTAGAACAGCCCGATTTTTATCCCAGTTAAGGACTTTCAATCTAGATCGGGAATTGCGGCTTATCCCTAAATCAAAGTGGTATCAGAGATAAGCAATTGAAGTCCAAGCGTTCACCAAAGATTTGATTTTCTTTTGAGTCTTTAAAAGTCGAGTCTTTTCTTGTCCGTAGTCTTTGCAAGATTATTGAGTTTAACGTGCATTGATTTGTGTAAGTTTTGGAAGGGAGAAATGTCATCAACCAAACACAAGTCAGCCGTTGACCTTTGAAACCTCACCAATAAAAAAAAGAGAAGAAAATAAAAGAAAGTTCTTGAACGTCGCAACCAAGAGTCGATTTTTTAAAGAAAAATCAACCTGTTCTTCAGAAAATTCGACCGATTTTTACTACTGTTGCCAAAATTCAAAGAAATCTTTGAGGTATACTTTGCAAAATTGAAGTGCACCCTGTGTCAGATGTCTAGAAAATCGACCCTCATCCGAATTTTCACCCGATTTTCTCCTCTGGAATGGGCGAAAGCTCACAAAAACCTCCCCTACCTCCAGCCCCGGATCCAAGACATCATCAAGGATCAGGTAAACCTCATCCTAATCCAAATTTTCATGTTCCTAACACAACCAATGTTGTTTATGAATTTCAGGAACTAGAAGAGGAGGTTGATGACGAGAGGTGGAGAGGTTACCTTAGGCACAATCCGCAACCTAGGAGAAGACAAGACTTGGAACCTTATAGACCTTACACAGACAACAATGGAATGGGAAGGATGAAGTGTAACACCCCGAATCCGCGGGACTCGGGATGTCACATTGGGCTAGGATCTCACAATGGATCCTGACCCTAGCTTGACAACAAGTTCACTGGACCTTACAACATGGCACTGACAGATATAAAACAAATACATAAAACAATATAAACTGTACAACCCAAAGTAAACAACAACATAGCCGAGTATATAAAACAACAACCTCACACAGGAGGTACAAAAGAACATCCTCACGCATGAGGGGAACACAACAAACCCAAACCAACCACCTAATGTACGAGAGTCCTCGGCCTGTCACCCTGCCAGATCACTTAGCAGTGCCTAACTTGTAAACATCTACAACACGGTATGAAACCGTTAGCTAACCATACATATATGAGGTAATGCATAAGCACAAACACAATCATGGAAGATAAACACATCAGCATGCTATCACACATTTACCCATTTATTATCTTTATATAATAACCATTTACTCAAAAACCGTATATATATAGATAGATGAAAGTATGCGACACAAGGACCGATACATCCCCGCCTCTGAGTGCAATGTCCAGTTGTACGAGTATAGGTCACACAATCCGTGTACCCTATGAGAGTGGATTGCGCCCTTCTTGTAAACCAGTCTGGCCCGACATCAGAGAACCTCCCAGACTCCACGGCGGGATGAAAGGGAAAGGTTATCAGAGCCACGTAGTGGGGCAGTCAATAAAACATAGGTCGATAAAAACGACAACTCATGCTATCATAGCAAACATATAAAGCATACACCACTCATGCAAACACCCAATATAAGGATGGCAGCTAAGTAAGTCCTACGGACTTACCTCAACCTCGTACAATCATAACCACGATCAACCTCCAATCTTGAGAGGGACACTGCCTAATAACAAGGCATAAAGAGATATCAATACTCCTATCAATCAAAAAGGTTACATCTAGACCCAAGGGATCCATAAGGATCATAATCAATCTATAAGCCTCACAACCAACTAAACCTCAATATTTCAACATAACTCACAATTCCTCAAATCTCAAGGTAGTATCTAATCAACATTCCTCAATCTCAATTCTAATCCTAATTTAATTAATTAACCTTTAATTAATTAATTAAATTTTGCCAGAATAACATTTTGCCCGCAGGCAATTTCTAAACCCTTTGTCATCAGATTTCATCAAACAAACGACTCATAATCACAGAATAATATAACGACCATAATGGAATTTCTAATTGTCCTATTTGACAAGCCTAAACTCAATTTAGGCTAAATCGCAGTACGGAAAACGAATAAATTCATAACTTATTCGTTACTAACCCGATTGACGATCTGAAAGAAGATTCGGAATCACAATGACGCAGGCTACGCATGGACATCATCAAATTCATCGGAATTTGAGCGACGGAACCGTCCTGGTGACATATATGCTCGACCAGCCCTCCATATACTCGGAAATGTAGAAACTCGGTACCGTTATGAAGAGAATGAAGAGATGAATCCAGAAACTCAAACGGAATTGAAATCAGATTAGAAACGGAGGGTAGATCTGAGTTTGAAGGTTGAGAGAAATCAGAGCTTTTACGAGGAAACGTGAAAGGAAATGAATTAATAAAGGATTTTCCGCTATTTATAGTGAAGACGATAATTATCCTTTAGTAAAGTCGATAATTATCCTTTAATCAATCCAAAGGCGGGTCGAACCTCTTTCTCCAAACTTCTCGAGATTGGAACATCAAATCTGGAATATTGTAGGGATAATTATTCCACAACTGCCTCGGAAAACGTGTATTCCTAAGCCGTCTTTCTTAGCTGTTAAGAAACGAAATAGCGACTCTTTTGGCCGTTTTGCCTCTCCATGTTATTTCATATCTAGGACATATCCGATGTCCTGATCATTTCTCTCAACTGCATTTTTATTAATTGGAGCTCCCAAATGCTCCAAATAACACCGGAGGGTAAAAATAATTATCCGGGGGAAAAAGTAAAAATTTCCCCAAACGTCCAAAATTACGCGAGGAACATAACGGTGGGACTCATACTCATCACTTGCGAAATCTTCACGAGTTGTATGTCAATTACTATCAACGATTAAGTTAATCAACATTAATTAGAATTCGGAAATCCTAGCTATTACATGAAGGTTAAGATTCCGAATTTTGAGGGCAAAGTAGATCTGAACGTTTACATATAATGGGAGACTAAAATTGAACAAATTTGGTCTTGCCATACTTTTAGTGAGCAAAGGAAAGTCCAACTTGCTGCATTGGAGTTCTAAGGATATGCCCTAATTTGGTGGGATCACCTCCTCAAAGAACATAGACGAACTTTAGAGTCGGAGATCCACACTTGGGAACACATGAAGGCATTGATGAGAGCAAGATTCATACATCCATATTACCCTAGGGAAGCAAGGCAAATGTTGGATAACTTCAAGCAAGATACCCGCAACGTAGAGGAAACTTACACCTTCATGCAAATGGAGATGATCAAGGCTAATGTTCATGAGGATGAGGAGTCTACTATGGCTCGATTTTTAAGAATATTGCATCCATCATTAGCTAATGAAATTGATCTATATCCCTATGATGATATCCCTAACTTGCTGCACTTGGCTATTAGGGTGGGAAAAGAAGCTCCAAGGAAGGAACCAAGAGACAAACTATTGGAACCAGAACAAAAATCGACCCAATCAGGAGAAAATCGGCTGATCTTTGGACTGATTTTCTTCCTAGAGAGTCTCGAAGTGGGAGGAACAACCACGAAGTCGTAAAAATATCATCATCCAGTCCCCAAACTTCAAAACCTTTGAATGAGCCTTCAAAGGACCCTAAAGGGAGTACTTCTACCTTTACTTTACATTCTAGAGACATCGTGTGTTTTAAATGTCAAGGTAGGGGTCATTATAAAAAGGATTGTCCTAACAAAAATGTTTTATTCATTAATCAACACGGGGAATATGAAAGTGAAGAATATTCTAAAAGTGCTAGTGAAAGTGATGAGAGTTGCGAATTTGAACATGGAGAATCTTTGATTGCTAGAAGAACTTTGCATGTTAATTTTTCTCTTAGTGAAAGTATCCAATGAGAAAATATCTTTCATACTAGGTGTCTTGTCAAGCGAAAGGTGTGTAATATGATCATTGATGGTTGTAGTTGTTGCAATATTGCTAGCATTGAAATGGTTAATAAGTTGCAACTTCCTATGTTTTATCACCCTAAACCCTATAAACTTACATGAATGACTGATTGTGGAACTTTGAAAGTCAACAAGCAAGTTAAGGTGACTATCACAATAGAACATTATATTGATGAAATCATATGTGATGTAGTACCTATGCAGGCTTGTCATATTTTATTAGGTCATCCATGGAAATATGATCGGAAAGCAGAACATGATGACCATACCAATAAATACATGTTCACTTTCAAGGGAAAAAGGTAAAACTGAAGCCTATGATCCCTCTACAAATAATGGAAGTCTATGAGAAGCAGAGGAAAGGAGGCCAGGAACGAGCATTGGACAAAGAAGTGGTCGAAGAGTGATCTAGTGAAGAAAATCGACTTGTTCTTGGCAAAAGATCGGTCGATTTTCTTGCAAATCATCCGCGTTTCTCTACGAATTGATCCACTGCAGCCATCAATACAACACCTTCAAGGGCTTTTCTGGTTGATCAAGAACCACTACAAATTGAACACAATCCCATGGATTTTCAGGTTATATCATTCATGTCTTTGGATGAATTCATTGAAGGATGTGTGCTTAAGAAAGTTAGGAATTATCATTATTCTCTACCTTTTCGATGTCATAATCATTCGGTTCAGTTATGCTCTTTAACTTCTTTTGATCTTCTACCATTGTCTTTCGGGAAACGAGTAAGTTTCTTTGCAGAAAGTTTAGGAAATGACAAAAAGAGATCAAATGGATATGACATTGCTGGATCTCGGAGATCTTAAGGAACCACCACCAGGATAGGATGGAATTGCAGTTCATTCTCAATTACCATCATCAACATCGAGATGTGAATACGTAGTAAATATTGCGGTCCTTCCTGAAGCAAACTCTCATTCAAGATGTATGTTTAATGACCGAGATTCGTTGATGTTGAGTGTTGCACGACTCGTCTTCAACCTACGAGTTCTACAGACCTCCAGAGATCCTCCAGGAGAAGGGATACTACAATCCTTATTATTGTAGAACTTGAATTCCGAGGTGACTAGTGATGTGTAAGATGAAGATTCGAGGACAAATCCTTTTCATGAAGGGGAGTTTGATGTGGGACCATCTTCGAAACTTTCCATACAAGGACCCATCACTAGGTCAAGGGTTAGAAGGATCCAAGAGGAGACATCATCAAGAAATACCAAGGGGAGTTGGAAATGAAGAAATCGATCCACAACATGAAGAACATCGGTCGATTAATATTACAAGAAAATCGAGTCACATGTGAAGCAAATTGGTCGATTTTCTTAAGATTATCTTCAGTCGATTTTCTGCTTTCCAATTTATCTAGAAGATCCGGCCATGATCTTTATTTTTGGCAACTATGTTTTATTTATTTTTATTTCCTTAAAGCTTTCAAGCAATCTTAAGAAAAGCTGTTAGTTTTTGGATCCTATTTTTTATGATTTTTTTTTATCATCTTTTAAAAGATATCTTTCCTAGATTATCTTTTAAAAAGATATTTTTCCTAGTTCTCATAGGAGATCTCCTTATAAATAGCTTTAAAGGGGGGATTGTTAGATAGTTAAGTTGTGATTATTAATTCCAAATTATTGTGAGATACTTGTGACTTCGCTCACGGGTTTGCATTTTATCATTTCTATTCAATCAAAAGGAGATTTTTTTTGTTGAAAAGTTGTGAATCTTTGCTAGGTTGTTCTTGTGTGTGTTAATCTTTGAAAGTTGGTGCTACAAGCCAAACTAGTCCCTCATTGTGCTTGTCTTATCTAGAAGGCTTGTGTAAGGTTAAAGAAGGAAGGGTGAAAGATAATTTTTTGTTAAGGGTTTTGATCCTTTGAGTTCAAGGTTCTTTGCAAGTCTCATAATAGTCCTATCTTCCTATATTGATCATTTATCATTCTATAATCATCTTCTTTTCTTTGCATATCATTCACTAATCCGTGTTCTGAGTTTTTCGAAAAATTGACATGTTCATCAGAAAAATCGAACGATTTATTCCTTAGAGCAATCCGATTTTAATCCCAGTTAAGGACTTCCAATCTAGATCGGGAACCGCGGGTTATCCCCACATCATAAAGGTTCTTCAATCATTAGGTTATATATCTCCTTTTTCTAGCATTTTACGAAGCTTTCGAGCGAACATTACTAGACCGGTCATGCACCTTGTACTCTGTCGGATGACGACCCCTACTTTCATTTAATAAATTACATTTCATACTTGTCATAAAGTACGCGTGAGTTATCTCCCTCTATTCTAGGGTTTGGTGAGCCCGTATCCTTGATATATGATATTGGATTGATTCTATATATTGCTTGTATATATGTCTATGAGTTATGGTAATATCAAGTATACTATGTGTTCTACAAAGGGTGACCTTAACTCGAAGTGACAATGGATTTGTCACACCTCAATGCTCCGTCTAATTTGATGAATCGACAATTGTCTTGGGTACGAAACATCGATGTACCACAAGCGACGACATAACCACGAAATGACAATTAAAGAAGTCGTCTTTACATAGATCTTGCATACTTGTGATATTATGAAATTGTCTTTTGAGATTTATTACATGCATGTTTGATGATATGGGTTCTAGAACGCTTTACACTTATTGCTATCTATTGTTTGACCTTTTATCATCCTCAAATCTGATTCCAAATATTATAAAGATCCAACATATACCCATCCTTTTAGTCTTTTCTTATAAATTGTTTTACGAGTCAATCGGTATAATTCCTAGAGACCCGTCAGACCACCGACCCTATCTGTGTCTAGGGTTTTGCTTCGATTCACTCTTTGGCCATTTTGTTATTGTCCTCCAATATTTTAACTGCATTTTGACTCGGTCACTCCCCTAGTTTGTACGACCTCCTCCCCAAATTTATGTCTTCTAGTTTCTTGTTGTGTTCTACCATATCTATACATAATATGCTTACTTATTTATTTGGTTTTGATTTCTTAATTAAATATTAGTCAAGGCGAGACATCACCTTCCATAGTGTTTGTTCTTGGCAGATTGTATTACAACGGATTTTGTAAGTATTCGTAGGATTTGAGGTTCACACTTCAGCCCTCATCACCTAATAATAATGGGATTGAACAATTGTTTGAGCATAATATTACTGCAAATTTGTTAAGTTTGGTAGTTATGGATTTGACCTAATAATACGAGGGTTTGTTTTCAAAAACACAAAAAATCATAATTTGATCGATAAATCTTAATAGATACTAACTTATGTAAAATAGGTTCTTTGGGTATGAAGGTGTGGAATGATCAATTATATGTTGATAAAATATGAATGGTTAGTTATTATAATATGAACTAAACGTTCAAATTTTTTAAAACTGAACCTAAAATGGACTATTAGTGTACACAATATAAAAGATGATATTTCAATAAAAAAATTTAGAGTTTTTTCTCTTGGTGCCCTCAAGGTTTAGACTTTTTCTCTTGGTATCCACTAAATTTTAAATTTTCTCTTATTATCCTCATTGTTTTATTTGTTCCTCTCTATACCCACTCTTAATATATTACATTAAAAATTTATTATAAAATAATAAAAATCAAAAAATAAATTTAAAGTAAATTATGACCTTATTAAATTTAAATTAATAAATTTATAATAGAAATAGTTTATGTATATATTTTTTTTTTGAAATAAAGATATTTTTATTTTTGAATTATTTTTATTTTTTACTTTTTATTTTAAAAATATATACAAAATTAAATTAAAACAATTTAAAAATTTTATTAAGAGTCTAGAAATTTAAAAATATACTAAAATTTATTTCTTTTTGAATTTAATTTTATATAATTTATATTAATTCAAAAATCTTAAAAATTATGTTTTTTAATTTTAAGAGTATGAAAAAGTATATTAAAAGATCCAAAATTAAAACATAAAAATTAATATTTTTATTTTCAAATTAAAATAAATAATAGAAAATTAAGTACAAAAAACACTATATGTTCAAAATTTTGGACTCTTAATTTTTTTTTTAAAAGTTAAGTTTTGATTTAGTTTTATATATTTTGTTTTAAATCGAAAATAAATAATAAAATTTATTTTAGTTTAAATTTTTTTATCTATAATTTAATTTACTTTTTTAATTAGAAAATATTTAAAAAAAAGTACTTTTATTATAAATTTATTAGTTTAAAATGTAATGAGGTCATAATGAGGTTTAAATTTATTTTAAACTTTTTTTTATTATTTTATAATGATTTTTTATTCTAATATATTAAGAATGAGTATAGACTATAGAGAAGAAACAAATAAAACCATGAAGGTACCAAGAGAAAATTTAAAACTTAGTGGATAACTAGAGAAAAATTCCAAACCTTGAAGGCACCAAGTGGAAAATTCAAAAATTTATTAAAAAGAATGTCTTTTCCTATAAAAAAAAATAAACCATAGTTGTTATAGTTTTAATTCAATTTTTGTATACTAACAATAACAACTCAACATTTTTGTTATTTTAGATTACATATTTCACATTACCAGTTTATGTCTTATTTGAACTATTCTCAAATAATATATACGGAGCACACAATTTATTACTATTTTTTTTGTTATAAATAATATTTGTTATTTCAAAAGTTTTATAATGTTAATTTATACATATTGTTCTATTAATTCAAACATTTTATATTATTAGGTCATGATTTATTTTGAGCTTATGATTTTTTTTAGAAAAACATATAAACCATTTGTACAAACAATTTGAACTAATAGTAACTAAAAATTGAACGAATTGTACAAAAAATGAACTACAAAAAGGCCGTCAAGGAAAAAAATAAGATAAAAGGACACGTGTCGGTACGACGACGCTTCACACCGGAATAAGTGCTCCATACTTGAACTTTTCCCATCTTAATAATGATAAAATATAAAAATTGTGAATAAATACGCACAAAGTGCAGACAATGTGCCGATATCTTTCTAAAATAGACAACATGCTCATCGACGATTTTAAAATTATAAATTTTCTAAAATAAAATCAATATTGAATAATTAAGTTCTTTATCATTCAAAATCTAAAGGTGTACTTAAAAAAACTTAGAAAAGAGGACACTGAAAAAGGTTGGATATGAAATGACAATGTTATAACCCGGCATGTTTTCATTTACAACACACGCATGGAGAAGTTGTGTCGCAAAATGCTGCGCATCCACACTTGAAATATGCAATAATGGAACCATTTGTGTTTTAAAACCCTCCTCTCGTGTCTCAAAAATCCCGCACATCAACACTCCAACAAATATACGGACGGAATTCACATTCATAAATTTTGGGCATTCTCATTGTATGTGGTCACACATTTAAATAAGAAAGTGCGGGGTATGGAGTTAAGAGTATGATACAAAATTGAAAGTTTTGGATGATAAATGAAGTGGATAACACATATTATTTGCTATAAATTGATGAACACAAATTCGTAGCTATAGAAATGGCAATTGCACAAAGCATGCATCCGAACTACCCCTTCAAAAATGGGGTAGGTAGCAGCTACCCACCTTTTTGCATTTTCATCTCTTCCCGTTCAACTCCTTTTTTTTTTTTAAATTTTATTTTGGACAATAAATTCCTGACATTTCTACCCCTTCAAAATGAGGGCTCTCCGTGTAAATTTCCCTTTTTAAAGGACTTGGAATATTACATTTACCACAGCCGGAATATGCCCAAACGTCACCGAAACCACTTGATCCCTTAGATATTTAAAAAATAAAACAACCCCGACTCGACTCAAACCACGTGCTTTTACAAAAGGGTAACTGTGTGCTAAGTGCCAACCCCCCATTTAAGCCGATCTTTCTGCTCCTCATTTCCAAGGGTTTTCTCCTCTTTCATTAGGTCTTATTTGGTAAGCTTCCTTCTCTTAATTTTCAGCCTCCGATTTACTTTCATTTCCTTGATTTACTACCGGATTTTACTTAGTTGAATCGAATTGTTTGTTTCAGATCTGATTCTACTCTCATCGGTTCCCCAGTTTTTTTTTTTATCGTCCAACTGTTTCTGGTTATTGCTGTGATTTTTGAGCATCTATTCGTTCCATGGTGGTTCTGCTAATCTGATTTGCTAATCCTTTGGTCAATTTGTTGATCGATTTATTCTGCTGATCTGATTTGTTGTGTTAGGATTGATTTGTTCATCGATCTGCTCTTCTAAGTTGACTCGGAGGACGAGAAAGAGATTTTTAGGAGATGGCCAATATAGATATTGAGGGGATCTTGAAGGAGCTGCCCAACGATGGCAGAGTTCCCAAGACCAAGATTGTGTGCACTTTGGGACCATCATCGAGGTCTGTTCCGATGCTTGAGAAGCTTCTCAAGGCTGGTATGAATGTTGCTAGATTCAACTTCTCTCATGGTACACACGATTATCACCAGGAGACTTTGAACAATCTTAAGATTGCTATGGCAAACACTCAGATTCTCTGTGCTGTCATGCTTGACACCAAGGTATGACTTTCACCTTATGCCATGTTTCTCTTTTATGGCGTTACTTGCAACTTTCGATGTGCTATGACTTTGCTTCAACAGGATCTTTCCTGTAGCTTCACTCATGTTTACTGATATCATTAAATTATTCATCTTGAGTTGCTTCGTTGGCAGTTGACTGTGTAACTTGATTATACCTTTTTGTGCATAGCATTCTTGAATATATTGTGTTTTATGAGTATTTAGGTGAATCCTCCAGCAGTAGGTAAATCCTTATTTGTTTCCGTTGTATTTAAAAAAAAATAAATTCTGCAGTCCCATACCTGCTAAGAAGTATATTTAGTTCGATAAAATTGTCTACTGGGGAAAGACAAGACCATGGAACCGTGCGGCAGTTTTTTTGGTATGGAACTCACGGCCTTGCTAAGTGAAAATTGTTTCTTATACATACGTCATAACTTTCAGTTCTTTCGGACAAAGAAACCTTACTTTGTTTTGTCTGCCTTGTTGAACCCAAATTTGATTACAAGCATGTGGTCTTAACTTTCAGTTCCAAAAGTTCATCTTAAGCATTGCCGTTAAAATGATTTTTGTTCCTGGAATACCTGTCCTAGTGAGGCGGTTCAAGTGTAGTGAATAAATCTTTGCCCATTATCAGGCATCCAAAGTGTTTCTATAGGAATGTTAGTTTTTTTATATGGAACTGTGCAGAACCAGTAGTATCATCTATATGGAAAGAAGTTGAGAGGAGCAATACGGAATAGCAATTAGACTGAGAAGACAAAGGTTTTGGGTGGCAATTTATCTTCCTTGCACCTTACAATAATTAAGCTTGTGGTATTTTATTATCCGTGCTAAAGTTTAGTATTGTTTGTAAATATCTGTTTAGAAATTGTGGCTGATCAATTTTTGTGTATAATTGGCAGGGGCCTGAAATCCGTACTGGTTTTTTGAAGGATGGGAAGCCTGTACAACTTACGGAGGGTCAGGAGATCACTGTCTCTACTGACTACGAGATCAAGGGGCATGAAGAAATGATCTCCATGAGTTACAAAAAATTAGCTGTGGATGTGAAGCCTGGAAACACCATCTTGTGTGCTGATGGTACCATCACACTCACTGTCTTGTCATGTGACACTAAAGCGGGAACTGTGAGGTGTCGTTGTGAAAACACAGCCGTCTTAGGTGAAAGGAAGAACGTGAACCTTCCTGGTGTTGTAGTGGATCTTCCCACTCTGACTGAGAAGGATAAGGAAGATATTTTGGAATGGGGTGTACCCAACAACATTGATATGATTGCCCTTTCTTTCGTCCGAAAGGGCTCAGATCTTGTTAATGTTCGTCAAGTTCTTGGCTCACATGCCAAGAGTATTCAGTTGATGTCCAAGGTGAGTGCGGGTAATCCATATTTATATTCTTGATCATTTTCCATGGTTGCTGACTTGGTTTTGATGTCTGAATTTTTCGTAGATTGAAAACCAGGAGGGAGTGATCAACTTCGATGAAATCTTACGTGAAACTGATTCTTACATGGTTGCACGTGGAGATCTTGGAATGGAAATTCCAGTTGAAAAGATCTTCCTAGCTCAAAAGATGATGATTTACAAGTGTAATCTTGTTGGTAAGCCTGTTGTGACAGCCACACAGATGCTCGAGTCCATGATCAAGTCACCCCGCCCCACTCGTGCCGAAGCCACCGATGTAGCCAACGCTGTCCTCGATGGAACGGACTGTGTGATGCTTAGTGGAGAGAGTGCAGCCGGGGCTTACCCAGAGCTTGCCGTGAAGATCATGTCCCGCATTTGTATCGAGGCAGAATCCTCCCTCGACTACGGAGCCATCTTTAAGGAGATGATCAGGGCTACCCCTCTGCCAATGAGCCCGTTAGAGAGTCTTGCATCGTCAGCTGTGCGTACAGCGAACAAGGCAAAGGCGAAACTGATTGTTGTGCTGACTCGTGGTGGGACGACAGCCAAGCTGGTGGCCAAGTACAGGCCAGCTGTTCCTATTCTATCTGTGGTGGTCCCAGTTCTGACCACGGATGCCTTTGACTGGAGTTGCAGTGATGAGTCGCCAGCAAGGCACAGTCTTGTACACCGTGGGTTGATCCCAATTCTGGCAGAAGGGTCTGCGAAGGCAACTGATGCAGAGTCGACTGAGGTGATTCTGGAAGCTGCGCTGAAGAAGGCAATCGAGAGGGGGCTTTGCCAGCCAGGTGACGCAGTAGTGGCACTTCATCGTATTGGAGCTGCCTCTGTTATCAAGATCTGCCTTGTGAAGTGAAGTGGGCAAGGCTGTTCTTGTAATGCTATTTTTTGCTTCCGAACTTAGAAGGCCTTTATGGAGGCTGATGATGGAACATCTCTGTATTTTGGTATTTGTAACTGTGCCTCCGGTTTTCAGTTGTGGTAGATCAAAACCCTTTTTCTCTGATGGGGATAGAATAAAGCCTGGCAACAGACTTTTGTGCGTCAACTTCAATGTTTTATAACTTCAAGTTGTATGGTTCCAGACTTTCATCTAGTCTAGTCTGCTGCCGCCTCACCAGGTAATTTACAATTACGCACTCTTAACCTTAACATCGAGAGTGTAGTGAGTAGGCATGATATGCTTGTAGTTGACGAGACTTGATGCGGAACTTCGTCGCCTGCTTCTTCCGTGAGTCCTTACGATTCACCTTCTTCGGGGCGGCGAGACAGTGACCATAATGAAGGTCCTTGACAACATCGTCAAACTACAGGTTATCTTATTATTCCAAGTTTGTTTTTATCTCAAGTGGGTAATCTGTAGAGGCGAGGGAGATTCATTATGAGTAGGAGGAATGCAAGAAGCAACAACGGGAGATTCACTAGAACTAATGAGGGCGGGAAAGGAAGATGTGGTGAAAGGCAAGAACCGTCCCTGAATCAAGATTTACTCCATTCCTATTATCAGTGTTTCGATTATTCAAGAAAAATATCCGAATTATCGGCAAGACATTTACTTTAGATTGCTTGTTTTGATAAGAATCAAGATATCAAAGTAACTTAGTTGTAATTTGAATCAAGATAACAGAGTAACACGATTTGAATCAAGATTGCTCATAAGAGGAAACAAATTCAAGGTGATAGGAAACATTCGTGACTCGAGAGGTTGTAACGACCGGAATTTTTGTTACGTTTTGATAGTTTTAGAAGAGTATTGGAAGCTGTGCGCAAGGGCTCACGTTCTTGCGGTTTAGGTTGCGCAGTCGAGCAGGCCGCAGGTGCGGCTAGCTGTCCCGCAGGGGCAGGGTATTAGCGTTTTCGATCAACCTTTCGTCTTCCTATCTTTATAATCCACCTTAATAATGTTGGGGGAGTTCATGGTTAAGGGTCCTTTGACATTCCCCTTCTTTATGCAGTCACTTCTCCTCTCCCTCTAATTTCATTCACGTGACTTAGTTTTCTCTCTTCCAAAATATCACCCTCTTGCTCTCTTCTTCTCCATTCTTCTCTTTGCTTGCTCCAGCTTCGATCCATCATCCTTGAGACCGGAACTGCAGTGACGTGACAAGGGTAAATCTTCTTCCTCTCCCTCTTTCCTTCTTCTTTCTTCCTTCCTCTTCCATGGCATGTATGAAAGATCTTCAAGGTCTTGACCCATTATTCCTTCTTCTTCTGTCGCGTGTAACAGTAGGTTGAAGAAGGATTTCTTTTCAGTATTATAATTTTGGCCCCTGAAATTGTTATAACTGCAAATTGTACCCACGTCATTATATATATTTCAATTTTGAACCCACTCTTTTGGAATTTACAACTTATGCCCCTATTGATTTGTATAATCTCGGTCTTGACCCATTATTCTTGAGATATGTAGTTTTTGCCCTTGTGAATAAATCATAGTTTTGACGCAAAGCTTATTTCGGAAATATGGCCCGAGTTTGGTGAGTTTCATAGTTGCCCGGAAAAGTCGATTTCGGATTTTGACCCATGTTTATAAAATTGTATAAATCACCCCGGAAAATGTTTTGCGGGTTTTTAACCTTGTTTTCAAAGCGGGATTTTTTTCTTAGAATACTATACATTATATTATGTTCAAGTTTAGCATACAAGCTAAATTTCCTTAACTTTGGTTTTAGGTCCGGAAGCGGCCGTTATAGACCAACGAATCCAATCTCGACGTCCGTAAATCATCTTCAACCTTGGATCTTGTATGAGTACCTTCTTCCTCGATCTAGTTATATTTAGTGGTAGAATCATGCTAGGTTGGATCTAGCATAGCTTAGGGCAAATGCCAAGTAGTGGCTTGGAACCTTTAGGTGAGTGTTTGAGGTTATTGATGTTCTATAACATGTGGTGTGTTGATCTTGAGTTGTTATATAGTCGTGAGCCTCGTGGTTGATCTTGTGAGACTTGAGGTGGTATTTATATGTTGGTTGAGATTGCGGAGTTTAGGATGAGAGTATCCTAGCACATGGGGCTATAGTTGAGATCTCGTGAGTTTATGAGGGCTTGTGAGTAGTTGTTGATTATCGTGCTTTGTCTTGAATAGACTTTGGTTATATTCCTTCGGAGAGTGATATTGGTTTCGTTTAGCTTTGAGACGAGGTAAGTCCTCAGACTTACTTTGCCGCTTTTATGCATTATTTGGATACATTATAGTGGTGTGTGTTTTATTGCTTTTGATCATGAAAACAGATTAGGATTACTTGACTGGTGAAATCATTGTCCAGCCCCCGAGGGAGACCGGGAGGTTCTCTACGACTAGGCCATACATGGTATATGGGCGGGCTTCTTCGCCACTCCACTTGGTATACGGGTTGAGCTCCGCCACACTCTTGTTGGTTACACGGGGACAAAGGCGAGAGTTATAAGACTCTTGTGTCACACTTTGAACTAATGAAACTAGTAAAGGAATAACCTACAAAGAGAATAAGAATCGGATGTGTATGTATATGAGCATGTTGTGTGTTATGTGTTCTTATGTGTGTGTTTGTGCCATATTATCTTTATAATGCCTAGAATATGCGTTAACGGTTTTATACCGATTGTTGTAGTTGATGTACAGGTTAGGTTGTGGCCGAGTGATCCGGAGGAGTGAGCAGCCGGGGTTCCGTACATCATAGGTTGAGTTTGGGGGATTTGAGTCCTTGTGTCGTTGTTTTTGTATTATGTTGATTATTGTTGTAAGGACGGCTGAAGTATTTCCTTTCTTTTGTCTTTGGGGTTTCATAACATTGCATACAAATGTATTTCGGTTTTGGCCTTTATTTGTGCCTTTTTGCAAGATCCGGTGAAATTGTTGTCAAACTAAGGGTCAGTACCCATTGTGAGGTCTCCGCCCGTAACATCCCGATTCCCGCGGATTTGGGGTGTTACACTAGTGTCTCTATCCAAGCCGTATTCTGATGGCTTGATGGATGAGAATTGTAAAACTGTGGTTTAGTTAGAATTTGTCTGATTTTTGATGAACCATCTTAAAATCTGATTGTCACTTGTTTGTAATTGACTATGTAAATTCCAGTATGTAAATACCGGTATGTAAATTCCGGTATGAACTTCTGGCATGAGAAATTCTAGTATGAAAAAAATTCTAGTACGTTCATTACAGAAAATAAAAAAGAAAAAAACTAAAAAAGGCAAAAAAAAATTAATTCATTAATAAATAATTAAAACTTACACTTACATAATACTAACAAACATCTATTATTATTTTTTTTATATTAAAATAGAGGGGTTAATTATTTTTATTTACTATTAAATGAAAGTGGTAAAAAATCATGGGCTACACTTACTAAACACAAAACTAAAAAAGGTCTAATAAGCAAAAATCTTTCAATAAAAATAATCTAATTATAAGTTGTATATATAAATTTTTGAGTAAGTGATAATGGAAGTAAAGTATAATTTAAATATATTAAAAAAAAAAAAGAAATTGGGTGGTTTTAATTCTCAATGCGATACGTAGGCGAAACGAATGTGGACGCGACACGTGAACTTTATTACCTCTCGTATAATATAGTACTAGTTTAATTCTCGTACCTTGTATGAGTTGATCTAATATAATAGTTTATTTTATTATATTTTTAAAAGTATTGGAATTAAATTTTGTGTATTTGATGTTATATGTACTCGGACATATATAAAGTAGGGTCAATTAGGTAACTAGGCTTTTTGAGAAATATGATTACTAATTAGGCCTTTTGTATTTTTGAGTTTAGAAAGTGTACCCCTATCCCAATTTTTTTTACTGTGAACCCTATTTTCTTCTTCCGTAACTTCTTCTCACACGCTACCCATCCCTCCTTCTCTCTCCTCTACTTCCTTCGACGCACAGTTGAGGAGCTGAGCCGCCATGGAAGCCTCATCCTCTATCCACTTCCTCCACTCTTCTCTTCAATCTCTTCGTCCTCAATGGATACCTCTGTCTTCAGTTCAACTCCCATTTTCAATTCTCACTCTCTCTCTCTCCGCTGTAATCCCCCTCCTAATCGCCATCTTCGTGCCACATTCAAACTGCGTGCCGCCGTGGAGGTAATCACTGTCCAGGAAGATCCGACGAAGTCTGAAACTGTAAATTCGGATGCCAATTTGGCGAAACGGAAGCTCTACGTCGTTAATTTGCCATGGAGTTTTCATTCTACAAGTATCAGGAATATGTTTGCTGAATTTGGACCTATTACTCAAATTGAGGTTTATCTCTTTCATTTCTTTGATTGAAATTGTTCCTCTTGTTTTATTTTGTGCTAATTAACTGGTAAATAGTTTCTCATATACCGGAGCCGGATTCTCCGTCGCCGTCATGGTTTGCTCTCTCCTGTACTCCCTCTTCTCAGGTACTAATCAAACCAAAACGCACAGTTTTGGTGTTGAATTTTTCTGTTTTGATTTGGCTACATATAGATTTGAAGTGTTTGGATTGTTTGAAAAGGGCAATGGTTGCAATCGGCTGATGAGATTTAAAGTTGAACAAGGTAGCAATCCCATTTCATTAAACAACTTCTTTATTGGTTTTAATCAGTAGTTAATTAAGTAGAGTATTTGGTGTTTGTACTATTAGTAGAAGAACATCATTCAAACTCAGATAAGCCTAAATCAATATGGTCAAGCAGACTCTTTATAATGTTGTGTGAAATGTTTTGGTTAGTTTCTTATTTGAGGAACACTTCTGATGAAACTAGGGTTAACTGGGAGCTATCAGGCATTTAACCATTACAACACTTAAAAAATCAGTTGTGTGAGCTTTCATGATGATAAGCTGTTAGTTAATCTCTATATGAATTTCTGTCTTTCATTACCAACTAGAAATTGAAGATTTTCTTTACTACAAGTCTACAATCTAGTTTTCATGAAGTATGGTGACAAGATCAATGTGGTTAGTTTCTTATTTGCTGATAATTCGATATATCCCAGATGATTATAGCTTTGCTTTTGCTTATTCTGACATTTCATCTTCAATTTTGCCTTGTGTGTTGTAGTACCTGCTGGGATTTATGGTAAGTTGGTGCACATTTGTTATAAAAATTGGATATAAACTTATAGTAGATCACAAATTTTGGGCCATGCGTAATAGCCGCTTTGATTTTATTCGATCACAGCAAAGGTGCAATATGGGACTTCATTGTCGAATGTGGACTGGTTGCATGGTGGAGCCGAGTCTTTACTCACTGTTTCCAACTTGTTTGTTGTTTGTATAATTTCTGGTATGAATAATTTCTGGTATGTATAATTTCTGGTATGTATAATTTTTGGTATGAATGATTTCTGGTATGAATAATTTCTGTATAATTTCTGGTATGTATAATTCTTGGTATGTTGAACTTCTGGTATGCAAGATTTCTAGTATGTAGAATTTCTAGTATGCAGAATTTCTGGTATTTAAAATTTCTGGTATGCAGAATTTCTGGTATGTAGAATTTCTGGTATGTAAAATTTATGGTATAAAAATTATGGTATGAGAATATTCTGGTATGTTAATTACATAAAATTCTGGTAAGTTAATTACACAAAATAAAAAAAAATAAAAAAAAAAGAAAATTGAAAAGGCAAAAAAAATAAAATAAAATAAACAATTTCAGTAATTAAGAATTAAAACATACACTTACATAACTAACAAAAATCTATTTTTTTTTTATTTAAATAGAGGGGTTAATTAGTTTTACCTACCATTAAATGAAAGTGGTAAAAATTTTGGGTACACTTTCTTTAACAAAAACTCAAAAAGGCCTAGTATATCAAATTAACCCTATAAAGTATAGTCATGATATCTAATTTAAATAAAGTTGTAGTTTAAAACAGAAATAAAATATAATCCAATTTTATTGAAGTTTTTTTTTTTTGAGGGAATGAGATCATTATGAAAATAAAATATAATTTAAATAGAAGTTGTGATCAAAATGGAAGTAAAATATTTCTTAAATTAACTTTGGCTAATTATAAAAGTTATATCTATTTTGAGTTTAAGTTATTTGGGCAAATTAGGCAATTAGGGCTTTTTGAGAAACAATTAAGTAACTAGGCTTCTATGAGATTTTCAATTAAAAAAATATACCCCAATAAATCTTGATTGAATCTACATCAGAATATTTGTGCTGCTTATCACTATGGTGTTAACGTGTAAATAATAAAAATTGGTATGTCAAGAAATTATAAAAGAATGTTCGGTTACAGGCCACAAAGATCTGCATTTAATTGGTGGAGCATATCATGAAAATATTGAGGATGGAAATATGCTCAGTGTGGTCTGAGTTAGGAAAGTTTGATCTAGATTTTATGCTTTTTGTATTACCCGGTGATTCCGGTGAATATAGGAAGTAAAAAGTAGAAAAAATTTGGTTGCAGAGGTAAGGATCACTACTACATTAAAGCTATGTAGAAACGGTTAAATTTTGTTTCATAAACTCTAAAAACCGCTTCCTAAGATATAATGAAACGGTTTTGAGCCGTTTCATCTGCTCGTGTTGCATTAGGTATAGTGAAGCGTTTAATTTAGGTTTTTGTAGCGGTTTTTTCCAACCTAAAAAAAAGTGTTACATTAGATTAGTAAACCGCTTCATTTGCAATTTAACTAATGCAACTCTTTTTCACAATTATTGAAGCGCTTTTTATGTATTTAAGGCAACAAATGTCACAGCTATTGAAGCGTTTTTAAACATTTATAAGGCAACACATACGTGCTTATAATGAAACGGTTTTTTGATAATAAAAAAATACCGTCCACATGCATTAATATAAGAAACACATCATCCACATTATAATCACATGCATCATTACATTGTAATCAAATACCTGTACATAAATTAGACAAATTAACAATTCCTTGGTTACAAGCATTAACTCAATAATAATTAACATTTGCTTGATTACAAACACCAATCCAAAAACTAAGCATTGTATGTATGTGTTTGATAATTGTCAAGTTGGACACATACAAGACTACTAATTCATGTTCAACCCCCAAACATTATCTCAACAACCAAAAACTCCAATTTGCAAACATAAGCCTAGTAATGTTCCAAGCTCCTTGCTTATCGTCCTGCAAAATAACATACACAAAACAATACTCAACCGATCTCTATATATTTCACCAACACACTCAAATTTGTCAATTCATAATCAAAATATAAATTGAGTGAATCTGGACGTAAATGTTAATAGATCAAACTTAATCATCTCCTACCACTTGTTCATCATCTTGCACAAAAATAAGAATATAAGTTTTTATTAACTAAAAATTTAATGGACTTGAATTTGTATTAATATGTGACCATCATCCAAAAAAGAATTACCTTATTTAAACCAGTATTCTCATCTAAGTGAGATGCTTTATTTGATGCACCAACTTGACCATTACCATGTTCATATCCATTTGTAGTTGTGAAATTTGGACTCACAAGGTTTATTCTTGGATTTGTTGCTTGTAATTGAGATAAGATCTTTGTAGTAATCTTTTGCTCCCAATGTTCTTTTATGCTCGCCATGTACATTACATGAAGTACAAAAGGTGATTTTCCCTTCTTTTCCTTCGAACTGGTATTACTCACACATCGTCCATATAGAAGCAAGCAAGGAGTATAAAATTGCAATTAAAAGATGGAACCACCAAGGAGTATAAAAACACTATAATTAAGAGGACTACACTCACAGTTAAAAACACAAACAACAACAAATATTTCTTTACTTAGCCTTTCAATTTAGTAGATGGATTCTGTCCTATTTTCCTTCACTCAAAAATTGGAATTTATTTATGTGTCCAGGTTGATTCTGATGAGCTTAAAGCCAAGAAGTTCTAGTGACTTTTGAACAAATGTTATAGGTTGAGAGATGTAAGTAGTTGTTCCCTTTTGATTTTAGGACTGATTAGTTTCTAAGGCTTGAGTATTAGTAGACTGGTGTTCTTTGTCATGCTAGATTCATAAGTGAATACAAAATTTGCAAAGAATAACTTTGGTTTATTCCTATAAAATCAATATCACATTAGGAAGCTGAAGGCTTAAAGAATGTGGTCGTATTACTGCAAGTAATTGAAGATTTTCTGTATTGAAGATTTCCTAAATTAAAGGAATAATTGGAGTGATTGAAGATTTTCGGAATTCCATTAAACTGGCATAATTCACAAAATTATAAAAAGGAAAGTTAAGATGCAATTAGAATAAAAAAGAATTGCTTACAAAATAGAGATTAAGTTAGGAAGTAATTTAAGATTTTATATATCTCACTACAAAATATATGAAAGAAAAATATAGTAAGCATACATTGTCAAAAATATCTTACAGTAAATTCAGTCTTCATAGTAAGATTTGAAATTTTGACAATAGTCTACTAGGAATTGGTTTGATAATACCAATATATGACAATAAATTCAGGAGCTTATTTTAAGGGTTAGAGATATAAACTTATGCGTATACAGAGGTATCAAATAATAACAAATATAAGCTGCATCACATATCTTCTACCATTCCTTCATATTGAAGTATAATGTTACTCTGTTGAACATTCACAAATTTACAAACCTTCAATTTTATGAGGAAGAAGAAAAGGGGAAGAAAAATCAAACTTAACAGCAAGTATCTTGCAATGAGGAAATCTATTTTAAAATTCTTTTTCAAGGTATCATGCAAACTTAGCAGTAAGTATCTTCTACCATTCTTTATTCACACATCTTAGTCACGTACATATCTTCTCCCATTCTTTTTTTTTAAAAAAAAAGAGCAAACTCAACAGCAAGTATCCTGCAAACTTCATTCACAAGTTGTGTTAAACAATATCCTGCAAACTTTTATTGACGTATCTTCTAACATTCAGACCCTAACACTCGTTCAAAAACTGGTTTCAAATTCAAAATCAAATTGCAATTGACAACGATATAATCCGATTAATCCTATTTTGATTTCATTTTTACTTTCTATTCGAGCTTCTCCAATTTTGTAATGTGAAAGTGGATCAAACCAAATGTAGTCAAGAAGCTAGAGGAAGAAAAAAATGTTATTACAGTAAAACAAAAGGTATAATTGAAAGTTTTTGACATGACAGAGGTTGAGATTCACCTTGAATATTGCTTCAACTCTAATGCTTGAACGAAATTTTGATTTGAGGGATGCTGAAATATCTAAGAATGGAAAGCCCTAAACTTAACTCGTATGCACATACCTTCAACGAGAGCAGAAATTGATACGGATGCCATTCGTCGGGGCATCGGTCTCCCTTGTCATCGAGTCAACGAAACGTTTGTGAAAGATTTGGGAAGAAGGGACCGGTAGAGATCGATGAAGTTTTTGAGTGAGATTGGAGAGTCCAACGGCAAGTATGTCTCCAACGATCGATAAGCGAGTAAAGGATTAGGGTTTCATCTAACATTGGGGGTTTAGATTAGTAAATGGGATGACGCGCATTGAAAAAAATACAGCGGGTTTTTAAATATATGTGCGCACCTTAGTTTTTTTTGAAGCGGTTTTTTATAAACCGCTTCAATATTAAATAATTGTTACAATAAACCGCTTCATTTGTATAAACCGCTTCATTTTCCTGTTGCATAACCTTATTTTTTGAAAACCGTTTCTTAAAACGCTTAAAAAAGTGTGACCGTTTACTTGAACCGTTTCATTAAATATCACCGTTACAATGAACCGTTTCAACAGAGCTTTAATGTAGTAGTGGATTTACACTAAATAGTTGGAAACATTTTTTCCTTTTTTGGATGCAGTCGAAGGCAATTTGAACCCACAAATTGAAGTCATGGAAATGTCAAGAATGATTAGGTTTTTGTCAAGTCTTGTGCAGCAGATAACTGTTATTGGGTGTTCTATACATATAATTTTTTGATAGTCCGAGGAAAGCAATTTTTATAGTACAAGGGCTCCTGAAATGTCCGATTTCAGACCTCTAAATTATTTTCCGGTATTTTACATACCCCCAATGTCCGATTTCAAACCTCTAAATTATTTTCCGGTATGTAAGTTTTGGTATGTAAGTTTCGGTACGTAATTTCTGGTATGTAAATTCCGGTATGTAAACTACAACATTATGTAAATGTCCGGTATGTAAATTGCCCGATATGTAAATTTCCGGTATGTAAATGCCCTGTATGTAAAATGTCCGGTATGTAAATGTCCGGTATTTTACATACCCACAATGTCCGATTTCAGACCTCTAAATTATTTTCCGGTATGTAAGTTTCGGTATGTTATTTCCGATATGCAAATTCCGGTATGTAAACTACAACATTATGTAACTGTCCTGTATGTAAAATGTTCGGTATGTAAATGTTCGTTATGTAAAATGTCCGGTAAGTAAATGTTCGGTATGTAAAATGTTTGGTATGTAAATGTCCGGTATGTAAATGTCCGGTATGTAAAATGTCCGGTATTTTACATACCCACCATGTAAGATTTCAGACTTCTAAATTATTTTTCGGTATGTAAGTTCCGGTATGTAAGTTTCAGTATGTAATTTTCAGTATGTAAATTCCGGTATGTAAACTATAGCATTATGTAAATATCCGGTATGTACAATGTCCGATATATAAATGTCCGGTATGAAAACAGAAAATAAAAAAAATAAAAAAAAAAGAAAAAAGAAAATAAAAAAGGGAAAAAACAAAAGCAAATAAAACATTAAGTTTAGTAACTTAATTATTTAAAAAGTCCTCATATTCTTTTTTCTTCTTTTTTTTTAAATAGAGGAGTTTTTTTTTATAAATAAAAGGTTAATTATTTTTACCTATCATTAAATGAAAGTGGTAAAAAATTATAGGTACATTTACTAAACACAAAACTAAAAAAAGCCTAGTAGGCCAAATTCTTTCAAGTTATATTATGTTAATGGTAATGAAACTAAAATATAATTTAAATATAAGTTTTTCTCAAACGAATTTGACGATGGCTTTAATCCTCGAGACGACACATAAGCGAAACGAACATGAATACGACACATAAATTTTATTACCTCTACTTTATAATATATATATATATATATATAATATAAATATAAATATAGGTATGATAAAATATATAGATATCTAAATCAACTTACAAATTAACTAAATATATAATCATTTCATTTAAAAGATCAAACCATATAAAATTTTAGCCTAATAAATCACCCACTAAGATAGACAAAGATAGACAAAGACACATAGGCTAGATCTATACATCTATATACTATACTAAAACATTGGTAATAAAACTTACGTGTCCCGTCCATGTTCGTTTCGTCTACATGTGGCGTTGGGGACTAAAGCCACCAAATTTTTTTTTTTTAAAAATATTTAGGTTATGTTTAACTTCTATTACAATTAAAATATAATGACCTCTATTTAAAACTAGATACAAATTTTATAATATACTAAAACATATGTTAAAAAGCTTATGTGTCTCGTCCACGTTCGTTTCGTCTACATGTCGCGCTGATAATTAAAACCACCAAATTCCATTTAAGAAATATATAAATAATCTATTTAGGTTATATTTTGCTTTCTTTACCATTAAAATAAAATAACTTCTAATTAAACTAGATACAATTTTCATAAGAAAGAATTTGGCCTACTAGGCTCTTTTTGGTTATTGTTAAAGAAACTATACTCCATATTTTTTTTTACCACTTTTATTTAATGGTAGGTAAAACTAACTAACCCTTCTATTAAAAAAAAATGTTTGTTATTTGGTATTTGTTATTTAAGTGTAAGTTTTAATTTTTAAAAACTGAATTTGTTTTTTATTTTCTTTTATTAATTATTTTCTTTATTTTTATTTTATTTTCTAGAATAAAGAATTTTTCACATACCAGAATTTTCACATACCGGAATTTTCACATACCGGAATTTCACATACCGGAAATTTCACATATCGGAGCTTCACATACCCGAAGTTCACATACCGAAAGTTATCATACCATACCGGAGGTTACCATATCATATCGGACGTTATCATATCATACTGGAAGTTATCATACAAGAAGTTATCATATCATATCGGAAGTTATCATACCGGATTTTTTTTAAATTTTCTTTTATTTTTTTGTCCTTTTTATTTTCTTATTTTATTTTTTTTTTATTTTTTTGGAATGCATACCGGAGTTTCATATACCAAAAGTTCACATACCGGAAGTTCACATACCGGAGCTTCACATACCGAAAGTTCACATACCGGAAGTTATCATATCATACCTGAAGTTATCATACCGGAAGTTATCATAAGTTATCATACAGGAATTTATTTTTTTTATTTTCTTTTATGTTTTTTGTCTTTTTTATTTTCTTTATTTATTTTTTTTAGTTTTTTTGGAATGCATACCGGAGTTTCACATGCCGGAGTTTCACATACCGGAAGTTATCATACCGGAAGTTATCATACCTGAACTTATCATACCGGAAGTTATACCAAACAAATTGATTTTATGTCATAGTTTAGAATTAAGATTTACATACCGGAGAATTACATACCGGAGAGTTACATAGCGGAGAGTTACATAACGGAAGTTATAAAAATGGTATGAGCAAAAACGTAACATTCGGGTATCAACCTTGAAGCAACAAAAATGTATCTAAAAATGGTATAACCTTCTTCTTTGCCCAGAGACGATCAAGACCACTACCAGCATCACCCTGAGCGAGCAAAGGTTGTAAATTCACTAGTGTAAACATCATTGGCATCCGGTATGAACTTTCGGTATAAAAAAATTTTGGTATGAACTTCCGGTATGAAAAACTTTGTTATGAACTTCCAGTATGAACTTTTGGTATGAACTTCCGGTATGAACTTTCGGTATGAACTTCAGGTATGAACTTCCGGTATAAAAAATTTCAGTATGAACTTTCGGTATGAAAAACTTCGTTATGAACTTTCGGTATGAACGGTATGAACTTCCTGTATGAACTTTCGGTGTGAACTTTCGGTATGAACTTCCGGTATGGAAAATTTCGTTATGAACTTCCGTTATGAAAAACTTCGTTATGAACTTCCGGTATAAAAAATTTCTGTATGAACTTCCGGTATGGAAATTTTCGTTATGAGCTTTCGGTATGAACTTCCGGTATGAAAAACTTCGTTATGAACTTCCGGTATGAACTTTCGGTATAAAAAATTTCGGTATGAACTTCCGGTATGAAAAATTTCGTTATGAACTTCCGGTATGAACTTTCGGTATAAAAAATTTCGGTATGAACTTCTGGTATGAAAAACTTCGTTATGAACTTCCGGTATGAACTTCAGATATAATAAATTTCGGTATGAACTTCCGGTATGAACATCCGGTATAAAAATTTAGGTATGAACTTCCGGTATGAAAATTTTCGTTATGAACTTCCGGAATGAACTTCCGGTATGTAAAATGTCCGGTATGTACATGTCCGGTATATACAATGTCCGGTATGTAAATGTCCGGTATGTAAATGTCCGGTATGTAAATGTCCGGTGTGAAAACAGAAAATAAAAAGGGAAATAAAATTAAAAAAAACAAATTTAGTAATTAAAATCAAAATTTACAAAACAAACATCAAATATTCTTTCTTTTTTAATAGAAGGGTTAATTAGTTTTACCTTACCTTTAAATATAAGTGGTAAAAAAATCATAGGGTATATTTACAAAATAAAAAACTAGAAAAAGTCTAGTTAGTATACAATAAAATAAAATAAAAAAACCTTCTTACCTAATTAACCCTTTTTATAATTAGACAACATTTATTCAAAAAAATATCTTACTTTCATTTTAATCGCAACTACTTGTTAAATTATATTTTATTTTCATTGTGTCATTCCTTAAAAGAAAATTAGAATAACTTCTATTAATTAGGTTAGATTTTAATTCTATGGTAACTACACCTTTTATTTAAATTAAATATTATGTTAATATTTTATATATATCTGAGTATTTATAAAAATAAAATACACAAATTTAATTCCAAAACTTAAAAAAATAATATAAATTTTTATATTAGAACAACTAGTATTAAACTAAGTTTTTTTAGAAAGCATATCCATAGACATGTTATTTTAAACATTTTTGTCAAAATAAAAGTTAGTAGAAAGATAGTTTTTAAATTCAAGAAAAACTCAAAAATATTTTTCTTTCTATATTTGCTAAAAAAACTGTTGTTTTTTCCTCCCCTATTGACATTTCCAGTTCCCCTCTCGGCCTCTCTCTCCTCGTCTAGTTGTGTGGATTTGCAATCGAGGGTTTGAAACCCTAGATTTCAGTTCGGGGAGAACGAATTTGTTATTGCGGAGCCCAGCAAGGTTAAGAACGAGCAAGTGCTCTTCCTGGTTCGAAGTAATCTCTAGGAATTTCATATAATCGAGGTCATGGATTTGGACCAATGGATCGCCAAGGTCAAAGAGGGACAGCATCTCGCCGAAAACGAGCTCCAGCTTCTTTGCGAATATGTAATGCTTTCTCACTCTCCTTTCATCTCTTTTTTCGCTTTCTTCCTATCTCAAATTTCTATCGAGTATTTTCGGATTTAGAAACTGGAAGTTTGGCTTTTATGTTCTCGCTTGCTAATATGATTACTGAGAAATCAAGGTCCCAAAATCCTTAGAAAGAGGTACTAATTTGATGTTTTTTCTTGTTCTATGGGTTGATGTCTTTGGGGATGCGGCTTATAAGCTGGAAAATCTTGATTTATTTCAACCAAACCGTTGGTTTGGTAAGATAAAGTCAGCTGATTTCTAAGAATATAAGCAGTTATCGATTGAGATATGCTGGATTACCTGAAAGCTAAACCTCCTTACATCTGTATGTATGTTAATTGTTACGAGAAGGTTTTGGTGAATTGGTGTTTGCACGAGGGTGATCTCCGTTTGTTGTTATAATTGAGTACTTGAGATTTGGAACTTGCAGAAATTGGTGTTCTGCTAAGGATTTCGTGATGTTATGACTTCCTTTTTGATTCGAAGCACTTCAATTTATTGCACAAATTGAATTCAAATTGTGCCCTAACTGCCACAGATGCTATGTGAATTTCGTATAAATCTACAATAAGGGAGAAACACATTTGCACAAGAATTCGAATATTACGTGTTAACGTAGGAAACACCATTTTAAAAGAATCAATTTAAACTATAGAACTTGTTTGTGCACAAGATGGCCTTGCTTCCTTTTTATTCTTTTATGTGCATGAAATGTCGTTGCCTCTTTAGCATATTATGTGTATTTGAAGTGAACATTTTAATCTATAATGATGATTTCAAAAATAGATTTTTCTAGCAATAGTTAGTGCCTGTGAAACTGATGGTTAATTGAGATGAGATATTCCAGAAGTTTTGATATTTCTCCACTTTTAGTTTCTATTATCCATATTACTCAGTGCTGATGCTTCTATAGTTCTAATCTTGAGATCACAGTTCTAGTTTCTTGCAATAGCTGATTCTTTGATACATCATCAGCTGTACACTTAAATGTATACACGTGTTTCAAAGGGCCATGGTTATATGCTCCTTTATAGGTGATAGATCAAGTTAGAGCATCATTCTAAGCCTTTTTCTTTTGCCCCATTTCAGGTTAAAGATATCCTTATTGAGGAGTCAAATGTACAGCCAGTCAATAGTCCGGTAACTGTTTGTGGTGATATTCACGGCCAATTCCATGATCTAATGAAGCTCTTCCAGACAGGGGGTCATGTTCCGGAAACCAATTACATATTTATGGTATTGGCTGGTTGTTTTCACATCCTTGATTTCATTGATATTGTTTGCGTGCCTGGTGGTTTCTTAGTTTTTCTTAATTTTACCAGGGAGATTTTGTTGATCGGGGCTACAATAGTCTGGAGGTTTTCACGATACTTTTGCTTCTAAAAGCTAGGTATTCTCCTCTTTTAATATTTTACTGTAAGCAATGCAACTTCATGTTTCCTAATTTATTTCACATGTAGTAGTGTGCAAATATTTGTATTAGGCAATCAGAATTTATGATAGTGTTCTATGCTTACAATGTGGCCCATCGAAGAGCATCATCTTTTGCTGCTGTTGGACATCATATTTCTTACTCACTTTATACCATATTTGAGTTTTTTTTTTAATTTCAAAAATGTAAATCACTCAAACCAAGTCAAGTACTTTTTCCCGCTTCAGTGAAAACTTTCATAAGTTGACATTTGAAAAATTATGGATCATGTCATAAGATGTCTTTGGTTTACCGATATAGCATTATATGAACTGTTTTGACTTCTTAGCTAACAAAGAAAATTTAGAATTTGGTACAAGGAAAAAATTGCAGATCTAATAGTTACTTTTCTTTCTTATTGCTTACTATTCTTATGGAAAACATGGTTGGTTGAAATAGTTCATACTTATTTTGGTGTTTTATTTGTTCTCATAGGTATCCTGCTCACATCACACTATTGCGTGGAAATCATGAAAGTAGGCAACTAACTCAGGTAGACCTTCTAAAGTATGGTCATTGTGAAGGATTGCTTGAGTGTGTTTGCCTCATTAAATTCTTTTCAAATTTGAATTCTATAGATATAAGTCTCTTATCACTAAAATAATATTGTGAGTGGAACTTTTTTTTTTTTTAGTTCGTTTGTATTTGTTGTACAAGTGGTGATAATTGCCCCCTTTTCAATGTTGTGAGTTACCATTCCCTGTATGTATGTAGTCTCATATCTATACTCACTTGTTTCTCAGTAAAAGATTAGACATGTTTGGACAATGAACTTCAGTTTGAAATAATGTGTATAATCATTTTTTTAACACTAGCTTAGGGGTGTACATGAAAAGCAAAACCAAAATACCGTAAACCAACAGTTCAACTGACCGAACTATAAAATCTTCAGCTTCCTGATTCAGTTTATTGTTTGTATTTTCCGAGTTACACTAACTGAAAAACCAACAGTTCAACTTCAGATTGAGATAATATCTCTTTCCTTTCATATTATGGTTATTGTTCACGAACCAAATTCCTATTGATCGGGTGCAAGTTAAAAATGTATTTGTTGTTTCCTGATTCATCAAGGGTTACACGTGTTTTCTTGATAATGTCCGAGGACATGGAGTGCCTAGAAATGTTTTTTTGTTAACAGTGCTTACGGTCCCAAAGCTATATGCAGTTTTTGCACAGTTGATTCCCTTTGAGGTGTACATTGGATGCTGATTGATGGGTCAGAAATCATAAATCCTCCTATGTAGTTTCTATGTCCAAAGACACTTCAGTAATTCTGGATATGAAGAATCTATAATTACAACAATCCTCATTAAATTCATGCATGATCTCCCATTTTATACTGAAGTCTTTTCCTGTAAGGTTTCACTTTTTGTTTGTTGGTAAGGTAGTGTTTAGGGTTGGGCTGTTGGGAAGGTTGTATGCTGAAATGTAGTATGGAGCAAATCTGACCTGGGATACAGAGGTGGTTTCTGGGGAAGAAGAGATTTTTGAGCTTCTTCAGGTTTCTTATTTGTCATTTTGCTTTTTAGTCTTGAAGCTCCAGACTTCAGTTTTGCCTTGCAATACTAAATCTGGTAAGAGAACTAAATGAGTTGGCACAGTGCTGTAAGGCCCCATTGCGTCTACTCAGCGAGAAATCTGTGGTTGCATACCCCCTGTGCAAAATTCTCATTGCCAGCAGCAGCCACGAACCGCAAGGGGGGAATATTCTCCCATACATATGTTTTGGGGCACCCCGTGGTTTGACCTTTGACCAAAAAATAACATTAGCTCTGACTTATCTGATTTCTAGTGCCTCTTTTTTCATCCTTTTTCTTTTTTTTGCAATTGAGTTCAACATCCACTCCCTACATCTAGAGGACACTGTGATTCCAGTGATAAGCTGTATCTTCCACCTGTCAGTTCAAATTTATGCATCCCTTTGAACTGTTAGACAAGAAGTGCTTATGGACACTGTTAGTCCTTCGGTGAAAAAGGGACATTTTGCTAGCTTTCTTCATCTTCTTCCACTTTTTTACCTTATTGACACGAATAGAACTCAATTCATATGGGTTCTTTTTTTGTCATGAGGCTGTACTTTTTTGGTTAGTTTGGCGTTCCAAATGGTGAAGTCTGGTATACGTTTTCTCGATGTTTTTTTATGGGCTACATCAATAGGAGGTGGATCTTATTCTTTGACTTTTATCTTCCAGGATATGTTTCAATGATGCTAGGTAATGTAGGATTCATGGGATGGAAGGGACATAAGAGCCCATTCAGAAGCATTTGTACATAAGACTAATTAAAATCGAGTTTGCTGTTTATTTGACTGTGCATAGACCAGGCTGTGCTCCTATCCGTTGTTGCATCAATTGCTGTTTACTTGGAGCATGTGTCCAGTAGGCTTAAAGGTTGAATTAATTTGATATTGTGACAGGTGTATGGTTTTTATGACGAGTGCCAGAGGAAGTACGGAAATGCCAATGCATGGAGATACTGCACTGATGTTTTCGACTATTTAACTCTTTCAGCAATAATAAATGGAACAGTAATGCTCTCTTTTGGACGTCTTTGCTTTATTAGCACGTGTACTTATCTTTGCTTGCCTTCAAGCTCATTGAGGTCTTACATATTACGATTTCCACATTGTTTCCAAGACTAACCTTTTTAATGGTTTTTTACTTCAGGTGCTGTGTGTCCATGGAGGCCTCTCTCCTGATGTCAGGACTGTTGATCAGGTTCTAAGTTCTAATAATGCCCACTATTTAGATTGAACACCACTACATTCCATACATCTATTTTCTTAAATGGTGAATGATAAATACATTTCACTGTCGTTAGTTTCCTGGTATCAGAACTATTGCCTTAATCTGGACTTCAAGTAACATATTTTCTTTGTTTTTGCAAGACCATCCCTTTCTTCCAGCTGATTAAATGTAGCTAGTCTAGTTTCTAGTCAACAGTGTAAATCTGTCAATATTCCATCGATGCTTACTGTTTTTTTTTTCTGGCTATTATAATATTCTTCATGTCTTTACTTACCTTTGGCCATGATAATGTTTATTATATGGCACAGTTGTCCTTGTTACAACCTTGATATTTTTCTTCAGCACTTCTGCCATTTTCCAACTTGTTACCAGTCTATCCCTCCTTATGAGTTACGAGATAGATTTGAGGTTTTTTAGATGCTTGCTCATGAGTAAATGCCATAATGTATCTCAATTGACAATGGTGTACATCTATTCTATTGAACTTAAAGTTTTTGTACCGTGCTGTTTGAAATCTTGAACTCTTAAACTCATTAATAGTTGGAATGTTTTCCCCTCACATGGTCACATGCTTCATTTCTTCTGTTTACTTCGACTTGATAACTTTCCCACGTATAGTCATCTTTGCCGATGCTGCTTGGGGGTGTGGACTGTGGATATGAGTAGACTTATTAATGAGGATTTCACGAATATGGGTCATCTGTTTGTTGCCATCTTTTCCCGTCCATGTGGACTAGTAGCCCCTTATCTGGCATATTTCATATTGATCCCTGCCATATTGACAAGATGACTCATGTTGAGATATTTTAGAGTTCCCATCTCCATCACAAGCAGCAAATTAGAAGTAAATGACATCCAATTGCAATATCATTAGTAGCTGTATGGTTAGAGCTTGACATTTAGTTTGGGATGAGTCTTGTTAGTGGTTATGGAACTGACCTTCCGTTTGAACTTTTGATGCGACAGATAAGGGTCATCGAAAGGAACTCTGAAATTCCTCACGAGGGACCATTTTGTGACCTCATGTGGAGTGATCCTGAAGATATTGAAACATGGGCTGTCAGTCCACGCGGAGCAGGGTGGCTTTTTGGTTCGAGAGTCACAACTGAGGTAACCCAACTCTTGATAGAAACGAGGCTTTATATTATATTAGCTGTACTGAAGCTGCATCTTCTTGCAGTTCAATCATGTAAACAATCTTGACTTGGTCTGTCGCGCACATCAACTTGTGCAAGAAGGTCTCAAGTACATGTTTCAGGACAAAGGCTTAGTAACGGTACATCTTGCTCCTTAACTTGCACATTCACTCGGCATTTTACACAAAATATTAATATTGAAAACCCTCTTTTACAGGTTTGGTCAGCACCAAATTATTGTTACCGTTGTGGGAATGTAGCTTCCATTTTGAGTTTCAACGACAATATGGTAAGTTGCTATATGCATGTTTACATCTGAACTGACTGAAGCAATGCTGGCTAGAGTTCTGTGCTTCGGTTTGGTTCAGTCACTTCTTGGTGGCTCTTGAAGTGGTACCTAATTTATTTGATAAAAAAATCTGATTATTGAAGTAGGGATTTCCCCTCGGTATCTGAAGAAAGTGAGTGAATGTGGAGTAAAACATAATTTCTTGAATATTCTCACACTAATTAATGCAGTTGCTTGAAAAAAACTGAGCACCCAAACCAAATTGACTTGAAACTTGAAATTAGCCCAAATCTAACCCAACCCAACCTTAATGTTTGCGTTCTAATAGGACCCAAATTTATTAATACTTGAGCCTGTGATGTAACTCATCCTTCGTGATAGTGAAAGACACGTGAGCCAAATACAGCAGAAAGAAGACGATGATTTGATTTATATGAGATGTGTGGCACATTGATAGTGCAAATTGTTGGTAGCATATTGTCTTGCTGTCTCTAATAGGTATTTTGCATGTGTAACAGGAGAGGGATGTGAAGTTTTTCACAGAAACTGAAGAGAACAATCAAATGAGAGGGCCTAGAACTGGAGTTCCTTATTTCTTGTGAAGAGTTTAACCAGGTGATGTGCCGGGTTTCCGATCTAGTATAAGCCATATTCAGATTGTATTATTTCCTTGTCTCAAAGGTCAGTTGAAAATGCTCGATTGCTGATGGATTAACTGGTTTGTTTGTTTCTGTGTATCACCTACTATTCATGTTTAGCTGTTCAATCTCAAGTTCATAGTAAAAACCTTTGCTTCCCGTCCAAGCCTTGTTCGTCTACTCTTATATTTTGGGGTCACTCATACAACACAACCTATTCAGAATCTTGAAATTACAAACTTGTATCTACATCTTTTCTTTTTCATATAAAATCCAAGTCACCACCGCACAATGTGAGATTGATTTTGAATATGAAGCTTATTATTGATTCAGAGTTGTACCTGTCTTGATTCAAGCGCATTTCGTACCTAATTTCTTGTTACAACATCAATATCCCAAGGAAGCTGATATTGCATGGTAAGATTATATTTATTATTCAAAAAAATATATATACTATATTTACTGCACTTATTGGACTGGCTAACTTTATAGTATACAAGTCATTTGGATTGATGAATACTGGCAAAATAAAGCTCAGAGTGGTGGAGAGCTTCCTAATAAATGCTCCGTTTCATGTTTTTTGTCCATTTAGCTTCTAGTAATTTTTTCAAAATAATTGTCAATCCATACTTATTTATTGTTTAAAACTTTCTAAAAACAAAGTTAACCTCCAGTCTTTTTTTCAAAGTGTTAATGTTTAAAACTCGTTACCTTTTCAATTAATTAAAAATTATTTTATTGGGTAATTGAAGTTGAAACTTTTTGACTTGCAAGAAGCTATAAAATTGAAAATCAAAAAGATCAAAATTAAGAATCAAAAAGATCGAAATTGAGAGTGATAATATGTGGTACTAAGACTCTTTAAAGTTTGTGGAGTTGTCTGTGAGAGGTCGGGATGATTGTATCAGACTCTAGATTGGATCTTCGATTTTTTGACGATGTCTAGATCAGGCATATTCATAAAATCAACTATGTTGCTGAATAATTGACCCATCTGGAAATCACGACACCCAACACCAATTTTTTTGATGATATTGAATTTCGTGTTCTCATCTATAAGAATGCTTTAGGATGACGAACTTCGTGTTCATCTGCAAGAATTCTTTAAGAAGAACTATCTCTAGGAGGTAGTCAGACCTAACCACTTTCCGTTATCTAGAAAAAGAAAAAGAAAATCATTCTCACCATCTCGTTGGTAGTTGATAGTGTTACAACTGTAATTAATTGTAGTAGTTTTGAGGGTGAAAAAACTATCACACTAAGAAACTCGTACTGAAAAGTGTAATAATATAGTCATTTTCTTTCATTTTTATTTTTCATTTTAGTCTTTCTTATTATTTGTGAAAAATGCTAAATAGAAAAATAATGAGAAACGGAGAGTATATTATACATAAATTGGAGTGATGAACAGATTTGTTTTGTACATTGTTTTTTTTGAAGAAAACAATGCTTATATTTAATTATTCAAAATATCCTCATGTAAAATAAAAATGTGATTAATATCCAAACAATTAAAATTACCAAATGGAGTTTCCGGGTCATGATGCGCAAGATAGTCGGTTGTCTTATTTTCATTACATATCACATGACTTTATGAACACATCTTAAATCTAGTCATCAACTCAAGGATCCGTTTCACAATTCTACTTGAAAAATTAAAAGGATATTCACTTCTAATTTTTAAAGTCAGAGTAAGCAATCGGATTCAAACACCACTCTCATGAATCTTACATGCAACACCACCTCCATAGCCTCATTGAGAGATTTAGTCACGGTCACCTTCACATCTAACTGTAATTGAATCCTCCCGGAACCAACCAAACACACCGAGCCCATATGATCATGCCCCACATACTTCACTCTTGCCACATCGTCTACATCCACAACTACATCACTATTTATCTTAAGTATCCCTTCTCTAGTGGGAGCCATCTACATCTGTTAGGCCTTCCCCTCATTCCCTCTTCCATCATCACAAGAGCATTTCGTCCATTGGTTGTCACCCGTGCACTTCTGTATTGTTCCAAACCGTCCATGCCTAACTCCAAAACCTGAAAGTGGTATCCTCTATGTCCTTTAAACAACCGTCCCTTGCGTGCACACCATATTTCCCAAGGAAGTGTAGTCAATTCTTGTTATAGACAAATATCATAAGAATGGAGAACAAAATCAACCCAAAAAAGTAAGGACTCATCCTCCTATCCTCTCCAAGAGTGAAGTTCTTGTTAGATCAAATATCCTACGCCACTCGACACCCACATAACATACTCTACCCTCCGCAATAATTACAAAAGGGTCTAGGACCACCTCTTCCTCGTGAGATTATACAAAGGAAGAAGACTCCCGTAAGCTATGAAAAGAAAAGATCTTACCTTAGGTTGGACATTTAGAGCCCACATCTTCTTTCACAACTCATCTTCTCTTCAATAGAAGTTGTGATTAAAATGGAAGTAAGATAGTTCTTAAATAAAAGTTATCTAATTATAAAAATTGTATCTAATTAAATAGAAGTTATTTTATTTTAATGGTAATGGAAGTAATATATAATCTAAATATAATTATTTTAAAAAGGAATTCGGTAACTTTAAGTCTTAGCGCGACACGTAAGCAAAACGAACATGGACGTGACACATAAGCTTTATTACCTCTGCTTTGGTATAGTACTAGTTTTCAAAGTTCAAACCTATGCATTGCACGAAATTTGTTAAATTATAACAGTTAAATGTACTATTTCAAGGTTTGTAGGTTAAAATTTTATGCTAAGTGATGTGATAATAAAATTTATTTTTATCATAATATACTAATTTCAAGGTCTGTATGTTAAATATAAGGTTAGAAATAATAGTATTAAAATGTTCAAATTTGTAAAATAACAATTTATCCAATCGACTTGTTAGTAAGTATTAAGTTTAATTATGAAGATTATTTATTGTATATTTAATTTTTAGTACGTTGTTACATTGTCACATAGTTTGTTTGGTTAATATGAAAAAATAACATTGTAAGTATTAAGTTTTACGCTAGTGTATTTTGTGTCTTACACTAGATTTGTTATAATATTAATTTATAAACTTTAAATTTTTTAACAAAAATATTATAATTTATATTTATTTTTAATATTTTCCTATATGGTAAAGAATGGGGTTAAGTATTTTTAACAAAACTAGTTTAGTGCCCGCACCTCGTGCGGGTTGTCTAAATAAAAGGTATTATATTTTTATTTTTATGCATCATATTTGATGGCTTTTGTTCAGGTACGGTTCAATTAATGCGGTACGGCCGACACGTGTCCCGATAATTTTTTTTTCTTTTTTCCCGGGACGAATAAAAATTTGTTTGAACTACCAGTTATAATTTATGCACTATTCTCCTATAAACTTTGAACTATTCCCATATAATCCATGAACTATTACTTTTTAATATATTATATCAAATTATTTATAAATTAATTGTTTATATGTGATGAACTATCATTTTATAAGTTATGCACTATCCTTTATAAATTTTGCACTTTGAACTATTCTATTATAATTCATGAACTATTCTATTATAATTCATGAACTATCCCATAATAAGTTTTGAACTATTACTTTTACTCCTTTATAAATTTTGCACTTTGAACTATTATATAATAATTCATGAACTATCCTTTTAGAAGTTATGAACTATTCCTTAATAAGTTTTGAACTATTACTTTCATTCCTTTATAAATTTTGCACTATGAACTATTCTATTATAATTCATGAACTATCCTTTTATAAGTTATGAACTATTCCATGTTAAGTTTTGAACTATTACTTTTACTCGTTTTTTTTTTAAAAAAAAACGCCTGGACACTGTCGGGCGTACGTTCAGCCACACGCCCGTACTGGAATAATGTGACTTACCTGAACAGTACCCATATCAATCTATAATAAAAATAATTTTAATATTTTTATTAATCAATATGACTAACATGTGAGGATTATTTTTTTTTAAAATAAATAAAAGAACATAATTAAAATTCTATTACAAAGATTATTATTCGAGTATTATATTCATACCTTAATATATTATCACTTTTACTTAGATTTAGATAGAGGAGCAAAATTTGATTTAGTTTTAAATTTAAAAAATGTGTCAAATCTTGTTAGAAGATTTGCGTTAGATTTTCTAACAAATCGAGCTAGAATAGATAAGTTTGTTAATTTTGATTGGTTGATAAGTAGATTAATTTTTTAATTATTTATTTTAATAAAATTGACGTGGCATGATGACTGTTTACAAATTCTAATAAAAGAAATTTTCTTATAAAATAATTAATGACAAATCTGTAAATACGTTGTGACAAATCTGTAAATAAATTAAAAAAATGCTGACATGGACGGCCTTAGAGATTGACACGTGGACAAAATGAGTGCTATTTTAGTAGTATATATAGATATATTTATATTTTACAAAAAAACAAAAATGATGGTTTAAATATATATGTTTTAAACAATTGCTTTTAAAAAAATGAGTTCATAATTTTAAATTATAAATGGAAGATTTCGATGGGATATGCTTAAGAAGGATATCGTTTTGCGATAAGATATATTTCGGATAATTTCAAAGGAAAAATAAAAAGGAATAAAATACAGATTCAAAATTCAAAAAAATATATTTGATTATTTAAATTGTGTAACTAAAAACAAATAGATCACGATTTCTGTAATTACTTCGCAAAATTGATAAAACCTACAAATAGTTACATTTGGTACATTAGTGAAAATTACTACACTTTAATAACTAATTTTAAATTTGGAAGTAACTCTATATGTCAATTGGAGTATTAGATTAGTTTAGAGATAAAAAAATATATATACTTTCATTAAGTTAGATAAATTTTGTAATAAACTGATTCATTATCTTGTAATTTTTTAAATGTATATTAATAACTAATGATCTGTAACTAAGAAAAAGTTAAATTAAACAAAATAAATAAATAAAAACCAAAAAAAAAAAAAATAAATATTTTTATAATAATAATGATGAAATTAAACTAAATTGTAATTTTATTATATATCATGGAACTAATAGTCTATAATTAAAAAAAACTTAAATTAAACAAAACATTAATTAAAAATCATACTTCAAAATATATAAAATAAAATGAAATTTTGTTAGAATAATAATAAAATTAAATTAAATTTTAATGGAATTTATTATATATTATCGAACTAATAAACTATAATTCAAAAAATTATAATTAAATAAAATAGATAATTAAAAAACATACTTCAAAATAAATAAAATTAAGTAACACTGTTAGAATATTATTCCTACTTTATTTTAATAATTTTATTATATATTAACAAACTAATAAATAATATAAAATTAAATGGTATTAGAACAATAATTAAATTAAAGTAATTTTTTAACTAAACTAACTATTATTATTATTTTTTATTTCATTTTTCTTAAAAGAATCTAAAAAATCACTCATTTACATACTTCATTACAAAAAAATAAAATAAAATACATACTTATAAAATACACCCAAAAACTAAACACTAAAATGCGATTATCCTTGCCCCTTCTAGAAAAAAAAAAAAAAAAAAAAGTCTTGCGGTAGTTTCTTACAATTTACCAATCTCTTTCCCTACGCCAAATTTCCCGCTCTCATTTGTCTGAGCTGAATCATAATGCCCGATTCACTCGCCTCCGTCTCCCTCATTCAACTTCAATTCGCTTCTTCCCTCCGACTGCTTTGCCTGGTAAGACAATTCTCCCATCTTGCTTCGTCTCGATGCCTTCTTCTGAGCCCTGCAACCCTAGCTCTCGGGGGAGGTTGTTTGTCTTTCTGCTTCCTGATATGTAATTTTTTTTGTAATGCATTTGGATCTTGTGGGAACTGAGATTCCGCTAATCGTTTTTCGTTATCATTTGTGTTAGTAACCAGGTAGCTTGGTGTTTTAGCTGCTGAATTTTGCAATTAGGGTTTCTGAGTTGGGTTCCTTTACTTTTGTACGTACATGATATGCAATTCAGTTAATTGCCACTTTCAAATTTTTATAATGTTTTGGTATTATGTAATATAATTTTGTTCAGTGAGTTTTGGTTATGTACACTATATCTTGTCCTAATTCCAATCATGTTAGGATACGACGGATTGAATGGTACTATCTTATATTAACTTGCAAGTTTGTTTTAATTTTGGTCGAATAGTGATTTTGTTCAATGAATTTTGGTTATGTAAACTATAGGTGGGAGGTTTTACAAGCTTGGTCTGATGGAGAATATGAATTTCTTTTTTATTTTATCATAACTGAACCGCTTACGTGATGGGGAATGTGAATTTCTTGACAGCCATTGGAATGGTGATGGGTTGAAGTTATTGTTTCAAGAATTTGAGTTATTATACAAGTCCTTTTGTTTAATTAAATATTGATTGTAGTTTTAGTTTCAACTAATTGATAAGGTTCCTACTAAAACTCATTTTTTAACGATAAGAATCTATGTTCTGACCTTTAATATAGTCCCTATTAAATCATAACCTTTTTTTATGGACCAATTTAAGAATTACTCACTTCGATATTTAGAAAGATTTTTCTGTAATTGTGTTTCTTTAACAAAGGAAAAGCTTGTAGTTGTGGCTTCTTATACCATCAATTCTTGCTTCTGAGTTCTGAGCACAAACTTGAGCTTATTTATAATGTTATTACTGCCTAGAAAAGGTGAATTACCTGTTCAGCTAATATATTACTGTTGCTCCATCTCAGTAATGTATGGGCAGGCTTAAACTGAGTGTGCAGCGTGCAGGTCACCCTTGCTTGTGGTTGAGTTCTTCTTCTACCATCTCACTTGTGTGGAATTTGTAAAGAGGTGATAAGGTGGAGGTTTTTTTAGCTATGGAACCCCTGGAAGATTACAGCTTTGTTGTGGGTCAAGTGTTTCCTGATGTCAAGGCATTCCGAAAGGCGATAAAGGGAGCTGCAATTGCACAACATTTTGAAATTTGTACCATAAAAAGTGACTTGATTCGTTATGTTGCGAAATGTGCTGTAGAAGGTTGCCCGTGGCATATCCGTGCTGCAAAGCTTCCTAATACCCCCACCTTTGCCGTAAGGAGTCTGGGACCTCTTCATACATGTGGACAGAATGCACAGAATGGCCATCATCAGGCTTCTGTTGATTGGATTGTCAGTTTCATAGAGGAGCGTCTCCGAGATGATATAAATTACAAACCGAAGGACATCTTGAATGACATTCAAAAGCAATATGGTATTACAATACCTTACAAGCAGGCATGGCGTGCAAAGGAACGAGGCCTTGCTGCCATTTACGGGTCTTCAGAAGAAGGTTACTGTGTTCTTCCTGCTTATTGTGATGAGATAAAACGAATAAATCCCGGCACCATGGCTGAGGTGTTTACATCTGGTGTAGATAGCCGGTTTCAGAATCTCTTCATTTCCTTTCATGCATCAATACATGGTTTCCTGAACGGTTGCCTGCCTGTAGTTGGGCTTGGTGGAATGCAGCTAAAGAGCAAGTATCTAGGTACGTTACTGGCAGCGACTTCATTTGATGCTGATGGCGGGTTGTTCCCACTTGCATTTGGTATTGTTGACATGGAGAATGATGACACGTGGATGTGGTTCTTAACACAGACATACAAAGCTCTTGAGAAACACACAGATGATATCCCTCAACTTGTATTTTTGTCTGATGGCACAAAGACTATATCAGATGCAGTGAAGGCAAAGTTCCATAATTCATGTTCTGCAATTTGCATGCGTCACTTGAGTGAATGTTTGGGTAAGCAATTAAAAAACTCCAGGCTCATCCATCTTTTATGGCAAGCTGCAGAAGCAACAACGTTTCTCACCTTTAAAAAGAAGATGGCAGAAATCGAGGAGATCTCTTATGAAGCTTCAAGATGGTTTCAACAATTCCCACCTTGGAGTTGGGCATTGGTGCATTTTCAGGGCAGAAGGTATGGCCATTTATCATCTAATATTGACGAGTTCAATGAATGGATTATTGAAGCCCGAGAGCTACCAATTATACAGGTCATTGAAAGGATTCATAATAAGCTGGTTGCCATTTTTCAAGAAAGGCGTTGCAAAAGTGATTCTTGGACATCGATTCTTGTACCATCTGCCCAGAAGCGGATAGAGGAAGCTTTGTACCGTGCATCCACATATCATGTCCTCAGGTCAGATGAAGTTGAGTTTGAGGTTCTATCTCATGACAGATCTGATATTGTGAACATTGGCAACTACACTTGTTCTTGTCTGGACTGGCAAGTGTCCGGAATTCCTTGTTCCCATGCTGTTGCAGCACTTCTTTCTTGCAAAAAAGATATTTACGCCTTCACTGATTTACATTTCAGTGTAGCTAGTTACCGGAACACATATTCAGAAGATATTCTCCCTGCTAAAGTTGATTGGAAAAAGCCCATTGCAGCTTTTGTGCCTGTTGGTGGCTCTAGAATTGTTCGACCTCCCAAGATTCGTAGACCACGAGGACGCCCGGAAAAGAAGAGGGTTCATATGGAAGAGCCTAACTGTGAGAAACATACAGTTCACTGTGGCCGGTGCAACCAAACAGGACACTACAAGTCTACATGCAAAACAGAGATCTTGTAATTACTGAGCAACTCTTAGGTCTGTTTGCACTCAGCTCCAACTTGTATTCTGACTCCACATGGGATGTTGACGGCTCCATCGTGTCACCGTATGCAACTTAGAGGTTACAGTGGTAGTTTCTATCAATTAAATACATTAATAGGCTTACTATTCGGGCGACATCCGCCTTGACATAGGCGGAGTCTGCCTCCGCACCATTTCAGGCGCAGACGGACTACGCCCGTGCATGGAATGGCGCGTAGGCGGATTCCGCCTCCGCCTCCTTCTGTCCGTTAATAATTTAAAAAGAGAGCAGTTGGAAATTATAGCCGTTGTAAATTTTGGAGCCTATATAATATAACATGTCAAATCATTGTATCATTCACTTACATCCAAACCACAACAATGTAAAGAAAGAAATCCATTAAAATGTCGTCGTTTTCCGAAGGAGATGTAGAATCCGATGGTGAAAACTCTATTATGCCGTTCGATATTGAAAAATACAAAGATCCGGAAAAAATTCTCGCACAACTTTAAATAAGTGTACAAACTCATTTATATTTTACTCTATATTATTTTATTTAGTCGGAATTGTAGAATTAACAATGTTAGAATAGAGAATCAGAATTGTAGAATTAGCAATGTTAAAATAGATAATTGTAAATGTAGTTTTAAACATTTAAGAATAGAGAATCAGAATTGTAGTTTAGACATATAAAATAAAGTATGTGTATTTTTAAAATAATACTCTATGTTATTTTATTTAGGATCTTATGGAATATTCTCGTGCTCTCGGTACCGATTATTCATCAAAACTTGAGCTTCACGGATATTTTGCGGATAGAGAGAACTTATTGGGGTGGACTCGGTATGTGACAAACGCAATGAATATGATGTTGGCCATTAAAAAATCATGGTTGGATAGAAGGGGTTTTCGTATCCTACAATTGAGTTGTGATAGACACGGAGGACCTAGAAAATAAAAAGGCGTAGATCCCAATCATGTTCTAAGTTCTAGCTCTAAAAAAGACTCGAAGAAGTGTATGTGTTTGTTTGAGCTTGTAGGAACTCAAATTGAAGAGGTAAAGTGGACGGTGAGGTTTGTATGTGGAATCCACAACCACGTAATTCCTTCGGTGTTAAGAGGTCATGCATATGTTGGACGTATGACTCCCAAGCAGCGCCGAAAGGTGGAGCGCGAATTGAATTCCGGCTTAAAACCGAGACATATTAAAATCTGTGCAATTAGAGGATCCCGACAATGTCACCTCCATCCGACAAGTTTACAACACCGGTTTGAAGATTAGAAATGAACAAGCCGAAGGAAGAGATTCATTACAACAAACACTTCATACTTTGAGGGAACGTGAAAATTATGTAAACACTCGGAGAAGTCAATATTCCGATGAGGTGATTGATTTCTTTATCTCACATTCCGACTCGAGACATTTACTCAGCATGTTTTCCTATGTTATTGTGATGGACTTGACATATAAGACCAATAAGTAAGTTTCAAATCAAGGCCTATTTTTACTTTATTTCCTACACTCAATCATCTTTTCCTTAGAAATTGTAACTTAATCGTTGTTTTGTATTACTTTTAGATACAATATGTCATTGTTGGAGATCGTAGGCATCACTAGCACCAAGAAGACATTCGCAAGTGCTTTTGTATTCATGACACAGGAGAATAGAGATCACTACGAGTGGACTTTGAGGAGAGTCCGTTATTTGTTATACGGAAAGACCTCGGAGGTGATTGTCACTGATCGTGAGCTTGGTCTTATAAGCGTCCTGGGTGTAGTATTTCCCGAGGTGAAACATATATTGTGCATGTTTCATATAAAGTGCAACATAGTTAACAAAGCGACCCTTGTTTTGCGCAATAAGGAAACGGAAGCCGTCTTCATATCCCATTGTCATGCCTTGTTCGAGTCGAGATCCAATGGAAGCTACCAACGCCGTTTGCTGGAAATGAGAGACTATTGACAATCATCTCCGAGGTTAATGACATATTTCGAGACGACTTGGCTTGACCCGTACAAGGAGGCAATCGTTCAAGCCTGGACTGACCTACATCATTATTTCGGCACACGAACGACAAATGCGTAAGTTATTTAAACATGCACTACATTGTTAAACATTTCTTCGTTTTTTGTAATAAACCTTTTTTTTAGGTGTGAGTCCGCACACAAGTTGTTTAAACAAACACCAGATTCTAGTGTTAGAGGATTTCAGTTGGTTTGTGATAGTATATATTTGATGGTCACGGATCAAGTCCAGAAGTTACAAGCTTCTCTAGAGATGTCACGGGAGAAGATTCCACGAGAGGTGCGATTATTGAAATTTGACTTGATGTAAACATTATTAAATATTTATTCGTTTTGTAATAAACCTTTTTTTGTAGATGCGTATACCGATATTTGACTTGCTCCGTGACTACGTAACAAACGAGTGTTTCACGCTTTTGTGGAATAATTACACCAAGGCTAGACATACAAGAGATGATGAAAGGTGTCGGGATAGTTATTAGAGAGGGGTTCATGGAGTGCCATGTGTGCATGACTTTATGCTAGCAATTCGGGCCCGTAAACCTATCTATTTGTCTTAGATACACCCATTTTGGAAGCAAGTTCACTAGATTCCGGTTGATTTTTCCGATGATAATATTGATGGTGATGATGATCGTTTGAACCCGAGTCAAGCGACGCTGAACAAGTTTAGAGAAAGAATAGAATCAAATATGTTAAGCCCGGATGAGCAAACTAAGATATTGCATCTTTTCTGGAGGAAATGGAATACCTCGGGGGTACGACGATAAAGGAGCCGACATAGAAGGTCAAGGCAAAGGGACGACCTCCAACCCCGAGATCAACAAGAAGAGAGCCCAATTCATTTGAGCATTCTGCTACACGTGGTCCTGGGCGGCCGAAAGGGAAGAAAGATAAAGATATAGATTCTACACCGGAGTTGACTCCTACGAGTAGAGCTCGTCGTAAAGGAAAACAACCCGTGAAAGCCGAATTCTACCTTTTCTCAGCTGGTTGGGTAGCGTAGTAAGGGTGCAACTAGAAGAGTTGGCTCCATATTTAAAATGATCAAAGATTTTAGGCAGCAAGTTTCCATAAGGAAGAGGAATAGGTCGCTTAGAATTGACAGAGTGTATCACATGGTTGAGGATAAGATTAAGCACATTTATGTCCAAATCAGACATAAGCAGATGAATTAATTACAGAGATTGATCAGTTAGCAGCTCTCTTAAATTTCCACGAGGAAGAACACATCGAACCAGTATAGTAAACACTATTTTAGCCTCTAAGGTTAGAGAGGTATGAGTAAGCTGACGTGCTGTTGAATTTGGAACCATAAATTTCTCCTTAGCCATACGAACACTCTCTGATCTTTAACTGAAGATTCAAGAGTGATACAACCTTTGTCCTTTTTTGTGACGAGATTAACATATAATAGTCTCGTGAGTCGTGAAAAAGCAAAATCGTCAAGGTTTAGAACCTTCCAGATAATCGAACTCTTGAGCTTGCCTATGCAAGAAATCTTAAGGGTATTGAAAAAATCAGTGTCCACCAGATCACACATACATGTCGATTGTTAAAACCATCAAGCCAAGATCCAGAAGCTTGAAAATTGAGAAACCATGATGAGGGAAGACCAGTCGTCTGAGATATATCCAGATCCTTAGAAGATTTCTCTTCTTTAGCAATTGAGGGACTCTGGACGACTTTCTTTTTGGGAGCTTGAGGAGCGGATCTCTTGCTTTTGGATGTCATGATGAGAGTTTTGAGAGAGACAACAAGGGATTTTGAAATAGGGTTTCTGTGAAAGAATGAAAAAGGTAGGAAAGATAGGTCCTTTTTAATAGTAATATAACAAGATCTTGAGAAAATCAAGCTTTTAAAAGACCAATTTTAATACCAATAAAACAACACCAAATCTTTTTCAAAATTTCAAATAAAACTCATAAAAACATTTTAAGAATTAAAATAACTAAAATATATTAATCCTTAAAAGATCCGTAAAATTAATATACCCTTTGAAATATGTTTCAAGGCCTTTGAATTTCATTTCATGGCCCTTGAAAACATCAGTTGGGCTAATTGCGTAGGAACAATTAAACTTGTTTACTCCCCCTACGTTAATGCTTCTTTGTTCAACATACCAAGCTTCAATCTAATAAAATTAAATTGTTCATCAGGAAGAGGCTTGATAAAGATATCTACAAGCTGCAAGTTAGTTGATATAAAAGAGATCGAAACATCACCTATCTCAACATGAACACGTATGAAGTGATGTCTTACGTCAATACGTTTTGTCCGTGAATGCTGCACATGATTTTTGGTTATTGGAATAGCACTAGTATTATCACATTTTATAGGAATATCTTTCAAGTCAAAGCTAAGGTCACGAAGTTGTTGAGCAATCCAAAGAATTTGTGCACAACAGGTTCCTGCAGTTATATATTCAGCTTCAGCTGTGGATAGGGCAATAGAATTTTGCTTCTTGGAGTGCCAACTAATTAGGGATGACCCTAAGAATTGGCAACATCCAGAAGTATTTTTTCCGTCGACCTTATAACTTGCAAAGTCTGCATCTGAATAGCCAACAAGATGAAACGAGCTTTGCCGTGGGTACCATAACCCTAGATCCTTAGTGCCATTTAGATACCGAAAGATTCTTTTCACAACTATCAAGTGTGACTCTTTAGGATCAGCTTGAAATCTTGCACACATGCACACACTAAATATAATGTCAGGACGACTAGTAGTTAGATACAACAATGAACGGATCATACCTCGATACTCCTTTTGTGCTGCACTTTTTTCATTCTTGTCATGATCTAGCGAAACTGTTGAATTCATAGGAGTCTTTGCAACCTTAGATTGATCCATTTTGTATTTCTTAAGAAAGTCTTTAATATACTTGCTTTGATTGAGAAAAATTCCTTTCTTTGCCTGTGTAATTTGAAGTCCGAGAAAAAAAATTTAGCTATCTTATTAAGCTCATTTCAAATTCCCTGCACATAATATCTTAAAATTCTTTCCAAAGGGCATCATTAGTAGCACCGAATAATATATCATCAACATAGATTTGTACTACTAGAATGTCGTTGCCTCTGATTTTGATAAATAATGTTTTATCAATCAAACCTCTTTTGAATTTGTTTTCAAAAAGATATTTAGACAATCTTTCATACCAAGCTCGATGAGCTTGCTTAAGACCATAAAAAACTTTGTCTAGTTTAAAAACATGATATGGAAATTCATCATTTTCAAAACCAGGAGGTTGAGCAACGTAGACTTCTTCTTCTAAGAAGCTGTTTAGAAAAACACATTTTACATCCATTTGAAAAAGTTTTATGCTCATAAAAGATGCAAATGCAAGTAGCATACGTATGGCTTCTAACTTGACAACCGGAGCAAAAGTTTCCTCATAATCAATACCTTCTTCTTGGTTATATCCTTGTGCTACAAGTCGTGCTTTTTTTTCGTATGACTTTGCCACATTCATCCAATTTGTTTCAAAAGACCCATTTCGTGCCAATGACTGATTGATGTTTTGGTCTTGAAGTAAGAGTCCATACCTTGTTTCTCTCAGATTCGTTCAATTTATTTTGCATGGCAATGATCCAATCAAGTTCTTGAAGAGCTTGGACATAATCCTTTGGCTCGACAAGAGATACAAAAGCGGAGAAGACACAAAGGTTGTTGACTTTAGATCTAGTTTGAACTCTAGCATTTGGATCTGAGATCACATTCTCTTGTGGATGATATGAGGAGTGTTGAACTTTTCTTCTTTTGACAGAAGGAGTAGATCCAGAAGGTTGAGCCTCATATGTTTGACTAGAGTCAGGTACCGTTGGTATATTACCCGTTGATCCAATCTAAAGGCCTTGAAGTTGGGTTTCAAGCCCTTGAAGCGGAGTTCTGTTATCATAGTTTTCTGTTTCAAGGTCTTGAAGGTGTGTTTCAAGGTCTTGAGGGTTTTCTTTGGTATCTTGAATCTTTTCCTGCATATTCTTTTCTCGATCTTTAGGATCTTCCTCTTCATCTGAATTATGATCTTCTCGTGATTCAGATTTAGATCTGCAAAACTCTCATTCAAAGTACCATCATTGCTTTCATAAAAAATAATATGAATGCTTTCCTCAACAACTTTGGTACGCTTTTTATAGACTCGATAAGCTTTGCTATTTGAAGCATATCCAATGAATATTGTTTCATCACTAAGTGCATCAAATTTCCCAAGATTATCTTTTCCATTGTTATGAACAAAACAAGTACATCTAAAGGGTTTGAAATATGAAATATTAGATTTTCTTCTTTTGAAGAGTTCATAAGGAGTCTTTTTCAAGATGAGGCGAATTAAACATCTATTTAAAATATAATTTGCCATGTTCAATGCTTCAGCCCAAAAACTTTTTGGCAAATTGTTTTCTAAAAGCATCGTCCTAGACATTTCCTCAAGAGTGTGGTTCTTACGTTCCTCAACTCCGTTTTGTTGAGGAGTTCTAGGAGCTGAAAAGTTATGTGAAATACCATATTTTGCACAAAATAAATCAAATTTTAGTTGATCAAATTCTCTACCATGATCACTTCTTATCGAAACAGTTGGTAGGTTTTTCAAAGTTTTTAACTCCTTACACAATTTTGAAAACTCAAATAATGCTTCAGATTTTTCTCGTAGAAAAGAAATCCATGTGAAACGAGAGAAATCATCCACTATAACAAGGATGCACAACTTGCCTGTAGGAGATTTGACATGCATAGATCACAAAGATCCATGTGTAAGAGTTCAATGGGTCGAGAAGAACTTACAGCTTTTTTAGGTTTGAATGAGCCTCTTGTTTGTTTACCTTGTGTACAAGCCTTACATAGATCATTAACCTTGAAATTTAGGTTTGACAATCCACGTGCCAAATCTTTTGTAAGTAGCTTCTGCATGGTGTGCATGTTTACGTGACCAAGTTTTCTATGCCAAAGCCTTGAATCATCAGTTAAGGCCTTTAGACATTTTAGCTTAGTTCCTGAAACTTGGTTAGTACTCATGGAATAAACATTATTACATCTAGGAGCAGTAAGCACCACTTTACCCGTCTTTTTGTCTTGAATCTCATATTTATCTGAATCAAACATAACTTTATTGTGTTTATCACATATTTGAGAAATACTAAGCAGATTATACTTCAAACCGTCAACCAAATAGACATCATCAATCAAGTTAGATGAATTATAACAAATTTTACCAATTTCAATAATGTCACACTTTCCTTTATCACAAAGAGTAATGATTCCAGATGATTGTTTCTTTAAATATGAGGATAAAGAGCTTTTTCTACTCATGTGTCTTGAACAATCACTTTCTAATATCCATTTGTGCTCCTTTACCTTGGTGATATCTTGCAAACAGCAAACATCAACCTTTATGGGTCGACCAAATAGCATATTTTTGTCCATATTCAAGTTCGATCATGTTTGATGGTCTAGTACCTTGTTTGACCTGTTTCCTTTAACATAAAAGCTAATGATATAAGGATCATTTCTTCTATAAGGACATGTAGATTTAACATGACCCTTTTTACAACAGTAGAAGCAAGTAGGCATATGAATATTTTCTTTGGCTTTGACAAAAGTGGTAGTAGGTTTTCTAGGAAAGCTCCTATGATATTATATACCATTTTTGTTAAGGAAGGACTGTTGTTCACCCATCAATCTCTCAAGATTAGTTTTTGAACGAGTAAATTTAACAAGTACATCCTTCTGGTCTTGACACATCAAAGTTATATCAACTTTCTCTTTCTGTAGATCGATATAGTTTCGATGAAGAGAGGAGAGATTGTCCTTGAGAATCACATTTTCTGATTCCAAGGCCTTGATATTGTCATCAAGGTGCACTTTTTCTGTGTTAAGATTTTCAATCTCCACAGACATCTCACTTAGTTGGTTTTCTTATTCAAGTAGCTTTTCTTTTAAAGAATTTATCCTTATTCTATGTTCCTTGTCACACATGATAATATCTTTAAGGAATTGTTTTAGGTCAGATTCAGGTTGAGACAAAATTGTACTTACCACGTTGTCAACATATAGATTTGAATCTTCTTCATGATCGGCCATGAGACACAAGTTTGCTTGTTCTTCGTCTTCTGATTCATTTATTGATTCTGAATCACTCCATGAAGCTACCATAGCTTTCTTCTTTCGATCATTTTTCTTGAAGTTGGTCATCTTTTTTTGTGGACAATCCTTCACAATATGATCTGTTTCACCACATTCAAAACAAGTCAGCACTCTAGTTTTCTTGTTAGAGTTAGAAAACTTACCTCGGGGTTTTGATGTTCCTGGATATTTTCTATTGTTATCAGATTGTTTCTTTAACTTGAGAATTCTCGCGAGACCCTTAGAGATCATGGAAATTGCATCTTCTTCATCATCATCATCATCACTATTTTCCTCGTCTGATGGTAATTCATCTTTTCTTGATTTTAATGCCAAATTTTTGGAGTTGGATGAGATCTCTCCATCTTCTTCACCAAGAACCATTTCATGTGTGATGAGTTTTCCAAGGAGGTCATTAAGAGGAAGAGTTGAGAGATTCCGAGCTTCTTCGATAACAGTCATTTTTGGTCCCCACTTAGCTTTAGGTAAGCTCCTTAGAACCTTCCTAACTTTCTCTTCATTTGTGAACATCTTTCCTAGTGAGTCCAAGTTGTTCATGATCTCAGTGAATCTTATGAACATTTCCTTGACTGTTTCATTCGGATTCATCTTGAATCGCTCGTATTGTCAGAGGAAGATGTTAATCTTTGTTTCCTTGACTTGACTTGTTCCTTCGTAAGTGACAACGAGTTTGTCCCATATTTCCTTTGCAATCTTGCATGATGAGATGCGGTTGAATTCATTGACATCTAATCCGCAGTAGAGTAGATTCATTGCTTTGAAGTTCTTTGTCACACTGTCCAGGTCAGCTTGTGTGAAGTCAGCTTCTTTCTTCGGGACTTGGACACCTTCAATAGTTGTAGTTGGGACTTTGGGGCCATTCTGAACAATGCTCCATAGTTCCATGTCCTGATCAATAATGAACATACGCATGAGTGCTCTCCAATGAGCCAATTTGTTGCCACAAAAGAGTGGTGGTCGAGATGAGGATCTTCCTTGAGCAAATCCTCCACCACCTACAAGATTTATGATTATTCTCACTGATGGTTAAATCAATGTACGTGAGTCTAGCTCTGATACCAATTAAAGAACCGTTAGGTGAATATAAAAGATAAAGATACTCTAGAAGGGGGTTGAATAGAGTATGTGAACTTTTCGCAAAACCAATCTCAAGGCCTTGAAACCAATTTCAAGGACTTGATGTTGATCTCAGTTCTTTGTGAAACTTTGATTTTAAGGGCTTTCAAACAACTTTCAAGGGTCTTGACTTTGAACTCCTGCAAAACAAAGTTAGTCACAATAAACAAGATATGATGCGGAATGTAAAAGATCGACACAAGGATATATTTACGAAGTTAGGCTCTAAATAGCCTACTCTCTATCCCAGGATATAGCCTTATGATCTAACTATCTATTATCAGCTTCAAAGAGTCCTAGATACAAACTAGAAGAAATCCCCTTCTTCTCTCACTGTAGCCAATGCTACGATCTAGCTCCAACTCTTCACCTTGCTATAATAGCCTAATTACTTCGTAGAGTAACACACACTCGAGTATAACACTCTTTAGATACACCAATGGAGCTCTCGAGTTTTATATATCTCTCTCTCTCCCTCTCTCTCTCTAGGGGATAAAGCTTTTTAGAAAAAGAGAGAAAAAAAACTATTGATCGAATAAAGATGATTTTGGATCGCTTGAAGACTATGGATGTTTCCGTGTAGGCTTGTGTACTTGTTCTTCAATTGCCATCTTCATTTATACCCTTCTATGGAGAAGTCTTCTAGCCATTGGAAAGATGACCGTTTGGAGATCACTCTTCTTCTCCATGAAGATCGCTCTTTGGTTGAGATGAGATAGACGTTACGGATCTTCATCTCTTGAGAACACGTTGATCTCTCACTCTTTGATCTTCTCATTTTTGTTGTAACAATCTTCAAGTCCAGAGGAGAAAATCTTTGTGCTTTTCGGTTAAGGATCTTGTAAGATCTTTTTTGATGGTCGGTTAAGATCTTCACTTGATCATATCTTCTCAAATCTTTTTGTTTAAGCAAATCTCTCGTGGAAGATCTTCTTAGCAATTTGAAATCTTTGAACGTGCACCCTTGACTTCTTTGTTTCTTTGGAATTCATTTCAAGGCCTTTGAACTCCAATCTTCCAAGGTCTTTTGAAGTCTCTTGCAAAACCTGTACTTCATTTAATCCAAACCACCATACCAAACCAAGCAACTCGATATATAAACAATTCATTGGTTAGTGTATCAAACTACTTCATTTGTGTTTAAGTCTTCCATCATCAACACCTGTAAAACTTTATAATCAAGGTGGAGTATTCACACATGTAGGCAAATAAGATGATAGACAAAATCATAGAACTAAGTTAACAGTTATTACAGACCAAGTAATTCAAATACCCCATATTTGAGACACATTGTCCCAATGGGTCAAGAGTAAGTCACAACAAAGGTACTCACCTAGTGAAAAAGCAGAATAACATAATAGAAACTAGTACATGGTCCGGATGAAGCTCAATCGTCAGCAGGAGGTGGAATGTATGGATACCGAGTAGGGTCGAAGGGATACCCCATCTGCTGCTCAACCATCAACATCGCCATCTGATGTTGGTGGTGCTGGCTCTCTTGTATGTCCTGTGTCCAAGTCTTAATAGAGCGAGTCTGAGCAGCGAAACGCGAGGTCATGTCAGTCTGTAGAGGTTGGAAAGATACCGTCATCTGCTGAGTGAGGTCATCTATCATTCTGTGCGCCTCGGGATCACGGCAGCGGTGAGCTCGCTGCTGCTGTGCTGTCTAGGGAACCTCCAACGGAATAACTAGTGTTTCTCTCTCATCCTCAATCGCCTCATCATCAATGTCGACGGTGGGAGCACTAGGACCAGCTGTATCTGTACTAGTATCCATCGCTGCGGTTCCATCAGCGCCGTCATAGGCAAAGTCATAGAGCCAAGTGATAGCATGTATTATAGTCTATGTTTTGGGATTGGTTTGAACATTTTATCTTCATTAATCTGCATGCATGGATGTATATTCTTGATCATTATGTTGTTTTGTTTACATTTGCAAGAATCGAGGTCTACACCTAGTTTTTTTGTAATTGAAGGGAAAATGGCACGTTTTAGAGTGATATGAAGCCAAGGGATCTAAAGAGTCATTGAAGCAACATTATGGAACATTGAGGAGCTACAAGAAAGGCATATGAACAATGGAAATTGGATAGAAGTTTGATTTTGGACCAGTTTTGAGGGATTTGCACTTAGCTGAAGATCACCTCGGTTGGCTACAGTATCACCTCGACCGAGATGACTTCGCTGGGTTGGATCGAGACGCACGGCCCATGTCCCATAATATCTTTTATTTTTGGCAAGTGATTCTCCTATAAATTGGAAGATATTTTCTGGATGGAAGGATGTTTGGTTAACTGATTTGTTTGGAAGATTGAATATATTCCAAGGAAGGAAGGAAGTTGAAGGAAGATAGCTTTGAAGTGAAGGTTGAAGGTTTTTGAAGGAAGTTGTAATGTTTTCTTAGGTTCTTTTGATTATTGCCTTTTGGTTTGTGATTGAGGAACACAATTTGCTGGTTGTTTCGGCTTGTTTGATTGCTTGATTGTTTGATTGAGTTATTATTGAGGGCGTGCGAAGATAGGAGAGAGGGAGCCGACCAATCTAGTGTGGAGTAAGAAGGGAAGACTTTCATGGGCTGTAACTTCCGCCTTATGGGCAGCCCGGAAGGCCTTGTCTCGTGGCCTTGTCACAATTTGTCATGGCCTTGTCCAAAGATCAAAACAAATATTCTAATATGAGAATTTTTGTAAACAAGAAAATAATAGGAGTATTTAGTGATTAAAACTCACATAAAATAACAAAATCTATTTTCTTGATGTCAAAAAAATATTTTAGGGTGAGAGATCAGGTGGTTGAAACAACTTCGACTCGAAAATAAAATTTTCGGGTATTACACTAACGATAGGTAGTTGTTCTTATTTCGATGAAGAGAGGAGAGGTTGTCCTTGAGAATCAGGTTCTCTGATTCCAAGGCCTTGATATTGTCATCAAGGTCTACTTTTTCTGTGTTAAGATTTTCAATCTCCAGAGACATTTCACTTAGTTGTTTTTCTTGTTCAAATAGCTTTTCTTTTAGAGAATTTATCCTTATTCTATGTTCCTTATCACATATGATAATATATTTAAGGAATTAATTCAGGTCAGATTCAGGTTGAGACATGATTGTACCTACCACATTGTCAACATACAGATTTGAATCTTCTTCATGATCGGCCATTAGACACAAGTTTGCTTGTTCTTTCTCGTCTTCTGATTCATTTGATGATTCTGAATCGCTTCAAGAAGCAACCATAGCTTTCTTCTTTCGATCATTTTTCTTAAAGTTGGTCCTCTTCTTTTGTGAACAATCCTTCACAAGATGATCTGTTTCATCACATTCAAAACAAGTCAGTACTCTCGTTTTCTTATTAAAGTTAGAAAACTTACCTCGGGGTTTTGATGCTCGCGGATATTCTCTATTAGCAGATTGTTTCTTTAACTTGAGAATTATTGCGAGACCCTTAGAGATCATAGAAATAGCATCTTCTTCATCATCGTCATCACTATCCTCTTCGTCAGAAGGTAATTCATCTCTTCTTGATTTTAATGCCAAATTCTTTGAGTTGGATGAGAGCTCTCCATCTTCTTTACCAAGAACCATTTCATGTATGATGAGTTTTCCAAGGAGGTCATCAAGAGGAAGAGTTGTGAGATTCTGAGCTTCTTCAATAGCAGTCATCCTTGGTCCCCACTTAGCTTTAGGTAGGCTCCTTAGAACCTTCCTAACTTTCTCTTCATTTGTGAAGATCTTTCCTAGTGAGTCCAAGTTGTTCACGATCTCAATGAATCTGGTGAACATTTCTTTGACTGTTTCATTTGGATTCATCTTGAATAGCTCGTATTGTCTGAGGAAGATGCTAATCTTTGTTTCCTTGACTTGAATTGTTCCTTCGTATGTGACCACAAGCTTGTCCCATATTTCTTTTGCACTCTTGCATGATGAAATGCGGTTGAATTCATTTGCATATAATCTGCAGTTTTGTAATTATTTGATACACTGTCTAGGTCAGCCCGTGTGAAGTCAGCTTCTTTCTTTGGAACTTGAACATCTTCAGCCGTTGTCATTGAAACTTTAGGTCCATTTTGAATGATGCTCCAAAGCTCCATGTCTTGGTCAATAATGAACATACGCATGAGTGCTCTCCAATGAGCAAAGTTGTTGCCACAGAAGAGTGGTGGTCGAGATGAGGATCTTTCTTGAGCAAATCCACCATCACCTACAGGATTCATGATTACTCTCACTTATGATTAAATCAATATACGTGAGCCTAGCTCTGATACCAATTGAAGAATCGGTAGGTGAAATAAACAGGTTAAAAGATACTCTAGAAGGGGGGGGGGTGAATAGAGTATTAGACTTTTCGCAAACCCAATCTCAAGGCCTTGAAACTCCTTTCAAGGGCCTTGATGTCGATCTGTGCTCTTTGTGAAACTTTGATTTCAAGGACTTTGAAACAACTTTCAAGGGCCTTGACTTCGTGCTGCTGCAAAACAAATTTATTCATAATAGCGAGTAGAGTGCGGAATGTAAAAGATTGACACGAGGATATGTTTACGAAGTTCGGATCTAAATAGCCTACTCTCCGTCCTAGGGTATAGCCTTAGGATCTAACTATCTATTATCAGCTTCAAAGAGTCCTAGATACAAACTAGAAGAACTTACCTTCTTCTCTCACTGTAGCCAACACTACGATCTAGCTCCAACTCTTAACCTAGCTATAATAGCCTAGTTACTTCGCAGAGTAACACACACTCTAGTATAACACTATTTAGATCTTCCAATAGAGATCTTGTGTTTTATCTCTCTCTAAGGGGATTAAGCTTTTCAGAAGGAGAGAAAGAAAAACAATAAATCGAATGAAGATGTTTGAGTTGCTTGAAGACGTAAGGACGTTTCCGTGTAAGCTTGTGTCTTTTTCTTCTTCTTCGATCACCATCTTCATTTATACTCTTCTATGGAGAGGTCTTCTAGCCGTTTGGAGAGATGACCGTTTGAAGATGAATCTTCTTCTCCATGGAGATCGCTTTCTGTTTTAAGATGAGGTAGACGTTATAGATCTTCAACTCTTGAGAACACGTCGATTCCTCAGCTCCTTAATCTTCTCGTTTTCTGTTGAACCGAACGAGAAGAAATCTTGACGCTTTTCTGTTTTAGAAAATATTCTGAAAAGATTCTCTAATCTTCGGTTGAAATCTTTGGTTGAAAAAGATCTTTCCTGAAATCTTTCTGTTGAGCAAATCGATCCTGGAAAATCTTCTTCGAATTTTGAATCCTTGTTTCGTGCAACTATATTTCTTCAAGGCCTTTGAGATCGTCCCTTTGTATAACACTATCTTCCTTTTCCTTGAGTAATATTTCAAGGCCCTTGAAATCTTCGATAAGACTTGCACTGAATTCAAACCAACCAAGCATCTAGAGAATATAATCAATACATTGTTAGTGTATCAAACTACTACATTTGTGTTAAATCTTCCATCATCAGCACCTGTAAAACATTATAAACAAGATGGAGTTTTCATGTTTCTATCAGGAGAATGAACAAAAATCTACTATTTGAATTGGTTGTTTCAATTCTTGCTTTCCTCTTCTCTTGATTGTAGATCTTCTCTTTCTTTGAACATTCGTCATCTTGTTGTTTCAATTCTTACTTTCCTCTTCTCTTGAAATTATACATTTTGGATGACCCTCTGAAATTTGTGCTTTCAATACCTCTACTGCTAACTGATAGCATGAATTATAGTCTATATTTTAGGGTTTGTTTGGACGTTTTATCTTCAATAATCTATATGTTTGTATGTATTATATGTGGTTATATTGTCGTTTCATCTACCTTTGCAAGAATCGAGGTCTACACCTAGTTTTGTTGTAATCATAGGTAAAATGGCACGTTTGGGACTAAAAAGGAGCAAAAGGAGCTATGGAGTCATTGGAGCTACATTCAGGAACATAAGAACCATCCAGGAAGCATAGCCATGGATTAAAGATTCACTTTGGACCAGATTTAAGAGATTTACACGCAGCTGAAATACACCTAGACCGAGGTGAACACCTAGACCGAGGTGAATACCTAGACCGAGGTGATCCAGAGGAGAGATTTCACATTCAGTTGTGATTCACCTCGGTTGACTACAGATTCACCTCGACCGAGGTGACCCAGAGACGCCGACTCGACCGAGGCGAACACCTGGGACGCGGCGAGAATATTTTATTCTTGGCTGAGATCTTTTATCTTTGGAAAGAGATCTTATATTTTTGGGGTTGGCTCCTGGAAGGAAGGAGATATGCTAGATCATATATTTTACCTATATTTATGGGAAAATATCTTTCTAAGATTTCTTATCTTTGGAGGGTTATTTTTCCTATATAAAGGGTTGGATTTTCCACAATTCAATCATCTTTGGATCATCGATCACGCTATACCGTCGATCAGGGTTTACACACGCAGTAGCCGCAGCCTACTCCAAGTTGGGAGAATTGAAGAACCTTTTTGAAGGTTGAAGAAAGATTGAAGTCCATAACTTTTATAGCTTTTATTGAAGGGTTTTGTAAGATTATCTTCAATTCCCTCAATTGTTGTCTTGTCTTTTTGGATTGCTATCCAAGGAACGCTTTGTTGTGATATTTGATTCAGTTATCGAAGTCTTTTCATTAAATTCTTCTTTGTTCAAATATTCACCTTCTTCCCATATACTTAATACTTTCATAATGATGATGAGTGGCTAATTTCCTTGTGTGATTCTAGGGCGATTGGCTGAAGGTTGTGGGAAAAACAATGATAGAATAATCTTAGATTCCAGTAGGATCCTGAAAGTTCGAGTCTTTAACCTTAACCCTAAGCATCTCGTTCGGTTGATGAACATCTCGGCCGGGGTGGAATTCTTCTGACCGAGGTGACTTATCCGACCCTAAACTGAGAGTTAAGTGTTAGAGTTTGCCAAATCCTATTCTTATTACACCTTCCTGGTTCAAAGCAAGCTTAGGATGAGACTTACCCGGTAATTCCTTAGTTTGTGTACCAACGATCATAAGTGTAGGTAATAAAGGTTTATCCTTTATTGGGGCTTGAGTGTGCTTCCATTCCATCTTTGTGAGTTAGCCTGAGACTTACCCGGTAAAGGTTGATTCTATTCCCTTAGATGGTGTGTTAGTTTGAGGTTATAGTTCTTTATCTTGATTCCTTGAGACTTACCCGGTAATGGGAGTTACGGTTTAGGATTAGTGTGTAGTGAGACTTACCCGGTGATCTACTCTACTTTAGAAACACCTTCCCCACGCAAAAATCTCAGCTTTGTCCGCTTATCTATAGATCTTGAGTTGGACCCACAACTAGATGCTTTAATCCCTAGAATTGCATGTTTGCTTTATTGACTTCTTATTCATCTTTGATTGTGTTAATTGCTCTTGTGGTTAGTATTGACATAAGCATACCGTATTGACTTTGTTTCACCGAGTCCCTGTGATCGACCCCTGGAATTTTCTTGCTTTTACTACGATTGACCCGTACACTGCGGGTTCGCATCCTTGTTTTAAGCTTAAGTCTAGGGTTATAAATTTAAAGCTTGCACACACCGTTTGGAGCGAACAAGTTTTTGGCGCCGTTGCCGGGGACTTGGTCTAGACCGAGCCGGTTACGGTTTGCTTTCGGGGCATTTGCCCCTGTTGCTACTAACTACTCTTTCTATGAGTTTTGTAGTTTTCAGGATTTCCGATGACTACATTTGATCCAGCCTGGATAGCAAGACAAAGTGCTAGGGCGGACCATTATGAATACTTGGAGGAGAAGTACTCCTTCTATTGGTTTAACAATGAATGGGAAAGAGAAGAGGCCATTCAGCATGAACTTGCGATATGGGATGAGAAGAATGTCCCTAACAACATTTATGAGCAACCTTTTGAAGACTCTCTCGAATCAAGATTGGAGAAGTTGATGAAGAAGGTGGAGGAGCTCAAGGAAAGCACCCTATCCTATGCTAAGCCGAAAGAGGAGCATAAGGAAGTGTTGCACGTTCCAAGCATTCCTTTGGTCGAACCGGAAGTTTCTCCTGAAGGTTTTGTGGAAGCGGAGGATGTGGAAGATTTCGATCCAACTGCCGAGACCTCGGCCGAGGTGGAGGAGATCTCAACCGAGATGGAAGAAGAATTTGTAGAACTGCAAGATGCGGCGAACCTTGGCCAAATTACTGAGACTGTGGTCAAGGTGGAAGAAAGATCAGCTGAGTTGGGAGGGATTTCGTGTGTTGGTTATCAACCTAACATGAAACCTGATCCGAGCTTTAGAGAACTTTACAAGGTAAGTTCTCTTGCTCCATTCGAAATCCCTATTAAAATTTCTGAATTTTTCAGGAAAGCACTGGAGAGTTGGAGGTCTCTTCCGAAAGAACCTCCTAAGATCAAGATGAAACCTCCCTTTAAACTGTTGGAAGAAGATACTCCTTGGATTATAAGGAGTGAAGTTTGCAAACACTACACCGTTAAGGCAATGAAGTGTCTCTTGTTCAAGTATGGGGTCCCTCGCATGCTCAGGACCCTGTACCATCCCCAAGCTATAGATGGGGAAGCTGCTATGATTCTCGAGAAACTGTTTTCTCGATCAAGGAAAGGATGGGACACAAGGAATGTCCCATTGAAGTGTAGGAAGTCTAGACGAATTCCGGTGAGAATCAAACCGTACAAGCTTGTACGTGGGAGATCTTACCATTTGCCGGTGAAGTTAGGAACCGGAACCTTCTTGGAAGATTTTTACGGATGTGATGAGAACTCCACGACATTCGAAGTGCATTGAGTAATCCCATGCCTTATGGTCCAGCTAGCGACCTTAAACCAAGCGCTTCTTGGGAGGCAACCCAAGGTATTGCTTTCTTCTCCCTTTTCTAGTTTAGTTTAGATAGTTGCTTTGTTTTTATTTTCCTCTAGACAACAACCAGGTATTCCAAAAGGAAGGATCACAGTTCAGGAGCTACACTGGAAGAACAAAATTTTGAGAAGTTGAGGAAACGAGCTTTACTGAGATACATCTCGGGTACTGTCAGAACACCTCGACCGAGATGTGCTTCGCCAACCGAGATGGTCTTATTTGGGAGCTGTTTCTTACTTCTTCATGCAGTTTAGCTATGTTCGGTGAGTATCCTGTCCTTAGACTTATATTGACCCATTGGGACAATGTGTCCCAAGTATGGGGTATTCGATGTACTTATTTGATGACGATTTGATGTACTTATTCGATGACTTCGATGATTACTTTATAGGATATTTCATGTTTATGCTCCACTTCTGCATTTATATGATTATTTGATATTACATGCATACCTACAGGTTATTTGATTGAGAAAAACGTCGAAACTGAAAAAAAAAAAAAAATGGTTTTTAAAATTTTATTTTTTTGACCTCGACCGGGGAGATCTTGGCCGAACGAGGTGTTTCACCTCGGTTGAACCAAGAACACCTCGACCGAGGTGTGTTAACTGAGAGTTTTCGAAAACGAATTTTTGTTACTTATCTGGATATGACCTCAGTGAAGATCTTGTTTACTGACTGGTTTAAATTCTTTATGTGTTTGAAAGGTTTTATAATATGTTTAAGTTGCTAAATGCTTTATTTGAAATTAATGGCATGTTTAATACTTTGTTTTTATCCAAATTATGTTGAATTTGAAGGTTGACACCGCAGGTTAAGTTCTCTCAGGTTCTTCTTGGAAAGACCAAGGCAATTCATTCTCTTCTTTCTTCCTCTTCTTGACCATGCTTAACCCCTCATATACATTTTGCCTCCCTTACCTATCCGGGAATTTGGAAGCAAGCAAAGTGGTGAAAGCAAGTTAAAGTTGAGAAGTGGGCTGGAAGTGGAAGTGTTAGAAAGCAATAATAGGTTTGGGGAAGTCAATCATGAAGATGAGTAACTCGGCACCATTCACATAGCCGGGTGTTTGTGTCTTGCCAAAGTCGGATTGAGCGATATTCCTAACGGGTCATGGTATGTGCATCAAGGGTTTGATGCATCTCGAGAAATTGATGATTGCAGATTTCCTAGGCTTCGGTTATTGTGCACCTCTGTCCATGCATTCCAAAAAGTAAAGTAAAAAAGAGAAAAAGTGTGAAATAAGCAAAGCTTATTGGTGGAAGATGTTGCAAGTCAAAGTGAAAGTGAAGTTCATCCTTTTCCCGGATTCTAGCACCACATTACCTTACATACATCCCTACCCTACACGTTTCTTGACCTTTCTTTTGGGAAGCCCTTGAGACCTTGAGTTTGTTGATTGACTTAGTGGTTTAAATCGAATTATACATGATTAATTTTGATAATTATGATTTATTATGCATTCTATGATTTTATGCAAAGATGAACAACTTTCTTATATTTATGAAATGTTTCGAACATGCATTGATTTTAAATTCCATGAAGTATTCTCTTAGAGTGATCTATGATAGTTGCACACCATAAAATGTTTTTAAGAGACTTTTTCATTGATTTTCTTGACTTATAATCCATTCTATCTTGTCTTCTATATGAGGAACTTGCTTGGGGACAAGCAAGGGCTAAGTATGGGGTATTTTGATAGCATGAATTATAGTCTATATTTTAGGGTTTGTTTGGACGTTTTATCTTCAATAATCTATATGTTTGTATGTATTATATGTGATTATATTGTCGTTTCATCTACCTTTGCAAGAATCGAGGTCTACACCTAGTTTTGTTGTAATCATAGGTAAAATGACACGTTTGGGACTAAAAAGGAGCAAAAGGAGCTATGGAGTCATTGGAGCTACATTCAGGAACATAAGAACCATCCAGGAAGCATAGCCATGGATTAAAGATTCACTTTGGACCAGATTTAAGAGATTTACACGCAGCTGAAATACACCTAGACCGAGGTGAACACCTAGACCGAGGTGAATACTTAGACCGAGGTGATCCAGAGGAGAGATTTCACATTCAGTTGTGATTCACCTCGGTTGACTACAGATTCACCTCGACCGAGGTGACCCAGAGACGCCGACTCGACCGAGGCGAACACCTGGGACGCGACGAGAATATTTTATTCTTGGCTGAGATCTTTTATCTTTGGAAAGAGATCTTATATTTTTGGGCTTGGCTCCTGGAAGGAAGGAGATATGCTAGATCATATATTTTACCTATATTTATGGGAAAATATCTTTCTAAGATTTCTTATCTTTGGAGGGTTATTTTTCCTATATAAAGGGTTGGATTTTCCACAATTCAATCATCTTCGGATCATCGATCACGCTATACCGTCGATCAGGGTTTACACACGCAGCAGCCGCAGCCTACTCCAAGTTGGGAGAATTGAAGAACCTTTTTGAAGGTTGAAGAAAGATTGAAGTCCATAGCTTTTATAGCTTTTATTGAAGGGTTTTGTAAGATTATCTTCAATTCCCTCAATTGTTGTCTTGTCTTTTTGGATTGCTATCCAAGGAACGCTTTGTTGTGATATTTGATTCAGTTATCGAAGTCTTTTCATTAAATTCTTCTTTGTTCAAATATTCACCTTCTTCCCATATACTTAATACTTTCATAATGATGATGAGTGGCTAATTTCCTTGTGTGATTCTAGGGCGATTGGCTGAAGGTTGTGGGAAAAACAATGATAGAATAATCTTAGATTCCAGTAGGATCCTGAAAGTTCGAGTCTTTAACCTTAACCCTAAGCATCTCGTTCAGTTGATGAACATCTCGGCCGGGGTGAAATTCTTCTGACCGAGGTGACTTATCCGACCCTAAACTGAGAGTTAAGTGTTAGAGTTTGCCAAATCCTATTCTTATTACACCTTCCTGGTTCAAAGCAAGCTTAGGATGAGACTTACCCGGTAATTCCTTAGTTTGTGTACCAACGATCATAAGTGTAGGTAATAAAGGTTTATCCTTTATTGGGGCTTGAGTGTGCTTCCATTCCATCTTTGTGAGTTAGCCTGAGACTTACCCGGTAAAGGTTGATTCTATTCCCTTAGATGGTGTGTTAGTTTGAGGTTATAGTTCTTTATCTTGATTCCTTGAGACTTACCCGGTAATGGGAGTTACGGTTTAGGATTAGTGTGTAGTGAGACTTACCCGGTGATCTACTCTACTTTAGAAACACCTTCCCCACGCAAAAATCTCAGCTTTGTCCGCTTATCTATAGATCTTGAGTTGGACCCACAACTAGATGCTTTAATCCCTAGAATTGCATGTTTGCTTTATTGACTTCTTATTCATCTTTGATTGTGTTAATTGCTCTTGTGGTTAGTATTGACATAAGCATACCGTATTGACTTTGTTTCACCGAGTCCCTGTGATCGACCCCTGGAATTTTCTTGCTTTTACTACGATTGACCCGTACACTACGGGTTCGCATCCTTGTTTTAAGCTTAAGTCTAGGGTTATAAATTTAAAGCTTGCACACACCGTTTGGAGCGAACACTAACTATTTTTATCTTTCAATACCTCTAATTTTATACACTTGGAAGACCCTTTAATCCAAGATCATAAACCTTGACCAGATAACTTGAAATTAACAAAAAAAATTATGAGAAGAGAAGAGAAGAGATTGAGACATTTTAGTTTTCAATGCCTCTATCGCTAGTTACTTTTCATATGTATATTTTCTTTGTCATAATATATATGTATATATTGACCCTAAAGCTAATATGTTCATCAACTTGTAAGGCATATCTCCACATATGCATATTTTCTTTGCACATATCATCTCCAAGTCTTCACTATATTGGTTATAAAACTGCAGAATTATAAAAAAAATTCAATCACTTATAAAAATTCCGCAATTTTCTGCTTATCTTGTCCATGATGATGCCTATAATAACTTGTAAAATTGGCAGGCTGATACTTTTTTTTGTTAATCGAAAAATGCATTATTACACATGTCCAACTCTCAAAATCATATTTCATTGTCGTCCTATGCTTCCTTCCCTAATGAATTTGATCTTGATGTTAGTGACTCCCTTCCACCAACTAATTCATATTTTGTGGTAAGATATCTAATCTCTTTAAAATTCACTGTTTTAATTTAATCTAGACCCGAAAAAAAGTATTTATCATCTGAAGTTTGATCCTTTATTTAATTGGTAGATGCGTGGCCTTGATTTGGATGATAAACTCATTGACTGATTTAGGAACATCCCCAACAACCACTACACATGAACCAATCACTAGAGCGAGAGCAAGAGCATTGAAGGAGAATGAGTTGTCATCTTCAAAAGCCATCCAAGAAGAGGTTCCTAACTTATTGGCATCATGTACATCTAAGGAGGCCTTACTCATGTTTAAGTCTTCCTTAGTAACCTTGATATCTACTATGGAGGAGCCATACCTATGTGAAGATGATCAAATCTCGCCCTGAGAACCAAATCTCGCCCGAGATTCCAGCCGAGATTTGCTTCTTTCAAGATCAATAAGATCCGGTTGAGATCTTATCAGTTATTGGATATTTTATTTTTATTTCCCTTTAAAGCTCTAAACATTCTAAAGTTATCTATCGGTTTTCCGATCCTATCTTTTAGGATTATCTTTAATTTTATGTTCTAGAGGAATCGCGCCTATAAATAGCCATAGAAGTCGAGATTCATAGGCAGATTGATTTGATTATTATTTCCACAATATTGTGAGATACTCACAACTTCGCTTACGAAATTTGTGTTTTCTTCATTCTTATTCAATCAAAAAAGAGAGCCTTTGATTGATACGTTGTGAGTCCTTGCTAGGTTGTGCTTGTGTTTGTTAATCGTCTTAAAGGTTCGTGCTCCAATTCAATTTTGGTACCTCCTTGTGCTTGTCTTATTTAGAAGGCTTGTGTAAGGTTGAAGAAGGCAAAGTTAAGGTAAGCTCTTTGTTAAGGGGTTTTGATCCAATTAGTCAAGGTTATTTGCAAGAATATCTTGGTTTGTAACTTCCTATTTTTCAATCAATTTCAATCCATATAATTATCTTCTTATCTATACATTATCGTTCCATCAACTCACGTTCTTTTGTGTTCGAGTTTGGTAAATCTCGGCTCCATAAGAAGAATCTCGTTTGAGATTTTGACCGAGATTTGCTCCTATTATTGGTTTCGTGGACTTCTAATCTAGACCGGAAACATCGTCTTCAACCCCGCATCATTGACACTCCCACAACTTCTCCTATGGTTACTAGTGTTCAAGAGGTTGCTCGTCGACTTAAGATTTCCAATAAGAGGCTAAGAGATAAAATCGATATAATAATTTTCTACATGGGGAACGTGGAGTCAACAAATTTGCAAGTTTATGACCACGTTTCACAGTTGACATCCTCAAACATACAACTCACTCAAAGGCTTAAGGAGGCCAAGTTGGAGGTGAATGAAAATGCCAAAATTGTGAACAATTTGATGGTTGCACTACTAATTGTGCTTGTGTGTTTCCTTGCTCAAATTGCTCACAAGCTTGGCTTTTATGATTTGGGTTTAATTCTCAAGTACTTTGAACTAAGTTTTATTTTGTAATGATTATATGTACGTATATGGAAACCTTCCTTGCTCAACTTTCTCACAAGCTTGACTTTTAGCTTATTGGGAAGTTTTTGATGACATGTTGACGCGTCTGTAAGGACATAACCGGTTGTTTTGTGTGCTGGAAAACATTGCAAAGGATATTTTGGTTGTTTCAAGTTTTACTGATTATTAATGGTTGTTGTAAAACTTTTCTTGATTTCATTTTTTAGCAGCTCAACTCATAACAAAGGCCGGACTAGCTTGCTTTTATTTTTTTCTACGCAGTTGAGGCATATGCTTGTTGTCGTGACAGTCTACACAACTGAGGTATATGCTTGCATGATTTCATTTTTCTACACATCTCAATTTTTACTTGCTATCATATAAAGTGAAGAAACAAGAAATAAAATTTCACACAAGCTGCACTAAAAATACAATTTTTTATACTTACTACACAAACCCAACAAAAAAAGCAACTATATATTTCCCCATCATAATTTAGATGGACGAAACATTATGTGATAATAAAGTCAAGTTTTGTTTCTTTCTAACTTGGACCTAATACATAAATAAAATTAGCATAACACTTGCAACCACTATATGTGCATGGACTTTTAACTAGCTATACGCATTCCTTACAATTTGACGTCGGCCCTTCAAAAGTGTGGTGTGGTATGAAATAGTTGTACAAGTGGAGTTCAAAGACGATTAATCCTTCTATCATTCCATATTTGAGCTGTTGTTGATTCATGTGTGATTCGCATCCCACATGGGAGTTCATCTTCCCCATTACCATCATCTCCATCATTGTCATCTTCTTCGAACTCTTGGTCAATAACTTCTTCCAACTTCCTCATCTAAATAATCGTCTTTTTTTGGTGTGTAAGGATGTAGATGTACAGAGAAAAACATGTTATGATGATGATGTCAATCTGGGTCTCAATCTTGTAACCCGACAATTATTTAAGGACTCTCCATCACCCTTTACATACCCCGAAAGCACATTCTATGTGGCTATGTGTTGAGGAGTGAATGCGATTGAACTACTTTTTAGCATTTTTTTGGTGTTTCCCTTTGAAACTGTACCTGGTGATATTTAACTTTTGAGTATGGAACCACATACCCTTACTTGTCAAGGTATACTTTATCCACCAAATACTATTGTCCTATTGAAAATAAAGATCAATTCACATATATGAAGTACATGATGGAAAACCTTAGTATCGTGTGCACAAGTCATCTACATTACGTGGTGGAGGATGAGGAAAGATGAGACCCCTTGTAGTTAAATCATGATGGAAACCTTAACATCGTGTGAAATTTCTTCTCAACTAGTTGAGAAAAAAGTGAAGTACAAATCAAAGTCACAAACTGCCATGACGTTGAAGGTTGTCCCACCCTTACGCCCTCTATAAGCATTTGTTTTTTTAGCAGGGATCATTGCATTGATATGAGTCTCATCTATGCATCCGATTGCACCCTGGAAATGCTTACAATATGTCTCAATGTAACGTACTAATGTCATACGTGACTACTATTAAAGTTAGCATTAAGTATAACTTGAATATACCATAAAGTACTTATATTTTTTGTCCTTCAATATCATATCCGGGATGGCTCTAAAATGAGGGTTACATGGGCGTAATAACTCATAGCACGGTTTTAAACACCAACAACAAATGTGTACAATAGAATTCCAATCTTCTTAAGGACAAACATGTTTGTTGATGCTTGTAATCCATGTTTTTCATTCATGTCCCTTCTTAATCTTAATAATACATGTTTCTCCAATCGAAGGGCATTTTTATATCGCATATTAGAGGAAGGGGTTAGCAGTTGGTCCATCCACTTTGCACCCGTAAGTTCAAATGTATAACATGACGCCTTATGGACATACTTTGAGTAATGTGTGGACAACACAAAGACACTGTCACCGCACCATAGCAACCCACTCAAAATAGCCTTTTTTTGCCTATTCAGTGTTGGAGGTGCCATTAACTTGAAATTAAAGGCGCTTCACAACCTACGAAATAACAAGTGAACATTATAATAAAATTTACAACCGAAGCAATAAACAAATAACAAGTTCACTAAAAAAAGGTTCATTTGTCACACATGAGAAAATAGATTCAAACACTACAACTAAGACACTTAAGTTCATTGGAAACAACTAACATGAAGTACATGCATGTTCAATTGACACAACAAAGATAAAACACCATAAAATTTTAAGGTTGTTTCAATTGACACAACTAGCCTTAAGCACTTAGTAAAGTGTCGGGAGATGTATAGGGGGGATATCCTAGATCGGATACTCGGAACCTTTTTAGAAGACCAGAAGGAAAGGAATTGGAATAAATTGCCGCATGAAGGTCATCAAAATATGGTATCAGAGCTCTAGGTTGGAAACAATAGCACTTGAAATCTTTTGAAAGACCGAATGTATAAAATAACTAGAACCCGAAAGGGGTCTAAGATTTTCAAAATGAATTTCTGTTTTTACACATGCGCATAGTCGGGTTGTTGGGTTAGTAGTACGTCGGATCACCATCGCTCTCCGTGGATCTCTGCAACTTGGATCGATATGAGTTAGTATATATACTTATTATGATGTGTATTAATGTATGTTATATATATGTATATGTGTAGCATGTTAGTATCCTAAAGGATATTTGATATGCTTTAGTGGTGATATCATGAAGCGATTATCGCCTCATGATAAATCATTAGCGGACTTGAAGAGTCTCCAAATTGAGGCAATTGAATCAAACCTTGAATTGTGTATTATATTCGGGTGGGCCGCTTGGTGATCCTTGCAAATAATCCAAAGAACAAGTGAGCAAGTAAGTAAAGTTGTGAAGATAATTTTCACCACAAGCACAATCAAATGAGGAAGAAATTCCTAAGTCAGTTCAGTTAGAAGGAATAGAAGGTCGTACAAGGAACTCGTGCATACGAGGCCGAGAGACGAAATTTGAAGAACCATGCAAGAGAATACAAGAGTGCGGAGTAGAGATAACAATATTGGAACGAGACAAGTAGAATTGAGTACAACCAAGATTGCGGAATCAAGGACACTATAATCGAGGCGGATGCCCCATAGACCATTAGGGGCATGAGAAACCAGAAGAGACAAAGTGTCAACCCGGGTGTGAGAATCTAAGGTGCACGGAATGAAGACCTGCAATTGAGTGTAAAAGAGAAAAGGCAGACCCCACAAGTGTGTGGAGGTTTTGACCTCCTCAGAGATATAAGAAGTTTGAATGAAACCGCGACGCCAATATCCAAAGAATGGAAGCCTGTAGCAGGGTCAACGGAGTTTCAAGAAGACAATATTACCACCAACACCAGTGAAGAAATCTGTATGAGAGAACGGCCTTGCTATACTCGAGAGTCTAGGGTAACCCGAATTATCACGGGACCTAAGCCATCAACACAGATGGTCCATGCAAAAAGAACTGCAAGTGGATGATCATTACGACCATAATAATTTCAAAGACGCTTGCAAGCTATCGTAGAAACTTGAAACGACTATTTGTGCCAGATGAATGACACAATCGGACTAGAGAAATTGGAGTTAGCCTATAAGAAGTGGAAGGGTGGAAGGTAGAACGAACTAAAGAAGTATAGAAGGATTGTTCTGACCAACTGTTTACCTACTAGCTAAGGAAATTTTAACAGATCACAATTTATACGGAATGGAGACTTACAACTTAATGTAAGAGCGAAGGGTAGACTTCACAAGCCTGAAGACATTTTGTCTTCTTTAAAGATAAGAATTCTAAGAGGAATCACAACGCAAGTATCGAAAGGATCGAAGCCCGTAACATCGTCAACAAAGATTTAGAAGGAAATATTACAAACAGCGCCGGTTAAGGAACCTGTGCTTGTGAGAATCGTGTGGTGGACTCAAGAATCCAGGGTAACCCCCATTATAACAGAACATAGGTCATCAACACAGACGGTCCCTGTAAAAGGACTACAATTAGGAGGTAATTAAAAGTGATCAGAACTACAAGACGCTTACCATCTATCGTGGGGTGTTAGGAACAACTTTTGACATCAGGCGAATGGCACAGTGAGACTTGAGAAAGAGAGTTGTTCCAAAGGAAGCAGAAGAGTGTAAGATAAGACGAACTAAAAGAAGGATAAAAGGATTAATCTAGTAGGTGATGTGCACCAAAAGTTTAATACTAGTAGAGGTATGAAATTGAGATAAGTCAATTATAGACTGACCGATATCAACCAAGGACGTGCAAGTATTGTTGGGTATTGATGAGTTATGTGCCGTTAAGAAGAGATATTTGTGACTGTGGATCTATGGAGTAGTGATAGGTGATGGAATCACTATTATTTAGGGTAGTTTTTAGAGTCTTTTTATTGCATTAGTGTCGGTTTATGCTACTAACTCCTTGGTCCAGAAGAAGAAGATCAAGAGAAGCTAAGGAAGGAGTTATAAGCACTTAGGAGTAAAGATCGATCAAGAAGCAAAGTTTCTGTTGCTCCACCGCCCCCGCGGGTCCTTGCAGCCGCCCCAATGGGTGACACTTCCCACTGAAGTGCTTCCAGCACCTTCACCAGCGCCGGTCAAGATGCATATCACCGCCCCTGTGCCACCCATCGGCGCCCCTACGGTGACTTGCCCGGACAAGACGAAGGCCAGCTCCCCTGCGCCTCCCACTGCGCCCTGCCTCCGCCTCGCCTTGGGATCTGGAAGGCGAAGAGCCTGTGTCACCGCCCCTGCGTTGGCCTTGAGGCGCCCCTGCGCCTTGACATCAGAAGCGTCAGGGAGGCGAAAGGTCAGACGTTGAAGTGCATTAAAGATCCGCCCCAATGGTTATGAAGAAGATCAACCGATTCTGCCTAAACCGCCCCTGCGGGTCCTGAACTTCGCCCCTGCGGTTTAACCCCAGAAGCTTTACTCCGGCTGTTTACACCACCTTTAAGGCATTAAAGGTGGCTGTTTTAGGCCGGCTATTTACTCCTAATTAAGTGTCTTTTGTAGTATAAATAGTCCATGGCTGATTGCTAGAATGATCCATGCTTTTCCCCACAAAATCCATTTTAGACTTGAGTTTTCCATTGTAATGAGTTGCTAACTCCCTTGCTACATTAGGTTGGTTTGAAGTTGCTTTATTGATTTGGTTGTAAGTTCTTTTAATATAAGTTTTTATTCAGTAATGTTTTGTGTTTCCTTGATCTCCATTGTTTAATTGCATGTTAACTATTACTTGAGATTGATCACTTTAGGTCCTAAAGTGCATGTAAACAACTAGGATTAATAGGTTTTGGGTTCGGCTCTTTAATCTAGTAGCAACTTTAAGTAATAACGGGTTGTAATTACTTAAAGAAAAGGAACACAAATATAAAGATAAGTTTAACGGTTTTAATCTTCTCTTTATATCCCTTAGTCTTTGTTTGAATGCTAACTTATTATTTGTTCTTGTAGGTTTACGGAACTTTAATAGGTTAAGTTGTGTTGATGCCGGTTGGCTCAATACATATGTACGATCGAGACGGGAGATTACTTAAAAACTTGTAAAAGGAATACACCAAAGTAGCAATTGCATGCTTGGAATCAACCTAGTGTAGATTCACCCATTATTGTCTTATTTGTCGTATTAATCGTTTTCATAAGTTTTTGTGAATCAATTCAACCAAAACCCCCCCCCTTTTGTGTAACTTGTCATTATAATCGATAATTGCATCTAAAACACCTCAACTCTCTTGGGTTCGATCCTTACTTAATCACTATACTTGTTTTTAGTGCTAAGTCGGGATTTACTTTTGATTGGGTATAGACGACCATAGAAGTACCTCTAGTCAAATTTTGGTGCCGTTGTCGGGGAGTTTTTGTATTTTCTTGTTATTATTGATTATTGGTTTGAACCATTTTATGGTTCAAACCCGTTCTACTAATTCCAGCTTTGCTTCTTTTGATCCAGAAATTAAGAGGACGCACATCCGGCAACGAAGACAACAACTACAACAAGAGATGGCTGACCGTACTCTTCGTCAACTTACGCAGCCCACTTTGGCTCAAAACCCTCTTGCGGTCGCTATACCGGCACTAGGGGAAGGAGTCAACTTTGAGCTCAAACGGGCCTCATCCACCTACTTCCATCCTTCCATGAGCTAAGTGGTGAAGACCCCATCAAGCACCTTGGGAAGTTCCACACCGTTTGTATGAGTATGAAGCCGGCCAACATTACCGAAGAACAAATCAAGATGAGGGCATTCGGCTTCACACTCAAGGATTCGGCGGATGATTGGTATTACCACCTTCTATCCGGGAGCATTGACACTTGGGAAAACCTTCACAAAGCGTTTTTGGAGAAATACTTTCCAGCTAAAAAGGCCAATAGCTTGAAGAAAGCTATAAGCAACATTGAGCAAGAGGCAACCGAAACTCTCTACGAGTACTTCGAAAGGTTTGCACGCCTCCGATCCAGCTGTCCTTTCCATGGATATTCAACTCAAGATCTAGTCTTGTACTTGTACAATGGCTTGCTAGACAATGAACGGAGGATCGTCGATGCGGCTTGCGGAGGTAATATTCTTAACTCTACTCCTGACCTTGCTTTGGAAAAGATACAAGAACTAGTGGAAGGGACTCGGAACTTTGGAAGGACCCCGGCTAAGAAAGGGGTTCATGCCTGAGTTCCGGGAAGAACGAGATTTTCACCGAGCTAGCGGAACTGAAGGAAATGGTGAAGAGGCTAACACTTATGAGAACACCGCAACAACTAAAAGCTTGTGGAGTTTGTGCTGACCCATATCATCCAACGGACATGTGTCCACAAGTTCAAGATGACGATGTTGAAGTAAACGCAATGGGTTATGGACAACCACAACAGTAAAGACCTAGGAATGATCCCTATACACAGAATTTCATGCCAAATTGGCGTGACCAACAAAATTTTTGTTGGAGGGATCAACAAAACCAACAATAGCAGCCCCGCTAAGGTAAGTATCACTCAACTGAAGATATGCTACAGGTTTTGACTAAACACTTTGCTACTCATGTCCAAACAACAGAATCAAGTGTCAAGAACCTTGGGAAGCAGGTTGGTCAAATGGCGGAAGCCATTGCAAGAATTGAAACTAGGGCCTCCGGAGGATTACCGTAGCGAACTATCATAAACCCAAAAGGCATGTAGGAAGAGGTCCAAACATAGAGGAAGAGATCTTACGTCGAGCCAACGACGTAAAACAAAGGCGCTAATTCGGGAGGCAACCCGAAGGAATAAGAAGAGGATCTTCTATCAAGGAAACCGTCCCTGCGGCTCTAAGTCCCGCCCCTGCGGCGACACCCCTGGCCAGCACCACCCCTTGCGCTGGGCCTGCGTCTGCTCACGTAGGTCACCTTCCCCGCGGTGCCAACTCTACGCCCCTGCGGCGGCCACACTTGACACGCACCCTCAACTCCACCCCCGGCGCTGAGGCTCCGTACCCCCCTCTCTTGTCACCTCCCCTGCGGTGACACACACCGCCCCTGTGGTACAGTTAAGAGAAGAAAAAAATACACTTCCAAAAAATAACCTAAACCTACCACCTTACCCACTCCCTCTCCATTCACTCTGCAAAACCTAGCCGCTCAGCCCCCTACGCCCTTGTGCCCTCCAGCACGTCATCACCATCACCTCGACGCGCCCCCTGCGCCACCTCCGACAACCCAGCAACACCACCACTTCTTGCAAACACAAACAATCTCCACCACGTACACTCACCCCTTCTCCCCACTCGCCTGTCCCACCACCAGCAGCGTCTGCGACAACAAGAAAGATGTCAGAGAAGCACAATCGCCACCACCTTCATCGAACAGCCAAAATTGCCCTTATGCTCTTCGACCGCCCCTGCGCCTGCAAGCTCCCGCCCCTGCGTCGAACCGCCCCTGCGCCTGTTGCAGCCGCCCCTGCGTAAATCACGACAGAAGGTTCGCCTCTTGATCAAATTGCTGAACTTTCTAACTTTTTACTTGATCAATTGTAAGAGATGGAACCACAAATGAAATACAAGTTGACGGAAGGTGAGAAGGACCGGTACAGGATTGCTCAAAGCCGGGAGGTGCATGCAACCCGGTTCCTCGATGCTTCCACCTTGGAATTCTAGGGATGTTGGAAAGTATGAAGGAATTCCTTAACAATGCCGGGTTAGGTGATTTTCTGATAAAGAGCGCTCCAACACACCCCGACCTCACCAGACAGTTCATAGGAACATTCAAAATGGAAACGGAAGACCAATTGTGTATAGGAGTTTCGTTCAAGTACAACAAGAGGAAGTACACGTTGGATTACACTCAAATACAAGAGGCATTGGGAGTGACCATTGCAGCTTCCGATGACTGGATGGAACCCATTCCGACACCTGATCTGTTGGAGTTTTGGTAGGCCGCTACTAGGTTAGAGTTTCATGTAGGGGATGAGTACTCCAACAAATTCACTCACCCCTGTTTAAGGCTCATCTCCAAAATCCTCATGAGTGTCTTCTGTGGACACAAGGAAGAGAATAAGGTTGCTCTTAAGGACCTTCTACTGCTATATGCTTGTCTCTCCAACGAATTTGTGCCGGATTGGGCACATCTCTTCTTCACCGCTCTAAAGCGAATTAGGAGGAATGAGCCTCGTGACATAGTAGGATGAGGTATCATTTCACTACTAGCTGCACGGGTGATGGATCTTCCTCCATTGGAAGAAGGTTTGGAGGCACCCTTATACAATGAGGGGTTATTGAGGAGGTACAAGCTCCTCAAGATAGATGGGGGACATCGTTTCTGGATCTCCCTTGTAGATGGGAGTCATCTCACATATTTGCCCCGCCGACTCCCCTTGGAAGAAGAGCTCTCCGACCTATATGTACCGGCTGACCCTGTCCCTCCGAGATGACCTCAGGTTGATATTGTTGGGAGGTACGCAACCGGATCTAGTAGGGCCCGCCACACTGATGAGGAGATGCCGACGGCGGGACACGATAGTCAGACCATGGAGAGTCTGCAGGCTCAGATGGCTGCTTTGACTACACAGCACCAGGCATGGCAGACAAAGTATCAGCGGTCCATACTTGAGCAGCAGCAGGCGTGGTAGTCCAGCTTTGCCTCCTCCATGACCACCCACTTTGACCGCCGTCAGGATGCTTGACAGGCGGCTCATCGACAGCAGTTGGAGACTCAACAACTAGCTTGGCAGACTAGCTATGAGACTTCATTTCGAGAGAGGATGGAGGCTCAAGAGGACCGGATTGACACCCTTCACCGCCGGCAGGAGCACATCTTCCGCCATTTCCCTTACCCACCGGAGGAGGGTCCTGGTGGTCCATCCGGACCACCCTAGTGAGGGGTACATTTCTTTCCCTTCTCCCACATTTATTTTTAACTCATTTTCACTTTGAGGACAAAGTGCACTTCAAGTATGGGGGAGGGATATATATCATTGCTTGTACAGTTTATTAGTTGTTTTTGACATTTTGTTTTGCATTATTGAATTAAAGAAAAAAAAAGAAAAAAGCCAAAGAAGTGAAAAAAAGGCATGAAAATCCTTGGATAAACCAAAAACCCGAAAGGGCGGTTTAGGTAAAAAGAAGGTAGTCCGACCAACCTTAGGTTGGTGCAAAAATGGACTTGAGGGATGTGAGCTTAAGAGAGAAAAGAAAAAGAGTGGCAAGGTGAAAACCCGAAAGGGCGCCTTGGCAAGATGAGCGACACCGAGTGTAGGTTTCCCTTCCGGCGTTTTGGCGACATAAGAAGGGGAGTCATAAGGAGGTTGTTCGAGTAGGTCACTCTTGGAGCGATAAGGATGGTAGTTCTCTTTTTCTCACATTTCCTCTCTTTTCCTTTCTTTCTTTCTTGGGTTTTCTCTTGTTTTCCATTATTTCTCTTTCTTTCCCTTGCTTCCTGAGACCTTGAGTCTAATGACTGTCATTTGTTTTACTCGGGACGAGTAAAATATCTAAGTATGGGGGAGTTCGATAGGTGATGGAATCACTATCATTTAGGGTAGTTTTTAGAGTCTTTTTTATTGCATTAGTGTCGGTTTATGCTACTAACTCCTTGGTCCAGAAGAAGAAGATCAAAAGAAGCTAAGGAAGGAGTTATAAGCACTTAGGAGTAAAGATCGATCAAGAAGCAAAGTTTCTGTTGCTCCACCACCCCCGCGGGTCCTTGCAGCCGCCCTAGCGGGTGACACTTCCCACTGAAGCGCTTCCAACACCTTCACTAGTGCCGACCAAGATGCAGATCACCGCCCCTGCGCCACCCATCGGCGCCCCTGCGGTGACTTGCCCGGACAAAATGAAGGCCAGCTCCCCTGCGCCTCCCACTGCGCCCTGCCTATGCTTCGCCCTGTGAGCTGGAAAGCGAAGAGCCTATGTCACCGCCCCTGCGTTGGCCTTGAGGCGTCCCTGCGTCTTGACATCAGAAACGTCAAGGAGGCAAAAGGTCAGACGTTGAAGTGCATTAAAGATCCTCCCTAGCGGAGCTGTGTAGCCGCCCCAATGGTTATGAAGAAGATCAACCGATTCTGCCTAAACCGCCCCTGTGGGTCCTGAAGGCCGCCCCTGCGGTTTAACCTTAGAAGCTTTACTCCGGCTGTTTACACCACCTTTATGGCATTAAAGGTGGTTGTTTTAGGCCGGCTATTACTCCCAATTAAGTGTCTTTTGTAGTATAAATAGTCCATGGCTGATTGCTAGAATGATCCATGCTTTTCTCCACAAAATCCATTTTAGACTTGAGTTTTCCATTGTAATGAGTTGCTAACCCCCTTGCTACATTGGATTGGTTTGAAGCTGCTTTGTTGCTTTGGTTGTAAGTTCTTTAAATATAAGTTTTATTCAGTAATGCTTTGTGTTTTCTTGATCTCCATTGTTTAATTGCATGTTAACTATTACTTGAGATTGATCACCTTAGGTCCTAAAGTGCATGTAAACAACTAGGATTAATAGGTTCCGGGTTCGGGTCTTTAATCTAGTAGCAACTTAAGTAATAACGGGTTGTAATTACTTAAAGAAAAGGAACACAAATATAAAGATAAGTTTAACGGTTTTAATCTTCTCTTTATATCCCTTAGTCTTTGTTTGAATGCTAACTTATTATTTGTTCTTGTAGGTTTACGGAACTTTAATAGGTTAAGTTGTGTTGATGCCGGTTGGCTCAACACATATGTACGATCGAGACGGGAGATTACTTAAAAACTTGTAAAAGGAATACACCAAAGTAGCAATTGCTTGCTTGGAATCAACCTAGTGTAGATTCACCCATTATTGTCTTATTTGTCGTATTAATCGTTTTCATAAGTTTTTGTGAATCAATTCAACCAAAACCCCCCCCCCCTTTTTGTGTAACTTGTCATTATAATCGATAATTGCATCTAAAACACCTCAACTCTCTTGGGTTCGACCCTTACTTAATCACTATACTTGTTCTTAGTGCTAAGTCGGGATTTACTTTTGATTGGGTATAGACGACCATAGAAATACCTCTAGTCAAGTAGCTTTACCGACGCCTTAGAGGATTCCCTCAAGTAGGCAACTACAACCTTCTTGGATGAATTAAAGGTATAAAGAGAAACGTTTTAAGGGTTACTTCTTTGCTAGTTAAGATCAAACTCCGGTCAAGTCAGGGAGTTTGGATCCGTGGTAGAAGAATTAAGAAAGTAAGTGGAAGAAGTTGTTTTTCAATCGTTATTTTCTTTTCTTAAGGCAAGTAAAGAAGGTACTTGATACTTCATCCGTATACGACTCATGGTGTAATTGGAAGAAAGAGTTTTGAGGTCAATCATTTTATACTTATAGAAAAGGTCCTTAGGATTAATGAGTGACAACAAGATAAGCAGAGTAGCGCAGTGGAAGCATGGTGGGACATAACCCACAAACAAGAAGCTCAAGGGTACTGACGGATGTCGTGTCGAGTTTAAGATGGTGATAGTTGGGGAAATGCATTCTAGTTGGAAGAAACGTGAGATAGGCTATGTGAGTACTGGAAATGTTGTACGGAAACTTATGGGCATGTAGAGGCAATAGAAGGAGACTGATACCCTATTATGGATCCGAGTGAAGAGTGATGGCTTTGCTACATCTTGCCAGACAAGTAGTTTTGGAATTTCTTACTAATGGAATACTCTAGAGTGCGTTTTCTGGATGGATTAGGAAAGAATTAATGATGTAATAAAAGTATTGTGCATGGCCTGCACTAGAAAGCTCCAAGTGAGTAACTACCATCCTGAGTCGAAGATACATAAGAAAGAGAAACGACAGGAGCATACTTGCAACCTAGTAACCGTGCTTAAAGAAAGCATAACCTCGGAGTAGATTTTATGTGTAATGTTATGTCGGAACAGAGCCTAGTTGCGTTTTGAGTTAGAGGGATACTATCGGGCTGGTAACAATGGTGGATAAGAGAGCGCACTGCTGATGGTATGTTAACATTTATTGAGTAGTTATTAACAAATACCGGTGATATGAGATCACTTTGTGTCTAATACCGTCATTTCGGACATATTCTATTTCATTTAAGATCTTAGAAAATGTGTGAGAAACCTAAGTTTGAGAAAACGATATATTAGAGATCTATAAATAATATAATAAAGCCAAGTGGACAAAGAGGATGACCACTAGATTTGATATTTAGTTATCTCGAGTATTAGACCTGAAAAGGGTAAGGGTGACGATTCCTTACCTGAGGAATAAGATGACTGAGTAATATTAAAAGACAAGACCAAGTGGGTCGTGATACGAAGAGCATTGGGCACTTGGTAAGTGTTAGTGGATGTCCAAGACCTTTGGCCTGAGTGTGTAGTCAGAACCTTTTCAGAAGGCCAGAAGCAAGTGGTCATAACGAAGGGAAGAAAGTTGAATAGATTATTTTTTGTAGGGTCATCAAAAGATCTGGAAGTGAGTTGTGTAAGGCAACCATTGGAAGTTTTAAAGCGGTTTAGAAGCGACTGATGGACTAGTATTCCTCACCCTATTGGAGGGGTAGCTTCAGTTTTCCACGGAGACTAAGTTTGGGAACTGAGTTGAGAATTTCAGTTGGAGAGATACCTACCAGACACGAGTAGGTCATCATATTAGAGGATCAGACAATTGAGCCAGATGATACCGGTGAGATATCCGGTAACCACTCTAAAACGTGGTAGCAGGCGCTTGTGATCTAAGTACATGAAAAAATTTAAGATTCAGTGGTTTTATGAAAAGCTGATAATGCTACCTAAGAAACTGGGGATAATAAGAGACATAACCTTTCAAGGACCTATGTAGCGATAGTTGTAACCTCGGGAGTGACGAGTTAGGGCTTGACCTTGTATGTGTGATATTGTTTGACTGCTTGTTTATTACATGATTGAGTGTTTAGTCAGTGATGTGTGTTTTCGATAACCTTGATGTGCGGGATACTTAGATGTGGAAACGACGAGACTTTTGTGTAGTGATCAAACACACCCATTTGGTGCCTTAAAGGCCGATCAGGATTGTCTTACCCTAAGTTTCGGGACGAAAGTTATTTTGAGGGGGATTTGATGTAACAACCAGTTTTTTTCGTTACGCTTTGATAGGGTTAGAAAAGTTTAGGAAACGAATAAAAATTTAGTGAGACTACACTACAAAAAATAATTCTATTAGCCACGCTTGTTGGCGACGGTAATGGTTTGCCGTCGCCATTGTTCTTTATTTGGCGACGGCAAAGCGACAACAACATCAGCGTGGCAGGAAATACCAATTATTTGCGTCGGTGGCTTAGGGCCGTCGCTAATAGTCATATAATTGGCGTCGGCTAATCTTTACCGTGGCTAATAATATGGACCTTTAGCGACGACTTTATGTCGCCGACGCCAACAATCAAATTATTTGGCGCCATATGAAAATATTTGTGTAAATTTTTAAAAAGATAATATAAATAAATTTATTTTTCTTGAAAATAGTTAAAAGTGCATCCCCAAATTCTAGTTCAGCTAAAAATTAGGTTTTTCCTATCCTTAGCCCCAATTTGCTTCTTCTGTTCGTCTTGACTCTTGACTGGAGTGAACATTGCAAATAATTGAGCTATTGTAACATTAGATTTGTAATGGATTTTTTGTACGTTACTATAGGTATATATGGTAATGGTTTGTGATCTGATGTTACTATATCATCTATAGTAATGGACTAAGGCAATGAAATGCATCTAATGTAACATCTAATACAACAAATGTAACGGTTGTGTATAATAATACCTACGGTAATGCTTATCCTCACATATGTAACTCGATAATCAAACCCGTGCTATGTACGCACGGGATCAATTCTAATGCTTTTATTTTATATTTCATTAGTTGTGCTTTGCTATATTAGAATGCGTTATATAATTAATGGAAATTGTATTTAATCATATTGATTTCACAAATTTTACATAAAATATGTTTCTTATATATGAAGTTTTAATTATATTTAGTTGATAGTCTACGTTATTATTGAATTTTTTTTTGCTAATATTTTATATTTAAAGATTAATTTTTAAATTATTTATTACTCAACTACCTAATTCAATTCACGAGTCACGAGTGCAAAAATTATACATAATAAAAATAAGCTTATAAAATTAATTAATATAGTGTTTTTTTGGAAGTATTGAAATAAATTTATAAAATTGACTAATATAGAGTTATTTTGGAAGAGATTAAATGCTAATATTTAAATTATTTATGATTTAAATTTGATGTACCTTAAAATTTACTTAGTAGTATGATCATTAGATTTAAGAAAATTAAATTGATCAATAGAGGGGTTTAAAAAAAATGATGTTTAAATTGATCAATAGATGGGTGGAGAAATTTATGAAAGGGAGGGAAAAGGGCTGAAAATGAAAAAAAGCTCATTGAGCTTAAATTTTGGGCTCCCTCTACCAAACATCCAACACACAGATTTCTCATTATCGCAAAATACCTAGGTTAACGATTTCCTCTGCTCCTATATCTCCCCACCTAAGTTTTGATGTATGTCTGTTCGTCCAAATTTAGGGTTTTGCAATGTCAATGGCTTGTGGCTGCGGCACAATAATGGAGATTCCGGTGGTCGCCGTCAAGAGAATAGGTTTGGGGAGGGCATTTTTCACCGGCGCTGCTATTTTGTCCAAGAGTCGTCTATGGTGTTTCCAGGTTATCCTTTTCCTCGTTTCATGCCTCTTATGTTTATTTCGTTATAGAGGGATTCAATTCGAAGGTTTCACAAACCTAGGGTTTTAAATTTGTCAGCAAGGGAAAAACACTTCCTCTAAGTTTGTTAGAAATGACAACTTCACTGTGTGTTCAGTGTTGATACCCACAATGCTCTCGGTATTTGTGCGTACAAGGCCTGGAGTGTGGGACTACATTCGGGTTAACACCAATGCTTTCGGTATCGAGGAACTTACTGCTACCGAGTCCTTCGTATGAAGGAAGAGCTCATAGATGGACCGTAAGATTTTTGAATGACTTCAATCAGTTTCATAAACAACATAAACAATGTCAATGTAGGAAACTTATCTTGTTTTGTTGCCAATTTTCAGTTTGAATGGAAATTTTGTACTTGAGCTCGACTTCGAGCCCTTCAATGCCTCGAAATCGATTGGGAATGGAGTCGAGTTTCTCAACCGACACCTCTGTGCTAAGATGTTCCCTAACAAGGAGAGTCTGCAGCCTATTCTCGACTTCCTCCGTGTTCACTAGTACATATGAAAGGTTGTAAAATAATAATTATAATAATAATTATCCATTTTTAAGTTAGATCTTTAGGTAATCTGAATTTTTCACATTCTTGTTGCAATAATCAGTAGAATTCAAGAAATTGTGATCACATTACTATACTGAATATAATCATCTAAGATCAGTATATGATTAAGATTCATAATCATTAGCTATTTAATCACTGTGTGTTGTTCTTTGTGTACACAATGATGCTGAATGATGGGATTCAAAACCTAAATACACTACAAGGAGTTCTTAGGAAGACTGAGAAGTTTATAGCCACACTTCCCGCGGGGATGCCTTATGCTGAATTTGAACATAAGTTCAAAGAAATTGGACTTGAGAGAGGGGGGGTAACACTGCGGAAAGAGTGTCCAACATGATCCAGATGCTTCTAGACCTTCTATAAGCTCGGGATTCATGCACACTCGATAAATTCCTCGGACGCATACCCATGGTGTTCGATGTTGTCATTCTTTCTCCTCATGGTTACTTTGCTCAAGCTAATGTGTTGGGATATCCTGACATTGGAGGTCAAGTATGTGATTACTTGTCATTATGAATATAATGAGAAGGATGTTGTAGCATGTTAAAATGTGAGAATCGTGCACATTTTTGTCTGTACATATATGCTTATTGTGTTAAGTTTATGGGATCCTTATTGCTTCTATTTTGACCTCTTTTGTAGAGCTTCAAGGCATTCCTAGGAGGGGAAAAGATGAAGGTAAGAACATTTTTGTATTTTCTGAAGTATCTGCGAATATATGTACACCTTAAACTCATATGGCCTTTGTTCTAAAGACGAGTTACACTAAGTAGGTATCAATCGATATTAGCAGTTTTAGCACAAGACACTATGGTCAATATATCCTTTTTCATATATGTTAAAGTGCAGAGACATTATCCTTTATTGGCTTGTATTCTTTATGGTTTGTGATTTAAATTTTAGAGGAATGTTCATAGAATTCAGAAGTGGGATGTTGAATGTTTCTCCTATCGGGAGAAACTGTGGCCAGACAGAAAGGGAAGAATTCAAAAACTATGACAAGGTATAGACTATTAGACCCTTTAGACAAAAAAATTTAAAACCCTAGGTTTATCATAATGTTACACGTGGTATCTATCCTGTTGAACCCATATTCCAATATTATTTCATACTAAGACAAAAAAATTCCCTTGATGGTTTATCATAATGTTCTGCAGCTGGAATTGCTATAGAGGAGAAGAACTGGTCTCCATTCATTCCACTTATTCATCATGATATTGCAAATGATATACTAATCCATTTGCAAAGGTTGCAATATGTTGCATTCGCATCATATTTAGGTATGTTTTCATAATGATAATATGTTTATATATGAGTCTAGAAATTAAGAACTACAAGTCATTATTATCTTGTTTTATACTATGGGATGTTTCTATAATTTGGGAGCTTAACTTGAACATCTTTTCTCTAATGTAGGATATGCAATTCTTATAGTTTTACTTGTTTGTTAATGTGTGTTGTCCTGTTAATCTTGGTATGTGATATGCAACTATCCTTGATTTTGTGCTTGTATCTCTATCTCTTTTATGATCTTTATAATGATACCTTTTCCATACTAATTGGTGATTGAACTTTTGTACAGTTAGCTGACTGAATTTTTGTTTGGCATTCGGCAACCTGTTGCATCTATGAGTCAGTTTGTAATTTCGAAAATCATTATAATAAAGATTACAATGCTCATATTCATTGTCTAAGAATTTCTTATGTTCGGTAGAGTTAGATTAAATTCAGTTGCTCCATTTCAAAAATCATTTCTGCGTGACAGTATAAAGTAAGATTTTTTGTTCTCTTAGGTTGACTGTATTTATATGTTTTGAGTTTATTCTCTTAGGTTGAGTCACATAGACGAGCTGCAGTTGCATCTATCTCTGGTAAATTTAGACATGAAATCGTTCTTGTGAAGACCAAAGTAAAGATCTACAATGTGCAATTGTACTATCAAGTTTGGGTAAATTGTTGGTTGTGACTAATTCATATTTTTCATGGTTGCCCTTCATTTGTTATCTAGGTTGTTGATTTAAAAAGTGGGCAAGAGAAGTGTGTTACATTTATCTTAGATGAAGGTATACGCCCTAATATCACAGTATTAGAATTGAAAATTTTTGAATCCTGCAATCAAGAAGGATGGAACAACAGCTGTAAGAAACTCTAGTCAAGTGAGTGATGGTGTTGCGGCCGTCCTTTTGATGAAGAGAAGTGTTGCAATACGTAAAGGATTGCTGGTGCTTGGTGTTTTCAGGTACAAGATATCAATGTAACATCAGGCTGACCATTTGAAGAACCACTCGTTTTACTCATATATTTTGTTAAAGATGAAGGACATCTAGGTTTTGTACTTTTAGATTGTAAACTTTTTTACGCTTCGAATCGTGCTATTTCGATTGTTTTGAATGTTAAATACACTCTTTTGGTTATGAAAATTGTTGTTGCATGATGCAGTCATTTAGATGTTTTCAAATAATACAAGTTGTAGACTAATTTTACAGGTTGTGGTAGAATTTTCCCTCCAAATTATAGTTTGTCACGACATGTTACCGTTGCCGAAAATTAATATTTTACACACAATTTAACAATTTGAGACCGTTCTTGCCGTCGCCAAAAATACAAAAATTTCCACCAAATTAAAATTTTGCGACGGCTACTGCCGACGCAAATTTAAATTTCGCACCAAACTTCAAAGTTTGTGACACACTAGACGGCGACGGCTTTAGCCGACGTGAATATTTTGCGACGGACACTATCCGTCGCCAAGAGGCGATGCGATATATTAGCGACGGCAAATGGCCGTCGCAAAAAAGTTTTGCGTCGCCTGTTCTGGCTACGCCCTGTTTTGCCGTCGCCCAGCCGTCGCCGTTGATTATTGGCGACGGCAAATGACTTTTCTGCCGTCGCAAACTACCGTCGCTAATTGAATTTTTTTTTGTAGTGCTAGGACATACCAGTTTATTTATGGAAGTCGTTTAATTAAGTATCTTGTTCTAAGTTTCGGGACGAAACTTATGTTAAGGGGGTACTGATGTAATATCCGGAATTTTTATTCCGTTTAATTCCGAATCAATTCGGACTTCGAGCCGTTGACGGTTCCCATTCTATCTAGTATTTCTTTCTTCACAAATTTTATCATTTTATGTAGAATTTAATTCACATAAAATGATAGAATTATATCAAACCCTAATTCTTATAATTATTTATCATTTTGTGTAGAATTTAATTCACATAAAATGATAGAATTATATCAAACCCTAATTCTTATAATTATTTATCATGTTATGTAGAATTTAATTCACATAAAATGATAGAATTATATCAAACCCTAATTCTTATAATTAATCCTTAACGACGACTTTAGACGAGATCATGACAAGGTTGAGACGAGAATGTGACAAAGCTGTGACGAGACCATGACAGAGCTGAGACGAGGTCATGAAGAAGCCTGACAACTCTGTGACGAAGTCATGCATGAGCCTGACAAAGACATGACGAGTTTTTGACAAGCTTTGACAACAACCCAACCTTGTTTGCCTTACCTCAGTCCACATATTTTTCCTCTTATTTCCAGCCCAAACTCTTACCTTGTTTCTGGCCCAGCTCTTCATGCCAGCCTTGCCCCAACCCGGATTGTAGCAGCCTCCTTGCTCTACACCAGCCCAAGCAGCATCTCAACCCAACCCATGTATTATTCATCCAAAAGACACGTTGCTGACTCACCATACTCCCAACTGTTATGAGTATCTCCCTTCACCAAACCGCCGGATTCTGCTACAAGATTTACGTTTGGAGTTGTAACCGTCCCAACTCTCCACATCCCAGACTAGCGGATAGCAGCTTGCACACCTCGCCTCCCTCTGTGACCTCCAGCACCCCGTCAATAGCCTTGCCACGCCAAGCCCAACCGTGAACCTAGACAACCCTCCGCTCTCCTGCAGTCGAGAGTTCCTCCTGCACTTGGACTCCCTCCTCCCGAAGAGCACTGCTTGCCGTTCTTACTGTCGATGACAACCATGGAGGAGTTCCTCCCTTCCCTCTCGTGCGACGGGTGCTGAACAACCAAGGCCTGCTCGTACCCCTTCTGCACACCCAGCCGGCGCTCCTCTCCTTCCTCCTTGTCGAGATTCGTGGTGAGTATGACCATGCTCTTCCTTCCCTTCATTTATATATATGCTTAGTTGCTGCTAATCCATCATAGAACCCATACATTGCAGCCAAAGGAACCAATACAAGGAGCTGTTACATCTTTTCCAGCTTTCCAACAGTTACGAGCAGTCAACTTCGGGTCCAAATTTGAGTAAGCTAGACTCTCCCTTTTTGGCTGGTTTTCGGATATGTCATAGACGATATTGCATAATAAATCATACTAAAATTTTAGAGGAATCCATGTTACAGTTTGAGAGTTATGGTGTTTCAAAGTTGACTCCTCACACAGTTTTTATAACTGTGCTGAGTGTTGGGAAAAACAACATGTGATGCTGTTTTGTGAGATAGTTTTGAATAGGCTTTTGATCTCTGTTGGACTTGATTATTGGATATGATATAGCTGACATATTATAGTAGAACATATCAAAATTTGGGATAAATCCAGCGAGTGGTTTAGGAGTTATGATTTTTCAAAGTGGACTTCTTGTACAGTTAGAAAACATACTCAGTTTTTGGCTAAGTATAGGAAATTTCAAGTGTTGTAACCAACTTTGGAAATTTTTGTAGAAGTGAAGGGTGAACAGTTTTAAGAAATTCTTGCTCCTAGGAGTAGATGAGATATCATAGATTATCTAGAGAATTATTTCGGAATTTTTATAAGTTTATTCGAATTTCATATTTGAAGCCGAAGTTGGACCTTAACGATCTTTCGAAAAATAGGAAAATGGGTAAATTGCCAGTTTGTGACCAAACTCATCTTTAGGAGTTAGAATATGACTTTTTAGTCTCAAATAAGGGTTTATGCATGAATTATGGAATTTTTGGAAGTTTCGGGACCAAGGGTAATATAGTCATTTTACCATAAATTGATACTGTATTAAATTCTGTTCTAATAGGATCTACTATCTTAGAAGTCTTAGACTTCTAATTACCTAGAAAAAGTGTGCTGACACACTTGCCTCCTTTGACAGGCAACCGAGTTATACAGTTACAGATTGAGTTGTGATTAAGAGAGTCGAGATCTGATTCAGGTAAGTCCACGGACTTACTTAGCTGGCTTCTTGCATGTGTGTGATGTGTATGAGTGGTGTTTGTTAGTTAAGATAAATAACGAAACCGGAATAGGCCGACTTTAGTATATTGTGTAATTGACCCAAGTGTATGATAACGGGTCGTGACATCATCTGCCTAGCTCTTGCGAGAGTCTAGGAGGTTCCATGCGACCAACCCAGTCAGGTAGACGGTTAAATGCATTAGTACCATTCCGCGTTGGTAAACGGGGACAGGGGCGAGGTTTGGGAATCCCTCGTGTCACAAATTAAGTATCATTAGTAATGACATATCACCTAATTAAAGATAATAAAAGGATTGATTGTTGCATGTTGATTGTGTATGTTGTGTGTTTGTGCTTTTACCTTTATACTTATGCATAGAATGTTAGCTAACGGTTTTATACCTCTTGTAGATGCCTAGCAGGTTAAGACAGTTGTAGAGAGATCCGGAGGAAATGGTCAGCCGGATCCACGTACTCTTTTAGTTGGGGGCGAGGTTGTCTTATGTTCTTTATATGCGTCGTTTTAGTACCGTTGCTTTGTAAGGCTGATACATATCCTTCATGTATATATTGTTTAAAGTTTTCAAATGTTTTAATACTTTTGTGCCTTGTTGTAAGATCCTAGTAAAATTGTTGTCAAACTAAGGTCGGGACCCATTGTGAGGTCCTAACTAGTAGCTCCCTGAGTTATGAGAATTTGGGGTGTTACATTCTAGAGGAATCGCGCCTATAAATAGCCATAGAAGTCGAGATTCATAGGCAGATTGATTTGATTATTATTTCCACAATGAGAAACTCGCAACTTCGCTTACGAAATTTGTGTTTTCTCCATTCCTATTCAATCAAAAAAGAGAGCCTTTGATTGATACGTTGTGAGTCCTTGCTAGGTTGTGCTTGTGTTTGTTAATCTTCTTAAAGGTTCGTGCTCCTATTCAATTTTGGTACCTCCTTGTGCTTGTCTTATTTAGAAGGCTTGTGTAAGGTTGAAGAAGACAGAGTTAAGGTAAGCTCTTTGTTAAGGGGTTTTGATCCAATTAGTCAAGGTTGTTTGCAAGAATATCTTGGTTTGTAACTTCCTATTTTTCAATCAATTTCAATCCATAAAATTATCTTCTTATCTATACATTATCGTTCCATCAACTCACGTTCTTTTGTGTTCGAGTTTTGTTAATCTCGGCTCCGTAAGAAGAATCTCGTTTGAGATTTTGACCGAGATTTGTCCTATTATTGGTTTCGTGGACTTCTAATCTAGACCGGAAACATCGTCTTCAACCCCGCATCATTGACACTCCCACAACTTCTCCTATGGTTACTAGTGTTCAAGAAGTTGCTCGTCGACTTGAGATTTCCAATCACAGGCTAAGAGATAAAATCGATACAATTATTTTCTACATGGGGAACGTGGAGTCAACAAATTTGCAAGTTTATGACCACATTTCAAAGTTGACATCCTCAAACATATAACTCACTCAAAGGCTTAAGGAGGCCAAGTTGGAGGTGAATGAAAATGCCAAAATTGTGAACAATTTGATGGTTGCACTACTAATTGTGCTCGTGTGTTTCCTTGCTCAAATTGCTCACAAGCTTGGCTTTTATGATTTGGGTTTAATTCTCAAGTACTTTGAACTAAGTTTTATTTTGTAATGATTATATGTATGTATATGGAAACCTTCCTTGCTCAACTTTCTCACAAGCTTGACTTTTAGCTTATTGGGAAGTTTTTGATGACATGTTGACGCGTCTGTAAGGAAATAACTGGTTGTTTTGTGTGCTGGAAAACATTGCAAAGGATATTTTGGTTGTTTCAAGTTTTGCTGATTATTAATGGTTGTTGTAAAACTTTTCTTGATTTCATTTTTTAGCAGCTCAACTCATAACAAAGGCCGAACTAGCTTGCTTTTATTTTTCTACGCAGTTGAGGCATATGCTTGTTGTCGTGACATTCTACACAACTGAGGCATATGCTTGCATGATTTCATTTTTCTACACATCTCAATTTTTACTTGCTATCATATAAAGTGAAGAAACAAGAAATAAAATTTCACACAAACTGTACTAAAAATACAATTTTTTATACTTACTACACAAACCCAACAAAAAAAGCAACTATATATTTCCCCATCATAATTTAGATGGACGAAACATTATGTGATAATAAATCCAAGTTTCGTTTCTTTCTAACTTGGACCTAATACATAAATAAAATTAGCATAACACTTGCAACCACTATATGTGCATGAAATTTTAACTAGCTATACGCATTCCTTACAATTTAACGTCGGCCCTTCAAAAGTGTGGTGTGGTATGAAATAGTGGTACAAGTGGAGTTCAAAGACGATTAATCCTTCTATCATTCCATATTTGAGCTGTTGTTGATTCATGTGTGATTCGCATCCCACATGGGAGTTCATCTTCCCCATTACCATCATCTCCATCATTGTCATCTTCTTCGAACTCTTGGTCAATAACTTCTTCCAACTTTCCTCATCGAAATAATCGTCTTTTTTGGTGTGTAAGGATGTAGATGTACAGAGAAAAACATGTTATGACGATGATGTCAATCTGGGTCTCAATCTTGTAACCCGACAATTGTTTAAGGACTCTCCATCTCTCTTTAAATATCCCGAAAGCACATTCTATGTGGCTATGTGTTGAGGAGTGAATGCGATTGAACTACTTTTTAGCATTTTTATTGGTGTTTCCCTTTGAAACTGTACCTGGTGATATTTTACTTTTGAGTATGGAACCACATACCCTTGCTTGTCAAGGTATACTTTGTCCACCAAATACTATTGTCCTATTGAAAATAAAGATCAATTCAGATATATGAAGTATATGATGGAAAACCTTAGTATCGTGTACACAAGTCATCTACATTACGTGGTGGAGGATGAGGAAAGATGAGACCCCTTGTATTTAAATCATGATGGAAACCTTAACATCGTGTGCAATTTCTTCTCAACTAGCTGACAAAAAAGTGAAGTACAAATCAAAGTCAGAAACTACCATGACGTTGAAGGTTGTCCCACCCTTACGCCCTCTATAAGCATTTGTTTTTTTAGCAGGGATCGTTGCATTGATGTGAGTCTCATCTATGCATCTGATTGCACCCTGTAAATGCTTACAATATGTCTCAATGTAACGGACTAATGTCATACGTGACTACTATTAAAGTTAGCATTAAGTATAACTTGAATATACCTTAAAGTACTTATATTTTTTGTCCTTCAATATCATATTCGGGATGACTCTAAAATGAGGTTTACATAGGCATAATAACTCGTAGCACGGTTTTAAACACCAACAACAAATGTGTACAATAGAATTCTAACCTTCTTAAGGACAAACATGTTTGTTGATGCTTGTAATCCATGTTTTTCATTCATGTCCCTTCTTAATCTTAATAATACACGTTTCTCCAAACGAAGGGCATTTTTATATCGCATATTAGAGGAAGGGGTTAGCAGTTGGTCCATCCACTTTTCACCCGTAAGTTCAAATGTATAACATGAGACCTTATGGACATACTTTGAGTAATGTGTGGACAACACAAAGACACTGTCACCGAACCATAACAACCCACTCAAAATAGCCTTTTTTCGCCTATTCAGTGTTGGAGGTGCTATTAACTTGAAATTAAAGGCGCTTCACAACCTACGCAATAACAAGTGAACATTATAATAAAAATTACAACCGAAGCAATAAACAAATAACAACAAGTTCACTAAAAAAAGGTTCATTTGTCACACATGAGAAAATAGATTCAAACACTACAACTAAGACACTTAAGTTCATTGGACACAACTAACATGAAGTACATGCATGTTCAATTGACACAACAAAGATAAAACACCATAAAAATTTAAGGTTGTTTTACTAGTGATGTTAGAAAAACACTAATTGAGCCATGACAGTCTTCTATCACCCATAGTAAGCTCATGAAAATGTTTTGAGTGTCTTCTACAACTAGTAAGTCAACTGCCACACATCACAACGCCTCCCCTTGCACAAGCAAACCGTCATCCACCATCAATGCTATGACCTCCAAAATCTCATATGATTTGAAACATTTATGTCGTGTCCATGGGGTAGATCTACCAACCTCTCCCTCCAACAAGCTCAACATCCTTTCATTGGTTTTCCATTCATGTCAAGGCCTTGACTACATGCGGTCGACCCCTTTTGAGGGCTTTCTCTTGAAATTCTTGGAAGTTAGTGATACTCTCGTTCCTTTACTACTTTTGACTTGTTGGTTGGTTGAGGAACACTTTTCCTTGATGATTGCCCTTGTGTTTGGGTTACCTTCATGTACACATCATTGAGTAAATCCTCGTTTGAAACTTCCAAATTGTGGTTCAATACCGAGTTTGTAAGATCCCCTTGATTTTCCAAAGCATCAATACCGTGAAGATAAAATTCATCATCCCCATCAAAATGAAAATATCGTGCCACATCTTCAACGACATCTTTATCCACATCTTGAGTCATACCAAGAATCACACAATGTTTTTCTATCACAATAGTGTTGGTGAAGAGTCGATCCCACAAATCATTGATGTCGGCAGGTAGCCCCTTATTGCGAAATACATTGTAGTTTTTATCTTCCTATAAAAAACAAAACGCAATTAAACAAAATACAATTAGACAACCAAAACTTCAACTTCAACTTTTATAAAACAACATATGAAGCAAGGAGAATAGATAATTGACCTTAATCTTTTTTTCTCACCATGCATGGTTTGTAATGATTCGACATTATACTGGATCGCATCCTAGACCGGTATCACTATTCCTCAGTGTATGCAATCAGATTCACACTAGTCAATTATACACTTCTAACAAAATTTTCTTCATTATAAATCGATCACTCAAAAATTAAATGAATGCTTGCAAACAAAACTTGTCTCATACCACAACAAAGTGTTTACTAAACATAAACACTCACCAATTTATACGAGTTACCACTATTATTATGCAATCACATTCACAATTTCTTGATTTTATAAATTTTCCTTCAGGATGGAATTAGACAACGAAAAATGGATACTTCGAGTGAGGGAACTCAAACAAAATTATGCTTACAATATGAAATTCTTTCACCAACACATAATGAAATTCAAACAATTTAGGTTTTTAAAAACAAAACAAGAAACAAAGAGCAACTAACCACATTCCATCCCCTTCATCCCCTTTTCACAATCCCCTGCTCGCTCAAATGACTGAATGAATGCTTCGATTCAAGGCTTCAACTTCTCTTTTCTTCTTCTCAGGTGAACAAGGCTGCCCAAGTATGTGTCACGGTGCAACTCATATGCATCAATAAAAATTTTTTAGAAGCAAGCCTATTTTGGTCATTTAACCCATATTTCATCTCCTTCATTCCCTTTTCAAACGAACACCAAAATAAAATAATTCATTTAATGCCCTTTCAACTTCATTCACATTTTTCAATTTTAGATTCAATTTCAACTTCATTTCTAATAATTATTAATTTACCAAACGTGACCAATGTTGACTAATTATGAAACCGTAATAATAGTTGAACAAGCCATCTTAGTAATAACTTGACATTAACCTCACTTAAAAAGAAACATTAATAAAATAAAATTCATAAAAATAGCTAAATTACACATCTTTTAGATTAAATTGTTCACACACACACACACACACATATATATATATATATATATATATATTTGATTTGAGGCTAAAAGCAAATTCATTGAGACAGAATTACACATAAATCTATTTGGGTTTATGAATACAGGTAACAAAGTTTATGTGTAGGGTGTCAAGACATGGAGTTTAAGACGCAAAATAATGAAATATCAACAACCATGATCTCAAGGCGGACATGCAAGTCCCAAAGCGGAACCAAATACCCGTAATATAATGAGACATATACCTCACAAACTCAAAGTCAACTGGATCCAACTCAAAAGACCTATCAACCTTCTAAAAATCCATTAGCAAATGGGAGCCACGAGAGTTAAGCATTACCAACACCATTGAGATAAGACATCATCTACCTTCGGCATGGCCATCAGCAGGGAAGATGTCAAACAAGGGAAGGATATCAGTACAAACCAACGAAGTAAACACCAACTCTAGAAGGGAACGTCTCATTGAGGAGCCAAAAAATACGCGATCTGATGAGCCGAACCAAAACTTCAACAAGAATCTTATTGCCTTTAAATACTAGAGCATTACTAGAATGCCATAAGTATTAAACCGTAGACGAGAAGGCATAAATCCTATGTCTGCTCATCCAACCTCACTAAATTGCCGATTGCCTCAGCTAGTCCAAAGATGTCGAAATAAAATTCAAAATGTCAGACATATCAAATCCCTCACAAATTTGTCTACAGACCTCTCTCGCATACATGCATCCAAAAAACAAGTGACCATGCGACTCACTAGTTCCTCTGCACCATCGGCAAGTAGGGTCAATGTCAAGGAAAAAAGAGTTTATCTCTATTAGAAAGGTCTCCAATGATGACCATCTAGAAAAATACTTTGGCGTATTCCTTGAATCCCAAACCAATCTGCACCAATCAACATATGGTCCATGCTCTCTGAGTAGATCATACGCCCGGGTCACCAAAAACTTCTCCCATGACGCCAAGAATTAAGTGTCTCGGTCAGACTAAGTGTCGGATACCTACATCTCATAATCTCATCTCTTGCCCCAAGGATAGCCTTGATCAAGGGTGAGTCACGTTTATGGACAACTTAGTCACAAGGCTCAGTCAATTAAAGATACCGGTGGTGTATCCACCTTACCAAGAGACTATCACGGCTGACATGGATGTGTTGGTAATGCCTACACATAAAAGCCAGGATCTGAGTACTAAAATCAAAGAGGACAAGACCACCATCTCTCTTTGTCATGCATACCTTATTACAAGCAACTCTCGGCCAACTCCATTGGAACCTACTACACGTACATCCTAATCAGATGATCCAAAACCAGCCAGGCATAGGAAGAAGGGATAACCAAAAACATAGATTTCCTTGGAGAACAACATGGATTAACTTAAGACAACCAGCAAAGGAGAGGTGTCTCTTGTTCCAAGAACTTATATATCTCCCAACTCGCTTACTTAGGGAGAAAAGTCCACCACCCGGAGCTGATGGGGGAGGGGAGGGGGAATCAGGATGGCCAAATAGCGGAAGAGAGACTCACTAACAGCATAGTCGGATGTCTGAATCAAGTCAACGGCCTCGGTTTTAGGAACAGGGGAAGGTAGGTGGGGGACTTGGGTAGACTAAGCGCAAGTCCTGAAATCCTCTCAAAGCGGCGAATACATCCCAACAAGATATCAACCAAGGTCATGTACCCACGGTAGAAGAGGACTACATCATCATCATACATCAAGTGGGAGATACTAAGGCCTCTACAATACTAATGGAACTTAGGTCTAGCAGTCTTATGACGGATCATCCTTGACAAGAACTCCATGTGGATCACAAATACAAAGGGAAAAGGGCATGTTACGCTAGGAACGTGACACACAAAAAGTCTTAAATTTATACTCAATATATTTCTCCTAACTCCTAGCGAACCCGCAGTGTAGGGACGTTTTGTAGTAGGGATAGTATTCCGAGGTCGAACACAAAGACTGAGGTGAGATTGAATCAATTAGTGACTAAGGATAGTATCGATCTAAACTAAGAAAAGATGAAAGAAACAAATAAATGAAAATCTCAATATTTTTGGGTTTGGTTTTGTGTGGTGATCAATCAAGAATCACAACAATATAAGAATGCAAAACAAACTATCAATCTAGCAAATCAACACAAACAAGCAAGACAAACACGAGATATGAGATCAAAGAGAGAAAAGCGGATTCTAAGGGTTAGAAATTCCGGTTGTGGCATAGGACTCAAGCTATCTAATCATTCCTTGGATTAACTATAGTATGTTTTGGGAGTGAGTGTTTCTAGATTGGGATCAATCACCGGGTAGGTCTCATGGTCCACTAATCCGTTCCTAAGGTCTCATCACCGGGTAAGTCTCAAAGAGCCTAAGGATAGAAATTTTACACAAACCGGATTGTCATCTAAGGATCTAACCTCTCCTTACCGGGTAAGTCTCGGGAAGGCAAGTCCTAAACATTAATCCTAGCACATTCAGTCCAATAGCGGCTTATGAGGCTCACTACTACCTAGAGTTCATCATCTTCGGTATCTAAGAGCAAGAATCACCGGGTAGGTCTCTTCTAACACTTAGTTGCTTACACTAGGTCACCCTAGGGTAGATTTAGCTCAACAAACACTAGGATTTCAACAATCTAACAACCTAACACTTAGATTTATCAATACAAGCAAGTCAGACGAAATCACGGGCAGTTCATCAAGAACCACGGCCGTGGAATGCACTAGAACAGACCGTGGTTTTGAACAGAGGCTAGGTTCGAGCAAACAATTAATCCAAAGGTACATCTAAGTCCATTCTATCATAGTCCAAGCCATAACCATCTTTTCCTTACCCTAGAATCGCATCTATTTAGCCAACAACATGCATCTCAACAATCAAACTCATCAAACATACAATCAAGGTTTCCATGGCAAGTAAATGAAGTGAAATAGAGATGAACAAGTAGAACAAAGAAAACCAAGCTGAATATGAGTTCAAAGAGAGACTTACAACCCTTCAAAAGAAGGTTTGAATCGTTCTTACAACCCTAGAAAATGTTTCCAACAATCTTCACTCTAAAAGCTATGAAAAACTAAGAATGGTGTGTTCTTCTCTTCTTCTCCAATGGAACCTTTTCTTCTCCTCCAAGAGTAGCTCCAATCCAATCTTCCAATGAGAGAATATTGTTTTGAGAGTGTGGGAGAGAATGGAGTGATGGGATCTGCCCATAACAGCCTTGCAGGACCACCTTTTATCCTCCAAATTTGCAAGAGTCGGTCATGAAGATCGTGGGACAGATGTCACAACTGTCTGGCCAAAATCACGGCCCATTTCCACGCCCATGGAAGTCCCAGTGGCCGTGGTTTTGGTGCTTCTGCATTCTATGGATCATTAAGCCACAATTCGGTTCATGGCATGCACCAATAAGGTCCCATGTGTCCTCCTTAGCCCCTAGCTTGCATCCCAATGAGTCCGAAGGTGTGTCATCTCGAGGAACGATCCTCAAATGTATCGATTAAGCTCCTAAAACTCCTAAAATACCTACAAAGCATGCAAAAGTCCGTGTAGACGTCTATCTCGACAAAATACCTGAATTGAGTGCAAATCGTCACGAACTAGTGCAAACCATGCATGAATGAGCGGAAAAAACTATCTAAATGAGTGCCTAAACCTAAGTCATAAATCGTGTTATCAAAAATACCCCATACTTAAGATTTGCTCGTCCCCGAGCAAGTCCCCAACTATAGACTAAGAGATGACATGATTTATGCATGCATGAAAAACCGAAAATATTTTTGGAGTTGTGCTTCTAATATTGGATCACCTTCATAGTCATGTTTCATGGCAATGGACAAGCAATCATGTGTCAAATAAGTGAAGGCATGGAAAGACAATTATACTTAACTCGAAGGCATGCATGAAATGTAAAAATGAAGAAGTCAAGATGATCATGAGCATATTCAATCTAGATCACTAAGTCTTACACACATGCATATAGGTCACAAGGGCTTGTGAAATAAAAGGCCAAGAAACGTTGTGATTAGGTGGGAATTTTTCTCGGCTATGTGATGCTAATCCGGGAATGGAACTAACTTCGCAACTTCACATTTTTATCAACTTCCCACAAGTGTATATTTTCTCCATCTTTTCTTTCTTTTCTTTTCTTTTTCTTTCACTTATTTTTGAGACAATGGAATTGGTGTACAAAAGCCGAAACCTTGGTGATTAGCTGTCCTCGGGCTTTTTTATTTTTTGAGGTGCATCCACACCAGGCACACATACTAAAGCTCGTTAGGACTATCGGTTTATTTGAGTTTGGCAAGGCACAAACACCCAATTATGTGAATGGTGCCGAGTTACTCGTCATTTAAACTAACGTCCCCAAACCTATATTTTTGTCTACACTTTCACAACAAATTCAGCACTTCATTCATAACATTCATCCATCAACAACTTCACCCCACACTTGCTTTTCACACACATCAACACACTAGCATGCTCCTATTCCCGGATGGGTCAAAAGAGGTCAAATTTTATATCAATTAAGGTGCTCAAACAACATGATAAAGATGAGAAGTAGAGGAAAATGAATTGCCTTAATCATTCCTAGATGATGTGCAAGAACTAGCATGTGATTTCGACTTTCAATCCTCAATCCAATCAAGGCAAACATCATGATCACAATCCATTCATGGGATTCAAGATAAGTACTTCAAGTCCACATATGCATTCATCTATTCAACACACAAGGCCATCCATAGCCAATCCACACAACAATCTCATCATAAGGGTCATTCCCAAGCTTAGAAGCACTAAAATTTTTTAAAATTTTCTGATTTTTTGGATTTTTCGAAATGTGTATGTACAATGCAAGACATAATGAAACATGTGACTAAAAGAAACTACCCTAGATGCTAATCATGCAAAAGATTATGCAAACCCCACCCCCTACTTAGAAACACATTGTGCCCAATGTGGTATTCAAGTAAAGAAGAGTGAAAGAGGGTTCTCACAATGTAAAAATGGTTTGCTTTGGTATTTGGGATTACTCAAATGAAGTGATGTCGGATGATCCTATCAACGATGGTAGAGAGCTCAAAGTGTTCGTTATGGCGTCGGGATCCGCGCTAGGCACCGCTAGCCGTCCAAGTCCCGCGTCCGCTCCACCCACAATTGATGAGGGACTCATCATCATCATCCACATGCCATGCAAGGCTTCCATGCTACCAAGACTCTAGCACACAAACTCCAAACACACAAAAACACACAAAAACAGAAAAATCAAAAACAAAGCAAAAACAAAAAGGGAAAAACGATTACCAATGGGTTGCCTCCCATTAAGCGCTTCTTTAAGGTCATTAGCTTGACCAAATTCGGGGGCGTCTCACTCTAGGTGAAGTGGGGCAATCATATCCACCGGAGCTCCCGGGATATACTTCTTCAACCGATGCCCATTCACCTTAAAATCTCCACAATGCTCCCCTCCTATCTCAACCGCTCCATGGGGAAAGATCTTCTTCACCACAGGACCCGTCCATCTTGACTTTAGCTTTCCGGGGAAGAGCCGCAGCCTTGAGTTGAAGAGAAGGACAAGGTCGCCTTCACTCAACTCCTTCCGGATGAGACGCTTGTCATGCCAACGTTTGGTCCTTTCCTTGTAGATCCGGGCGTTTTCATAGGCATCCAACCGGATCTCCTCAAGAGCGTTCATGTCAAGCAACCTTTTCTCTCCGGCCTCCTTGAGGTCAAAATTCAGCCATCTAATGGCCCAATACGCTCTATGCTCCATCTCTACCGGAAGGTGGCAAGACTTGCCATAGACTAGCTTGTAGGGAGTGGTGCCAATTGGTGTCTTGAAAGCGGTTCTATAAGCCCACAAAGCATCATCGAGCTTCATAGCCCAATCCTTTCTCGTCCTAGAAATCGTCTTCTCAAGAATTCCCTTTATCTCCCGGTTGGAGATCTCCACTTGCCCACTAGTTTGGGGATGGTAAGGTGTTGCCACCTTATGAGTTACCCCATACTTAGCCAAAAGTGTCCCGAAGTTCCTATTAGTGAAGTCCTTCCCTCCATCACTTATGATCACTCTTGGGGTTCCAAACCTAGGAAAGATCACTCGGTTGAAGAATCGCACCACAACCTTGGCATCATTATGGGAGAGGCGATTGCCTCCACCCATCTCGAAACATAGTCCACCGCCAATAGGATGTAGAGGTTGCCACATGAAGAGGGGAATGGTCCCATGAAGTCCACACCCCACACATCAAAGATCTCTACTTCTTGTATGTTGTTCAAGGGCATCTCATTCCTCCTTGAGATGTTGCCCGTCCTTTGGCAAGCATCACATGCTACCACAAAATTCTGCACATCCTTGAACAAACTTGGCCAAAAGAAACCCGATTGCAACACCTTAGCACATGTCTTGTGTGAGCTAGCATGACCTCCACATGGCAAGGAATGACAATGGCGGATCACACTCTCCACCTCATCCTCCGGTATGCATCTCCTAAAGACTCCATCCGGCCCTCTCTTGAACAAAAGCGGTTCACTCCAATAGTAATGCCTCACATCTTTGAAGAACTTCTTTCTTTGGGCGTAGGATAAACCGGGTGGCACCTCCTCACACACAAGTCCGAAGGTTTCCTCCTTAGCCCCTAGCTTGCATCCCAATGAGTCCGAAGGTGTGTCATCTCGAGGAACGATCCTCAAATGTATCGATTAAGCTCCTAAAACTCCTAAAATACCTACAAAGCATGCAAAAGTCCGTGTAGACGTCTATCTCGACAAAATACATGAATTGAGTGCAAATCGTCACGAACTAGTGCAAACCATGCATGAATGAGCGGAAAAAACTATCTAAATGAGTGCCTAAACCTAAGTCATAAATTGTGTTATCAGGGCATCCCTAGCGAAGGCCCCATCGACCTTGGAAATGACCAAGAGAAGTCTTATTAACCCGGATAAAGTAGGATGTCGTAGTGACGCACTGCATTACCCAGTCATGAACTTGGTCGGGAACAAGAGCTCCGTCATGGCATATCGCTAAAAATCCCAAGAAATGGTGTCATACGCTTTAGCCAAATCAATCTTCATAAATCACCTTCTAGTGTCTTTCTTGACATTATACTTCCTAAGTAGCTCTTCGACAAGGAAGATGTTGTCGGACATCAACCTCCCTAGAAGAAAAGCAGACTATACATGGTCAATCAGATAGTCAAGGCAAGGGTCAAGCCAGTTTTCCATGAGTTGGGTGATGATCTTGTACACCTTATTACAATAATAAATTGGCCTAAAGTGCTCAACCCGAGAGGGGTTATTCACATGAGCTATTAGAGACACCGAGTTGTGGTTGATTTGACGGAGAAGCTTCCCATTAACGAAAAATTCCCGGACTGCAACACAAACCTCAGGACCAGTGTTGTTCCAAGTAGACTTGAAGAACTTAGAGTTATAACCATCTGGGCCGGGGGCTTTGAGATCCCCTCTCGCCCAAAGAGCCGCCTTAATCTCCTCAAAGGAGACCATCTCAACTAGGCTGACACTATCATCAACTTCAACACAAGGGCCATCCGCGAACCAATCCCTCTGGCCAATCTTTACCGGGTGAGTGTTGCCAAAAAGACCTTGAAAAAAATCAACAAATCTTTCGGCCACATCCTCAAGGGAGTAAGTGGTCGAGTCATCAAAGAGCTTGAGCAACGAGATGAAGTCCCGCCATCCATTGGCCTTCATAATACCATGAAAATAAGAAGAAGAATGGTCACTATTGAGGATGTACCTGGCCTTATCCTGTTGGCTAAAGAAGCTCCTCTCAATCGCATTGAGTCTACAAGACTTGGTCTTGAGATCCAAAAACTCGGTCCTAATAGCCTCAGGTTGTGGGTCAAGGAAAAGACGCTCCAATCAGTAGGCATAATCATCATTGGCCACTTTGGCTTTCTCTGCAATATGAGCAAAATGACGTCTATTGAGACCTCTAAGAAGCCCCTTAAGGCACCGCAAGAAGGCACAAAGACGAAACCAGTATGTTCCTTTAAGGTGTAAACTCCAAATCTCCCTAACAAGGCTCTCTACTATCTCGCGGTGGCAACGCTAACCGGTATGCCACCTCGCCAACTCTCTCTACTATCTCGAACGGACCGACATATCGGGGGCTTTACTTTACCTTAATGCCGAATCGTTTGATGCCCCACGTCGGTGATACCCTCAACCACACATGAGCTCCTACCCTGAAGTTGAGAGGTCTACGCCTCCTATCCGCATATGACCTCTGACAACTCTGCGTGGTCAATATCCTCTCTCGAATCAAAGCAACCCTCGCCATGTCGTCCTATACCTGATCTCGAGCTACAACGCTAGATCTCCCCGGCTCGTCCCAACATAAGGGAGTGCGGCATCTCCATCCATACAATGCATATGGTGCCATCCCAATCGATGCGTGCCAGCTGTTATTATACGAAAACCCCATCAACGGAAGGTGACCCGGCCTTACCTGCCCCCAGGCTAGCACACATGTCCACAACATGTCCTCTAAGGTCTGAATGGCCCGCTCGGACTGGCCGTCGGTTTTTGGGTGGTATGCGGTGGTGAAGTGAAGACTCAAACCTAGGGCGGCGTGTACGTACTGCCAGCACCTCGAGGTAAAACGCCCGTCCCTATCCGAGATGATAGTCCTTGGTACTCCATGTAACCTCACTATCTTAGGGGTAAATTCCTCGGCTAGACGACTCACCGCCCACGTCTCCCGAATGGGGATGAAACGTGCGGTCTTCATCACCCGATCTACTACTACCCATATCGCATCAAAGCTTCTACTCGGTCTCAAACCGGTAACAAAGTGCATAGATATATCCTCCCACTTCCACTACGGCACATACAGTGGATGAAGCTCTCCTCCGTGTCTTTGGTGCTCGATCTTGACCTGTTGGCAGGTCGCACATCGGGCCATATATCTAGCTACATCGGGCTTGAGCCTGCCCCACCAATAAGATCTCTTGATATCCTGGTACATCTTACTCGTGCCTGGATGCATAGAGTAAGGTGCAGAATGTTCCTCATGCAAAATCCGCTCTCTCAACTCCGGGTCGGACGGTACACAAATAGGTCCCTGGATTCTCAACAATCCGTCTGCCCCTGCGATAAACTGCGGTGCCTTTCCTTGGGCCATCCTGTACCGAATCCTCGTCAAAATGGGGCATCCCCCCTGCTTCTGCCGGATCTCCACGGACAGGTCAGGTAATATCTCTAACTCGGACAAACGGCCGACCGTATCCGGAAACCGGATATCCAACTCCAACTTCTCCAAATCCCTCTACAGCTGTGGCTGAACCGTAAGTCGAGCTATAGCCTCCTCTCGAGGAGTCCTCCTACTCAAAGCATCGACGACTACGTTCTCCTTCCCCGGATGGTACAAAATCTCGAAATCAAATTCCTTAATCAGCTCTAACCATCTCCTCTGGCGGTTATTCAACTCCCGCTGAGTGAATATGTACTTCAAACTCTTATGGTGTGTGAAGATTTGGCACGTGGCCTAATACAAGTACTGTCGCTAGATATTCATGGCATGAATCACTGCCGCTAGCTCAAGATCATGGGTGGAATAACTCTCCTCGTACGACTTCACCTACCGAGAAGCGTACGCAATAACCCTACCCCTTTGCATCACAACGCACCACAAGCCTAGCTTAGAGGCGTCACTATATAGAACAAAATCCTCTACGTCCTCAGGTTGGGCTAAAACAGGAGCGGAGGTCAACCTCCTCTTCAAAAGCTGCACTGACAAGGTTCGGACTAGACGAACCTGGTAGACTTCCACAACTAGGAAGTAAGCGGCCGTGCAATCACGGAGAAACCCTCAACAAATCGACGGTAGTATCCCGCTAAGCCCAAGAAACTACGCACCTCCTTGACCGTCCTAGGAGGTGGCCATGAAGAAATGGACTCTATCTTCGCCAGGTCAACCATGACACCCTCGGCGGAAACTATATGACCTAGGAATGCCACCTCGGACATCCAAAACTCGTACTTAGAGAGTTTTGCATAAAGCTCTATATCCTGAAGGACTCGAAGAACCGTCCTCAGGTGTCCTACATGCTCCTCCCTACTCCGGGAGTATACTAAGATATCATCTATAAACACTACCACAAAATGGTCCAAGAAGTCGATGAAGATGCCGTTCATCAACTCCACGAAGACGGCGGGTGCATTCGTGAGCCCGAACGGCATCACGACAAACTCATAATGGCCATATCTCGTCCTGAATGCCGTCTTCGGCACGTCCTCATCTCTCACCCTTAGCTGGTGGTATCCCGACCTCAAGTCAATACCCGAAAACACGGAGGCCCCCTGCAACTGGTCTAGCAAATCATCAATGCGCGGTAGAGGGTACTTGTTCTTGATGGTGACTTTGTTCAACTCCCGGTAATCAATGTAGAGCCTCAAAGATCCGTCCTTCTTCCTAACGAAGAGGTCTACTGCACCCCAAGGGGAAACGCTCGGGCGTATGAAACCCCTCTCGGCTAACTCTTCGAGCTGCTTCTTCAGCTCCAGCATCTCGATCGGCACCATGCGGTATGGAGCCTTGGAGATCGGCCTCGTGCGGGGCTCCAACTCAATAGCAAAATCAACGCTCCTCTACGGTGGTAACCCGGGTGCCTCCGCGAATATGTCCTCAAACTCACATGCCACGGGAATCTCCTCTAGCAATGGGTCCGTCTCCTCCTTCATGACATAGCACCAGAAGGCCTCGCATCCCTGCTCGATAAGTCTCGTGGCTCAGACCGCGCTAATGACTGTAATGGCCTTCCCGAGGTCCCAACCTCGGCAAATCACCTCATGACCCGTCTCTGTTATAACCGTCACGGTCCTTCGGCTGATGTCCAACACCACTCGATGGCAGTCCATCCAATCCATCCAAGGATGAGTTCTTCATGCACCAAGTGCATGACATAGAAGTTGGCTAACCAATCACGGTTTCCCGAACGTATGGGACAACCGTGTACCTCTCGGGTACCACTAACCCTAACCCCATCGGGTAACCCCACAAAAAAGGGTCTCCCTTCTACCGTAACTAAGGACAACCTAGCTACACAATCATCGGATATAAAAGAGTTCGTAGCACCTATGTCAAATAAAACTCGGACCGGAAGGCCATGAATCTGAATAGTACCTATAGCGGCCGACACTGTTGAATAAAAAACACTCCTCAACTTAAACACCTTGGCCTGTGTGTCTCTGGTCTCCTGGGTACCCCCACCGCGGCCTCTACCTCGGCCCTGTCCCTTGGTTGATCCCTGTGTACGAATCTGACCTTGACCCCTCTATTGAGAGCCTTGTGGCTGGAACTGTGGCGGCCTTTGACTACCTCCTACTACTCTAGCAGGCGAAGAGCCCTGCCGTGACTGTGACTTGCCTGACGGCAGAAATCAGCTCGGTGACCCACTTGGCCAGAAGTAAAACATGTCAAGGGCGGCCTCTTACATGTTGTCCGGATGTGCCCAAACTCTCCATAGTTGTGGCATTGTTGACCCCAGTCTGGTGTCTAAATCGACTATTGGGGACCGGGACGTCCCTGCGTCTGGCTACGTCCCTGTCCTGAGGCTCCTGCCCCCATACTAGCTGGCCATGTCCTCTGCCTCTTGTCCGGTCCTCCGGACTGTGCTGCTCTCCTGGACCCTGGGCGGTCTCTCTCATAAGCCGAAGCTCGGTCCTGGTACTCCGTCAGTGAGTCACAATGAAATCCCGCAAGGTAAGCACGGGTGGACTCCCTCAATCTCCTGGAAAAGAGATAGACGTGTTGGTTTGCTTGAGGTGCAGCGGGTCCCAACAATGCTAACTCCGACCAAAAACATCTAATCGCCTCAATGACTGGGACGTCCTCAGATCCTGCCTCTAAGAAATCCTGGACTCTATCTCTTTGCAGTGAATCCGGACAAAATGTCTCTCTCACGAGACTTAGTAACTGGTCCATCCTAGTCACACCTCCTCTAACCATCATCCACCAATACATGGCCTGCTCCCTGAACAAAGGCTGGATTATCTCCATCTGCCTCTCCGTCGGGCAACGGATCACCTCTAAGGCCGACTCCACGTGCCCAATCCAATGCTCCATCTCTAACCCTACCTTCCCGTCAAAGTAGGGTACATGCTGCTGGTTGAAAGCCTTCAACCATGAATCACGTCTAGGAGACCTCAGCTCGTCTCTAACCCTAGCAATCTCCACAACCGGCTCGGGTGCAGCTACCGCCGGTGCAACTATCTCTGGTGCGGCTCTAATTTGAGTAGCCCTCTACGAGACCCCAGCTGATCTCGCGGGTCCAAGTGTAGGTGCAGGTACAGGCACCGGTGGTGCGAGAGTTGGTGCTCCCGTCCTAAACGCCTCCTCAATTCGACGTACATAATCCTCAAACACGGTAGCCTCAATCGATGCTCCCCCGGTCCTAGAAGATGGCGAACTATGCGTCCCGGACCTCACGACTGTCATATCCCTAGCCTCGAGAATGATGCTCTTTGCCACGTCCTTGACGGGATCCTCAATTGTTGGCGGATCCACAATTGGTGGGTCCGCAATGGGGATACGTCCCCGACCTCTCGTGCCTGGAGGTCTCCCTACTCGTCCCCGTCTCGGTACCGTAGGAGGAAGAGGAGGTCTACCCCTGGCGGGTCCTACGTATGCGGTAGCTCTCGTACGTGCCATCTGATATTGTTTCACGTTTGTTAATATATATATATACATATATATATATATATATATATATATATATATATATATATACATATACATATATATATATATATACATATATATATATATATACATATATATGTATGTATATATATATACATATACATATATATATATATATGTATGTATATATATATACATATACATATATATATATACATATATATATACATATATATATATATATACATATATATATATATACACACATATATATATACATATATATATATATACATATATACACATATATATATATATACATATATATATATATATACATATATATATATATATATATATATATACACATATATATATATACATATATATATATATATACATATATATATATATACATATATACATATATATATATATACATGTATATATATATATGTATAGATATATATACATGTATATATATATACATATATATACATATATATATATATATATATATTTCGTTATGTACGTAATACTTGTAATATTAATATGAAAGGAGGACTTATAAAAAGCCTACGAAGAAACCAAAATCCAAGATACAACCAAGGCTTAAAAGCCCAATCATCCTAAGGTCACATGCATAGCTAGGTACATACAAGTCCAAAAACATCCTAACGCCATATACATATATATATATATATAGATAACTATGTAAATATATATACTTACATATATCAAATCCTGAAATCTATGTCGCCGAGGTTTGCGTGAGGAGTGGTGGTCCCGCACATTCTAACCCGACCCCGACTCATGCATATGAATATTTAAAACGTAAAAGTCAGAACCCGTGGGGGTTCTGTTCCTCATTCGGCCTTTAGAAGGTTGCGAGTGCCATTGTTTTCAACCTAGGGCTCAGATACCACTTTGCAACACCCAGAATCCGCGGGACTCGGGAATGTTACAGGCGAGACCTCCCAATGCGTCCCAACCCTTAGCTTGACAACAATCTCACTGGACCTTTCCAACATGGCACATATAAAGGCAAAATTCAAATCGTTTTTAATGTATGAAAGACTGAAAAGTAAAGGGATACAATGTGGAAAATTAGCCGAGTCCTCAAAATGACACAAAACTCCAAAACATAAGTCCGAAAACCATACATCAAACCATAATCCAAACATAACAATAATAATCCAAAAACGCACCCGTCTTAAAATGTACGGCGACCTTCGGCTGTCCACTCCTCCACATCACTGACGGCGTCCCTAACCTACGGGGCATCTACACAAGAAGTTTAAAACTGTTAGCTCAATTCAAAACATTAAAGACATGGTGAAGGCACATACACACTCATACATCATTAAGTCACATAATCATGCTCAACAAACAAATCAGGTTTATTATCTTTATTTATTAGGTTGTATCCCATTCTAATTCAACTTAGATTTATGACACGAGAATCCCCAAAACTCGCCTCGGTCCCTACTTATCGGCATGGAATGATACTGATGCATCCGACCGTCTACCAGCACGGGCTAGTCGCCAAGAACCCCCTAGCTCTCGTGGGAACCAGGCAAGTTGTCACCGCCCGTTATCATACACTTGGGCCAAAATAATATTTATAAAGGTCGGTGGTCTTATTACCGGTTTATATGTCATAATGAAAGCGATGAAGCACACACCACCAAACACGCAACGAATCTAATACATAGAATACGAGCTAAGTAAGTCCGGAGACTTATCTCGTCACCACACCCACTCACAACACTCTCGCTTCCTTAGAGAGGAAGCACACGACTTGCTCACACAAGAGTACACTCATCAACACAAGCTCAAGCTCAAAGAAGTCTAAGACTTCACTCTAGGGATCTACTCAAGATCACCTAGCGCTCAACCTAGGAACGCATCCTAGAACTCACAATCCTCTTAACACTCTTAGCACAAGGTAACCTCTCACAACAGCCTATACATCACATGGTCATGAATAATAGCCTAGGAGAGCCAATCTAGCCTAGAAAGATCCAACATGCGCAAACAACTAAAGATGAACAACCACATCAAGCCATACGGGCTCCAAAGATAACAACCACTAGGTAGCATTCTCATAAGTCCTAGGTCCACCCTAAGCATGCTTCTAACTAAGTATAACCATAAGGGTAGGAAAGGAACGAAGAGAAAGGAAGGAGGAACCCTACTGGTGAAGAAAACACAACTGCGGAAGCAAGCTGGCACCCCCTGCGTGGAGCTATCACCGCCCCTGCGGGATCCTGGAGCCACCCCGGAGCCTGGGAGCCGCCCCTGCGGTGGCTGGTGGTTCGCCCCTGCGTCTCTGGTGATCTGTCCCGTGGTGGAACAAGAAAAGCTTTGTCTTTTTCTTTTCTTTGATTGTGTCTTTGCTCCAAATGCCTCCTTCCTTGGCAGAGCCTTCTCCAAACACTCTCCATAGGTCTTAGCTTCCTCACCCAACCTAAATGAGCTAGAAGGATGGACATGTAAAGGGTTTACAAGATCTCTCTTCAAAGCTTCCTCCATAGCCATGGAGGTGAAGAAAAGAAGAAGATGGAGAAAACAACAACAAAGAGAGAGAACGGAGGAGGGAGCTTACCACATCAGATTCAACTCTTCAAAGCTGCAGAATCTTTATAAGTTCTTCCAAGGGAGAAGAGTGCATAAGGAAGAGGAGGGTGAAGAGAGGAAAGGTTGAGCGTAAGAGTGAAATAGAGAGAAAGAGGTGAGAGGGGAGTAGTGAAAGCTGCATTTTAAAGGTGTGAAGTGATCCAAGGGTCAGCTGTCCCCCTTGTCCCCTCACTCCAAAACCTGAGGCCGGAAAGCAAAAGAGGGAAATCAAAGGTTGGCGTGGGATTTCGAGGATAAATCCCGGCACTCAGCAAACGTGTCTGCGGGAAAACCAAACCGTTGACGCGTGAAGCTAGGTAAACGTCTCGACACCCGGAATAAAAATTCCGGATGTTACACAAACTTAGCATAATGCTAAATTTGGACATACTACAGAGTATATATAAACTATAAGAATAACCCCCATAATTCAAATCCGATTTTAAAATCTTAAAAACACTTTCCGGACAATTTATACAATTTTAGAAACTTGGTCATAATCCGCAATTATAACGTCGGGCCATAAATCCAAAATAAATGCAACAAAGGGCACAATAGTTAAATCATAAAAGTTGGGTCATAATATGTAAATAAATATTTGGGGCAATATCTGTAATAATTCCATCAAGGCAGATTTGTTAAACTTTTGGAAATAAGGGTAAAAAACACAAATACAAAATATGGGTTACAAATTGCAATTAAATCAAAGTTAAGGACCCACTTTAAAAATACCCTAAAAGGGCTTCTCTCTTAATCGATACATCAACTGCTGTGGAAGGAGAAAGCAGGCGGCGGCAACTCAAGCGGCCGAGGCGACGACAGAGCTCCTAGGCTCCCTCCGGTGGCTGTAGACGTTTTTCTTCCTTGGCACTTATTTTGGTTGTTTTTCTCTCATTATTGTGTACATAGATGATGTTTAGAAGCAATTGTTATCTTATTCCTCTATTATTGCCGATATGGATGTCTACACCAGCTTTGGGTTGATTATAGGCGAAAAGGAGCTAAATGGGAGCTATTGAGAGAGACAAGAGAAGATTCGATCATATTGGAGGATTAGGAACACATCAAGGAAGCTAAGGAAGGATATAGGATGAAGAATGTCACGACACAAAGGAAATTTCAAGTATTCTACACTTCCACGCCCGGAATTACAGCCGTAGATAGGGATGGCAATTTCATCCGAACCCGACGCACACCCGATAACCCGATCCATAATAAAAGGGTGAAAACCCGACATGAAGCGGGTGAAAGCGAATGACGGATGAAGCGGGTGATGGATCGGATCGGATACGGATGGACCTTTCATCCACCCATCACCCGATCCATTATCCATCCACTAATCCGACCCGTTTCACCCGCTTACACCCGTTATAAATTTATTGATTGTTTACTTATTTAGTGATCTTTAGTTCCCTTTTGATTTATAAAATGGTGATTTAGTGATTGTTTAGCAAAATTTGTACCTTTGTTCACTTCCTATTATGATCTTATTGTATGTTATGTATTGCTAAATTTCTCTATTTTTCAAGAACTTAAACTTATAACACTTCTTGTAATATTTTCACTTGGATGATTTGTGTTGACTTTATATTTATCATGTTTTTTTATGGATATGACTTTTTCGGATTGAATTTATTTTTATTATTATTAATTTTCCGCATTCGAAACCGAGTTTAATATCGATTTAAAGGAAATACGTAGAACACCCGAATATCACCCGATCCACCCGCTTCATCCGTTGGACGCGGGTGGATCGGATGCGGGTGATAGGTATGGCGGGTGACGGGTCGGGTGGGGTGGATGAGATTTTCTCGCGGGTCGGGTGGCGGATAGGTTCATCCACCCACCACCCGACCCATTGCCATCCCTAGCCGTAGAAGAGTCCACACTCTAAACCACGGCTGCGGATCTTGGCATCATGAGCGTGGAGCATTCCCGTAAGTTACATGGCCTAAAGTACGGTCATGGAAGTCACATGTGACCGTAATCCAATTCCACGCCCTAAAGTACGGTCGTAGAAACCCTTGAGACCGTGATTTAGGCGATCTTTTGACGAGACTTTAATTGCCACGTTATTTACGTGATGGGCCGGGACGGTGACTTCTTTCCAGTCTTATAAAAAGGTAAAAAAAAGAGAGTTTTGGGGATCCGCGCTTACGCCCGCTTACTCTCGTAACATTTTGCGATTGATCCCGTGGAGACGCTGACGGCCGGTTACCTTGCTTGGAGCATTCTTGCCTAGGGTGGATTGAAGATCGCCGAAGGTTTTAACCTCTTTCTTAGGTTTTGACTTTGAAGACGGATTGACAACCTGTTCTTTATACTTACCTTAGATCATTGTGAGGTTTTGTGTTCTATATTCTGAATTCATTGATTATCGCTTCTTGTGTTCGGATTTGAGAATTGGTTTTGAAATTTTATTAAGTATTCGAGGGTTTTCATCTTTTATTCCCTTTGATTTGAATATTGATATCATGACAATGATTGTTGGCTAAAACCCTTTAGCAATTCTAAGGTGAAGGGTTGATAGTTGTGGCTTAGATGATGATAGATCGATCGTAAATTGATTGGACCTTGAGAGTTAGAGAGATCTCGTCGACGAACCCAAATCACGGCCTGTTCTTGAAGTTCCACGGCCGTGGTTCTCAAGATCTGACCATGATTTACCCTAGTTTACGAACTTTGCTTTTACTTTGATCCAAGGTTAAAGATGAGCTTGAATTTAGTCTTGGTTTATCCTTTTCTAGGTAGTAGTGAGACTCATCACCCTCTATTTCGATTTCGAGTGTCACAATCTTAATCGTTTTAGTTAGTCTTGATCCTTGGGTTACAAGTTTGAGTATTTGAGATTAATTCTTGTTCATAGATCCTTTGTATACTGAAGCCTCAACAACCTTTATAGAGAGTGTCTTTAGATAAGTCATATAAAGTCTTGGAACTTCACCGTACATCGCTTTACTTTAGCATACCTTTGCAACTCTTAACCCTGTCCTTAGTTTTTAGTACATCTTGAATCGATTTCCACAATTAGATACCTGGATCTTTAGGGTTGCTGTTTTCCCAATATTTGCAAAGCTTTATACTTTTATTTGCTCGATAACTTGAGACTTGGTTTTGTTTCACCAAATCCCTGTGATCGACACTCTGGAATACTTGCTAATCTACGCCGATCCGTACACTGCGGGTTCGCTTGCTTTTATTCTAGTTTTATAAATTTAAGACTTGATTGCACGCACGCTTTTGGGCGAACAGCCGAGGCGACGGCAGAGCTCCTAGGCTCCCTCCGGTGACTGCAGACGTTTTTCTTCCTTGGCGGCGGCTCGTGCTCCGGCAAGGGGAAGGTAGGGCGGCGACTGGAGCATTCGGCCAAGACAAGGGCAGGGCTTCAGGTGCGCTTCTTTGGCTTTGAGGGCGAGGGGACTTGAAGGCGGCTCTCCCGGTGACAGAGATGACACAATTGTTCCGACAGCAAGAGAGGAGGGGGAAGATGTCAAAGGCGTCGGTTGCAGGGACTCGAGGAGGGTGCAGAAATCTGTTGCAAAAGAGATGGAGAATGAAGAGCAGAGTGAGATGCAGATGGTGAGGGAGGCTTTGGCTCGACTTTAACGGTGTTGGCGAGGCGACTCTGAGTGAAGCAGCGATGCAGCAAGACAACTTCCTCCACAACCTCCGGTTGGCGACAAATCTGGAGAACCCGCGAAGAGGTAGTGGTCTAGTTATGGTTCGAAAGGGAGAAGGACACAATTGCTCAAAGAAGAGAGAGTGAAATGAGGGAGAGATCCATAAGGTATGAGATGGGGTAGACAGGTGAGGCCGAAAGACGGGCTAGTAAGCATAGGATATAGGGGAGCGAGAGGTCGAGGGGTCACTGTAGCATTGCAGCTCATCAAGGGCGAAGAACCGAGAGAGAAAAGAGAGAAGAAAGAAAAAGAAAAGAAAAAGAAATAAATAACATAAAAGGAAAAAGACCAATAGAATAACTCGATCAAAAGTGTTTGGAACGGGATTTTTGAATCGGAAAACATTCCTGACTTTTCCAAAAATAATGGTACGGATGTACGTGAATGTATTAAGAATATAATTATACTCGGGAAATGTATTTTGCGCCTTCAAATATCTTTAAATAAAATACTTGAGCTAATAAAATATCAATAAAAGTAGGAAAATAAATATCGAAACGCACCCAATAAACGGGGCGTTACATTAGATCCCCTAATAACAAGTTTCGTCCCGAAACTTGCTATGCGTCAAACTTCTCGTTCCCAAAGATGGAGTTATGAACTCTCAAACTAAGAAGGCTTAAACCTTCTAGTCTATACACACAATCTACTCAAACTACCACCGCAAGATATATCACGTCATATAGCACATTCCCGCACGGGGCATGTAAAACAAAATAATATCACATATGGCACACTCAACAAAGAAGGAACGGGAACTCACCCGTCAATCCTACATGCATATCTAACTCAGCGTAGAACTCCGGGTCATTCTTCCGGATATTATCCTCTGTCTCTCAGGTAGCCTCATCGGTTCCTCGTCTTGACTACATCATCACGACGGACCCCAGGTCTTGAGTCATGTACGCACTCCCTCGACTGATACACATGAAAAACTGGGTGAACACTCTCTACTCTCGGTGGCGACGCCAACCGGTAAACCACTTCAAACCCATCGTTCCTTAATACTCCATTAAGACCTTGTCTTGGATAATCGCTTGTTCACTTCAAGCCCATCATATCTCGAGGAAATTTCAAAACAATTGCACCAATGAATCGCCTCTTAACTCTCAACAACTCCATTTTCAATTTTCGTCACACTCAATACTTCATTATCATCCGGAGTAGTTTAGCCACAGATGGTGTTACTAACATCTCCACAAATCCGGAAATGACCAGCACATCCAAGAAAACTTGTAACTTCCTCCATGTCCTTCGGGGGTTGCCATCCTGAGACAACTTTTCAGACAACTTCTCTCTTCTTTCAGAGTAGATCAAACTATCTTATCCGGGCATTAGTAAGCCCATATGGAATCACTAAAACTCAAAGTGACCATGGTTGTCCAGAATGCCTTATTTGCAATATTCGAGTCTCGAATTCTCAATTGGTTGCAATCAGACCTTAAATCATTCTTAGAAGAGACTACCGACCCTTACAACCGGTTGAGTAGACCCTCTATCAGTGGTGAGGGATACTTGGTTCTTCGTTGTTATCTTACTCGGCTCACTGTAATCAATATACAAACGGAGATAACCGTCTCTCTTTTCGCAAACTTGTGTTCTACATAACAACTTCAAATCAAGAGTTTAAGATATATTTCAATATGAACTTCAAATAAAGAGTTCAAGATAACATTCGGACTTCTCCATAGCATTTCACTAATTCTAATGAACTCTGATCAATAAGTTCTTGCAGTTGCTCCTTCACTTGCTTCCACAACTCATGTCTCTTTACAAGTGTCATTCCATACCGCGCCTTAGATATCCGAATTGAGTCAAGCTTGACCTTATTGGAAAAATCCACATTTTGAAGAATTGGGACTCTGTGGTATCTCGGGTTCCGTCTTTTCTTCTCCCTTCACACAACGTAATGACCGACACCACCTTGTGTTAACACTTCATGGGTGGTCATGGTACTAATGATCTACCCCAATCTGTTCGGATGACGTCCTTCTTACATGTGTATTAATCAATATTTAGCTACAATGTTGACCGTCCTCTTTCAAAGATCCTTCATCTCCTGAACTCGAGAGACTTGCTCAAGTCTTCTGACTTTTGGAGCCTTAGTTACGCAATATTTCATCTTAATCCCCCCTTTTAATAAATCGATCTTATCTTCTTCGCTTTCCCTGACATCCCTACAAATTGGAGGAGTTCTTCGTATTCTACATAAGCTTGCATCATTCCTTTGAGTAGGTGTATAACTTACTTCATTTCCTTAAGTAACGTCAATCCGACCGTAGAGGTTCTAACCTCAATCTTTATATACTTCACGTACATCTCATGTTGACGTTAAAATTCAAAACTTTGGTCTTCTCTTACTCTTGTTGGTCACCTTATGCATCTCATGGTATACCAAGAACAACTTCACAACCGTACCGGCATGCCTCGTGGAGAACGCTAGGCGAAATTCTCAACCACGTCCCCGAAAACCCATCACTTTTCTTTCCAAGTGCTAACGTCATTAGCTCTAGCTTAAAGTGTTGCTAAAAATCCAGATCCTCTGTTTCATGCCAAAGCCACTATGGATTCTCTACTTGATTCAAGAAGATTTTAACCCAGCTTTTGCTCGCGAAGACATGTCATCTTTTCATTATAATGAAAGAAAATACCATGCATCCTCTTTCTTTGTATATATATGTTCCCATTGCGTAAACAAACAAGGGAAGCTTCACTTCCCTCCTGCTCGTCTATTCCTTTCACTCTGATCAAACCTTATCAGGAGATCTATTATAGTTACATACTTTGACCTTATTCCATGCTACTTGATTAAAACACTTGCACTTTTGTTGATACACCTCCTCACTACTGACATTGAACCGCCAGGAATACTCCAAGATCTTATTACTCTTTTGTTATAATCCCATAGTTTGGGTTACTCTTCTCAACAACACTCGCTATTAGACAGCCCGCACATGTGCGTTCTCGGTTGTCACCGATAACTAATAGCTGACCTTCTCCAAGGTCAACGACTTACCACTATTCTATACTTTTCACGTTACCATTCTCATGAAGGATACTCGCCCGGGGTACTCTACCTGAAACTCCGCTAGCTCAATCTACACTCCAGGCTTCCTTCTTCTTTTGTAAGGTAACTATACCTTCTCGGGCCTTGTTGTGTCATCCAAACCTCTTTCATAAGCTTAACCGCTCTCCCATGATGTCTTGTAAGTTCATCTTCTCAAGTACGCAATCCTTAGTTATCTCCCACTCATGTCGCTCTCGTTTGGTATTTTGAGTCTTTCGATAAACAAAAGCTCCTTACCGAGTCTCGCATCTTCTGAACCCATCATCACTACGCACTTCCTCCTTCTTGACGTTGCTTAGCCTTATCACCATAAAGGAAATCGGTTGACTCCACCAAGGAAATTCTACCATGTGAATCCTCACCTCGCCATTCTTCTCATAAGTCTCGTAAGTCGGAAGAACTCAACCCGCTGGTATCCTAGAAAGCTTGATACTTCATCTTTTGGTACCTCTGTAAGCTTAACTTACGAGTCTCTTAATCCTTTCGTCATTTTTTTATATCATACTTCTCATCTCGACACCCGTGCTGAGGAGTGTCTAGGGAAAACTTACGTTAATTGGATCGCCACTTTTGCAATCCTATACACTTAATCCACTTCTTCCATTTATCGCCACGTCACATTAACTTCTCCATAAGTTGGTTGTCTCTAGTTGCTGTCATTCTCGCTCAATCATTGTTTCTTTGAAACCGCTCTATATCTCCATGTTACTTTCTTGCTTGTATTGCTTCCATCTCGATTTCTCTTAAGTTATTTCGAGTTTTCCTTCTACGTGTTCGTCCTTGCGGCCATGCCCTCATTAGCCTTTTCATAGTCGCTTTGACATCGTCAAAAGGAGTCCGATGAAAAGTTAAGGTGTTCGTTAACACTTGATGTTTGAGCATACTCATTCTCGTATGTACACTATTTTAAGCCCAACGGTGTTGTCCAAGGCGATGATATCAGACTATCATCTTAACTATAAGGTCCCATATCCCCATATCTTACTACATATCATAAGCATATATATATATATATATATATATATATATATATATATATATGTATATATATAAGTCCTATGTCCACTCTACTACCATCATATCATATACAAGAAGTCACTATCATAATACAAGGTCCAAACACTAATATGATACTATCATTCCACATGTATAAACTCATATCAATATAAAGGCCATGCCTCCACTATAACACAACAAGTCCATCATGCATAACTACAATCCACATAAACAACTATAGTCCAACACTTAACTAGGATACATGAAGTCCAACACATCCTAAGTCCACAAAATATATATATATATATATATATATATATATATATATATATATATATAGACACACACACACACATAAATCAATAATCTAATAAACTACGTCGCGAGGTCCGCTGAAGGAGTGGTGTTCCCGTACATTATACCCCAACTGACTATGCTCATGATTTGAAAACGAAATTCATTTCGCAACTGAGAACCCTTGCGGATTCTGTTTATTGGTCTATTTGGCCTTTTAGGAGATTGTGAGTGCTATTGTTGTCAACCTAGGGCTCTGATAACATGTTGTAACACCCCAATTACGCGGGACTCGGGATACTACGGGCATAGACCTCACAATGAATCCCGACCCTTAGCTTGACAACAATTTTACCGGATCTTGCAACAAGACACAAATAAAGGCCAAAACCGAAATACATTTTAATGCAATGATATGATCCCTGAATACTTAAAGAAAGAAATACCTCAGCCGACTGTACAACAACACCAACAATACACAAATATACAACAACAATACACAGACTCAAATCCCCCAAACTTGACCTATGATGTAGGGAACTCCGGCTGCCCACTCCTCCGGATCACTCGGCCACATCCTAACCTGGACATCAACTACAAGAATCGGTATAAAACCGTTAGCTCACATTCTAGGCATTATAAAGATAGCAAGGGCACAAACACGCACATAAGTAAACATAACACACATTATGCTCACATACACACACAACCCGATTCATATATTCTCTTTTTAAGTCATTTCATTACTAGTTCCATTCGTTCAAAGTGTGACATGAGAAGTCTTATAACTCTCGCTTTTGTCCCCGTGTAACCAACAAGAGTGGTGTGGAGCTCTTTCCGTATACCATGTGGAGTGGTGAAGAAGCTCGCCTGTATACCATGTATGGCCTGGTCGCAGAGAACCTCCTAGTCTCCCTCGGGAGCTGGGTAGTGATGTCATCGCCCGATAATAATAAACAACCCGGCCAACAATATATAGTCCAAGTCATCCTAATCCGGTTTTCATGATTATAAACAAGCTCCAACACACACCACCATCACTCTTCCAAATAATTCATAAAAGCGAGCTAAGTAAGTCCGGAGACTTACCTCGTCTCAAAGCTAGCCAAATAACCGATCTCACTTCCCGTAGGAATACAACCAAGGCCTCTGCAAGACAAGGCACAATAATCAACAACCACACAAGCTAGAAGTCCTTAGACTTGTAGTCCTATATACTCTTACAAGATTATACACTCTCATAGACTAGGATAGTACTCCTAGTCCTCACAACTCACAAGATCACAACCATCAACCCATGTTAGGATACTCGTGTCCTAGTCTCACAATCTCAACAACTCATAACTACACAAGCTTGAATATCAACATAAGCTGATGGTCTTACTAGAACATACATCACCACTATGCTATGATACCACTCCTAACCTCGAAGATCCCAAGAGATTGTTCCTCAGCCAAACAATTCATCAACCATCCATAACTCCCAAAAGTCCACAACCACTAAGTGACATTCACTCTAAGTTATGCTAGAGGGAGAGGGTACTCACGTGACGTCAAAAGATGGAAGACGATCTATGGATGTCGATATGGATTTGTTGGCCTTAAATGGGGCGCTTCCGAACCTAGCACCAAACTAAACAAATTTAGCATAACGCTAAATTTGGACATACTGCATAGTATATATATACTATAAGAATAACCCCCGTAATTCAAATCCGAATTTAAAATCTTAAAAACACTTTTTAGGCAATTTATACAATTTTAGAAACTTGGTCATTATCCGCAATTAAATCTTCGGGCCATAAATCCGAAATAAATCCAACAAAGGGCACAATAGTTAAATCATAAAAGTTGGGTCACAATATGTAAATAAATATTTGGGGCAATATCTGTAATAATTCCAGCAAGGCAGAATTGTTAAACTTTTGGAAATAAGGGTCAAAAACACAAATATGAAATATGGGTTACAATTTGTAATTAAACCAAAGTTGGGGACCCACTTTAAAAATACCCTAAAAGAGCTTATCTCTTAATCGATACATCAACTGCTAGGGAAGGACAAAGCAGGCGGTGGCAGCTCAAGCGGTCGAGGCGACGGAAGAGCTCCCAATCTCCCTCTGGTGGATGCAGACGCTGGCCTTCCTTGGCGGCGGCTCGTGCTCCGGCAAGGGAAAGGCAGGGCGGAAACTGGAGCGTTTGGCTGAGACAAGGGCAGGGCTGCAGGGGCACTTCTCCGGCTTCGAGTTCTAGGGGAATTTAAGGCGGCTCTCCCATGACAGAGATTGCACAGTGGTTCCGACAGCAAGAGAGGAGGGGGAAGAGGTCAAAGGCGTTGGTTGCAGGGGCTCGAGGAGGGTGCAGAAATACGTTACAAAAGAGATGAAGAATGAAGATCAGAGTGAGATGCATATGGCGAGGGAGGCTTTGGCTCGACTGCAAAGGCGTTGGCGAGGCGGATCTAGGCGAAGCAGCGATGCGGCAAGACAACCTCCTCCACAGCCTCCGGTTGGCGAAAGATCTGGAGAACCCGCGAAGAGGTGGTGGTTTAGTGGTGGTTGGAAAGGGAGAGGGGCGCAACAACTCAAAGTAGAAGGAGTGAAGTGAGGGAGAGATCCAGAGGTGTGATATGGGGTAGACAGGTGAGGCCGAAAGCTAGCAAGCATAGGTTGCAGGGGAGCGACAGGTTGTGTAGAGGTCGAGTGGTCACTGCAGCGTTGCAACGCATCAGGGGCGATGGATAGAGAGAGAGAGAAGAGAGAAGAAAGAAAAAGAAAAGAAAAACAAATAAATAACATAAAAGGAAAAAGAGCAATAGAATAACTTGATCAAAAGCGTCCGGAACAGGATTTTTGAATCGGAAAACATTCCCGACTTTTCCGAAAATTATGATACAGATGTACGTGAACATATTAAGAATATAATTATACCCGGGAAAGGTAATTTACGCCCTAAAATAACTTTAAATAAAATACTTGAGCTAATAAAATATCGATAAAAGTAGAAAAATAAATATCGAAACGCACCCAATAAACGGGGTGTTACAGCCTCCTAGGACGGTCAAGGAGGTGTGCAGTTTCTTGGGCTTAGTGTGATACTACCGCTGATTTGTTTAGGGTTTCTCTGTGATTGCACGACCGCTTACTTCCTTGTTGAGGAAGTCTAACAGGTTCGTCTGGTCCGAGCCTTGGCAGCACAACTTTGAGGAGTTGAAGAGGAGGTTGACCTACGCTCCCGTTTTAGCCCATCCTGAGGGCGTAGAGGATTTTGTAGTGTATAGTGACGCCTCCAACCTAGGCTTGGGGTGCGTTTTGATGCAGAGGGGTAGGGTTATTGCGTACGCTTCTCGGCAGCTGAAGTCATACGAGGAGAATTACCCTACCCATGGTCTTGATCTAGTGGCAGTGATTCATGCCCTGAAGTTCTGGCGACATTACTTGTACGGGGATACGTGCCAGATCTTCACAAACCATAAGAGTCTGAAGTATATATTCACTCAACGGGAGTTGAATAACCATCAGAAGAGATGGTTAGAGCCGATTAAGGACTTCAACTTAGAGATTTTGTACCATCCGGGGAAGGCGAACGTAGCCGCCGATGCTTTGAGTAGGAGGACACCTCGAGAGGAGGCTATAGCTAGCCTTACGGTTCAAGCATAGTTGCAGAGGGATGTGATAAAGTTGGAGTTGGATATTCGGTTCCCGGATATAGATTTTCGTTTGTCCCAGCTAGAGGTATTATCTGATCTGTCCGGAAAAATCCGGAAGAAGCAGGAAGGATGTCCCATTTTGATAAGGATTCGGGATAGGATGTCCCAAGGAGAGGCACCGCAGTTTATCACAGGAGAAAACGGCTTATTGAGACGCTAGGGATGTATTTGTGTACCGTCACACTAGAAGTTGAGAGAGCGGATTTTGCATGAGGCACATTCTACACCTTACTCGGTGCATCCAGGCACGAGAAAGATGTACCAGGATATTAGAAGATCTTATTGGTGGGGCGGGCTCAAGCCCGATGTAGTTAGATATGTGGCCCGATGTGCGACCTGCTAACAGGTCAAGATCGTGCACCAGAGACACGGAGGAGAGCTTCACCCACTGCCCGTGCCACAATGGAAGTGGGAGGATATATCCATGGACTTCGTTACCGGTTTGAGACCGAGTAGGAGCTTTGCTGCGATATGGGTAGTGGTAGATTGGTTGACAAAGACCGCACGTTTTATCTCTATTCAGGAAACGTGGCCGGTGAGTCGTTTAGCCTACGAGTTTACCCGTCAGATTGTGAGGTTACATGGAGTGCCGAGGACTATCATGTCGGATACGGACGGACGTTTTACCTCGAGATTTTGGCAGCAGGTACACGTCGCCCTAGGTTCGAGTCTTCATTTCACCACCGTATACCATCCCTAGACCAATGACCAGTCCGAGCGGACTATTCAGACCTTAGAGGACATGTTACGAGCATGTGTGCTAGATTGGGGGCAAGTATGGCCAGAGCACCTCCCGTTGGTGGAGTTTTCATATAATAACAACAGACACGCGTCAATTGGCATGGCACTGTATGAGGCATTGTATGGAAGGAGATGCCGTACTCCCTTATGTTAGGACGAGTCAGAGAGTTCTAGTGTTGTAGCCCCATATCAGGTGCAGGATGACATGGCTAGAGTTGCTTTGATCTGAGAGAGGATGTTGGCTATACAGAGCCGTCAGAGGTCATATGTGTATAGGAGACGTAGGCCCCTAAAGTTCAGAGTAGGAGCTCCGGTGTTATTGACGGTATCACCAACGCGGGGCGTCATACGATTCGGCATTAAGGGGGAGTTAAGCCCTAGAAATGTCGGTCCATTGGAGATAGTGGAGAAAGTTGGTGAAGTGGCATGCATGCTAGCATTGCCACCGCGGTTGGAGGGTATACATCCGGTATTTCATGTATCTCAGCTGAGAGAGTACATCCATGACCTGAGGTACATCATTAGCCACGATGACCTAGTGGTTGAGCCGGACCATACTTTTGTGGACCATCCGATAGCGGTTTTGGAGCGGAGTACGAGGTGCCTGCGATCGAAGGAGATACCGATGCTGAGAGTGCAGTGGTCGAGGCGGGGCCCCGATGAGGCTACATGGGAGACGGAGGATAGTATCCAGAGGAACTATCCCAAGTTTTATGCAGGTTTAGCGACCTCGATAGGACCATCGGGTTAGTCCCGAGATCTTCACTTGTTTGTGCTATGCATTATTTCATGACGTGTTATGTGAGTTTGTATGCGTATATGTGTACCTTGCGAGATTTTGATGTGATTTTTATACGTAGACTCAGTCTAGGCCGATAATTGACGCTTTATGAGTTTTGCGTGGTTACGAGACGTGTTTGGCTGAGAGTTTTGCGTTTAGCAAGTTTCGGGACGAAACTTGTTTTTTGGAGAGTAAGTTGTAACATCCGGAATTTCTATTACAGCATGAGAACGTCTATCGACCTTTTTGCATTAGCGGCTCAGTTTTCCCGCAGTCACAAGGTGCTGAGTGCCGGGATTTATTCCCAAAATCCTGCGCCGACCCTTCGTTTTCCCCTTTCCGCTTTCCGACCCCTCGTTCCCAGCTGAGGTGATGAGAGGTCAGCTGACCCCTTGTTTCCCTCCCCCCTTTTCAGCCCAACTCTTTCTCTTTCCTCATTTTTGCTTTCACGCTTCTCATTTCTCTCCCACTTCTCTCTTGTGATTCCTTCCTCTCTTCTCTTGGAGATCTTGCTTGTGCGTGAGCTGCAATAGAGGGATTCAAGATCCAGTTTGGTAAGCTTCTTCCTCTTCCTCTATTCTCCTCCTTTGCTGTTTACCCTGTCTTCTCCCCTCCTTCATCCATTCCATGGATGAAGCTCTTGAGGAAGCTTTTTCCTTAAATCCTTGCATGTGATTGTTCTTATCTCTTTTAGGTTGTGGTGAGGAGCCTAAGATCATTGGTTGGTTTTTGGAGAAGACCCAACAAGAAGAGGAGGACATTGGAGCCCAAGATCCACAATTGAAGACGACGAAGACGACTTTCTACAGCTCAAACCGCGGGGGCGGATCATCGGAGGCACGGGGTCGGATCAGGGCCACCGCAAGGGCGGCGCCAGGTGGCGCCACGAGACCACAGGGGCGGTGACTGGGTTTCGTAGGGGGGCCAGCTTGACTCTGCAGCTACGTTTGTTTGACAGTAGGCTCCTCTTCTCCCTTTCTCTTCGTTCCTTCCTTAGCTTTGAGGTTATATCTTGTTATTAGCATGCCTAGGATGGACCTAGGATAGATTGAGAATGCCATCTAGTGGTTGAGATTGTAGGAACCCTTATGACTCAATGTAGTTGATGGATTCGAGTATGTTGAGCATGTTGGACCTTCTAATCTAGTTTGTTCGTCTTGGCTGGGGTTTATGTTCATATGAGGTTATAATTTGTTGTTAGTTGCTATCATGTGCTGAGAGTGTGTTGAGTATCTTGGTTTCTAGGATGCATTACTAGCTTGAGGGTTAGGTGATCTTGCTTAGATCACTAGAGTGAAGTCTAAGACTTCTTGAGTGTGAGCACGTGTTGATACTTATCTTCTTGTGAGCATGTTGTGGGATCCTTCCCAAGGAAAGATAGAGTGTTGTGAGTTGAGAGTTGAGGTGAGGTAAGTCTCCAGACTTACTTAGATCTTATTCTACGTATTGGATTCGTTGCATCTTTGGTGGTGTGTGTTTTATTGCTTTCGTTATAAAAACTAAACCGGTAATATGACCACCGATCTATATATATATATATATATATATATATATATATATATATATATATATATATATATATATATATATATATATATATATATATGGCCCAAGTGTATGATAATGGGTGTTGACAACTTGTCTAGCTCTCGGGAAAGCTAGGAGGTTCTTGGCGACTATCCCGTGCTGGTAGACGATCGGATGTATCAGTACCATTCCATGCCTGTGAGTAGGGACCGAGGCGAGTTTCGGGGACTCTCGTGTCACAAAACTAAGTTGAATTAGAACGGGATACGACTTAATAATAAAAAGATAATAAACCGGATTTGTGTGTTTCATAGAATGATACGTGTTATATTGATGTTTGTTTGTTTGTTCCTTCACCTTGTTTCTAATACTTAGAATATGAGCTAACGGTTTTAAACCGTTTGTGTAGATGCCCTGTAGGTTATGGACACCGCCGAGTGAGGTGGGGGAGTGGACAACCGGGAGTCGTCGTACATTATAGGACGGGGATACTTTTGGTTTTTGTTATGTTGTTTGATTACGGATTATGCTGTACGTTTTCGGATGTCTTTGTATCGGAGTTTGTGTGTCGTTTTGAGGACTTGGCTGAGTTTCCACCTTGTATCTTTACATTTCTGTTTCTCGCATACATTATAAATGGTTTGAGTTTTGCCTTTATTTGTGCCTTGTTGGAAAGGTCCGGTGAAATTGTTGTCAGGCTAAGGGTCGGGAGTCGGGACCCATTGTGAGGTCTCGCCCTTAGCATCCCGAGTCCTGCGGAATCGGGGTGTTACTAGTATAACACTCATTTGATATGCCAATGTAGCTCTTGTATTTATCTCACTCTAACAAATAAACCTAAGAAAGATCAAAGAGGAAGATAAACTATTGGATCGATGAAGATGTCTTAGATGATCTCTTGTAGGTTTGGTGTCTTCATCTTCAATCGATGTTTCTTTTATAGTCTTCTATAGAGGAACTTCTTCTAGCCATTATCTTTTAGCTGTTGTAACTTCTTTCTTCCATAGAATCCGATGTTTGTTAAACGAGATCTTCTCATGTGTCATTTGAGTAGTAGCTGTTGAGTAGAATCTTCAGCCAAGATCTTCTCCAAGCTCTTCTCTTCAAAAGTTACTTTTGATAGCCGTTTGATCTTCTCCACGATCTTCTCCACGACCGTTCAAGATCCTTAACAAACTTCGTTAGAGATCTTCAACAACCTTCTTCATAGCCGTTAGAAATCTTCCATGAGATCTTCTCCAAGATTCTCTCTTAAAACATCTAATTTTCTCCAACAAGATCTTTTTGGTCGGTTGGCTGTTTTAAGATCTTCATCTCCTAGATCTTCTCATTGGTTGTTGTAGTAAGTCATCAATCGATATCTTCCCTTATAATATCTTCCAAGACCTACACACATTTGTAACAAACAATCCAAGACAAGCAATCTAGACATATAATCGATATTTGTTAGTATATAACAACCGCATTTTATGTTAAATTTTCCATCATTTTAAATAAAATAATTAATATCAAAAGTGGAGTTATCATATTCCAAGGTCGAAGAGAAAGACTAAGGTGAAATCAAAAGATGACAAATCAATGATAGAATAGTTCAATGCAAACTCTAAACAATGAAAAGACAAAAAGCAATCAATATGAATGATATGACAATCAAGAAAATTTGCAGATTCTTTAGATAAAAGTATCCAATTGTGGTTTTTTATTCAAAACTTCTAAAGAACTAGACGAAGTTGGGATTGCTAAGGGAAGGTGTTTCTAAGGTGGGATAGATTACGGGGGAGGTCTCACTATCCACTAATCCCAATCCAAAGCTCCTATTACGGGGACGTCTCAACGATCTAAGGAAATGAACTATAATCTCAAACCTACCACTCAACCTAAGGGAATAGAACTAGCCTTTACCTGGTAAGTTTCAAGGCAAATCACAAAGGCAAGGTGAGACACACTCAAAACCTAATAAAGGATAAACCTGAACTCATCATCTTTGGCATTCAGGAAAGGGAATCACTAGGTAAGTCTATTCCCAAGCTTGAATATAAGCTTGAAAGGTTCAACAAGGCTAGGATTTGGGCAATCTATAACCTAAGCTTAAGGATATAACATGAACGGATAAACAGGGGGAAATCTTGGGTTGTTTTTACTCAAATCTCGGGCGAGAATCTTTCGAACATTAACTGCATAGGTTAAAACAAACCTTCAAGATCCAATCTAACTTAAAGGTTCATTCTATCATCATCTATATCACAACCATCAACTAATCACCTTAGAATCGCAAGTGTTTTAACCAACAACACACATGTTCATATCAACAAAGATATATGATATCAAATAATTCATAAACCGAAATAACCAAGGAAAGGGCAAGAAATACTTAGCAAAGAGTCTTCAATAATCAAATCGTAGCAAAAAAACTACAAAGTTCCAACCTTGTGTTCAAAAGCAATGAAATCTAAAAACTAAATATTTTCCTCCAAAAATTCCTCACAAATCTTATCAATCCTCAATCCAAAAGTGCTGTACCCGTCAATGGAGCGTGAATCTAAACGTGATAGGAGGTGTCAATTCCTATCCAACCGTCGACCACCGCAACCTCCTTCCTATGTGTATCGCCGCCCTCTTCGTTGGGGATCCTCTACACGTGTTGCAACCTCTATATTTTATATGAAGAATTAGGGTTTTTAGAAGCTTGGGCTTGGGCCGAAAATAAGAAATCTCGGTCTATTTTATGAAAATCTTGGCCGAGTTTTTTGTGAAGGTATCAAAGTCCACTCCGGGGTATCAAAGTCCGCTCCGAGATATCAAAGTCCACTCCGACTGCGTATGCCTAGCTTCACTTGCTCCTTGCTTTACCCTTAGTGTGTATTCCTAGCTTCCTTTTATGCTCCATCATGTCCCAATATGATCCATCTTGAGGCTTAGTTCTTATATGTTCCATTTTGCTCCAAAATCTGCCAAATTACCTACAAATGCAACAAGAAATCGTGTAGATATCTATTCTAGCAATGCAGACAAATATGAGCTCAAATGTTATGGATTCATGTCAAATGCATGTAAAACAAAGGGAAAAACTATTTAAAAGCATGGCTGAACATAGGTCATAATTCATGTCATCACTATCCACGGAAACATGCAAATCCTACCATCTCGAGGAGCATCACCGGAGACCCTCGTCTTTTCCATTTCCCATTATTGAGGAGCATCACCGGAGACAAATCCATTGCCTTAACTTCTCTGTTGCTAACCCGCAACCCGCCGGAAAAACCAAGGAGTTAGCCCCGTCCTGGTTCCGTCGAGGAGCACCGCCGCTGGGAAGAGCCCCTATCATTGGCGTGAAACCAGCCAACCTCAAAACTTAATTGTAGTCGGGCCCGCCATTTTGGTACAACTACAAAATACCACATGAGCTATTATTTTACCCATTTTTGTGTTTCCAACATTTTTTCCGCAACTGGATATTTGCAGATTTTTGCCAAACTTTATATTAAAGTTAATGGCCCTTGTTTTGAAATTTGGAAACTATGCCCCTAGAAAAGTATTTACAGATTTGGCAAAGTTTTATATATGTAGAAAGGGACCAAACTTCTAGATTTTCACTTTTTCCCCCCCAAAAGATGCATTTGTAGAAGAGCCCAAGTTTAGCAAATGGAGTTAAATTTGTATAGTTTATGTTGTTTAGGTTTGCATGAACCTTCGGATAAGGTTTCAGCTCAAGTCGAAGTTTGACAATCGTCGATCGACTTTTGTCCGTCTTTGCTACGTGAGTAATTCTTAAAACCCTTATTTGAGAACATTGCTACATGTTATAAGTTGTGGTGTTTGAATTGATAAAATACCTAGTTGGATATTCTAGGTACTTGACTATTTGGATTAAAGGGTAGTGGCAAATCCTAAGTGAAGTACAACTCTCTTTTCAAGTAGGATTAAGTCACTTACTTCTATACCTATTAGATAGTGTTTTGTGATGATATGTTGATTGTGGATTCTTTTGCTTGTTTAGGTCATTTGTTAAGTTTGACGAGTTTTGTTTGACGTTGTTGTTTTTTGTTTTCAGTGCATTTATGTAAGATCAACGAGGAAAATACTTGTGGGATTTTATTTGAGTATGATTAAGTTTAAATATTTTTTCTTCTTAACTTCATGATTTGATGTTTTGAAAGAAGATCGATTTCGGGATTTATGAACCTTCCATTGTGGTGTTTTACGAAAATGAGTTTATTGGTCGGTTAGGAAAAATATTGGTATTGTCTTTGACTTGAGTGGTTTTTCCAATATTAGAGGTGACATGTTTATCTTGCATTTTTGATATTTTGAAAACCACCGGATTGTTGGTATTAAGTATTTGAGTGGTGATTTGGTCTTTGACCACAACGGACAATTTGCCATTAATATTTGGAGAGTGATGATTTGGTCTTTGACAAGAACGGCCAATATGCCAATATTTGTTATGAGAGAGATGGTTTGGTCGATGACCACAACAACAAATTTGTAACCCTATTGTTTTCAGGAACTTTCACTCCTCAATTTAGGCGGGTCATGCTTACTAGTTATAAGAATCATAGTTTGTGTAGGCCTAGGTTGTGCCCAACCATTGTGGATGGCGAGGATTTCACCTGTTCCCTGATTCATGTGCTCATCCCATGGTTTGAGTTTAGGAGGTAGGGTTAAACATGTTTTAAACGAAATTATTACACTATTGATTTGAATATGGTTTATAAGGTAAAAATGCTCGAGCATGATTTTGTATTATGGTTTTGGATTAATTCTTGGTGATAGTTTTGAGTAACGAAACAAGGATTTACCTTGTTACCCCATTATGGTCAATTGACCCCCTTTGTTACATATATATACCGGTTTGAGATGATGTTGAGCATATTGAAGCGTGTTGATGATTTGAACTCTTTTGAGATACTATTGAGTAGATTTGAAGCTTCTTGGTTATTTGAACACTTTTGAGATGATATTGAGCATGTTTGAAGAGTATTGATGATTTGAACTATTTCGAGATGATATCGAGCATATTTCAAGTGTGTTGATGATTTGAACTCTTTTTAAGATGGTATTATGAACATATTTCGAAGCATGTAGATTTCATACTCTTTGAGTTTTATGAACGTATTTAAGGCATGTTGAGTTTTGAACTCTTTCGAGTATTTCCAAAGTGATCATGTGATATCGTATATGACTTTACACTTGTATCATTCATATGTTACATTTCTTATGTATGTGCTTAGTCTATGTGGAAGACTAACTCCACCACGTTGGGGCAGGTTATGCTTTGGCATAATTAGGTACAAGGTTAGTTCAAGAACATGGAGGCCGGGGATCCTAGTGTGAATATATGCTTTGAGGTTGAGCTTGGGTGACCTTGTGTTTTCTTTAGGACTTGTTCCTAACTTTGACTTTATATATTTTGGGTTGGAGTATTGTGTTTCAACACTTTGATGTTGTTTCCCTCAAGTTTAACCCGGATGTTGTTGATTTTGGAACCTTTTATGCTTAACGTAATGGGACGTCTATTGGTTTTCATACCCCCATCGTTGACAAGCTATTATGCCCTTGTTTTATATCTCTTCTTTACAAAGCCTTAAGGAGTCCATGTCTGGGCTCTTGACGTTGTAACATTTTCCTAATTTTGGGGACGTTAGAAAAGTTGGTATCAGAGGGAAAGGTTCGGATTTTGATTGAGTCGGGTTTCGTTGAGTTGGTGTTTTGAGTTAGGTTCGAAGATCTCAAAGCTCTCTCTTATGCCTGTTTTATTGAACTATTAGTTGTTATTTCCTAGTTATATCCTCCGGTTTAAAGCGTAAGAGGTAGAGGAACTTAAAGTGGAAGACGGGGTCATGGATGCCCAAGAGGCGCCACAAATGTCATTATTGACCCTTTCGTCGGAATACCAAATGTTGTTGTTGACCCTTCAGTTGCCGGCATGGATGTTTGAGCGGGTTTTGATGCCGGATTTTAGACTATGTTGTAACAAATGATTGGCAAGTAGTGGAAAGAGATTTGGCCCCAGTTGTACAAGACACTTTGGCACAGAGGGGACCCTTTCAGACCACCCCAACCAGCGCCTCCCCAAGATGAGTTGAGCTTTCATGATGGAAAGAAGAGATACAAGCACCATTGCAGCTGAATTTGAGAAGTTGAAGTCACCTACGTGAGATGGAAATGAAGAACCCAATGAGGTAGAGCATTGGCTCAAGTAGATGGAGAAGTACTTTGTAAGGGTGAGATGTCCTGAAGACTAGAAGTTCTTCAATGCCACGTTTTACTTGACAAAACGTGTTGAAAGTTGGTGGGACACCGTGAAGCCTAGGAATGGTTCCATGTGATAACACGATTTATGACGTTAGTCTAGGCATCCATTTAGATAGTTTTTCCCACTATTCATGCATAATTTAGCATTAGTTCGTGACGTTCACATTCAATACATGTATATGTGTCGAGATAGACGTCTACACGGACCTTTGCATGTTTTGTAGGTATTTTGGGAGATTTTGGAGCCTAATCGATACATCCAAGGACCGTTCCTCGTGATGACACGTATCCGAGCTCATTGGGAAGCAAGTTAGGAGCAAAGTAGAACACATGAGACCATGTTGGTTCATGCCTTGCATCAAATCATGGCTCAATGATCAAAAGAAGGTTGAAGCACAAGAATCACGGTCACTGAGAGATCCACGGCCGTGGAAACTGCCTGTGATTCCCTCTACACAGCTGGGACAACTGCCCCACGATCTCCATAACCGACTCTTGCAAATGGTGAAGGCTATAAGTACTCTTGGAGGCTGATAGGAGAGGACACACACCTCTACACCTGACCTCACACACATTATCTGATTGGATATTGGATTGGAGCTACTCTTAGAGGAGGAAAAACACTCCCACTGGAGAAGAAGAGAAGAGCACACCATTCTTAGAGTTTCACAGTTTTTAGAGTGAAGTTTGTTGGAAACATTTTCTAGGGTTGTAAGAATGATTCGAACCTTCTTTTGAAGGGTTGTAAGTCTCTCTTTTAACATCTATTCAACTTGTTTTTCTTGTTCTATTTGCTTCATCTCTCTTTCATTTCATCCTCTTGATATGGACTCCATGATTGTATGCTTGATGATTTTGATTGTGATGATGCATGTTTTTGGCTAAATAGATGTGATTCTAGGGTAAGAGAATGATGGCTATGGCTTGGACTATGATAGGATAGACTTAAATGTACTTTTGGATGATTTGTTTGCTCGAGCCTAGCCTTTGTTGTAAATCACGGCCTGTTCTAGTAGGTTCCACGGCCGTGGAAGTGATGAACTGACCGTGATTTTGTCTGTCTTGCTTGTATTGATAAATCTAAGTGTTAGGCTGTTAGATTGTTGAAACCCTAGTGTTTGTTGAGCTAGATCTATCCTAGGGTGACCTAGTGTTAGCAACTAAGTGTGAAAAGAGACCTACCCGGTGATTCTTGCTCTTAGGCACCGAAGATGATGAACTCTAGGTAGTAGTGAGCCTCACTAGCCGCTATTGGACTGAGTGTGCTAAGATTTATGTTTAGGACTTGCCTTCCCAAGACCTACCCGGTGAGGAGAGGTTAGATCCCTAGATAGCAATCCGGTTTGTGTAGAATTCCTAACCTTAGGTTCTTTGAGACTTACCCGGTGATGAGACCTTAGGAACGGACTACTAGACCATGAGACCTACACGATGATTGACCCCAATCTAGAAACAATCACTCCCAACATACTATAGTTGATCCAAAGATGACTAGATATCTTGAGTCCTATGTCATAACCGGAATTTCTAACCCCTAGATTCCGCTTTTCCCTTTGATTGCCTATCTTGTGTTTGTGTTTGCTCATTTGTGTTATTTGCCTAGTTGTTTGTTAATCTTGCATGATTTGTGATCCTTGATTGATCACCACAAAAACAAACCAAAACATTGAGATTTTCATTTCTTTATTTCCATTCTCTTTTCTTAACCTATCTCTACACTATCCTTAGTCACTATTGATTCAATTTCACCTTAGTCTTTGTGTTTGACCTCGGAATACCATCCTTACTACAAAACGACCCATACACTGTGGGTTTGTTAGGAGTTAGGAAAAATATATCGAGTTATAAATTTTAGACTTTTGCGTGTCACAATCTTAGCGTAACACCATGAGTTAGGAACGATTTAAAATCATGATAAGAACTCATTTCTACCTTGTAACATTGCAAAAGGAATCTGAGGTAATGAAGTTGGCACGAGACGTGCAAGAACTATACTAAAGGTTGATGCTAAGATCTAAATTTTGTTGGATTGATCTTTCTAAAAATCAAGATAATGAAATTTAGATAATCTTATAAAAAGTGTTGGATTTTCAAAAAAGAATGGTCACCATAAAAGTTGAGGATGGAGCTATACATGTATTTGAAGGTATTCACCCCAACAGATAGGGGCAAATCATTGGTGTCATGACCGCCTATAGATTGTTATGACATGTTTGTGTTGGTTACTTATGTTATGTGATAGGGAGAGAAAAGAAGGATCCCGAGTTATCACAGATTCCTATTGTTAGTGAGCTCCCAACGTCTTTCCTAATGACTTACCAGGATTTCCACCACAACGGGATGTGGACTTCACCATTGAGGTTGAGTCTAGGTCAACTTCAATCTCCAAGGCACCGTATAGGTTTGCACCATCGTTGGGATCAGCGTATCTAACCCTAAGTTTGGGGTGTGTTACTCTCATTTGTTCAGCCCTTAGAACAAATATTAAACAATTTATATCTCCTTCCTTCACTCTTTACCACCCTCTTCTCCTCTTGTATTCTCTTCATCTCCTAGAAACAATAGAACCCTTGTACTTCTCTCCTCTCCTACCACCGGGACCAACAAGTCCTTCACCTCCTACAACTCATCTCCTCCTTTGGAAGTCGACCACCAAACAACCTTCTCTTCTCTTTGTGTCAACCCTTTGCATACCCTCTTTATCTCCTTCATTCTCTTTCTCTGGAAAAGATGTCATTGCGTCGGAAAGGAGCCGGAAAAGTTCCATCAGCCTTAGCACCGCCAGAGGAAGTCATCGAGGATCACCGCTGGGAAATTTGTCACCACCCCTGATGACGCCGGAGGAAGCAACCCGCCACCTTCCAAAGCTTTCTACTTTTTACGATCGGACCCCATGGTTTAGGTATAATTGCGTTATAGATCTTGTCTTTTAATTATATTTTTGGCCCATATTTCCCGAGTTTAACATTTATGCCCTCGGTTTACTATTTAGAGATTTTGGCCCAAACTTTTATTTTCTTAAATGGCCCAGGTTTTGTTTTTACAAAAACTCCTTTGAAAAAAGTAGTTACCATTTTTGACTAAGTTTTATAATAAAAAAGGCCCAAACTTCAAGATGTCTATTATTTGCCCCCTAAAAAATATATTTACAGTTTTTAACCGAAGTTTATACTTACGAGATTTAAACTATATTTATATATAGTACGTATTATATCCCAAGTTTAGCAAATGGAGTTACACTTGTATAGTTGTTATGGTTTAGGTTCGGAACCACCTTCACATAAGGTTTAAGCTCAAGTCGAAGTTCGACAGTCGTAGATCGACTTTTTTCCGTCTTTGCTACATGAGTATTCTTAAAACCTTATTTGACAATGATTTTTTGCATGTTATGAGTTGTGAGTTTGGATGATGGATTGATATCCCAAGTTGGATATTCTAGGTACTTGATCATTTGGATAAACAGGTTTTGGCAAAACCCTAAGTGAAGTGCAACCCAAACTCGCGTTGGGGACTACATCTATTAGATGGTGTTTGTGATGACCGTTATAGTATATATGTTGACTGTATGATATTTTGCGTAATTTAAAGTGTTTATGAGATTGTTTAGTTTTGTTGACGTTGTCGTTTTGGCTTTAAGTGCATTGAGTAAGATTTATCGAGACAAGTACTTGTGAGCTTTTATACAAACATGATTAAGTTTAATTCATTATCTTGTTACATGAATGATTTGATGTTTTGAAAGATGATTGATTTCGGTATTATGAGCTATGTATTTGTGGTGTTTAAAGAAAAGAGTTATTGAATAATTTTGAAAGCGTTGGATGTTGTATTTGGTTTGAGTGTCATTTGTCAATGTTGATTGATTGATTATGAAAGATTTTGAGATATTCTTTAATTTGGGAGGTTTTACCAATGATTGGTGGTGAAGTTATTAATCTTGGATTGTGATATTTTACAAATATTGCATTTGTAATAATTTAAAAAGAACCGGATTGTGGTGTTGAGGATTTGAGTGATGATTTGGTTGTTTATCTAAGAGGTAATTAGCCATATTATTATGAGAGATGACTTGGTCTATGACCATAACGGCAAATTTGCCAACCCGTTTTGTTTTCATGATTTTTCTCTCCTTGGTTTATTGGGGACATGTTTACTAGTGGTAGGAATCTTGGTTTATACGGGCTAAGGTTGTGCCCAGTCATTGTGGGTGGCAAGGATTGCACCTGATCCGTGATTACCATGCTCATCCCCTGGTCGGGCTTAGGAGGTATCTTCGTGTTCAACGTGGGTTAAACTTGTTTTTAAACAAATGAAATTCTTGTGATTTGAATACGATTTCTAAAGTAAAAATGCTCGAGCATGCTTTCGTATTATGATTTGGATAATTTTTGTGATGGTTTTGAGACAGGGACAAGGATTTACCTTGTTATCAAATTTTGGTCAATTGACCATTTGTTTGATACTATACCGGTTTAATATGATAAAGGGTTGGTAGGTGATGAAATTGTTGGAGTAACTAAACTCCAAGGATCAAAATCATGCTAGAGTTATTAAGGAATTGGAATTTGCATACCTAATTTTATAGCGCAACAAAGGATTAATCTTTAGTGCGGAATCTACAATCCGAATGAGCGCCGCAAGTATATCGTCTTCCTCAGTCAAATCTCCTTAGGGTTTCATTAGGTTTTCTCTCTGATGGGTAGAGAATGGAAAATTGTAGATCGATTTGACGTATCGGGAACCATAACCAAATATTCTTTATATATTGACCTAATAGAATCTCATTAAGCCTATTGGGGCAAAATCTGGTGTCCACTCATTAAGCTCATACCGCTTAATTATAGTCTACGGGCTTGACTTAATCGAATCACTTTAGATAGTCCACTAACAAATTGTCATATAGTATAATCTTGTATAATAATATGTAAGCCTACATAATAAGATTTATAAATAAATCTTACAATCTCCCACTTGGGATACATATGAAACAAACGATTATATTAACCAAATTCTTTATGTAAACGTATTGGCTAAGTTTATAGACTTATTCTTTATTTCAATCTGGTTCATCTCATATATCAATATGAGATCAAGTATGGATGAGTGGCATGAAAATTACATGCAATGTGATCTCATAGCATGACTATTTTTAACTAGTCCTACTTTATTCGGTGTTCAATCCAAAACCAAACTTAAGTTCAGAAATATCATTTATGAATCAACTCATAAAATTTTATTATGCATATACTAGAAAGTATAGAACATCATTTCAAACTCCCACTAAGTTAAGGGATTACAAAACCTGTCAAGCCTCATATGAGTAGTATGCTCATTTAATACTTTAGGAGGCAATCCCTAAATTAACGGATCCGATAATTTGATTTTGTCCTTTTGTGTTCTATAGAACATGACATTTCCTGAACTTTTCCTTTCACTAACATATACATAATGCCAATATGTTTTTCCATCAAGGAGCTTTAGTAGGTGTTGTATTCAACCTACATATATGTTATCATAAGATAACTTTATTTTTCTTAACACTTTCCTAAACATAGCTCTTCCAATCAACCTTTATTCTTAAGTTGATCGTCTTTTATTCGGCTGTAATATCCGGAATTTTTATTTCGGGTATTGAGCGTTTTATCGACCCTCCCGTAGGCGTGGCTCAGTTTTCCCGCAGGCGCGAAGTGCTGAGCATCGGGTTTTACTCCAAAATCTCGTTCCGACCTCTCGTTTTTCACCCTTGCTTTTGGACCCCTCGGTTCCTAGTGTAAATTGGAAGGATGGGTCAGTTGACCCTTGAGATTCCCCTTTTGTGGCAGCCTTCATTCCTTCTCTCTCTCCTTTCCCATTTCCCTCATTCACGTAAGATTGCTCATTCTTGCTCCTCTTATCTCTTTGGCTTCACCTTCTTCCTTGACATCCCATGGCTCTTCCACCTTTGATGTGTGAGCTGCACCTATTGGATTCAAGATGGAGACAGAGGATCCTAGCCCAGCTGTTGTAGGTAATCTTCTTCTTCTCCCTTCATCTTCTCCTTCTTCCTCAAGCTTCAATGGTGGAAGCCATAGATTCATCTTGTTTTCTTTCCTTTGGCTTGCATGTCATTGGGATCGAGTTTGGAATGTCCTGTGTGATGTTGTTGTGTGTGGGGAACATCTATGGTGGACCAAGGAAGCTAGGAGGCATCAACACATCGAGGATCCACCGAAGAAACAATTGCAGATTCGACTTTGTTGTTCGACCGCAGGGGCGGCCAGCCCAGGCCGTAGGGGCGGCCAGCCCAGGCCGCAGGGGCGGCCAGCCCAGGCCGCAGGGGCGGCCAGCCCAGGCCGCAGGGGCGGCCAGCCCAGGCCACAGGGGCGGCTAGCCCAGGCCACAGGGGCGGTTGCTGGTTCTGTCAGCCCTCCCTTGCGGTCTTCTTTCCCCTTTCGCAGATGTTCTTCCTCCTTCCAATTCCGTGCCTCTCCTTGGTGAGTTCCCTACCTTGAGTATGTATTCTTTGATGATCTTAGAGAGTGTTGATGATAGAAGCATGCTAGGTTTTGACCTAGGATAGTTGGAATGTCACGTAGTGGCTTGTGGACCTTAGGCGAGTATGGAGAGTGATATCATGAATTATAGTCTATATTTTGGGACCTGCTTAGTGTTCGCTCCAAACGGTGTGTGCAAGCTTTAAATTTATAACCCTAGACTTAAGCTTAAACAAGGATGCGAACCCGCAGTGTACGGGTCAATCGTAGTAAAAGCAAGAAAATTCCAGGGGTCGATCACAGGGACTCAGTGAAACAAAGTCAACACGGTATGCTATGTCAATTCTAACCACAAGAGCGATTAACACAATCAAAGATGAATAAGATGTCAAATAAAGCAAATATGCAATTCTAGGGATTATAGCGTCTAGTTGTGGTTCCAACTCAAGATCTATAGATAGCGGACAAAGCTGAGATTTTTGCGTGGGGAAGGTGTTTCTAAAGTAGAGTAGATCACCGGGTAAGTCTCACTACTCACTAACCCAAAACCGTAACTCCTATTACCGGGTAAGTCTCAAGGAATCAAGGTAAAGAATTATAACCTCAAACTAACACACCATCTAAGGGAATAGAATCAACCTTTACCGGGTAACTCTCAGGCTAACTCACAAAAATGGGATGGAAGCACACTCAAACCCCAATAAAGGATAAACCTTTATTACCTACACTTATGATCGTTGGTATACAAACTAAGGAATTACCGGGTAAGTCTCATCCTAAGCTTGCATTGAACCAGGAAGGTGTAATAAGAATAGGATTTGGCAAACTCTAACACTTAACTCTCAGTTATGGATCAGATAAGTCATCTCGGTCAACCAGATTCCACCCCGGCCGAGGTGTTCATCGACTGAACGAGATGCTTAGGGTTAAGGTAAAGGCTCGAACTTTCAGGATCCTACTGTGATTAAGATCATTCTATCATTGTTTTCCCACAACCTTCAGCCAATCACCCTAGAATCACACAAGGGAATTAGCCACTCATCATCATAATGAAAGTATTAAATGTAAGGGAAGAAGGTGAGTATTTGAACAAAGAAGAATTTAATGAAAAGACTTCAATAACTGAATCAAATATCACACAAAATCGTTCCTTGGATAATAATCCAACAAGACAAGACAACAAGGAAAGGAATTGAAGACAATCTTACAAAACCCTTCAAAAAGCTATAAAAGCTATAGTCTTCAATCTTCCTCCAACCTTCAAAAAGGTTCTTCAACTCTCTCCCAAATTTGGAGTAGGATGCGGCTGCTGCGTCGTATGCGAGGTTTTCAGCTGTATGCGGCTTCTTTAGCTGTAAGCGGGATGTTGGAATTGTGGAAAACCAACCCTTTTTATAGGAAAAATAACCCTCCAAAGATAAGAAATCTTAGAAAGATATTATCCCACAAATATAGGTAAAATATATGATTCTGCATATCTCCTTCCTTCCAGAAGCTCAGCCAAAAATATAAGATCACTTTCCAATTTTAAAAGATCTCAGCCAAGAATAAAATATTCTCGCCGCGTCCTAGGTATTCGCCTCGGTCGAGTCGGCGTCTCTGGATCACCTCGGTCGAGGTGAACCTCTGGTCAACCGAGGTGACTCATAACTGAATGTAGAATCTCTCAAAACTGGTCCAAAGTAAATCTTTAATCCATGGCTATGCTTCCTGGATGTAGCTCCAAATGACTCTTGACTTCTTTTGCTCCTTTTTGATGCATAACGTACCATATTACCTGCATTTACAACGAAACTAGGTGTAGACCTCGATTCTCGCAAAGGTAGATGAAATGGTAGTAAAATCACATAATGTACATACAAACATGCAGATTATGAAAGATAAAACGTCCAAACAAACCCCAAAATATAGACTATAATTCATGCTATCAAAATACCCCATACTTAGCCCTTGCTTGTCCCCAAGCAAGTTCCTCACATAGAAACAAGATAGAATGGATTATAAGTCAAGAAAATCAATGAAAAATTCCTTCAAAAACATTTTATGGTGTGCAACTATCATAGATCACTCTAAGGGAATACTTCATGGAATTTAAAAACTCAATATGCTCAAAACATTTTATAAATATAGAAAAGTTGTTCATCTTTGCATAAAATCATAGAATGCATAATAAATCATAATTATCAAAATTAATCATGTATAATCCAGTTTAAACCACTAAGTCAATCAACAAGCTCAAGGTCTCAAGGGCTTCCCAAAAGAAAAGGTCAAGAAACGTGTAGGGTAGGGATGTATGTAAGGTAATGTGGTGCTAGAATCCGGGAAAAGGATGAACTTCACTTTCACTTTGACTTGCAACATCTTCCACCAATAAGCTTTGCTTATCTCACACTTTTTCTTTACTTTACTTTTTGGGATGCATGGACAGCGGTGCACAATAACCGAAGCCTAGGAAATCCGCAATCATCAATTTCTTGAGATGCATCAAACCCTTGATGCACATACCATGACCCGTTAGGAATATCGCTCAATCCGACTTTGGCAAGACACAAACACCCGGCTATGTGAATGGTGCCGAGTTACTCATCTTCATGATTGACTTCCCCAAACCTATTATTGCTTTCTAACACTTTCACTTTCAGCCACTTTTCAACTTTTGACTTGCTTTCACCACTTCGCTTGCTTCCAAATTCCCGGATAGGTGAAGGGAGGCAAAATGTATATGAGGGGCTAAGCATGATCAAGAAGAAGAAGAAGAAGAAGAATGAATTGCCTTGATCTTTCCAAGAAGAAAGTGAGAGAACTTATCCTGCGGTGTCAACCTTCAATTTCAACATAATTTGGATAAAAACAAAGTATTAAACATGCTAATAATTTCAAACAAAGCATTTAGCAACTTAAACATATTATAAAACCTTTCAAACACATAAAGGATTTAAAACCAGTCAGTAAACAAGATCTTCACTGAGATCATATCCAGATAAGCAACACAAAAATCGTTTTCGAAAACTCTCAGTTAACCCACCTCGGTCGAGATGTTCTTGGTTCAACCGAGGTGAAACACCTCGTTTCGCCAGAACTGCCCCGGTCGAGGTCAAAAAAAAAAATTTTTTTTTTTTAAAAACCAATTTTTTTCTTCAGTTTCGACGTTTTTCTCAATCAAATAACCTGTAAGTATGCATGCAATCTCAGATAAACATATAAATGCAGAATGAAGCATAAATATGAAAATATCCGGTCAATATAATACATCATAAATGTCGAATACATCAAGTGGTCACGTAGTCAAATAAGTACATCAAATACCCCATACTTGAGACACACTGTCCCAGTGGGTATAATAAAAGTCTGAATGAAAGAGGACTCACCGGATAAAGAGCCGAACTGCATAAAAATAAATAAGTAAAACCCTGCAGCTCTCAGTAGTCTCGATCCGGTGGAGGTGGTGGTGGTATGTAGGGATGCTGGGTAGGGTCATAGGGATAGCCCATGACATGCTGGAGCTGTAGCTGAGCCATCATGTGCTGATGATGCTGCCGCTCCTGCATCTCCCGGATATCCAATGAAAGTGCAGCATAAGAGTCGATAACCTGATCCGTCAGGTCATCGATCCGTCGGTGTGCTGCTCTGTCCCTAAATCTCTGCCTCCTGCGCCTAGCGGGCCTGACTGGAGAAGTCTCAGCTGGCGCCGGCTCAGTGTCCTCCTCATCCTCGTCTAGATCAATAATGGGAGGCGCGCTCGTCCCAGCAGTATCTGTACCTGTGTCCATCGGGACACCGCCTCCTCTCTCATCAACAGTCTCGTCGTCGTCATCCTCATCCTCAGCCTCCTCAGCAGCTGCGGCAGCGGCAGCTGCTCCCTCTCTGTGATCCTCCATAAGCGGAGCCCATGCTGTCTGCCAGAAATGTGGATCGAAGACCGAGAACTGCGCAGACCATCTAATGCCCTGAGGTGCAGTCCGCTCCCATGGCATGGCGACGTATGGAGTGGTCAACCCACGGGGAACTAGAATCCTCCGCGTGATCATCTCCTGCAAACCCAGCGGCTTCGGAGCCGCCGCCAATGTGCAAACGCTGAGGTCCATCCCGTGGTAAGTGGCGATGTGGGTGACTAGACCTCCACAGCAAATATCCCCCTTCCCCTTGGCCTTGATCTTGTGCAGATCCTCTGCCAAGAGCAAGCCAAAGTCGGGGAAACCTCCTGTGACCATGCAGTAAAGCGAAAAGAGCTCCCCCTGTCTGATCTTCTGGGGCGTCTCAGTACGCGCCAAAAGCATCTCACTAAAAATCTTGTGGGCAAGTCTGAAGGCTGGGTGAAAGATGACCTTCTCCCTGGAATCACCAGGGCGCCATCTGTCTGCATGAGTGGTAATGTGGGCTATCTGTCCCCAAAACTCCCTAGCTACGGATCGGGAGGGGAAGTCTACAGCTGTAGGGGTAGGAAAGCCAAAGATCTCTCTCCAAATCTCTAGTGGAACTATGAAGTTCCGGCTCATCAGCCGGTACTTCACAGATCCATCTGTGGGGAGGTAGGAGAAGGAGCTAACAAACTCGAGTGTCGGCTCTATGTAGGCTGGGGCTCGGATCTCAATGAACTGATCTAGCCCAACGGTAGCAATCATCCTCCTAAGGTCAGCCTCTAACCCTAGTCAGTCAAAAGCGGACACCTCCAGAAATCGTGGTGCGATAACTGGACGGCCCGCTATCCTCTCATAGTCTACCCGACATCTCTCGTGGATGACCGGGCGGTAGGGACGGGACGAGGAAGGAGAAGGGGAAGGAGAAGATCTATCTCTCAGAGCTAAACGGCGATCGGAACTCATTTTCACAAACACTGTCAGACCACCTCGGTTGCTGACAAGCCTCAGAAATCACCTCGGTCGAGATGCAGTTCGACTGGACCGAGGCGTAGCAGTTACGATTCCAATTCTCAGAATTTCAGTTCTTTTCCCCCTAAAATCACTACAAATGCTTCCTAAGGGGTACTTATGGATTTCCTCAGTAAAATCAAGGGCAACCAAAGCCCAATAAGCAGTAAACGAGTGGGTTAGGGTTTTCGAACGGTTTTTACCTCGTTTCGGTCGAAACACTCAGATTTCTTGCAGATCCGTAGTTGCAATCGATCCTTCTACCCTTTAATCGTGTTTTGGAAGCAGAAATCTTCGAAAACGAGCGAGAAACGGAGGAGAACGAGGTATAGCTGTCGCCGCGGTCGAAATGGGTGAAAGTGAAAAGTAAAAAAAAAATTTCTTCTTTTTATACTATCACGAGATCTGCTGTCACCTCGGTCGAGATGGTCTCGACTGGACCGAGGTGGTACGGACCGAGGCGGTTCTGCAGAAACCCTAGTCGCCTCGGTTGCTTCAAGAATCAACTCGGTCGAGGTGTTCTGACAGTGACCGAGATGCTTCTATCTTCTCAGAATCTCGAACTTCTCGCCTTCCAGATGTGCTCCTTCCTGTTGTCTGTCCAGGAACCCAAAAACAAAGCAGAGCAAAGCAAAAACAAAAACTATCTAAACTAGACTAGAAAACGGGAAAGAAAGCAATACCTTGGGTTGCCTCCCAAGAAGCGCTTGATTTAAGGTCGCTAGCTGGACCATGATGCGTCTCAAAGGAGGTAGATCGGTGCAACCTCCTCAACCGGCGTTTCCGGTAGGTATTTCTTAAGTCTATGACCGTTGACCTTGAAGCTTCCGCTAGTTTCGCCCCATATCTCAACTGCACCATGAGGGAAAACATGTTTCACAACGTAAGGTCCGGTCCATCTAGATTTCAACTTACCTGGAAAAAGACGGAGGCGGGAGTTGAAGAGTAGAACTAAATCTCCCTCATTAAGCTCCTTTGGAACGATACGCTTGTCATGCCATCTCTTCGTCCTTTCCTTGTAGATTTTGGCATTCTCATAGGCGTTCAAACGTAGCTCTTCCAGCTCGTTAAGCTCCAATAGTCGTTTCTCACCGGCCTCCTTGATGTCAAAGTTCAACCATTTGATAGCCCAGTACGCCTTGTGCTCCAATTCAACGGGCAAATGGCAAGACTTCCCATATACCAAATTATAAGGGGTGGTACCTATGGGAGTCTTGAATGCTGTCCTGTACGCCCAAAGAGCATCGTCCAATTTCATGGACCAATCCTTCCTCGTTCTAGAGACGGTCTTCTCCAAAATTGCCTTGATTTCTCTATTCGAGATCTCGACCTGTCCACTAGTTTGAGGGTGATAAGCAGTTGATACTTTGTGGGTTACCCCATACTTCGATAGAAGTGCTTTAAACTTCCGGTTGATGAAATGCGTCCCTCCATCGCTGATGATGATACGTGGAGTTCCAAATCGTGGAAAGATAGTTCTATTCAAGAACTTCACAACCACCTTGGCGTCGTTAGTGGGGGAAGCAATGGCTTCAACCCATCTAGAGACGTAATCAACGGCAAGGAGAATGTAGAGGTTTCCTCCGGAGGATGGGAAAGGTCCCATGAAGTCAATCCCCCATACATCAAAGATTTCCACTTCTTGGATGCTGTTGAGTGGCATTTCGTTCCTCCTCGATAAGTTCCCTGTTCTTTGGCATGCATCACAAGAAACAACAAAAGATTGCACATCCTTAAATAATGTAGGCCAAAAGAAACCGGAACGCAATACCTTAGCGCATGTTTTATCGGTGCTAGCATGCCCTCCACAAGGAAGTGAATGACAATGCCTTATGACGCTATTAACTTCATCTTCCGGAATGCACCTTCGAAGCATCCCATCCGGTCCGCGCTTGAATAGCAGCGGCTCATCCCAGTAGTAATGTCGTACTTCCTTGAAGAATCTTTTCTTTTGGGAGTACGTCATTCCGGGCGGTATTTCCTGGCAAACAAGATAATTCACAATATCAGCATACCAAGGACCTTTATTATCAGAAAGTTGGTGGAGGGAATGATCCACCAACTGTGGGTGAATGTCAGAGAAGGGAGTAGAAAAGTTTTTATTCTCGGCAATCTCAGTTGACATTGTCTCGCTGTCGACCTCGGTCGAGGCGCAAAGGCGTTGACCGAGGTGTTCTTCAAACGCCTCGCTCAGTCCAGAAAGTGCCTCGGTCGAGGTGCTGCTACTGGATCCGAGGCTGGAAATCTTCGTTTCCTGAATCAGCTTTTCAGTTTTAGCTCCTGGATCTTCTTCCAGTGCTTTTAAGCTCCGTATATCTGCATCACAAGAAGCATCTATACCTTCCTCCATTAAACTGAAGCTAATAACTCTTTCGAGTGGATCATTAATAAGGATAGAGCTCACCAATTCTCTTGACTCTTCTTCATCGTAGATGTTGAAGATATCATCAGTTAGTTGCTCTCCTTTCATGGCTGCAAGTAGTGCGAACTCCACCTCGTCGCCACCAACGTTGAATTTCAACTTGGCGTTCTTGCAATCCACATTGCAACCCGAAGTTGCTAGAAATGGCCTCCCGAGAATGATAGGAACAGGATAATCTGCGGGAATGTCAAGTACGACAAAATCTATAGGAAGATAGAAGTTACCTAACTTGACCGGAACGTCCTCCAAGATGCCCACGGGATGGGTGATGGAGCGATCCGCCATGTAAAGCCGAATCTTGACCGGCTTGGGCTCTCCAAGACCGATCTTAGTGCATAGCTCCAGCGGGATGATGCTCACGCTGGCTCCTAGATCACAAAGGGCTTCGCAAGTGACATCCCCAACTTGAATGGGAACGCAAAACGAGCCGGGATCTCTCAACTTAGGTGGCATCTTCTCCTTCATGATCTTGATAAGCTCAGAAGATTTAGATGTCATCCTAACTTCACCAACATCCTCCAGCTTCCTCTTCCTTGATAAGATCTCTTTTAAGAACTTCCCATAGGCGGGCATACCTAAAATAGCATCAAGGAAAGGAATATTAATATGTAGCTTATTCATCAAGTCAAGAAACTTACCGAAGTGCTTGTCAAGATGTGCTCTGGCTCTGGACTGGGGGAATGGAAGTGGTGGTTTATAGGCAGGAGGTGGAACATAAGTTTCTGTCGTTCCTCCTGCTTTTTGTTGTGCCGCCTCGGTTGGCATCTCGGTCGAGGTGTTCTTCGACTGGATCTGGACCGAGGTGGTCTGCGTCGAGCGAGGTACTGGATCTGCAGTTTTGAGCCCACTCCTCGTCGTGATGGCCATGCACTGGCCCTTAGGGTTAGTTTCCGTCTTTGCTGGAAGCTTCCCTGGATCTCTTGGCGCTTCATTCGCCCTATTAGCAAGTTGTTGTTCGAAGGACTTTTGGGCCCTCGAAAATGAAGTCATAGAATTCTCCATAGCACTAAGCTTGATCAAGATTGCCTCCAGGACTGCGTCCTTCTTTTCCGGCTGAGACGAACTTGATCCTTGCCCTTGGCTTTTCAATGGAGTAGAAGAAGAAGAAGGAGAAGAGAGGAAAGGATTAGAGGAATCATTGGAGTTAGAGTTTGAATAATTGTTACCGTTGTTTTGGTTATTATTCGCTCTCCAGTTGTTGCTATTGGATCCTCTATTGTTGTTGTAGTTGTTGTTTCGGGGTCCGTTGTTGTTGTTACGGTACCCGTTCTTGTTGTTGTTGTTGTTGTTGTTCCTTTTCCCTTGCTCCTCCGGCTTAGTTTGAGCCATCAAGAGCTCCTTCAATTGCTTCACGTCGTTCTTCAAGGACGTGAGTTGGTTGTTGTTGGTTTGAGTCTCTTGAAAGTTGACTCTTTTAACTCCACCTTCAGCTCCTTGGTGGGTGTACTTCTCCATGTGCAAGGCTTGCTTCTCAATGAAGTCCCAAGCCTCGTCAACCGCCATGTCCATGAATGTCCCGGCGGAGAGTAGTTGGAGATTGAACTGGGTGCTTCCGTCCAGCCCCTTGAAGTAGATCTCCAACAACTCGATCTTTGGAATCCCATGATGTGGGCAATCCAAAAGGATATCCTTGAACCGCTCCCAAGATTTGGACAAGCTCTCCTTGTCCTTCATGATGAAAGCATTGATCTTCCCTCTCATTTCAGCAGTCTTTGAGGGGGGAAAGAATTTGGTCAAGAATTCCGTAGTCATCTCTTCCCATGTGCTGATTTTTCCTGCAGGAAGAGATTGATACCAAGTAAGAGCTCTATCTTTAAGAGAAAAGTAGAAAGGTCTTAGCTTGTAGTTGTTATTTTCAATTCTGGGAGGTCGCAAGGTCTCCATCAAGATTTCGTAATTTTGAAGATGTTGATGTGGCGACTCTTTCTCTAGCCCTCCGAATTGGCATTGGCGAATCATGGCTAGAACTTGAGGTCGAAGTTCGTAGTCATGATCTGCTGTATCTCCTAGGTTCACTCCTGGACGCCTCAGTTGTTGATTAGGGTTCATCTTTTGACCTAGGGTTTGTAGAATTCCTGCAAGAAGAACATCTCGGACTGGCATCCGAAGTGGATGCACATCGGCCGGGGCGTCAGGTACTGGGATCTGCCTCGGTCGAGGATCAATTACTGGATCCTGCATCGGTCGAGGATCAACTACTGGATCCTCCCTCGGTCGAAGTAGAATCTGGTTCCGAATTGCTGCGATCTCAGCTTCGATTGCTGCAGTCCTGGCCTGATTCTCTTCTTTCTCTTGCCTTAGCTCTTCTTTTCTGAGACGTAGCTGCTCCTGCGTCTCTCTTAACTGGGCCGCAAGATCGCGATCGTCTTGTTGGGCCATCTTCGCTTCTCTTAAGCGTCGCTTGTATGTCTTTTCTGGTTCGGGATCGTAAGGAACGATTTCCTTCCCAGTGCGGGTTCTTCGCATATACCTAAGAAAGAACCTGCAAAAGTCACTCAAGTAGAGTGGTAAGATGAAACGGGGCAAATGCCCCAAGAGCAAACCGTACCGGCTCGGTCTAGACCAAGTCCCCGGCAACGGCGCCAAAAACTTGTTCGCTCCAAACGGTGTGTGCAAGCTTTAAATTTATAACCCTAGACTTAAGCTTAAACAAGGATGCGAACCCGCAGTGTACGGGTCAATCGTAGTAAAAGCAAGAAAATTCCAGGGGTCGATCACAGGGACTCAGTGAAACAAAGTCAACACGGTATGCTATGTCAATTCTAACCACAAGAGCGATTAACACAATCAAAGATGAATAAGATGTCAAATAAAGCAAATATGCAATTCTAGGGATTATAGCGTCTAGTTGTGGTTCCAACTCAAGATCTATAGATAGCGGACAAAGCTGAGATTTTTGCGTGGGGAAGGTGTTTCTAAAGTAGAGTAGATCACCGGGTAAGTCTCACTACTCACTAACCCAAAACCGTAACTCCTATTACCGGGTAAGTCTCAAGGAATCAAGGTAAAGAATTATAACCTCAAACTAACACACCATCTAAGGGAATAGAATCAACCTTTACCGGGTAACTCTCAGGCTAACTCACAAAAATGGGATGGAAGCACACTCAAACCCCAATAAAGGATAAACCTTTATTACCTACACTTATGATCGTTGGTATACAAACTAAGGAATTACCGGGTAAGTCTCATCCTAAGCTTGCATTGAACCAGGAAGGTGTAATAAGAATAGGATTTGGCAAACTCTAACACTTAACTCTCAGTTATGGATCAGATAAGTCATCTCGGTCAGCCAGATTCCACCCCGGCCGAGGTGTTCATCGACTGAACGAGATGCTTAGGGTTAAGGTAAAGGCTCGAACTTTCAGGATCCTACTGTGATTAAGATCATTCTATCATTGTTTTTCCCACAACCTTCAGCCAATCACCCTAGAATCACACAAGGGAATTAGCCACTCATCATCATAATGAAAGTATTAAATGTAAGGGAAGAAGGTGAGTATTTGAACAAAGAAGAATTTAATGAAAAGACTTCAATAACTGAATCAAATATCACACAAAATCGTTCCTTGGATAATAATCCAACAAGACAAGACAACAAGGAAAGGAATTGAAGACAATCTTACAAAACCCTTCAAAAAGCTATAAAAGCTATAGTCTTCAATCTTCCTCCAACCTTCAAAAAGGTTCTTCAACTCTCTCCCAAATTTGGAGTAGGATGCGGCTGCTGCGTCGTATGCGAGGTTTTCAGCTGTATGCGGCTTCTTTAGCTGTAAGCGGGATGTTGGAATTGTGGAAAACCAACCCTTTTTATAGGAAAATAACCCTCCAAAGATAAGAAATCTTAGAAAGATATTATCCCATAAATATAGGTAAAATATATGATTCTGCATATCTCCTTCCTTCCAGAAGCTCAGCCAAAAATATAAGATCACTTTCCAATTTTAAAAGATCTCAGCCAAGAATAAAATATTCTCGCCGCGTCCTAGGTATTCGCCTCGGTCGAGTCGGCGTCTCTGGATCACCTCGGTCGAGGTGAACCTCTGGTCAACCGAGGTGACTCATAACTGAATGTAGAATCTCTCAAAACTGGTCCAAAGTAAATCTTTAATCCATGGCTATGCTTCCTGGATGTAGCTCCAAATGACTCTTGACTTCTTTTGCTCCTTTTTGATGCATAACGTACCATATTACCTGCATTTACAACGAAACTAGGTGTAGACCTCGATTCTCGCAAAGGTAGATGAAATGGTAGTAAAATCACATAATGTACATACAAACATGCAGATTATGAAAGATAAAACGTCCAAACAAACCCCAAAATATAGACTATAATTCATGCTATCACTTAGACGTTTTATTTTCAATAATCTGCATGTTTGAATGTATATTATGTGATTATATTATCGTTTCATCTACCTTTGCGGGAATCGAGGTCTACACCCAGTTTTGTTGTAATCGTAGGTAAAATGGCACGTTTTGCATCAAAATGGAGCTAAAGGAGCTAAGGAGTCATTGGAGCTACATTCAGGAGCTTAAGGAAGAATCCAGGAAGCATGAAATTGGATTAAAGATTTACTTTGGACCAGATTTGAGAGATTTCACATTCAGTTTAGAGCCACCTCGGTCAGCTACAGTACCATCTCGACCGAGGTGATCCAGAGGAGCGTCCCGACCGAGGCGAACACCTTGGACGCGGCGAGATATATTTTATTCTTGGCTGAGATATTTTATTTTTGGAAGGAGAGATCTTATATTTTTAGGCTGGATTTCTGGAAGGAAGATCATATATTTTGGGGATTTATTTATGAGAGATAGATATATTTTATTAGGAAAATATCTTTCTAAGATATCTTATCTTTGGAGGGTAGTTTTCCTATATAAAGGGTTGGATTTTCCACAAATCAGAACCGGCGCATAACCGGCGCATCACCGGAAAATACATGCTTAGAGCATACAACAGTTGGAAGGTTGAAGGAAGATTGAAGGAAGGAAGTTGATAACTTTTATAGCTTTTGTGAAGGGTTTTGTAAGACATTCTTAGATTCCCTTCTTGTTGATTGTCTTGTTGGATTGTGATCCAAGGAACGCTTGTTTGTTTGATAATTGATTCAGTTATTGAAGCCTTTTTCTTAAGATTTTTGTGTTTCAATTATTCACCTTCTTCCCTTATATTTGATTATTGCATCCATGATGATGATTAGCTAATTTCTTTGTGCGATTCTAGGGTGATTGGCTGAAGGTTGTGGGAAAAACAATGATAGAATAATCTTAAATTCCAGTAGGACCCTGAAAGCTCGAGTCTTTATCCTTAACCCTAGAGTATCTCGCTCAGTCGATGAACATCTCGGCCGGGGTGGAATTCGTCTGACCGAGGTGACTTATCTGATCCGAAACTGAGAGTTAAGTGTTAGAGTTTGCCAAATCCTATTCTTATTAAACCTTTCCTGGTTCAATGCAAGCCTAGGATGAGACTTACCCGGTAATTCCTTTGTTTGTTTACCCAAGATCATATGTGTAGGTAATAAAGGTTTATCCTTTATTGGGGTTTGAGTGTGCTTTCATTCCATCTTTGTGAGTTAGCCTGAGACTTACCCGGTAAAGGTTGATTCTATTCCCTTAGTTGGAGTGTTGGTTTGAGATTATAGTTCCTTTCCTTAGTACCTTGAGACTTACCCGGTAAAAGGTTCTTTAGGTTTGGAGTTAGTGTGTAGTGAGACTTACCCGGTGATCTATTCCACTTTAGAAACACCTTCCCTTTGCAAAATCTCAGCTTTGTCCGCTTATCTTTAGATCTTGAGTTGGAACCACAACTAGATGCTTTAATCCCTAGAATTGCATATTTCCTTAATTGACTTTTTATCATCTTTGATTGTTTTAATCGCTTTTGTGGTTAGTAGTTACAAAGACAACCTATGCTTGCTTAGGTTTCACCTAAGTCCCTGAGATCGACACCCCGGAATTCTTGCTTTTTACTACGATTGACCCGTACACTGCGGGTTCGCATCCTTGTTTTTAGCAAACGTCTTGGGTTATAAATTTAAAGCTTGCACACACCATTTGGAGCGAACAAGTTTTTGGCGCCGTTGCCGGGGACTTGGTCTAGACCAAGCCGGTTGCGGTGATCTTTCGGGGCGCTTGCCCGTATTTCTACTAACTACTCTACTTGAGTGACTTTCGCAGCTTCTTTTTCTTAGGTTTATGCGAAAAACCCGCGCTGGGAAGGAAATCGTTCCCTACGATCCCGAACCAGAAAAGACATACAAAAGACGCTTGAAAGAAGCGAAGATGGCCAATCAGGATAATTGCGATCTTGAGGCCAAATTGAAGGAGGCGTTGGAACAACTACGCCTCAATAAAGAAGAACTGTGAGTGGAAAGGGAAGAAACTCGCACAAGGACTGAGGCGATCGAAGCAGATATGGCGGCTTTACGAGACCAATATCTACCTCGACCGAACCCAGATCCTCGACCGAGGCAATACCCTGTTCTAGATCCTCGACCGAGGCAGAATCTAGTACCTGCTGCCCCAGCCGAGATACTTCCACCTCGGATGTCAGTCCGAGATGCTCTTTTTGCAGGTATTCCACAAACCCTAGGGCAAAAAAAGGACCCCAATCAGCAACTGAGGCGTCCAGGAGTCAACCTAGGTGATCCAGTGGACCATGATTATGAGCTTCGACCGCAAGTTCTGTCCATGATTCGCCAATGCCAGTTTGGAGGGATAGAGAGGGAATCTTCGCATCAACATCTACAAAACTATGAGATATTGATGGAGACCTTGACACCTTCAAGGCTGGAAAACAACAACTACAAGCTAAGGCCTTTCTACTTCTCTTTGAAAGATAGAGCGCTTACTTGGTATCAATCTCTTCCTCCAGGAAAAATCAATACTTGGGAGGAGATGACTACGGAGTTCTTGACTAAATTCTTTCCCCCCTAAAAGACCGCTGAAATGAGAGGGAAGATTAATGCATTCATTATGAAGGACAAGGAGAGCTTGTCCAAGTCATGGGAGAGATTTAAAGACATTCTTTTGGATTGCCCACATCGTGGGATTCCAAAGATAGAGTTGTTGGAGATATACTTCAAGGGACTGGACGGAAACACCCAGTTCAACCTTCAACTACTATCCGCCGGCACATTCATGGACATGCCGATTGATGAAGCTTGGGAATTCATAGAGAAGCAAGCTTTACACATGGAGAAATACTCCCACCAAGGAGCTGAAAGTGGAATTAAAAGAGTCAACTTTCAAGATGCTCCCCCAAACAATGATCAACTCACTTCTTTGAAGAATGATGTGAAGCAATTGAAAGATCTTTTGGTTGCACAAACCAAGAAAGAAGATGAAGGATATCAAGGCTCGAGGAACAACAATGGGTACCGGAACAACAACGGTTCCCGGAACAACAACTACAACAACAATAAAGGATCCAACAACAATAATTGGAGAGCAAACAACCAAAATTCGGGTAACCCTTACTCTAACTCCAATCGAATGACTCCTCTAATCCTTTCCTCTCTTCCTCTTCTTCTTCTACTCCATTGAAGAGCCAGGAGCAAGGATCAAGTTTGTCCCAACCGGAAAAGAAAGATGCGGTGCTAGAGGCCATCTTTAACAAGGCGAATGAAGCGCCAAGAGATCCAGGGAAGCTTCCAGCGAGGATGGAAAGCAACCCCAAGGGATAGATCATGGCAATAACGACGAGAAGTGGACTGAAGATTGCAGATCCAGTGCCTCGGTCGATGCCAGTACAGACAAAGACCACCTCGGTCCAGGTACAGTCGAAGAACACTTCGGCCGAGATGCCAACCGAGGTGGAGCCACAGAAAGCGGAGGAGAAGACTAAAGTTTATGTTCCACCTCCTGCATATAAACCACCACTTCCATTCCCCCAGTCAAGGGCCAGAGCACATCTAGACAAGCACTTTGGTAAGTTCCTTGACTTGATGAATAAACTACATATTAACATCCCTTTCCTTGATGCTATTCTAGGGATGCCCGCCTATGGGAAGTTCTTAAAAGAGATTCTATCAAGGAAGAGGAAGTTGGAAGACTTTGGTGAAGTGAGGATGACATTTAAATCCTCGGAGCTTATTCAAATCATGAAGGAGAAGATGCCACCCAAACTAAGAGATCCCGACTCGTTTTGCATTCCCATTTAAGTTGGGGATGTCACTTGTGAAGCCTTGTGTGATCTAGGAGCCAGCGTGAGCATCATTCCGCTAGAGCTATGTGTGAAGATCGGACTTGGAGAGCCCAAGCCGGTAAAGATATGGTTATACATGGTGGACTGCTCCATTACCCATCCCGTAGGCATTTTGGAAGACGTTCCGGTTAAGTTAGGTAACTTCTATTTACCTATAGAGTTTGTTGTACTTGATATTCCCGCAAATTATCCCGTTCCTATCATTCTCGGGAGGCCATTTCTAGCAACTTCGGGTTGCAATGTGGATTGTAAGAACGCCAAGTTAAAATTCAACATTGGCGGAGATGAAGTGGAATTTGCATTACTTGCGGTAATGAAGGGAGAGTAGCTAGGAGATGATATCTTTAACATCTATGATGAAGAAGAATCAAGAGAATTGGTGAGCTCTATCCTTATTAAAGATCCACTTGAAAAGGTTATTAGTTTTAGCTTAATCGAGGAAGGTATAGATGCTTCTTGTGATTCAGATATACGAAGCTTGAAGGCGCTGGAAGAAGATCCAGGAGCTAAGATTGAGAAACTAATTCAGGAGAAGAAGATCTCCAGTTTCGGTTCTAGGTACAGTACCTCGACCGAGGCACTTTCTGGACCAAGTGAGGTGACTGAAGAACATCTCGGTCAACCTCTTTGTACATCGACTGAGGCCGAAAGCGAGATGATGTCAACTGAGACTTCTGAAAGGAGGAAGCAATGATCCCCCTCAGAAAGCACCCCCAGTTGTGGAGCTTAAACAACTCCCTAGTCACTTGAGGTATGTTTTTCTTGGACCGGATTCTACTTATCCCGTCATCGTTAGTGCTTCCCTCTCCGAATCTGAATTATCTAAACTAATGCATGTCCTGAGGAAGCATCAAAAGGCTTTGGGTTATACTATTGATGATCTTATTGGCATTAAGCCTTCTTTCTACATGCATAGAATACTAATGGAGGACGATCATAAGACTTCACGGGAGCCTCAAAGACGGTTAAATCCGATCATGAAAGAGGTTGTGAAGAAAGAATTTCTTAAGTTGTTGGATGCAGGTATCATATTTCCTATCTCGGATAGCAAGTGGGTGAGCCCAGTACATGTAGTTCCGAAGAAAGGAGGGATGACCGTTGTGATGAATAAGAACAACGAGTTAATCCCAACTAGGACCGTCACGGGCTGGAGGGTGTGCATCGACTATAGGAAGCTGAACGTGGCCACTCGGAAGGACCATTTTCCACTTCCCTTCATCGATCAAATGCTCGAACGGTTGGCCCAACATTCACATTTTTGCTATTTAGATGGCTATAGTGGCTTCTTCCAGATTCCTATAGGAGGATGCCATTTGAATTATGCAATGCACCCGCTACCTTCCAGCGATGCATGATGGCTATCTTTTCCGAGTATATAGAGGAGATCATGGAGGTATTTATGGTTGATTTTTCAGTATATGGTTCCTCTTTTGATGATTGCCTATCTAACCTTTCTCTAGTGCTGCAAAGATGTGAAGACACTAATCTCGTCTTGAATTGGGAGAAGTGTCACTTTATGGTTAATAAAGGCATCGTGCTAGGACACCTCGTTTCTAATCGAGGTATTGAGGTCGATCTCGCTAAGATCGAGACTATTGAGAAACTTCCTCCCCCTTGTTCTTTTATGGGTGTGCGGATTTTACTCGGGCATGCAGGTTTCTATAGGAGATTCATCAAGGACTTCTCGAAGATTTCTAAGCCACTAACTAACCTCTTGAATAAAGATGTTGTTTTTGAGTTTTCGCAGAAGTGTCTTGATGCATTTTACAGGATTAAGGAAGCGTTGATCTCCGCTCCCATTATCCAGCCTCCGGATTGGACCTTGCCTTTGAGATCATGTGCGATGCGAGTGATGTGGCAGTAGGCGCGGTGCTTGGACAAAAGAAGGAAGGGCGGACCACCGCCTTTTACTACGCTAGCAAGACCCTAGATGAAGCCCAGCGTAACTACGCCACACCCGAAAAGGAGCTATTGGCGGTTGTATATGCTTTCGAGAAGTTTCGTTCTTACTTAGTAGGGGCGAAAGTTGTTGTCTACACCGACCATGCAGCTATTCGTTACTTACTTGCTAAGAAGGATGCCAAACCACGCCTTATTCGATGGATTCTCTTGCTTCAAGAGTTTGACCTAGAGATCCGCGATAAGAAGGGATCCGAAAATTCCGTTGCGGATCACCTCAGCCGGCTACCTTCCTCTTCACGCGAGAAGGACGACCCACCCATAGACGATTCATTCACCGATGAGCACTTGCACTTGTTGGAGCATTTGATAGACTTCCTTATCTCACCCCATGATGAAGGTGAAGTATGGGGTGAGGATACCTCCCATCATGTTTAGGGATACCGTCAGTCCAGCTAGCGACCTTAAATCAAGTGCTTCTTGGGAGGCAACCCAAGGTATTGCTTTCTTCTTCCTTATTCTAGTCTAGCTTTGGATAGTTTGCTTTTGCTTTGCTTTGTTTTGTTTTTGGCGTCCTAGACAGACAACAGGTGACATCTAAGGAAGGAATACAACCCAGGAGCAACACTAGATGGACAGAAGTTCGAGAATTTGAGAAGACGGAGTTTGACTGAGACACATCTCGGTTGCTGTCACAGCACCTTGACCGAGATGATTCTTGAGCAACCGAGGCGACTAGGGTAACCGAAGACCCACCTCGGTCCATACACCTCGTTCCAGTCGAGACCATCTCGACCGAGGTGACAGCAGTTCCAGAAAAGGGTATAAAAGGGGGCTGAGATATCTCTCTCCTCCCTCTACCTCCCTCTCGACCGAAACGCAATCTTCGCCTCGCTTCTTTGATTTTTGCCCGTTTTCGACGATTCTCGCTTCCAAACTGCAAGGAAAGGGTAGAGGATCAATTTGCAACCATCAATCTGCAGCAAAAACGCTCCGAATCGACCAAATCTGGGGTAAAATTGAAAAAATCCTAACTCCCTCTTTTTCCACTGATTTCATTCGATTTGGGCTTTGGTTACCCCTGCATTTTGCTGAAAAAGGATTAAGTACTCCATAGGAACCTATGGTAGTGATATTGGGGGAAAAGAACTGGATTTTTGAGAGTAACAATCGCACAGCGCTTCGCCTCAGTCCAGTCGGCCTGTGCCTCGGCCGAGGTGTTCCTGAGAATTGTCAGAGAGACCGAGGTAGTCTGACAGAGTACAGAAAAGATGAGTTCTGACAGGCAGTTAGTTCTGAGAGACAGATCTTCTCCTTCCCCTTCTTCTTCTTCTTCACGCCGCTCTAGACCGGTGATTCACGAGCGTCATCAGGTCGACTATGACCGCATAGCGGCACGTCCAGTGGTTGCACCACGATTCCTGGACATTTGTGCATTTGACTACCTCTATGTTGATGAGGATCTGAGGCGGATGATATCCGAGGTGGGGCTGGAGCAGTTTACTGAGATTAGAGCTCCGGCCTATCTTGAGCCGACACTGGAGTTTGTTAGCTCCGTCACCTACTTGCCCACCGAGCGCGCCATCAAGTACCGGTTGATGAACCCGAACTATCTAGTTCCTATGGACCACTGGAGGGACATCTTTGGCTTCCCGGCCCCCACTGTTGCTGATTTTCCTTCTCGAGCTGTAGCTCAAGAGTTCTGGGGACATATAGCTCACGTGGTTGAGCATGCTGACAGGTGGAGACCTGGAGACTCCAGGGAGCGGATTATCTTCCACTTGGCTTTCAAACTTACTCACAGGATCTTTAGCAAGACTCTTCTGGCGAGTACTGTGACGCCCCAAAAGATCAGACAGGGTGAGCTGCTTAGTTTGTACTGCATGGTGACCGGAGGAGTTCCGGATTTTGGAGTTATGTTGGCAGAGGATTTGCACAAGATCAAGGCCAAGGCGAAGGGAGACATTTGCTGCGGAGGTATAGTGACTCACATAGCGAGTTACATGGACTTGGACTTGAGTGCATGCACTATGGTGGCGGCTGCCAAGCCGCTCGGGCTTCAGGAGATGATCACTCGGAGGATACTGGTTCCTCGTGGACTTACTACGCCGTATATGGAGATGCCCTGGGAGCAGACTGCACCCCAGGGTATTAGGTGGTCAGCTCAGTTCTCTGTTTATGACCCGCACTACTGGCAGACCGCATGGATTCCGCTTATGGAGGATGCTAGAGATACAGGAGCTCCGAGACAGGATGAGGAGGATGATGAGGTTGAGCAGGAGGATGAGGATGAGGATGGCGGTGCTGCCATGGACACAGGCACAAATACAGTTGGGACTAGCGTGCAGTCATCGATCTGGACGACGACGAGACTGAGGAGGAGCCAACTGCAGCACCGGCATGTCCTGCTAGGCATAGGGTACGCAGGCAGAGGGATCCAGTTGCTCACCGCCGGATCGATGATCTTACTGATCAGGTGATAGATTCTTACGCTGCCTTGCCTTTAGATATTAGAGAGATGTAGGAGAGACTACACTACCAGCACACGATGGTTGAGATTCAGTTTCAGCATGTCATGGGCTACCCATTCGACCCATCTCAGTACCCGTACGTGCCACCACCACCACCACCGGATTGGGATTATTGAGAGCTTGCAGGATTTTCTTTATTTATTTATTATGCAGCTCAACTTTATTCGGTGAGTATTCTGTTTTCTTAGACTTATTTGACCCATTGGGACAATGTGTCCCAAGTATGGGGTATGTGGGTATGTATTTATTTAACTTATGTGGATGTATGACTTGACTCTAGATGGATATCTACTGTTTTATTTTGCTCTATGTGTTTATCTGAGATTACATGCATGCATACACGTTATTTGATTGAGAAAAACGTCAAAAACTGGTTTGAAAAAAAAAATTTATGACCTCGACCGATGTGACTCTGACCAATCAAGGTGCAGTACCTCGGTTGACTTAGAACATCTCGACCGAGGTGGCTTAACTGGAACAGTTTTCAAAACGATTTTTGTGCTTCTAATCTGGATATGACCTCAGTGATGATTTTTGTTTGCTGACTAGTTTTGAAATCTTTATATGTTTAAAAGGTTTTATGATATGTTTTAGTTGCTAAATGCTTTGTTTGAAATTTTGGCATGTTTAATACTTTATTTGTATCCAAATTATGTTGAATTTGAAGGTTGACACTACATGATGAGTTCTCTCACTTTCTTCGTGGAAAGATCAAGGCAATTCATTCTCTTCTCTTCTTCTTCTTGATCATGCATTAGCCCCTCATATACATATTTGTCTCCCTTTACCTATCCGGGAATTTGGAAGCAAGCAAAAGTGAAAAGCAAGTGAAAGAAAAGTTGAGATGTGGGCTGGAAGTTTAGAAAGAAATAAAATAGGTTTGGGGAAGTCAATCATGATGATGAGTAACTCGGCACCATTCACATAACCGGGTGTTTGTCTCTTGCCAAAGTCGGATTGAGCGATATTCCTAACGGGTCATGGTATGTGCATCAAGGGTTTGAGGCATCTCGAGAAGTTGATGATTGCTGATCTCCTAGGCTTCGGTTATTGTGCACCTCTGTCCATGCATCACAAAAAGTAAAAAAGTAAAATAAGCAAAGCTTATTGGTGGGAGATGTTGAAGTTCAAAGGAAGTGAAGTAAAGATTCTTTTTTCCCGGATTCTAGCACCACATTCCATATATACATCCCACCCTCACACGTTTCTTGACCTTCTTTTGGAAGCCCTTGAGACCTCGAGCTTGTTGATTGACTTAGTGGTTTAAACTGGATTATACATGATTAATTTCGATAATTATGATTTATTATGCATTCTATGATTTTATGCAAAGATGAACAACTTTCTTATATTTATAAAATGTTTTGATCATATTTTGATTTTAAATTCCATAAAACATTCTCTTAGAGTGATCTATGATTGTAGCACACCATTAAAATGTGTTAAAATAATTTTTCATTGATCTTTATGACTTATAATCCATTCTATCTTGTATTTTAGATTTGGAACTTGCTCGGGGACAAGCAAGGGCTAAGTATGGGGTATTTTGATAGCATGAATTATAGTCTATATTTTGGGACCTGTTTAGACGTTTTATCTTCAATAATATGCATTTTTGAATGTATATTATGTGATTATATTATCGTTTCATCTACCTTTGCGGGAATCGAGGTCTACACCCAGTTCCGTTGTAATCGTAGGTAAAATGGCACGTTTTGCATCAAAATGGAGCTAAAGGAGCTAAGGAGTCATTGGAGCTACATTCAGGAGCTTAAGGAAGAATCCAGGAAGCATGGAATTGGATTAAAGATTTACTTTGGACCAGATTTGAGAGATTTCACATTCAGTTTAGAGCCACCTTGGTCAGCTACAGTACCATCTCGACCGAGGTGATCCAGAGGAGCGTCCCGACCGAGGAGAACACCTTGGACACGGCGAGATATATTTTATTCTTGGCTGAGATCTTTTATTTTTGGAAGGAGAGATCTTATATTTTTAGGCTGGATTTCTGGAAGGAAGATCATATATTTTGGGGATTTATTTATGAGAGATAGATATATTTTATTAGTAAAATATATTTCTAAGATATCTTATCTTTGGGGGGTAGTTTTCTTATATAAAGCGTTGGATTTTCTACAAATCAGAACTGGCGCATAACCGGCGCATCACCGGAAAATACATGCTTAGAGCATACAACAGTTGGAAGGTTGAAGGAAGATTGAAGGAAGGAAGTTGATAACTTTTATAGCTTTTGTGAAGGGTTTTGTAAGACTTTCTTAGATTCCCTTCTATTTGATTGTCTTGTTGGATTGTGATCCAAGGAACGCTTGTTTGTTTGATAATTGATTCAGTTATTGAAGCCTTTTTCTTAAGGTTTTTGTGTTCAATTATTCACCTTCTTCCCTTATATTTGATTATTGCATCCATGATGATGATTGGCTAATTTCTTTGTACGATTCTAGGGTGATTGGCTGAAGGTTGTGGGAAAAACAGTGATAGAATAATCTTAAATTCCAATAGGACCCTGAAAGCTCGAGTCTTTATCCTTAACCCTAGAGTATCTCGCTCAGTCGATGAACATCTCGGCCGGGGTGGAATTCGTCTGACCGAGGTGACTTATCTGATCCGAAACTGAGAGTTAAGTGTTAGAGTTTGCCAAATCCTATTCTTATTAAACCTTTCCTGGTTCAATGCAAGCCTAGGATGAGACTTACCCGGTAATTCTTTTGTTTGTTTACCCAAGATCATATGTGTAGGTAATAAAGGTTTATCCTTTATTGGGGTTTGAGTGTGCTTTCATTCCATCTTTGTGAGTTAGCCTGGGACTTATCCGGTAAAGGTTGATTATATTCCTTTAGTTGGAGTGTTGGTTTGAGATTATAGTTCCTTTCCTTAGTACCTTGAGACTTACCCGGTAATAAGTTCTTTAGGTTTGGAGTTAGTGAGTAGTGAGACTTACCCGGTGATCTATTCCACTTTAGAAACACCTTCCCTTTGCAAAATCTCAGCTTTGTCCGCTTATCTTTAGATCTTGAGTTGGAACCACAACTAGATGCTTTAATCCCTAGAATTGCATATTTCCTTAATTGACTTTTTATCATCTTTGATTGTTTTAATCGCTTTTGTGGTTAGTATTTGCATAGACAACCTATACTTGCTTAGGTTTCACCTAAGTCCTGAGATCGACACCCCAGAATTCTTGCTTTTTACTACGATTGACCCGTACACTGCGGGTTCGCATCCTTGTTTTTAGCAAACGTCCTGGGTTATAAATTTAAAGCTTGCACACACCATTTGGAGCGAACAGAGAGGTTGTTGGAATGTTCTAAGGGTTAAGGGTTGTATGTTTCTGAGTGGTACATTGGATGACTATAGGGATATCCTTGTGAGGCTTGTGAGATTGAGATTGTAAGTTTATAGTTGTGAGCTTATGGTTGTTGAGATTATGGGCTAGGATATGCGTATCCTAGCATAGTGTTGTGACCATTGTGATCATGGAGACTAGGCATGTTATCCTAGTGGTGTTGTGAGTTATGATCTTGCGAGATCCGAGGGTTTAGAAGTCTTAGGACTTCTAGCTTCTGTTGAGTGTGAGGTGAGCATGAGGAATTCTAGGATGCGGTCCTAGAATTGAGAGTCAAATAGTCTTGCGTAGATCATTTGTATAGAAGCCTATGGACTTCTATTGTGAGTGGGTTGTTGTTGATATAGTTATTTTCTTGTGAGTAGGTTATGGGCATCCTCCCTAAGGAAGCGAGAGTGTTGTGAGTTGAGTGTGGTGACGAGGTAAGTCTCTGGACTTACTTAGCTCGTATTCTTCGTATTAGCGTTGATGTGTGTTTGGTGGTGTGTGTTTATTGTTTATGTTATAACAACAAAACCGGAATTAGGATTACCGACCTTTATGTTATTTGGCCCAAGTATATGATAACGGGCGGTGACATCTCTGTCTAGCTCTTGTGTAGAGCTAGGAGGTTCTTGGCGACTAGCCGTGCTGGTTAGACGGTCGGAGGCATCCGTACCGTTCCATGCCGGAAATGGGGACCGAAGCGAGTTTCGGGAGATTCTCGTGTCACAAAAGAAGTTGAATTAGAACGGGATATGACTTACTAATAATAAAGATAATAAACCGGATTGGTGTGCTTTTGAGTATGTTGTGTGCTTATGATGATTTAGTAAAGGTTTTGTGCCTTTTCCATTAATTCTAATGCTTCGAATATGAGTTAACGGTTTTATAACGATTGTTGTCAATTGCCTTGCAGGTTAGGAATACGGCCGAGAGATCCGGAAGAGTGGGAAGCCGGGGTCCGTACATTTTAGGAAGGGTTTATGAGTTGAAGTTGAGTTTTGTTTTGTCCTTCGGTTATTGTATTTGGTATGCCGCGTGTTTGGCGTTTGGTTTTGAGTTGTACCTCGGCTGAAGTTTGTTGTTGCATTCTTTCAAGTTTCTTATCATTTGCATTAAAAATTATTTACGGTTTTGCCTTTATTTGTGCCATGTTGGAAAGGTCGGGTGAAATTGTTGTCAAGCTAAGGGTCGAGACCCATTGTGAGGTCTCGCCCGTAGCATTTCCAAGTCCTGTGGATTCGGGGTGTTACAAAAGTGGTATCAGAGCCCTAGGTTGACAACAATGACACTCGCAATCTTCTAAAGGTCAAATAAGGAATAAACAGAACTCCACGGGTTTTGAGTTTTGTTTTTAAAAGCACATGCATGAGTCGGGGTAGAATGTACGGACCACCACTCCTTCCGTGGATCTCAGCAGCTTAGTTTATTGGATTTTGATATGTATATATTAGTATATATATAGATATGGATTGGAGGTTTGTAGTTATGCATGATGGAATTGATGTGTATCTTTGTCGATCATAGTTGCATGATGGACATGATTTATGTGTATAGTTGTATATGTTGACGATTATATATTTTAGACTTTGTATTGATATGATGGCATGTCGAATGTGTTATATTAGTAGAGATATGGACTTAGGACTTATATAGTTACGTAGACGTAGTCTTATTCATATAGTAGTATATGGAGCTATGGGACCTTTGAGCTAAGATAATGATACGATATCATCGCCTTTAAGACGATGATGTGGCTTATGTCGACGTTCATATGTAGTAGAAGACGCTCAAGTATCGAGTTGGGCATTTCGTGCTAACGAACACAATGGCGTTCTCGAATTCCTTTTTAAGGATGTCGAAGAGGAGGATTGGAGATGGCGTAAACGAAGGACAACCAAGTAAAAGAACAACACGAGACAGCTTAAGAGAAAGCGGAATGGAGACCATACGAGAGTAACATGAAGATGTGGAAGTGGTTACCAAAGGAGTCACGAATTGGGAAGACAACGGGACCATTGGAGATAACGTATACAAGTTCTTCAAGAAGATGCGGGGACAACTAGAGATGCGAATTGAGGAGGAAATGGGTGCATTCCCACAAGGTTAGAGACGGTGTTCCATTAAGAGAAGTAAAGCTTCTCTTAGACGCTCCTAAGCTTTGGAGCCAAGATGTTAAGAATGATCGAACCCGGTGTGAAAGATGAAGGGTACCGTAAGTTAAGCTTACAAGGTACCGTTAAGTGAAAATTCAAAATTACGAGAGTAATGAGAAGAATGGTATGGCAAGATTCACGTGGAGTTGACCGTTTCTGTATGATGATAAGACTAAGACACACCAAGGAGATAGAAGTGCGAGTACACATGATCTCGAGAAGGGGAGTGACGCAATAGGGAGCTTTAGTTATGAAAAGGCTTAAGACGACGACCAAGAGACACGCTAACGGTTGCGGAATAATATTGGAACTTTTTGGAGAAGACACACTTACAAGATCTTAAGAGGTGCGGTTAAGCTTATGAAGGCGAGTTATACGGAATGTGAGGCCTAGAAGAGTATGGTTACGTATGGAAAAGGAAGGAAGCACAAAAGGAGAAGGGAGATAATGGAGTTGAGGTAGAGTACCCCAAGGAGGGTAACCTTCATGAGAATCGTGACATGAAGAACTAGAAGATTGGTAACTTGTTGACCTTAGAGAAGGTCAACCACAAGCTTATCGGTGATGACCGAGAATGCATAAACGGCGGATTACCTATTGAGAAGTTGTAGATGGGAGGTATAACGTCAAGTGGAGGCTATAAAGGAGCGGTAAAAAAAGCTTGGAGTTTTCCTATGGTTAGATGTCAATGGTAAGAAGTACATCAACAGAATCGTGATTGTCTTGAGCAATATAACGTTGAATGGTTAAAGCAAGTGATGGTGATAGACCTCCTGGAGAGGGATGATAATGATCCTTTTGCGATCTTTATAGGTCTCGAGTTTTGGCATATGGAGGAATGGAGCGGTCTAGAACCATAAAGGTTTAAGCATATAAGGACGTAGTGGATCAAGAGGAAAGTGAAGTTCCACGAGTTGCTTTAAGCAAAATGGGAAGATATGGAAAGGAGATGCATGATATTCCGTTCTTAAGGAACGAATGATAAGTGATTCGAACAAGAGATGAGTCAAAGTTGTTAAACTCACCCAAAGGAGCCATGAAGGCTACGGTGTGGAACGAAAGACCGTAGCTACAGTAGCGTTGAAATCTTTAAGCTTAAGGTGGTAGTACCTGGGGGATCATGAGTCAGAAGTTCCGTGGTAGGAATGGAGAATTGTTCCAGTCTTTTCTTCAGAGCATTCAGGTATGATTTTTGAGGAAATGTATGAGTCAGGAAGTTCTACCTTGATTTCCAAGGGATATGTATGGTGAACGACGAGTAAGGGTATCCTCCTTGTAGTGGATGGCCCGTTAAGACTAGTTGCATGTGAGTGCGATGTTTGATTAGATGAAGAGAAGAAAGGACCTTCATGAGGCGGCATTTAGGGCCGATATGGTTAATACAAATATAGTGAAGCCATTTGAAATCGCAAGTGCGATTGATGAGTTGGGAGTTTACACAAATGAGTATCCATCGGTTTCGGAATCGTGTTACGTTGAAGTCGGCATTTGGGTTGTTTCAGGCGGCTCCAAGGTGGACCCTAACCTAAGGGTGTTATGGCAGTGATGATACTTGAATTGCACTAATGATTCTTATCATTGGATTTAACGGTGCCTTGTTGTATTCTCAGAATTGAGTGGAATGAGCTTGACACGGGACGACAAGGATACTGGTTATGCAGGATAAGAGGATGACTAGAGTTATCTAGATGGGTTGTGCGTCCGAGGTGACCTCCTAAGAGATGTAGCACGTTGATAAGACCCAGTAGATCATTTGAGAACGAGATGATAGTTTCGGTAATACCTTTAAGATATGTGGAGAAGATATGAAGCATATAAATTGGTGGGCCATAACTGCCAAGTTGAGGGATAATTTTGACACTTTCTTCCCTTCTAAAGAAGTGAATGGATTGTGGGATCCAAGACGCATCCGTGGAGTTTTGACAAGAAGCAGAAGAGGTGAGTGACACCCATTTCATTTTCTTTGAGACAAACATCAAGTTATGGGGACTATATGATATTATGAATACATCCAAGCGGGGCTTGGGATGCGTATGAATTAACAAGAGAGGTTTCGTGTGTACATAGACATTTGCGGGTATGTAAGAAGAATGATCGACTAAGGGTTGAAAGTTAGCCACTTTAGGACGCGTGCTTATGGTGGTGTCGATTTAGCTAAAGAGTAACATGCCAGGCATGTGCGAACAATAAGAGTATGATACGTGTATGTATACTCACTCAGCAAGAGTTGAGTACCCTACAAAGCGTTAGTTAGAGTTGGTTAAGGACTATAGTCGTAAATGGTCTTTGAATGGCTTTGAGAAGGATCCGGGACAGAAGGTTCCGAGGAGAGAACCCACAGTTACCTTTATGGGTTGATGTTTTGTTAAGACCGGTGTGTTGGTAAGAGGTATCAGATTTAAGATGTTCACATTAGCGAGACGGGCTTAAGGTCGAGGTGGCTAAGTACATAACCCATATGTGAACCACCATTAGGTAAAGTTGAGCACCATAAGACGAGAGATAATACTTCATCCACTGCGAGTTATGCAGTGGGAGTGGTAAGATACCTTGATAAAAGTTTTAACTAGTTTGAAACCATGTGACGATAGTGACGAGTTGTGGGTCGTATGGACTGACCGACGGAGACAACGTGTTTTTACACCCTATTGGGAAACAGGGCCGATGAGTCAACTAGTTGTGGAGTCCTCTATGTGATAATAAGATGTTCTAGTATACCAAGTATCGTTATCTCGGTTTCAGATGAGCGTTTCGTTTCGGGAGTTGTGGTTGGCAGGATCGTGCCGCATAAGAGACTATATGTCTTTCATGACAATTTCACCCTTGGATAATTGGTCGAGTAGAAAGGACTTTGGTGACCAGTCGATGCCATGCTTAGGGTATGTGTGCGAGGTACGGGGGTAAAGGTAGACCTAGTACCTCCCCCTGGGATGAGTTATCGTTATGATAGTGGAGAGGCATCGTGGTGATAGCCTTGTTCGAAGCAAGTTGTGGACGGAAGTGCAGTACCGTGTGGTATTAGAATTGGTGAGTATATGTAAGTTTATCCCTGAGAAGATACGTAACGACCTCGCTTGAGTAGCGGCGGTCCAAAGGCATATGCTAGACAAGATAAGTCACGAGAAAGTATGTATTGAAAAGAGGTACGGACCTCTTGGGTTTGGATACGAGACGAGTCGAGTTAGGAGTATCATGGATGCAAGGCGTCATACGTGTTGGTCATTAGAAGGGAGTTGGGTTCCAATATATTATACCCTTTTTGGAGATCTTGGCGCGAGTTGGAAATTGGTTTACCGGTTGACACGGCAACCGAAAGTGGAGAATGTTCACCAGGTTTCCGGTGTGATGATAAAGGGAATACATGTATGACTCGAGTTATTTTGTTAGTCTTGTTGATCTAGTGGTAAACGAGGAGCCGAGGAGGCTAACAGGAGGATGTGAGATAGCATCTTTGTTGGAGTTCTTACGATGACCTAGTTATATCGCGTTGGCCGATGGGTTAGATATTATGTGCATGCGTGATTTTATGTGTTTGATGCCCCGATCAGGAATGTGTGTATGTTTGGTTAGCTTTTGGGCTTTTATGTACTATGCGGTTCACACGAGTATGTATGCAGGCCTTGCGAGGTCTTGACGTGGCTACACGAGTGAGTGATGGTTATCAAGTAGAGTGTTGGCACTTTACGGCTTTGAGTGATTACCGAGCTAGTTATGCCGAGAGTTTTACGTTTTGCAAGTTTCCGGACGAAACTTGTTTTTAGGGGGATTAGTTGTAACATCCGGAATTTTTATTACGGGTGTTGAGCATTTTATCGACCCTCCCGTAGGCGCGGCTCAGTTTTCCCGCAGGTGCGAAGTGCTGAGCGTCGAGTTTTACTCCAAAATCTCGTTCCAACCTCTCGTTTTTCACCCTTTCTTTTGGACCTCTCGGTTCCTAGTGTAAATTGGAAGGATGGGTCAGTTGACCCTTGACCTTCCCCTTTTGTGGCTGCCTTCATTCCCTCTCTCTCCTTTCTTATTTCCCTCTTTCACGTAAGATTGCTCCTCCTTGCTCCTCTCCTCTCTTTGGCTTCACCTTCTTCTTTGACCTCTCATGGCTCTTCCACCTTTGATGTGTGAGTTGCGCCTATTGGATTCAAGATGGAGACAGAGGATCCTAGCCCAGCTATTGTAGGTAATCTTCTTCTTCCCCCTTCATCTTCTCCTTCTTCCTCAAGCTTCAATGGTGGAAGCCATAGCTTCATCTTGTTTTCTTTCCTTTGGCTTGCATGTGATTGGAATCGAGTTTGGGATGTCCTGTGTGATGCTGTGGTGTGTGGGGAACATCTATGGTGGAGCAAGGAAGCTAGGAGGCATCAACACATCAAGGATCCATCGAAGAAACAATCCCAGATTCGACTATGTTGTTCGACCGCAGGGGCGGCAAGCCCAGGCCGTAGGGGCTGCTGCTGTTTCTATCAGCCCTCCCTTGCGGTCTTCTTTCCCCTTTCGCAATTGTTCTTCCTCAGTCCGATTCCGTGCCTTTGCTTGGTGAGTTCCCTACCTTGAGTATGTATTCTTTGATGATCTTAGAGAGTGTTGATGATAGAAGCATGCTACGTTTTGACCTAGGATAGTTAGAATGCCATGTAGTAGCTTGTGGACCTTAGGCAAGTATGGAGAGGTTGTTGGAATGTTCTAAGGGTTAAGGGATGTATGTTTATGAGTGGTACATAGGATGAGTCTAAACAATGTGTCGCAATTATATAATAGCAACACTAAAAACTCTCACAATCTTGTCGATCTATAAATATATATATATATATATATATATATATATATATATATATATATCAAACGTTTTAAAACAAAAACACACAATATATATAAAGCATAGCATGCAAAAAAAAGAGCAAAGTATCTCCTTCCATACATTGCATATTAGAAACATGAATTGCAGAGATCTGTCCAGAACAATTCATCAGGGCAATTAAAGCAACACAAAAAATTAAGGAATCACTAAAAATTACCGCCCGTCCGTTGTAACAGTACAAAAGAAACGAAATTTGTACAAGTTTACACAAAAGCAACCGCAATAAACAAACGGGTCGTTGCACCATTACAAAAAAAAAGAGACGATAATAAAAATTCAATACACATGTAGTGGCTTTTCAACTGAAAAGCCAAACTTTTCAATCAAAATAGAACATGAGTGGTTGTTTAACTAAACAAGATTTTGAAAAGCAATACAGTACAAAAAAACAACAACATGCGTAGTTACTTATAAATATAAACATACATGTGAACATAAGCCCAAAACCAACAACCCATATGCATATAAGTCGGGGAAAAAAACCCGAACAACAGTAGCATACGATTTATGCAAATATGCGTGTAAAATTGAAGGACATCGAACAACGAATATATCCTAATAACATAACATGATTAAGGCTCTGATACCACTTGTTGGAGTAATTAAATTCCCTAAACCATAAAACCGTAAACTTCGAGGATCAAAATCATGCTAGAGTTATTAAGGAATTGAAATTTACATCCCTAATTCCATAGCGCAATAAAGGATTAATCTTTAGTGCGGAATCTACAATCCGAATAAGCGCCGCAGGTATATCGTCTTCCTCAGTCAAATTTCCGTAGGGTTTCTTTAGGTTTTCTCTCTTATGGGTAGAGAATGGAAAACGGTAGATCGATTTGACGTATAGGGGATTTTTTATATATTGACCTAATAGAATCCTATTAAGCCTATTGGGCCAAAATCTGGTGTCCCATTAATCCCATTAATTAGAGTCTACGGGCTTGATTAGAGTCTACGGGATTTTTTATATATTGACCTAATAGAATCCCATTAATCCCATTAATTAGAGTCTACGGGCTTGACTTAATCGAATCACTTTAGATAGCCTACTAACATATAGCCATATGATATAATCTTGTATCATACTATGTAAGCCCACATAATAAGATTTATACAAAAATCTTACAGAAATCACTATCATATCTAAGTAGATTTAGCATGTTATTAGAGTCTATTGATAGTTCGTTGTTGCTATTATGTAAATCCAAATGAAGAATGTAACGCCCGGAATTTTGGTTCCGTTTACTAGATACGTTAGAAGCCTTGAGCAAGGGCTACCGTCCTTGCGGCTTAGAAAGCCCGTGACCGCGGCCGTCCGCAACCGCGGCCTTCCCCGACCGCGGCTTAGACGTCCCGCGGGGCCGGTGACACGATAGAGCGGGAGTTAGGTGCCTTTTCTGTCCAACCTTTCATCTCCTAATTATTTTATACCAACCACATTATGAGGGGGTAATTCTTGGGCTGCTTGACTCTTGGTCTCCTTTCCATTTATGCACCCTTACCTCCCTCCCTCGTTCTTTTTCACGTTATATTCTCTATCCTTCCTCCTTCTCCCTCATCTCCTTGACCTTCATCCCCCACCTTAGCGTTTCTCTTCTATTGAGGTTGTCACACGAAGATTGGGACTGCAGACACGTGCTCTAGAACCGTGGAGGAGGGCTAGGATCTGGTGGTGGAAGCTAAGAGACGTTCACACATCAAAGGAGGCAAAATGAGGGTTGCTGCACATCGGAAAATTGAAGAATCGGCGTTTCTGGGCTTCAGCTGCGGGGGCGGATGAACAGTACCGCGGGGCCGTGACGTTCAGCACGCAGTTGCGCCTTTTGTTTTTGCGGCTGCGTTTCTTCAACGGTAGGCTCTTCTTCTCCCTTCTTCTTCTTTCCTTCCTTCGTTGTGAGTTTAATCCATGTTAGTATCATGCCTAGGTTGGACCTAGGATAGTTGTGTATGCCAAGTAGTGGCTTGACCCTTAGGGTTATCTTGTGAGAGTTGTGAGTGTGTTGGTTGTGGTGTTGTGGCAAGATCTCTTGGATCTTTGAGGATGGCAGACCGTATACTAAAGTTATCATGTTGGAAGCCTTTAAGGCAGTACACTGAGAGTGATCATCTATCTCATGCATTATGTTCTTGTGAGGATGTTGAGCCTAGAAGTCTAAGGACTTCTAGTTGACTAGAGTGATGTTGTTCTTGAGAGGATGTTGAGCCTAGAAGTCAAAGGACTTCTAGTTTACTAGAGTGATGTTGTTTCAGGAGAGGATGTTGAGCTAGAAGTCTAAGGACTTCTAGTTGACTAGAGTGTTGTTGGATCCGTGTGCCTTGTGTTGAACAGGCATTGCGTGTTTTTCCACGGGAGGTTGAGAGAGTTTGATCGGGTTTCGCTTTGGGACTGGTAAGTCCACGGACTTACTTGCGCCTTTTGTTTCCGCGGTTGCGTTTCTTCAACAGTAGGCTCTTCTTCTCCCTTCTTCTTCTTTCCTTCCTTCGTTGCGAGTTTAATCCATGTTAGTATCATGCCTAGGTTTGACCTAGGATAGTTGTGAATGCCAAGTAGTGGCTTGACACTTAGGGTTATCTTGTGAGAGTTGTGAGTGTGTTGGTTGTGGTGTTGTGGCAAGATCTCTTGGATCTTTGAGGATGGCGGACCCTATACTAAAGTTATCATGTTGGAAGCCTTTAAGGCAGTAGACTGAGAGTGATCACCTATCTCATGCGTTATGTTCTTGTGAGGATGTTGAGCCTAGAAGTCTAAGGACTTCTAGTTGGCTAGAGTGATGTTGTTCTTGAGAGGATGTTGAGCCTAGATGTAACATCCGGAATTTTATTCCTGGTGTTGAGCGGTTTATCGACCTTTTCGTAGGCGTAGCTCAGTTTTCCCGCTGGCACGAAGTGCTGAGCGTCGGGTTTTACTCCAAAATCTTGTTCCGACCTCTCGTTTTCCACCCTCTCTTTTGGACCCTTTGGTTCCTAGCGTAGTTGGGAGAATGGGTCAGCTGACCCTTGAGTTTCCCCTTTTGTGGCAGTCTTCCTTCCTCCCCTCTCTCTATTCCCATTTTTCCTCTTTCGTGTGAGTTACTCTCCTTTCCTCTCTTTTGCTCCACCTTCTTCTTGGGATCTTCCATGCCTTCCACCTTAGGTTGTACGAAGCTCCTCTTGGATATGAGATGGAGACAGAGGATCTGAGCTATACTGCTATAGGTAATCTTCTTCTTCCTCATTCATCTTCCTTTAGCTTCAATGGTGGAAGCCATTGATTTCATTTAAGATCTTCATTCTTTGGCTTGCATGTGATTGGGATCGAGTTAAGGATGTCTTTTGTGATGTTGTGGCGTGTGGAGAACATCTATGGTGGAGCAAGGAAGCTAGGAAGCATAAACACATCAAGGATCCACCGAAGAACCATCAAAGAATCGGCCACTGTTGTTCGACCGCGGGGGCGGCCAAGCCAGGCCACGGGGGCGGTTGTTGGTTTTGTCAGTCTTCCCTTGCGGTCTTCTTTCCCCTTTCGCGGCTGCTCTTCCTTCTTCCGCACCCGTGCCTTTGCTTGGTGAGTTCCCTCCCTTTAGTATAGGTTCATTGATGACCTTAGGGAGTGTTGATGATTAGAAGCATGCTAGGTTGGACCAAGGATAGTTGGAATGTCATGTAGTGGCTTGTGAACCTTAAACGAGTTTCTGAGGTTTTTAAATTGATCTATGGATTGATGGCAGCATGTTTCTGAGTTGGTTCATGGGCTGAGGGTGATAACACTATTTATGACTTAGGTTTAGGCACTCATTTAGATAGTTTTTCCGCTCATTCATGCATGGTTTGCACTAGTTCGTAACGATTTGCACTCAATTCATGTATTTTGTCGAGATAGACGTCTACGCGGACTTTTGCGTGCTTTGTAGGTATTTTGGGAGCTTTAGGAGCTTAATCGATACATTTGAGGATCGTTCCTCGAGATGACACACCTTCGGACTCATTGGGAAGCAAGTTAGGAGCTAAGGGGGACACATGAGACCTTGTTGGTGCATACCATGCACCAAATTGAGGCTTGATGATCCAAAACAAGCTGAGGCACCAAAACCGCGGCCACTGGGACTTCCACAGGCATGGAAATGGGCCGTGGTTTTCCCCATACAGCTGTGACAGCTGTCCCACGATCTTCATGGCCGACTCTTGCAATTTGTTGAGGATATAAGGTGGTCCTGCAAGCTGTTAGAGGCAGACCCCCATCACTCCATTCTCTCCCACACTCTTAACAACACATATTCTCTCATTGGAAGATTGGATTGGAGCTACTCTTGGAGGAGAAGAAAAGGTTCCATTGGAGAAGAAGAGAAGAACACACCATTCTTAGTTTTTCATAGCTTTTTGAGTGAGTTTTGTTGAAGACATTTTCTAGGGTTGTAAGAACGGATTCAAACCTTCTTTTGAAGGGTTGTAAGTCTCTCTTTTAACATTTATTAAGCTCGATTTGCTTGCTCTACTTGCTTCATCTCCCTTTCATTTCATCCTCTTGATATGGATTCCATGATTTTATGCTTGATGACTTTGATTGTGATGATGCATGTTGTTGGCTAAATAGATGCGATTCTAGGGTAAGGGAAATATGGTTATGGCTTGGACTATGATAGAATGGACTCAGATGTACCTTTGGATGAATTGTTGCTCGAACCTAGCCTTTGTTGTAAATCACGGCCTGTTCTGGTACATTCCACGGTCGTGGTTCTTAATGAACTACCCGTGATTTTGACTAACTTGCTAGTTTGATGAATCTAAGTGCTAGGATGTTATATTGTTGAAATCCTAATGTTTTTTGAGCTAAACCTATCCTAGGATGACCTAGTGTTAGCAACTAAGTGTTAGAAGAGGCCTACCCGGTGATTCTTGCTCTTAGATACCGAAGATGACGAATTCTAGGTAGTAGTGAGCCTCACAAGCCGCTATTGGACTGAATGTGCTAGGATAGGTGTTTAGGACTTGCCTTCCCGAGAATTACCCGGTAAGGAGAGGTTAGATACCTAGATAACCATCCGGTTTGTGTAGATATCCCTACCTTAGGCTCCTAGAGACTTACCCGGTGATAGGACCTTAGGTGCGGGATTAGTTGATCATGAGACCTACCCGGTAATTGACCCCACTTGAAAAACAATCCTTCCCAACATACCATATTTTATCCAAGGATGATTAGAAGCTTGAGTCCAATGCCATAATCGGAATTCCCAACCCCCAGAATCCGCTTTTCTCTCTTTGATCACATATTTCGTGTTTGCTTTGTTTATTTTTGTTTTAGCTTGATTCCGTAGTTTGTTTTGCCATATTATATCATTGTGATCCTTGATTGATCACCACACAAAACCAACCCAAAAACATTGAGATTTTCATTTATTTGTTTCTTTCATCTTTTCTTAGCCTAGATCGACACTATCCTTAGTCACCATTTGACTCGATTTCACCTCAGTCTTTGTGTTCGACCTCGGAATACTATCCCTACTACGAAACGTCCCGTACACTGCGGGTTCGCTAGGAGTTAGGAAAATATAACGAGTATAAATTTAAAGCTTTTGCGTGTCACGTTCTTAGCGTAACAAATTTTTGGCGCCGTTGCCGGGGACTAGGTTAAGATTGAGTCATTGTTTGTGATTGTTTATAGTGTCGGTCTTTCTTGTTGCTTTTGATCTCGTTTGGTTTGTGTCTTTGCTTTTCAAGACATCTCTCACTCTTTAGGTGTATGCGAAGATCTCGTGGCAAGGATTTAGCTCCATTCGATCCCGAACCAGAGAAAACCCTTAGATCTAGATCCAAGAGCATTAGAAAAGGAAAAGAGATGGCCGAAAGATATCTCCAAGCTGAGTTGGATGAAGCTTTAGAGAAAATTAGGCTAAGGGATCAAGCCTTGGAGAATGAAAGGAGACTTGCCAATGAAAGACAAGAAGCAACTAGGAGGGAGATTGAAGAGATTAGGCAAGCTCTTGTGCAAAGAGAACTTAATCGTCAACAACCTCCTCCACCTCCACCACAACCGCAGCCGGCGGTTGAAATTCGGGTTATGCCCGTTGCTATTGAGGAGCCACAAACGTTAGGGAGACGTATGGATCCGGCTCAAATAGCACACCGTCCGGGTGTGAACTTAGGGGATCCCGCAACCCAGAATTACGAGCTCCGCCCTCAAGTTCTACAAATGATCCGGCACAACCAATTTGGAGGGATGGAAGGAGAGTCTCCTCATCAACACTTGATGAACTATGAAATCTTGATGGAGACTCTAAGACCGCCTAGATTGGAGAGCAACAACCATAAGCTTAGGGCTTTCTCCTTCTCACTTAAGGATAAAGCTTTGGCTTGGTATCAATCTATTCCACAAGGGCGAGTGAGTACTTGGGAGGAGATGACAACTGAGTTTTTGACAAAGTTCTTCCCACCTTCCAAGACTACCGAGTTAAGAGGGAAGATCAATTCCTTCGTGATAAAGGATACAGAAAGCTTATTCAAGTCTTGGGAGATGTTCAAAGACCTTCTTCTAGATTGTCCGCACCATGGTATACCAAAAATAGAGCTTTTGGAGATCTACTTCAAGGGACTTGATGAAGATATCCAATTCAAGCTTCAATCTCTTTCCGATGGGACTTTCATGGAAAAGAATGTGTATGAAGCTTGGGAATTTGTAGAGAAACAAGCTTTGGTGATTGAGAAGTACTCCCATAGGAAGAGTGATGGGAGGAAAGCGGGAGCAAATGAGGTGAGTGAAGTCACCATGAGTAACTTCAAGCTTGATGCAATCAACAATGAGCTTAAGTCCTTGAGGGAGTTGTGTGCTACCACTTTGAAGAGTCAAGCAACCCCTCAAGTGCAAGTGCAAGCAAACTTGTCTTCCAAGGAGGAAGATGTGAACTACATGGGAAGGGGCAATTTCAACAACTATCAAGGCCCAAGGAACTTCAACAACAACCGGCAATTCAACAATTACCGGCCTAACCACAACCATCCCGGGTTTTCCTATTCTAAACCGGATGGTGCCTTGAACCCTCCCGCTTCCACAAGCGCAGCTCCACCACTAAAGGCTTCACAAGAACCTCCACCTGAATTTACTCAACCTCCAAAGGATAGAACCGAGATGATGCTTGAGCCATTGCTTGGAAGGTTGAGTGGTCTTGAGAGCACGGTGGTTGTTCGCCCTTAAAGGTGTGTGCAAATAAGCTTTAAATTTATAAAACTAGAATCAAGCAGCGAACCCGCAGTGTACGGATCGACGTAGCTAAGCAAGAATTCCAGAGTATCGAACACAGGGATTTGGGTGGGAACAAATTCGATTGCAGATTATCAAGTGAGTAAATATGAGAGTTTTGCAAATATTGGGAAAACAACAATCCTAAAGATCCAAGTATCCAGCTATGGCAATCGATTCAAGATATACTTAATGATATAAAGACAGAGTTGAGATATGCAAAGGTATACTAATGTAAGGTAATCGTACGGTGAAGTTCCAAAAACCTTATATAACTCACCTACAAGGCACTCTCTATACAGGTTGTTGAGGCTCAATATAGAAAGATTCTAAAGGTAAGAATTAGTGTCAAATACCCAAGCTTGTAACCCAAGGATCAAGACTAACTTAACCGATTGAGGTTGTGACACTCACAATCGAGGTAGAGGTTGTTGAGGCTTCACTACCACCTAGAAAAGACAAGTCTAAACTAAGTTAAAGCAAATCTTTAACTTTAGATTAAAGTAAAAGCAGGCTCGTAGATTTGGGAGAAATTACGGTTAGTTCTTGGTATTCCACGGTCGTGGACTCAAGAACAGGCCGTAATTTATGGTCTGTCGGCGATTCTCTCTAACTCTCAGGGTCTAATCTGTTTGCGATCGATCTATCATCATCTAAGCCACAACTATCAACCCTTCACCTTAGAATTGTTAAGGGTTTTTAGCCAATAACAGTCATGTTGATATCAATTCAAGAATTAAAAGATAAAAAGATGAAAACTTTCAAGAACTTTCAATAATCTTCAAACCAATCTCAAAGTCACAATCAAGAACGAGTGTTGTCAAAAGATTCACAATAAAGTAAACAATCACAACTTTAGGAAAGAAGAGAAAACGGGATGTCAATCCGTTTTCCAAATCAAACCTAAACAAGAAGAGAGATCTTCTTGCAAAATCTTCCAAAAGCTTCGATCTTCCGCCAATCCGAAGATCTCAACAGCAATCTCCACCAAAAGTGCGAGATTAGGGCAATTCCCAGATGCGAACTTCAATCTCCAATGAGATGATCAATACTTCCAAGCGACGGTGTAAAATGAGGTGGCGGGCGTAAACGATCCTAAGCGTCGATGACGGAATCTTGCTTCGTCCGTCTTTTTATAGGGCAAGATAAAATATTAGCCCGGCCCAATCTTCAAAAGATCGTGGCTTCAAAGTGTGGCGAAAATATTCGCCAAGATCACGGTCGTGGAAGTTTCCACGACCGTAATTTAGGGCGTGGATTAGGTCACGGTTTGTACCATATATTCCACGGCCGTAATAGTTACTGGAATGCATCACGCTTCTCTTGCAAGATTCCACAGCTGTGGAACTAAACGTGGTTTGTAGTACGGCCGTATTTTAGAACGTGGTTTAGGGCAAGAACGTGATTCTTCCCTAGCCTCGTGCATTCCTCAAGCTAAAACTCCAATTTGCTTACTAAGAATGTCCTTAATCCATGGACATATCAAATCAACTCTCCTTTGCTCGATTCCGTTCGGAAATAGCTCCAAATCACCTATAATCAACATAGAACTAGTGTAGACATCCATATCGACAATATAGGTAATACTAGCTCACATATGCAGCGAAGTTCAATCAAAGACTATCAATATGAATCAAATACGTTTAGAAAACGTGCCTAAAATATCACAATATTTCATGCTAACAAATAACCCCATACTTAACACTTGCTTGTCCCTAAGCAAGGTCTTTCAAAAAGCTTTAAACAAGAGTTAGGATGAAATATGTGTACCTTCTTTTTGGGTGAATGTGACTTCTAAAGAATAGATCATTCTCAATCCTTGCTTCAATCGTTCACCAAACTTTCACACACCCAATTAAAGAGTAAAAAGCAAAGAAGATTCATGAATAAATTTAACTTCTAAACAAGCATCATAACCTTCAAACGTTATCAAAATCAATCACAAGAAACTTCAATTTAGATCACCAAGTCATATAACATTCTTTTGATCTTAAGGACTTTCAAAGAAAAGGTCTAGAATACGGAAGGGAAGGGAAAACTTTAAGGGAAAGTGGTGCATGAATCCGGGAAAGTGGACAACTACCTTCTTCTTCTTTTGCGGTTTCCGCAATACTTCACTTAGAGCTTCGCTCTCTTCTTTTCATTTTTCGACTTTACTTTTGAAGTTATGGACAGAGGTGCACAAAAACCGAAGCCTAGGAGATTGGCGTTTCTCAATTCTTATGAGATGGCTCAAACCCTTAGCGCACATACCATAATCCGCTAGGAATATCGCTCAATCCGACTTTGGCAAGACACAAACACCCGGCTATGTGAATGGTGCCGAGTTACTCATCGTCATGATTGACTTCCCCAAACCTATAACTTCTTTCTATTCTTTTGATTGCAAATAATTGCTCTCATGGCCCTCCCACATCAAACATGCCTTTTTCTCATTCACTTCTACAAATTCCCGGACAGGTAAAGGAGGCTAATATTTCAATGAGGAGCTAGATGATCAAAGAAAGAAGAAAGAAAGTATCAAATTGCCTTAATCATTTCAACAAGAAGTATAGGAACTTATAACGTGATTTCAACTTCAATTTCCTAGCATGATTTAGGTAACATTTTCACATTATAAAACTTGCAAAAGAGGTAAAATTCATTCATTCAAATTCTTTTCGATTCACAATCCTTTTAAGCATGTAATTGTCATCAAACTCAATTCACAAGTAGTGATTATCATGGAAATCATCTCAATTCATTAGAAGCTCAAAATTTTCAAAATTTTTCAATTTTTATGGGTTTTTCAAGTTATTTTTCATGCAATGCAATAAGGAAACGTGCAACATATAATGAACATGCAACGATAGTCTCAAATGAAAGCGAACATAGTAAGTAGAGTTATTACAAACTTTTTAGTACATCCCACCCCATACTTAGGACGAACATTGTCCCTAATGTTCAGAAGAAAGAAAGAAAAGAAAGAAAAGAAAAAAGAAACTCACAAAGTGGTGGTGGGAATGTCTAAAACGAACGGTCATGCATCGAATCACTGTGGCGCCGGCGGAGGCGGGAATGGGGAGAAGCTGGAGTCATAGGGCCGCCCAAACTGCTGGCCGTAGATGTCCTCATCATGTGGTCGAGGTCGTCGAGGCGTCCGTCTCTAGCGTCGGCCCAGATCTCTAACGCTCCAACTCTCTCTGAAAGTCCGGTAGCCCAATCCGGCATCTGCTCGTACCATCCCGGGGCCTGACTGTACCATGTTGGGGCGTCGGATGGTGCTGGTGCTGGTGGTGGTGCTGCTGGCTGCTCCGTGGACCAAGGAGGGGGAACGCCATACCATGTGGGAGGTGTGGTCATCCACGTGGGCCGGCGAGATGACGAGCCTGAGGCTCTAGCTGGACGTGGAGAGCGTCTAGGTACATCTGGGGCCGACTCCGGCTGGTCCGGAAACGTGCCAAACTCCTGCTCCGCTCCTCCTCCACTCTCGAACTGACCTCCCATATCCTCCTCCTCCACAACCGGTGGTGGGACATAAGGGGGAGCTACTATCCTGTTCGCATGCATCGCAGCGAACGTCTCCTTCCAATTCTGGCGTCCCGCCATAATGGAATACTCCGGCAGCCACTCTATACCCCTGCCTGTCCTACTCTCCCAAGGCATGCCCGCATAAGGCGAACCTCCATGTGTGGAGAAAATGAGACCCCTAACCATGAATGCATGTAGCCCTAAAGGAACGGCCGGTATGCGGGTGCAAGCAGAAAAATCCACACCAAAACTCCTAGCAATGTGGGTAACTATCCCACCATATCCGATGTTTCCCTTCGACTTGTTCTTGAGCTTGCTCATCGTAGCAGCCAAGAGAGTAGCACAATCTGCACGGCGTCCATAAAGCATGCAATAGAGCAAGAATAGCTCATCCGTCTTGATCTTTTGGGGCGTCTCCGTCCTAGGAAAGAGACACTCCGAAAGAACACGGTGAGCTATCTTCAAGGATAGATGGTACATCAATCTTGCCTTGGTATCAGCGGGTTGCCAACGGTCCTCGTCGGCGTAAATCATCGCAATTTCCTTCCAAAAATCCTTGGGGTAAACACCATTCGGAAATCGACCATTGAAGGTCTCATGAAACCCAAAAATAGTCCCAAACTCAACGATACTCAAATGGTAGTCTCTTTCCGTGAGACGGAAAGAGACGGTCCTATCTACGTGGCTGTGCTCGAAAGATGTCACAACCTCCCGGGTGATCTCCTCATAGGCGTCTTCTCGGATAGCCGAGAAGATAACTAATCCGGCTCTATCCAAGAGTCAAGTAAGATCATCAACTATGTTGAGAGGATGTAGATCCTCCAACAACAAATATCTAGGTCCAATCACTGGCCTCTTCGTGATCTTCTCAAAAGCAGCAAGATGGTTCTCATGTATGGTCGGGATTCTAGGGTGAGGAGGTGAGGATGGAGGTGAAGGTGAAGATGGAGGTGAAGGAGATGAGGGTGGTGGTGTCCTAGAGGATGAGGAGGTGGAGGGGTTGCCTTTCCTTTTCTTATTCTGCTCACCCTTCTTCTCTTTTATCCTTCCCGACACTCTCCTTACAAAATCCATTCTGCACAAAAATTACGGTCTATTCTTCAAGAATTACGGCCGTGGTTTACCCAGAGGCCGTGGTTCGTCTCAGAATTTCACAAATCTCAGCAAATTCACAAGCAATCACCACAACAAGCAGACCTAGTCTAATTCCTTCCAGTCTTTATCAGTTCTTCTTAAAAATCTACAGCAAAAACGAACCAAATTGGCGAGAATCAAGAAGGGAAAGGAAAACCTCTTTTTCGGATTGAAAAATCCGAAATGCGCATTTGTTGGTGAATTTTCGTTCGATTCGTCGCTTGGATCTTGTTTGTGGTTGAATTTGCTGCAGTTTGGGAAGAAGAATCGTTGAAAACGATTAGAAAACGAAGATTTGAGAGGGGGTCGTGGATTTTCGGCAATTAGGTCGTGGAAAGAGGGATTTTTGGGATGAGTTTGTGAAGAATGTGGCTTATATAGTTGCAGGCAAAAATTTGAAAATTACGGTCTGTCGGGGTGTTCCACGGCCGTGGAAGTGTACGGAACCGTGGTTTTGGTGATTTTTCAAAGGCTTTTGGGAATTACGGCCACTGTAGCTATGACGACCGTGATTTAGACCGTGGAACCTTCTGTAAAGCTTTAAAGTCCGAATTTCGTCACTTCTCTTCGACATTATCCTCCTCTTTTCCTTTTCCATTGATCCTACAACCAAAAACACGAACATACCGGAAGAAATTGAGGCAAAAACAAAGAAAAAAAACGTCTATTCTAAGCTAAACTATGAATCGAAAACAAAAACGAAAATGCAATACCTTGGGTTGCCTCCCAAGAAGCGCTTTGTTTAAGGTCCGTAGCTAGACCAATCTCGCACTTATTCGAGTGCGGTAGGCGCAAACTTCTCAACTTGGAGTTCCGGCGTATACTTCTTTAGTCGTTGGCCGTTCACCTTAAAACTTCCGCTAGCTTCACCCCATACTTCAACTGCACCATGGGGGAAAATACGCTTAATTAGAAAGGGTCCGGTCCAACGGGATTTAAGCTTACCTGGAAAGAGGCGAAGTCTTGAATTGAAGAGGTGAACTTGATCTCCTTCTTTGAAGTCCTTTGGGATGATATGCTTATCATGCCAACGCTTTGCTCTTTCCTTGTAGATCTTGGCGTTTTCATAGGCGTTCAAGCGAAGTTCATCCAGCTTATTGATGTCTAGGAGACGCTTCTCTCCCGCTTCCTTCATGCCGAAATTCAGCCACTTGATAGCCCAAAACGCTTTATGCTCCAGCTCTACCGGCAAGTGACAAGACTTCCCATACACAAGGTTGTATGGTGTGGTTCCTATCGGAGTCTTGTACGCAGTCCGGTACGCCCATAATGCATCATCTAGCTTCAAGGACCAATCCTTCCTAGTCCTTGAAACCGTCTTCTCTAAGATTCCTTTGATCTCCCTATTTGAGATCTCAACTTGTCCACTCGTTTGTGGATGGTAAGGGGTAGCGATCTTGTGAGTAACCCCATACTTAGCTAGAAGAGCTTCAAAGCGACGGGCTATGAAGTGAGAACCTCCATCACTAATGATAGTCCTTGGTGTCCCAAATCGCGGAAAGATGGTCTTATTGAAGAACTTAACCACCACCATGGCATCATTTGTGGGAGAGGCGATTGCTTCCACCCATCTAGAAACGTAATCTACCGCCAATAGTATGTATTGGTTTCCACAAGAAGATGGGAATGGTCCCATGAAATCGACTCCCCAAACGTCGAAAATCTCCACCTCTTGGATGTTGTTGAGGGGCATCTCGTTCCTTCTAGAAATATTGCCTGTTCTTTGACAAGCATCGCAGCAAGAAACAAAGGATTGCACATCTCTAAACAATGTAGGCCAAAAGAATCCAGATTGCAATACCTTTGCGCTAGTCTTGTTCGAACTAGCGTGTCCTCCACAAGGTAGTGAATGACAATGGCGGATGACACTTTGCATCTCATCTTCCGGCACACATCTCCGAATGATGCCATCCGGACCTCTCTTAAAGAGGAGAGGCTCATTCCAATAGTATTCCCGGACGTCCTTAAAGAACTTCTTCCTTTGTGCGTAGGATAGTCCGGGCGGTATCTCCTGGCAAACCAAATAGTTAACAAAATCAGCAAACCACGGTTCGTTACCTTTGGAGATCACGTTGATGCACTCCTCTATGATGTGTAAGTGTTCGTCCGGAAAGGAGTCATCAATGGGTAGATGGTCGTCCCCTAGATGTGTTAGACGACTCAAATGATCCGCAAAAGAATTTTCTGAACCTTTCTTGTCGCGGATTTCAAGATCGAATTCTTGTAGGAGAAGAATCCATCTAATTAGCCTTGGCTTCGCGTCTTTCTTCGCAAGGAGGTAACGGATCGCAGCATGATCCGTGTAGACAATCACCTTGGCACCTACAAGATAAGAGCAAAACTTGTCAATAGCATAGACAATGGTTAAGAATTCTTTTTCGGTAGTGGCGTAGTTGAGCTGCGCTTCATCTAGCGTCTTGCTAGCATAGTATATGGCATGGGTTCGCCCTTCCTTTCGTTGTCCAAGAACAGCTCCAATTGCTACGTCCTAGCGTCGCACATAATCTCAAAGGGGAGAGTCCAATACGGAGGTTGGATAATAGGTGCTGAAATTAGAGCTTGCCGAATGGTGTTAAACGCATCCAAACATTCCTGCAAAAACTCAAAAACCGCATCCTTCATCAATAGATTAGTGAGAGGTTTTGATATCTTAGAAAAGTCCTTAATGAAACGTCTATAAAATCCAGCATGTCCTAGGAAACTTCTTATCCCTTTCACCGAAATTGGGGGAGGAAGTTTCTCTATGGTCTCTATCTTAGCCTTGTCTACCTCTATCTCTCTACTAGAGACTAAGTGACCTAATACGATTCCTTCCTTAACCATGAATTGACACTTCTCCCAATTAAGAACTAGGTTAGTGTCTTCACATCTTTGCAAAACAAGAGAAAGGTTAGAAAGGCAATCGTTAAAAGAGGAACCGTATACGGAGATGTCGTCCATGAAGACTTCCATGATTTCATCTACGTATTCGGAGAAGATGGCCATCATGCACCTTTGAAAGGTGGTTGGGGCGTTGCAAAGCCCGAACGGCATTCTCCTATAGGCGAACGTACCCCAAGGGCACGTGAATGTGGTCTTCTCTTGATCATCCGGATGTATCGGAATCTGAAAGAAACCACTATAACCGTCAAGGTAGCAAAAATGTGAATATTGTGCTAACCTTTCAAGCATTTGATCGATGAATGGCAATGGAAAGTGATCCTTCCGCGTTGCGTTGTTGAGCTTGCGGTAGTCTATGCACATTCGCCATCCACTCACGGTTCGGGTAGGAATGAGTTCGTTGTTCTTGTTGGTGATGACCGTCATTCCTCCCTTCTTCGGAACTACTTGAACTGGACTCACCCACTTGCTATTGGAGATAGGATAGATGATACCTGCATCAAGAAGTTTAAGAATTTCCTTCTTGACAACCTCCTTCATGGTCGGATGCAACCGCCTTTGAGGTTGTCTTGAAGTTCTAAAGTCCTCCTCCATTAGTATCTTATGCATGCATAGGGAGGGTTTAATTCCTACTAAGTCCTCAATAGTATAGCCTATGGCTTTTCTATGTCTCCTAAGGACAATCATGAGCTGCTCATGTTCATCTATGCTTAATTCGGAGCTAACAATAACCGGAAAGGTAGAATTAGATCCTAGAAAAGCGTACCTTAGATGAGTAGGAAGTGGTTTGAGTTCCATCACTTTCGGAGCTTCCAATGATCCTTGAGGAGCATCCGACGTTTCCTTAGAAGTTTCTAAGGGTGTTGAGTGAGTTGGAGAAGAATCAAAAGAAGTTGAAGAAGTATGCCGATCACCCTCTTCCACGGCCAGAATTACGGACCCTCCATATGTTCCACGGTCGTGTAATCCACTGGAATGGAGGTCGATTTTGGTTGTGAAATCCACGGTCCTGGAATACAGGGTATGACCGTGGATTCTAACATTCTCAGCCTCATCGTGGAGTTTCTCAAACTCCACTTCATGCATCTCTTCTTGTGCTTCTAAGGCTTCAATTTCCTCTTTGCACTCTCCTTCTTCCCCTACATATGTTAGACTCATGGTAATGACTTTTTGTAAAGGATCGTTAAAGAGAATCGCACTTACCTCTTCCCTAGATAAACCTTCTTCATCTTGGACATCGTAAATATCCTCGTCGAAGATCGGCTCCTTCACTAGAGTGGAAAGAACGAACTCTACTTTCTCTTCTCCAATATCAAAAGCGAGTCTTCCATTCTTGCAATCGACCATGCAGCCGGAAGTTGCAAGAAACGGTCTTCCGAGTATGATCGGGATCGGACTATCTACAGGAATGTCAAGCACGACAAAATCAACGGGGACAAAGAACTTACCTAGCTTGACCTGGACGTCTTCTACAATACCGACGGGGCGAGTGATGGATCGATCCGCCATGTATAACGTCATCTTCACCGGTTTAGGGTCGCCTAAACCGATCTTCCTACACAATGCAAGTGGTATGATGCTCACACTTGCTCCTAAGTCACATAAAGCGTCATATGTGACATCTCCCACTCCAATGGGAATGCAAAATGACCCCGGATCTTTCAACTTTGGGGGCATTTTCTCCTTCATGGTCTTGATGAGATCCGAAGAATCCGAACTCATCTTGACCTCTCCGAAATCTTCTAGCTTCCTCTTGTTGGAGAGGAGCTCCTTCAAGAACTTGACATAAGCCGGCATACCTACAATAGCATCAATAAAGGGTATATTAATATGCAGCTTACTCATGAGTTCTATGAACTTACCGAATTGTTTGTCTAGGCGTGCTCGCGCTCTAGATTGAGGGAATGGTGGGGGAGGTTTGTAAGTTGGAGGAGGAACATAGACGTCTTCCTTCTCCTTCCCCTTTTCTTTGTTCTTCTCTACGGGGACTTCAACGAACGTAGGCTGCGGATCGGTAGTAGTCACTCCGCTCCTAGTTGTAATCGCCATCACCCTTCCCTTAGGGTTGTCCTCCGTCTTTCCTGGAAGTTTCCCTTGATTCCTAGGAACTTCCTGCGCGTGGTTGAACATTTGGTTCTCTAAAACCTTTTGAGCTTTGTCAACCTTAGAGACTTGATCATCAACCTTGATGAGGCGGTTCTCCAACCCTTGAAGCTTTCCCAAGATCGTTTCCAATATGGGATCGGGCTTCTCCTTCCCCGAAGTGTTTCCTCCATTAGATGATTGCCCCTGGCTTTTCAAAGGAGTAGAGGAAGAGGAAGGTGGAGTTAGTGAATTTGAGTTGGAAGGATAAGAGTTGCCGGAATTTTGTTGATTTGAGCGCCAATTGTTGTTGTTTGAGCCCCTATTGTTGTTCCAATCGTTGTTTCGGTTGTTGTTGTTTCCATTCCAGTTATTATTCCGGTTGTTGTTCCGGTTATTGTTGTTGCCGCCATTGTTGTTGCCCAAATAACCAACATCCTTCCCTTGTTGCTTTGGGAAGTTGGTCTTGATAGTCTCCTTCAACTCTTTGATCTCATTGTTGAGGGAGAAAATCTGATTTTGAGCTTCATGTGTGAGCTTTGCTCCTTGCTCCACATGATTTCCCTCCACTTTCCGGTGGGAATACTTCTCTATGACTCTTGCTTGCTTCTCGATGAAGTCCCAAGCGTCATCTTCTCTCATGTCCATGAACGTTCCACATGAGAGGGATTGGAGGTTGAATTGCGTTCCCGCATCCAGCCCCTTGTAGTAAATCTCTAGCAAGGCAAGCTTGGATATGCCATGATGAGGGCAATCCAAGAGCAAATCCTGAAACCTTTCCCAAGATTGAAACAAACTTTCGTTAGGTCTCATGGAAAAAGCATTAATCTTACCTCTAAGTTCCGCCGTTTTGGAAGGCGGAAAGAATTTGGTGAGGAACTCCGCGGAAAGGTCTTCCCACGTATCTAGTTTCCCACTAGGAAGAGCTTGATACCAAGATAACGCTTTCCCCTTCAAGGAGAAGAAGAAAGGCTTGAGCTTGTAGCTGTTGGTGGTAGCATTCTTCGGTCTCATCGTCTCCATCATACACTCAAAGTTTTGCAAGTGTTGGTGTGGAGATTCGGCGCTTGTCCCCCCAAATTGATTTTGGCGAACAAGAGTAATAACTTGAGGGTTAAAGCTAAACCCTTGCACATCTTCAGCATCAAAATTCACGCCCAAGCGGTGTGGTTGTTGTGTTGGATCCATCCGCTGGCCAAGAGTTCTTGGCTCATTATCCACACGTTCGATTCTCGCATTCCTAGGTGGCATGCGGCGATTAGCAGCTCCTTGTGGATGGAAAGGATTCATATTGATCGTGGGATCAATCTCCTCTAACGGTGGCATAGAAGAGTCACTATCATCAGCGGACAAGTGACTTCTTCTTCTAGTTCTTGATCCCCTCCTTGAGGATTTCTTGCTTCCTTTATTCTTAAGGTCGCTTAACTCCATCCTCATTTGGAACATCGCATCCTGCAGTTTGCTAACTTCAGATTGATGACGATCCATTTCAACCCGGCGGAGGTTCTCGTTCCATTGGAGTTGAGCTTCCTTCTCCGCCAACTCCGTTTGAAGATCACGTTCGTGTTCTTCAGCCATCTTCTTTTCCTTGCGCTTTTGCCTCAAAGTTTTCTCTAGCTCTTGATCAAGAGGTAAGAGATCTTCGGTGTTCCTCGACCTGCGCATGAACTCAAAGTAATATCAAATAACGAGAGCAAGCTCCCAAGCTTGACAACCGGCTACCGAATTTGGCCGAAACCAAATCCCCGGCAACGGCGCCAAAAACTTGTTCGCCCCTAAAGGTGTGTGCAAATAAGCTTTAAATTTATAAAACTAGAATCAAGCAGCGAACCCGCAGTGTACGGATCGACGTAGCTAAGCAAGAATTCCAGAGTATCGAACACAGGGATTTGGGTGGGAACAAATTCGATTGCAGATTATCAAGCGAGTAAATATGAGAGTTTTGCAAATATTGGGAAAACAACAATCCTAAAGATCCAAGTATCCAGCTATGGCAATCGATTCAAGATATACTTAATGATATAAAGACAGAGTTGAGATATGCAAAGGTATACTAATGTAAGGTAATCGTACGGTGAAGTTCCAAAAACCTTATATAACTCACCTACAAGGCACTCTCTATACAGGTTGTTGAGGCTCAATATAGAAAGATTCTAAAGGTAAGAATTAGTGTCAAATACCCAAACTTGTAACCCAAGGATCAAGACTAACTTAACCGATTGAGGTTGTGACACTCACAATCGAGGTAGAGGTTGTTGAGGCTTCACTACCACCTAGAAAAGACAAGTCTAAACTAAGTTAAAGCAAATCTTTAACTTTAGATTAAAGTAAAAGCAGGCTCGTAGATTTGGGAGAAATTACGGTTAGTTCTTGGTATTCCACGGTCGTGGACTCAAGAACAGGCCGTAATTTATGGTCTGTCGGCGATTCTCTCTAACTCTCAGGGTCTAATCTGTTTGCGATCGATCTATCATCATCTAAGCCACAACTATCAACCCTTCACCTTAGAATTGTTAAGGGTTTTTAGCCAATAACAGTCATGTTGATATCAATTCAAGAATTAAAAGATAAAAAGATGAAAACTTTCAAGAACTTTCAATAATCTTCAAACCAATCTCAAAGTCACAATCAAGAGCGAGTGTTGTCAAAAGATTCACAATAAAGTAAACAATCACAACTTTAGGAAAGAAGGGAAAACGGGATGTCAATCCGTTTTCCAAATCAAACCTAATCAAGAAGAGAGATCTTCTTGCAAAATCTTCCAAAAGCTTCGATCTTCCGCCAATCCGAAGATCTCAACAGCAATCTCCACCAAAAGTGCGAGATTAGGGCAATTCCCAGATGCAAACTTCAATCTCCAATGAGATGATCAATACTTCCAAGCGACGGTGTAAAATGAGGTGGCGGGCGTAAACGATCCTAAGCGTCGATGACGGAATCTTGCTTCGTCCGTCTTTTTATAGGGTAAGATAAAATATCAGCCCGGCCCAATCTTCAAAAGATCGTGGCTTCAAAGTTTGGCGAAAAGATTCGCCAAGATCACGGTCGTGGAAGTTTCCACGACCGTAATTTAGGGCGTGGATTAGGTCACGGTTTGTACCATATATTCCACGGCCGTAATAGTTACTGGAATGCATCACGCTTCTCTTGCAAGATTCCACGGCCGTGGAACTAAACGTGGTTTGTAGTACGGCCGTATTTCAGAGCGTGGTTTAGGGCAAGAACGTGATTCTTCCCTAGCCTCGTGCATTCCTCAAGCTAAAACTCCAATTTGCTTACTAAGAATGTCCTTAATCCATGGACATATCAAATCAACTCTCCTTTGCTCGATTCCGTTCGGAAATAGCTCCAAATCACCTATAATCAACATAGAACTAGTGTAGACATCCATATCGACAATATAGGTAATACTAGCTCACATATGCAGCGAAGTTCAATCAAAGACTATCAATATGAATCAAATATGTTTAGAAAACGTGCCTAAAATATCACAATATTTCATGCTAACAGTGACTTCCATTTCTAACGCTCAAAAGGTGTTGGAAGCACAAGTGTTCCAAAAGGCGGGTGAAGCTCATAGAGATCCGGGAAAACTTCCCGGAAGAACCGAAGACAACCCGAGAGGCCAAGTTTTGGCCATCACAACAAGGAGCGGGTTGAGTATGAAGGACCCCTTGCCTAAGGAGATCGTTAAGAGAAAGCAAGTAGTGGTTGAGGAAGAGACCTTGCAAGAAGAAGGAGGAAAGGACAAGGAAGATGAGCCAACATATGTGGCACCACCTCCATACAAGCCACCACTACCATTCCCACAATCACGAGCAAGGGCTCGCTTGGACAAACACTTCGGTAAATTCCTTGAACTTATGTCTAAATTGCATATTAACATTCCGTTCATGGATGCTATTCTAGGTATGCCGGCATATGGCAAGTTTTTGAAGGAGATACTCTCCAAAAAAAGGAAGTTGGAGGAGTATGGAGAAGTGAGGATGACGAAGAGATTCTCGGAGCTGATTCAAACCATGCGGGAGGAGATGCCTCCTAAGCTAAGAGATCCGGGATCCTTTTGTGTGACAATTGGAGTGGGAGAAGTGAAGTATGAAGCTCTTTGTGATCTTAGGGCAAGTGTAAGCATTATCCCACTTGCACTTTGCTACAAGGTTGGGCTAGGAGAGCCAAAGCCGGTTAAGATGACCCTCTACATGGTGGACCGTTCAATCACTCACCCCGTTGGAATTTTGGAGGACATACCGGTGCAACTCGGGAAGTTCTATGTGCCAATAGACTTCGTTGTTTTGGACATTCCGGCGGACTATCAGGTTCCCATCATCTTAGGGAGACCTTTCTTGGCTACATCCGGATGCTTGGTGGATTGTAAAAATGGAATTCTCTCCTTCAACATTGGAGAAGAGAATATCAAGTTCAAGATGTCCACAATGATGAAGGGGCCAGCCCTTGATGAAGATGTGTTCAACATTGTCGAGCAAGAGGAGTCTAGAGAAGTTGTGAGCTCGATCTTGATCAAGGACCCCTTGGAGAAGGTTCTTAGCTTAAGTTTGATGGAGGAAGGAGTTTAGGAGGCTTGCAATGAAGAAATTAAGGCTTTGGAAGCATTGGAAAAGGAGAAAAGAGCTGAATTTGAAGCACACGAAGGTGTGCTGAATTTCTGTAAAAACCACGGCCATGTAGGGAAAACCACGCCCGTGGTTTGCACCGTGGAAAGTACTAGAGTGCTCCGAAATGCTAGCTTAGCAAGTTCCATGACCGTGGTTATGCCAGAGCCCGTGGTTTTGCCCGTGGTTTCTCCAGAAACTGCCTTTGTTGTTGATCAAGCTTCAAGGAGCCTTGAGGAGTCTTCCATGGCTTTGGATTCATCTCAACCAACATTATACGGATCGTCTCCACTCGATAAAGGTCCTCCTAAAATTGAACTCAAACCCCTCCCCTCTCATTTGAAGTATGCTTTTCTTGGTGAGAATTCTACATATCCGGTTATTGTGAAGGCATGCTTGAATGATGATGAACTTGCTAGATTGTTGCATGAATTGAGATTGCATAGGAAAGCTATAGGCTATACCAATGATGATTTAGTTGGCATGAAACCTTCTTTGTGCATGCATAAGATCTTAATAGAAGATAATCATAAACCTTCAATTGAACCTCAAAGAAGACTAAACCCCATCATGAAAGAAGTAGTAAAGAAAGAGATTCTTAAATTGCTAGATACGGGAATCATTTTCCCGATTTCGGATAGTAAGTGAGTTAGTCCCGTGCATGTGGTTCCTAAGAAGGGTGGGATGATCGTAGTAACTAATGAGAATAATGAACTAATCCCAACTAGAACGGTTACGGGATGGAGGATGTGTATTGACTATAGGAAACTAAATGTGGCCTCTAGGAAAGATCACTTCCCTCTTCCTTTCATTGACCAAATGTTAGAGAGATTAGCTCAACATTCCCATTTTTGTTACTTAGATGGCTATAGTGGATTCTTCCAAATCCCTATTCACCCCGATGATCAAGATAAAACTACATTCACATGTCCTTGGGGTACATTTGCATATAGGCGGATTCCATTTGGGTTGTGTAATGCACCCGCCACCTTTCAAAGGTGTATGATGGCCATCTTTTCTGAGTATATTGAAAACATCATGGAAGTGTTTATGGATGATTTTTCTGTTTATGGATCTTCCTTTGATGATTGTTTAGCTAACTTGTCTCTAGTGCTCAAGAGATGTGAGGAGACTAATCTAGTCTTGCATTGGGAGAAATGCCACTTCATGGTAAGTGAAGGAATTGTGTTGGGACACTTGGTGTCCAACCGAGGCATTGAGGTTGATAGGGCTAAGATAGAAACAATAGAAAAGTTGCCACCACTTACCTCGGTGAAGGGGGTAAGGAGTTTTCTAGGGCATGCCGGTTTTTACTGGAGATTTATTAAAGATTTCTCTAATATTTCTAAGCCTCTTACTAACCTACTAATGAAAGATATTTAGTTTGTTTTCTCCAAGGATTGCCTTGAGGCTTTTTGTAGGTTGAAGAATGCTTTGATCACCGCTCCCATAATGCAACCCCCGGATTGGAGTTTACCATTTGAGATTATGTGTGACGCGAGTGATGTAGCCGTTGGGGCTGTTTTGGGACAAAGGAAAGATGGGCTAACACATGCCATCTATTATGCTAGCAAGACGCTAGATGAAGCTCAACTCAATTATGCTACCACCGAGAAGGAGTTGCTAGCAGTGGTGTATGAATTTGAGAAGTTCCGCTCATATCTTGTTGGAGCAAAGGTCATAGTGTATACGGATCATGCTGCGATCCGTTATCTCCTTACAAAGAAGGATGCCAAGCCTCGTTTGATTCGGTGGATCCTTCTTCTCCAAGAGTTCGACTTGGAAATCCGGGACAAGAAGAGGTCCGAAACTTCTGTGGCGGACCACCTTAGTAGACTACCTCCCTTGGAGATTGGAAGAGATGACATCCTGATTGATGACTCATTCCGGGATGAGCAGTTGCAAATGATGGAGGAGTTTTACTCCAAGTGTCTAGAGGAAGTGAGCCATGGTATGCCGACATTGTGAACTATCTTGTGTGCGAGGAAGTGCCTCCCGGTTTGTCATATGCCCAGCGGAAAACGTTCTTCAAGGATGTTAGGCATTACTATTGGAGTGAGCCGCTTTTGTTCAAAAGAGGGTCGGATGGAGTTTTTAGAAGATGCATACCGGAGGATAAGGTGGAGAGTGTGATCCGCCATTGTCACTCCTTGCCTTGTGGAAGCCATGCTAGCTCACACAAGACATGTGTTAAGGTGTTACAATCGGGTTTCTTTTGGCGAAGTTTGTTCAAGGATGTGCAGAATTTTATGGTAGCTTGTGATGCTTGCCAAAGAACGGGCAACATCTCAAGGAGGAATGAGATGCCCTTAAACAACATACAAGAGGTATAGATATTTGATGTGTGGGGTGTGGACTTCATGGGGCCATTCCCCTCTTCATGTGGAAACCTCTACATCCTCTTGGCGGTGGACTATGTGTCGAGATGGGTGGAGGCAATCGCCTCTCCTACAAATGATGCCAAGGTTGTGGAGCGGTTCTTCAACCGAGTGATCTTCCCTAGGTTTGGAACACCAAGGGTGATCATAAGTGATGGAGGGAAACACTTCACCAATAGGAACTTTGGGGCACTTTTGGCTAAGTATGGGGTGACTCATAAGGTGGCAACACCTTACCACCCCCAAACTAGTGGCCAAGTGGAGATCTCCAACCGGGAGATAAAGGGAATTCTTGAGAAGACAGTTTCTAGGACGAGAAAGGATTGGGCTATGAAGCTCGATGATGCCTTGTGGGCTTATAGAACCGCTTTCAAGACACCGATTGGCACCACTCCCTACAAGCTAGTCTATGGCAAGTCTTGCCATCTTCCGGTAGAGATGGAGCATAGAGCGTATTGGGCTATAAGGTGGCTGAATTTTGACCTCAAGGAGGCCGGAGAGAAGAGGTTGCTTGATATAAACGCTCTTGAAGAGATCCGGTTGGATGCCTATGAAAACGCCCGGATCTACAAAGAAAGGACCAAACGTTGGCATGACAAGCGTCTCATCCCAAAGGAGTTGAGTGAAGGCGACCTTGTCCTTCTCTTCAACTCAAGGCTGCGGCTCTTCCCCGGAAAGCTAAAGTCAAGATAGGCGGGTCCTTATGTGGTGAAGAAGATCTTTCCCCATGGAGCGGTTGAGATAGGAGGGGAGCATTGTGGAGATTTTAAGGTGAATGGGCATCGGTTGAAGAAGTATATCCCGGGAGCTCTAGTGGATATGATTGCCCCACTTCACCTAGAGCGAGACGCCCCCGAGTTTGGTCAAGCTAATGACCTTAAAGAAGCGCTTGATGGGAGGCAACCCATTGGTAGACATCTTTCCCTTTTTCGTTTTTGTTTTTGTTTTGATTTTTCTGTTTTTGTGTGTTTGGTGTGCTTTGTGTGTGTGCTAGAGTCTTGGTGGCATGGAAGCCTTGCATGGCATGTGGATGATGATGATTCCCTCATCAATTGTGGGTGGAGCGGACGCGGGACTTGGACGGCTAGCGGCGCCTAGCGCGGATCCCGACGCCATAACGAACACTTTGAGCTCTCTACCATCGTTGATAGGATCATCCGCCATCACTCCACTTGAATGATCCCAAATACCAAAGCAAACCATTTTTATGTTGTGAGAACCCTCTTTCACCCTTCTTTACATCATTTACACATTGGGGACAATGTGTTTCTAAGTATGGGGTGGGGTTTGCATGATCTTTTGCATGATTAGCATCTAGGGTAATTTCTTTTAGTCACATGCTTCATTATGTCTTGCATTGTACATAAACATTTCGAAAAATCCAAAAAATCAGAAAATTTTAAAAAATTTAGTGCTTCTAAGCTTGGGAATGACCCTTATGATGAGATTGTTGTGTGGATTGGCTATGGATGGCCTTATGTGTTGAATAGATGAATGCATATGTGGACTTGAAGTACTTATTTTGAATCCCATTAATGATTTGTGATTATGATGCTTGCCTTGATTGGATTGAGGATTGAAAGTCGAAATTACATGCAAGTTCTTGCACATCATCTTAGAGTGATTAAGGCAATTCATCTTTCTCTACTTCTCATCTTGATCATGTTGTTCGAGCACCTCAATTGATATAAATTTGACCTCTTTTGACCCATCCGGGAATAGGAGCATGCTAGTGTGTTGATGTGTGTGAAAAGCAAGTGTGGGGTGAAGTTGTGAATGAAAGAATGTTGTGAATAAAGTGCTGAATTTGTTGTGAAAGAGTAGAAAAAATATAGGTTTGGGGACGTTGGTTTAAATGACGAGTAACTCGGCACCATTCACATAATCGGGTGTTTGTGTCTTGCCAAAGTCAAATAAACCGATAGTCCTAACGAGCTTTGGTATGTGTGCCCGGTGTGGATGCACCTCGAAAAATAAAAAAGCCCGAGGATGGCTAATCACCAAGGTTTCAGCTTTTGTACACCAATGCCATTGTCTGAAAAATAAGTGAAAGAAAAAGAAAAGAAAAGAAAGAAAAAATGGAGAAAACATACACTTGTGGGAGTTGATAAAAAATGTGAAGTTGTGAAGTTAGTTCCATTCCCGGATTAGCATCACATAACCTAGAAAAATTCCCACCTAATCACAACGTTTCTTGGCCTTTTATTTCACAAGCCCTGGTGACCTATTTGCATGTGTGTAAGACTTAGTGATCTAGATTGGATATGCTCATGATCATCTTGACTTCTTCGTTTTTACATTTCATGCATGCCTTCGAGTTAAGTGCAATTGTCTTTCCGTGCCTTCATTTATTTGATGCATGATTGCTTGTCCATTGCCATGAAACATGAATATGAAGGTGATCCAATATTAGAAGCACAACTCCAAAAAGATTTTGTTGTTTTTCTGCATGCATAAATCATGTCATCTCTTAGTCTATAGTTTGGGACTTGCTCGGGGACGAGCAAACCTTAAGTATGGGGTATTTTTGATAACACGATTTATGACTTAGGTTTAGGCACTCATTTAGATAGTTTTTCCGCTCATTCATGCATGGTTTGCACTACTTCGTAATGATTTGCACTCAATTCATGTATTTTGTCGAGATAGACGTCTACGCGGACTTTTGCATGCTTTGTAGGTATTTTGGGAGCTTTAGGAGCTTAATCGATACATTTGAGGATTTTTCCTCGAGATGACACACCTTCGGACTCATTGGGAAGCAAGCTAGGAGCTAAGGGGGACACATGGGACCTTGTTGGTGCATGTCATGCACCAAATTGAGGCTTGATGATCCAAAACAAGCTGAGGCACCAAAACCGCGGCCACTGGGACTTCCACAGGTGTGGAAATGGGCCGTGGTTTTCCCCATACAGCTGTGACAGCTATCCCACGATCTTCATGGCCGACTCTTGCAATTTGTTGAGGATATAAGGTGGTCCTGCAGGCTGTTAGGGGCAGACCCCCATCACTCCATTCTCTCCCACACTCTCAACAACACATATTCTCTCATTGGAAGATTGGATTGGAGCTACTCTTGGAGGAGAAAAAAAGGTTCCATTGGAGAAGAAGAGAAGAACACACCATTCTTAGTTTTTCATAGCTTTTTGAGTGAGTTTTGTTGAAGACATTTTCTAGGGTTGTAACAACGGATTCAAACCTTCTTTTGAAGGATTGTAACTCTCTCTTTTAACATTTATTCAGCTCGTTTTGCTTGCTCTACTTGATTCATCTCCCTTTCATTTCATCCTCTTGATATGGATTCCATGATTTTATGCTTGATGACTTTGATTGTGATGATGCATGTTGTTGGCTAAATAGATGCGATTCTAGGGTAAGGGAAAGATGGTTATGGCTTGGACTATGATAGAATGGACTTAGATGTACCTTTGGATGAATTGTTGCTCGAACCAAGCCTCTGTTGTAAATCACGGCCTGTTCTGGTACATTCCACGGCCGTGGTTCTTGATGAACTACCCGTGATTTTGACTAACTTGCTTGTTTGACGAATCTAAGTGCTAGGATGTTATATTGTTGAAATCCTAGTGTCTGTTGAGCTAAACCTATCCTAGGGTGACCTAGTGTTAGCAACTAAGTGTTAGAAGAGACTTACCCGGTGATTCTTGCTCTTAGATACCGAAGATGACGAATTCTAGGTAGTAGTGAGCCTCACAAGCCGCTATTGGACTGAATGTGCTAGGATAGATGTTTAGGACTTGCCTTCCCGAGACTTACCCGGTAAGGAGAGGTTAGATACCTAGATAACCATCCGGTTTGTGTAGATATCCCTACCTTAGGCTCCTAGAGACTTACCCGGTGATAGGACCTTAGGTGCGGGATTAGTGGATCATGAGACCTACCCGGTAATTGACCCCACTTGAGAAACATTCCTTCCCAACATACCATAGTTTATCCAAGGATGATTAGAAGCTTGAGTCCAATGCCATAATCGGAATTCCCAACCCCTAGAATCCGCTTTTCTCTCTTTGATCACATATTTCGTGTTTGCTTTGTTTATTTTTGTTTTAGCTTGATTCCTTAGTTTGTTTTGCCATATTATATCATTGTGACCCTTGATTGATCACCATACAAAACCAACCCAAAAATATTGAGATTTTCATTTATTTGTTTCTTTCATCTTTTCTTAACCTAGATCGCACTATCCTTAGTCACCATTTGACTCGATTTCACCTCAGTCTTTGTGTTCGACCTCGGAATACTATCCCTACTACGAAACGTCCCGTACACTACGGGTTCGCTAGGAGTTAGGAAAATATAACGAGTATAAATTTAAAGCTTTTGCGTGTCACGTTCTTAGCGTAACAGAGGGTATGGCTGCATTGTGAGGCTTTGTGAGGGTTTAGATGGATAGTACATGGTTGTGAGTTTGTGAGCTAGGATGGGCATATAGTTGTTATCGTTGCCGTGTTGAGACTGGGATCGTTGTTCTAGTATGGGTATAGGTTATGACCTTGTGAGATCATATAGGACTTAGACTTCTAGCTTATATGAGTGGTTTTTGATTATTGTGCATTGTCTTGAACAGGCTTTGGTTATATTCCTACGGGAAATGTGATGGGGATGATCATTGGGATGAGGTAAGTCTACGGACTTACTTAGCTCGCTTTTACGCATTATTTGGATACGTGATGGTGGTGTGTGCTTTATCTTTGTTTATCATCATGGAACCGGATTAGGGCAACTTGGTTGTATATATTGTTGACCCATTGTTATTATTGTTATCGGGCGGTGACATCACTACCCAGCTCCCGAGGGAGACTGGGAGGTTCTTTGCGACCAGACCATACATGGTATACGGGCGGGCTTCTTCATCACTCCCTCAGGATATACGGGTTGAGCGCCGCCACACTCTTGTTGGTTACACAGGGACAGAGGCAAGAGTTATAATACTCTCGTGTCACACTATAAATGAATGGAAACAGTGTTGGAATTTCGGTGTCCGGTTTTAGACCAAAGGGCCGTACTCTCACTTATGTGATAGACGGTTCTCCCAGTTGTCAATCAATTTAATATAATTATCTTGAACTAAAAACAAATTATTAACCAAGGGTTTGTAATCTCCACAAAGGAGTAGACAAAATTCAATCAAGAGTTTGTAGTCTCCAAAGGAGTAGACAAAACTCAACCAAGAGTTTGTAGTCTCCAAAGGAGTAGACAAAATTCAACCAAAAAGAGTTTGTAATCTCCAAAGGAGTAGACAAAACTCAACCAAGAGTTTGTAATCTCCGAAAAGGAGTAGACAAAACTCTAATATAAGTTATGTTCAATTGCACGTCTTATAAATCGGTTGTTATATGTTAAAACTATTGACTTGGATAATGTAATGAGTCATTCATAAATGAATTTTCCTTGTAAGTGTATTCTCCCCTACACCGGGAATATCCAAATACCTTAGTGGGATAAAACGTTACACGTTACAAAGACTAAGTAAGAGACTTACTTGTTTTACTTTGTAGAAAGGGTATTCCTAGTTTTTGTCAATACAAAACCAAACTAAGATGGATGCCTATCCTTTGACAATACAAAAGAACTATACTGGTCTTTCGAGTTTTGCAAACAAGCTTATAAGAAGGCCTAGCCAATGTCAATACAATGGAACTAAAAGCTTTCTTGTTGCAAAAAACGAATGTTCAATCAAGTGCAAATGACTCTCCCTTGTATAGGCATAGGGGGCCACGGTTTTGGGGAGTTAAAAGAGGTTAAAATCGGTTATGCAAGGTACGTGGAAGTTACTTGGAAGATGGGCCTTGAAGCTCTAGAAAGCCCGAGGCCCACATAGGGAGCCCAAAACCGCTCCCCGAAGCTAGCTTAGAGCTAGCTTATTTTTCTTGGTCCAAACACTTTCAATGAGCTTCATTCACTTTAATATGGCTAGGGTAAGCTCCAAGATCCTCAAACACTCAATATCTTAGCTCAAGCTAGTGTAGCTCTTTAAGAAGCTCACTAGCTGCTTCATTGACATTCACTAAGCATTTGAGCTTGGATTGCTCCCAATTTTTAACCACGTATTCTTTAGCCAATATAAGGCCTAAGAACCAAAGGTGTGCCGATAAAATATGGCTAAAAAGCCCCAAACTTTGGCCTTCTAAAAGCTAGCACAAGTTGACCTTGTCGTGAATCACCTTGCTTTGATTCGACTCCCCTAATAATACTAGTTGTTCCTAGTGCCGGTCACTTGTCTTACCTCCCGACCCGGACCATAGTGACACACATGTGAACAACTCATTGCACCTTATCTCAACACAAGCTCAACGGTTACAATGAAGACGTAGCCCAAATCTCCAACATTCCTTCCCCATTTGAGCAAAGTCAAGAAACTTTTAATAGACATACATCCAAACAAAATATTCGCATAATCATAAAAATCTTTCGATTGAATTTATTGAATTAGTATAATTACACATTCTGCACTAAAGAATTATGGTGTCCTAATGGATTGAACCACTTAACTTGTTTAAGTACATGAAGGCAACATACACGAAATTTACCTTTCCTTTACAAATAAATGACACATTTAAAGGCTATTTTGTCCTAATCCTTTAATGAACATATAGGTGAGTTGACCATCTACTCCCTTGAAGAAGCCTTGACACTTCACGTTCACGTAGCCAACTCTCTTTTGATGTTGCACCTATAATTGCAATTTTTCAAAAGAGTTGTTAAGAAATTACATATTTCAAACTATACATATTATATAGGAATAGAGCATTACCTTGGATGGACATTTTATGCTCACAACTTCTTGGAATGGGCTTTCCTCATTGAATTCGGCTAAGGCATCAAGCCATAGGCGAATTGGGTGTCCCATGACAAGTCGTTTTCAATTTAGGTCGTTAACCTCATCCCCTTGGCTGACTTTTGAACTAAGTCCAAACTCTTGGTTAAGTGATCGGCTAGATTATTATGTGTTCTCACAAAATCGACCGATATTATACCGTGAGTTGTGAGCTCTCTAACCGAGCTATGTCTCACACCAAGATGTCTTGATTTTCCATTGTACGTTTGGCTATAAGCTTTAGCCAACGTAGCTGCACTATCACAATGAATTGAGATAGGAGAAACCGGTTTTGACCATAGAGGAATTTCTAGAACCAAATTTCTTAGCCATTCAGCTTCCTTACCGGCAGCGGCAAGTGCCACAAACTCGGACTCCATGGTCGAGGTTGTGATGCATGTTTGCTTCTTTAAAGCCCACGAAATGGCACCACCGCCTAACAAGAAAACCCATCCTGTGGTGGATGAGTGATCATCTAGATTAGTGATCCATGACGCATCCGAGTAGCCTTCTATCACCGAAGGATACTTACTGTACAAGATGTCAAAACCCATGATCCCCTTGAGGTACCTAAGCACACGCCTTAGTGCCTTCCAATGTTGTGAGCTAGGACAACTTGTGTACCTACTCAATTTACCAATAGCAAAAGCAATATTTGGCCTAGTGTTAGTCATTGCATACATGCAACATCCTATTACTTGTGCATAATCAAGTTGAGAGACAGCTGATCCTTGGTTGGGCATCAATTTTTCACTTGAGTCCATAGGAGTACTAACAATTGAACTTTTATCACATTGGAAGCGTTTGACAATCTTCTCAATGTAGTGTGATTGTGTGAGGCTTAAGCCTTTAGCATCACATTTGATTCTTATGCCTAGAATCACATCCGCCTCACCTAAGTCTTTCATAGAAAACTTAGTGGACAAGAAATCCTAGTGAGATCTACTTGTCTTTGTTTTGTTCCAAAGATCAACATGTCATCAACATATAAGCATATGATCACACCTTGAACGGTATGATCAAACTTACTATAGACACACTTGTCAGCTTGATTTATCTTAAATCCATTTGACAATACAACATCATCAAACTTTTGATGCCATTGTTTTGGAGCTTGCTTTAGTCCATACAAGGATTTGACCAAGCGACACACTTTGTGCTCTTGTCCTTTTAAAACAAACCCTTCAGGTTGTCTCATATACACTTCCTCATCTTGATCATCATTAAGGAAAGCTGTCTTGACATCCATTTGATGAATCACTAGAGTATGTATAGCTGCCATAACTATTAATAACCTAATGGTTGTAATCCTAGCCACCGGAGCATATGTGTCAAAGTAATCGACACCTTCCCTTTGTCTAAAGCCTTGGATGACCAAGTGTGCTTTAAACTTGTCAATGGAACCGTCAACTTTCATCTTCCTCTTGAAGATCCATTTGCATCCCAAAGGTTTGCAACCGGAAGGAAGGTTGGCTAACTCCCATGTATGTTTACCTATAATGGAGTCCATCTCCTCTTGGATTGCTTCCTTCCAGAAGGCAACATCTTGAGACTTCATGGCCTCGTCAAATGTCTTTGGATCCTCATCTATATGAAAGTAAGAGTGACGATCCATTTCATTATCCCTTGACCCTTCAACTAAGAACACTTGGAAAATTGATTTTTGGGACAAATTAGTGCTCATAGGAGCAATCTCTGGCAAGTCAAGCCCGTGGGACGCTTGTCGGGATTCATCTTGAATCCTATGATGCTTGTTTGGGTATTCCTCATCTAAGGTCATGTTGATCACTTTCCTAGGCCTAGGAGCCGAGGTGAAGCGATCTTCATCAAAGATGGCATCCCTAGACTCTATTACGGTATTAACCGAGATGAAGTCATTTGGTTCTATCACATAGAACCTATAAGCTTTGGAGTGTTCGGCATAGCCAATGAACACACACTCAACACCTCTTTCACCTAAAGTCTTACGTTTGTTATCATTTAGCCTTACTATGGCTCGACATCCCCAAACTTGTAAGTAATGTAGGTTTGGTTTCCTTTTGAACCATAGTTCGTAAGGAGTCTTCTTGCTTCTTTTGTTTGGAACACGATTAAGCAAGTAGTTTGCCGTGAGCATAGCTTCACCCCAAAATGAATCTTAAGACCCGGGTAAGACAACATGGCATTGACCATCTCTTTAAGCACTCGGTTCTTTCGTTCGGCCACACCATTTGATTGTGGTGTGTAAGGTGCCGTTGTCTCATGTATGATCCCGACACTCTCAAAGTATTCCTTATCCATAAATTCACCACCACGATCCGTGCGTAGTCTTTTTATTAAAGTACCTTGTTGCAACTCAGATTCATTCTTGAATACATAGAATTTGTCTAAGGCATCACTCTTTGCAAAGAGTAGATATACGTAACAATACCTAGAGTAATCATCTATGAATGTTACGTAATACTTCTTCTTTCCTAATGAAGGAGTAGAGTGCAAGTCGCCTAGATCCGAGTGGACTAAGCCGAGCATTGATTGTTCTCTTTCAACTCTAGGAAATGGAAGTCTTGTTATCTTGGTCAACATGCACGTTTTACACTTGTCTTTTGGCAAGTCAAGTTTAGGTAAAATACCAGCCTTAGTCATGTTATTCATACGCTTGAACATGTCCAAGCTGTGCATGCCATTTGACAAAATCACAATTGGAAGAAGAAGAAGACAACGTAAACAAACTATTCTTGTTTATATTAGTATTAGAAAGTTTATTACATAAAGAGAGAAGAAACATATTATTGTTCCAATGGCCAAAGCCTACAAATGTTCCTCTCCTAGATAATACATAGTGGTCGGCTTCTATGACTTGTTTGAAGCCAAGCCTATTGAGTACACCACCAGAAACCACATTCTTTCTAATGGCCGGTGCATGTAGTACATTTGACAAGAATAGAGCCTTGCCACTTGTGAAGTATAGATCAACCCGTCCTCTTCCTAGAACGGGGGTGGTAGACTCGTTTCCCATATGTATGAGTGCTCCATCGTTAGCAACAACGTATGTCTTGAACCAATGCCGATCTTTGCAAACATGAGTTGTTGCACCCGAGTCAACCCACCATCCAAGGTCATCATCTTGCATGGAAAAACATTCAAAAGTCAATGACACATAATTCAAATCAGAATTTATATCAAAGTTAGAATCAAGACTCATAAGTGAGTCACCTTGGTTTGAGGGGTTTTGGCCACTTTGGCCTCCACCCTTGGATCTATTGTCCTTAACCTTGCAATCCCGTTTGAAGTGGCCATACTTGTCACACTTCTAATAAGAACCTTTTGGTTTCTTGTCAATATTATCCTTCTTGAACTTCTTGGACTTCTTGGACTTATTTCCCTTGTCCTTGTCTTTGTCCTTTCCTTTGAACCTCTTCCTTTTTCCCTTGTCTTCCATCATGTTGGCCTCGTGGGAAGTAGAAGTTTTATCCTCCTTTTGAGTCCACCTTCTTGTGCCCTAAGACCTTGTTCAATTTGAAGGTGAGAGTCAAGTTCCACCAACGTGAGTTCTTCCTTCTTGTGCTTTAGCACATGGCGGAAGTCCTTCCAAGAAGGGGGGGAGCTTATCCATTATAGACGAAACCGCAATGGCCTCATCCATATGCATGGCATGTTAAGTGAACCTCCCAAGAATCCGGAGCAATTCATTGTATTGTTCTATTACCGGCCTTGAGTCCATCATTTTATATGAGTTAAAATCCGAGACTAAGAATTTGCGAGATGAAGCATCCTTCGCCATGTACTTAGACTCCAGTTGATCCCACATTGATGTTGATGACTCTACACTTTGGTAGACATCAAACAATGCATCACTCATGCCATTGAGAATATGACCACGACATATGTAGTCATCATTATCCCATTTGCTCCTTCGTCGGACAGCCTCTATCTCCTCCACCATATCATCAACCGGCTCGGCCGGTCTAGGTGTAGTGAGTACATAAGCGACTTTTAGTGTAGTCAAGAGGAAGTGCATTTTCTTTTGCCACCTCGTAAAGTCTACACCCTCAAACTTATCCAACTTCCCAAAACGAGAAGTCATTTATGTCATTAACGTCTTACTCATTATTGATCAATCCAATTCTACAAAACAATTAACAATAAATACACTTAGAAGATTGTTGGAATTTCGGTGTCCGGTTTTAGACCAAAGGGCCGTAGTCTCACTTATGTGAGTAGACGGTTCTCCCAATTGCCAATCAATTTAATATAATTATCTTGAACTAAAAACAAATTATTAACCAAGGGTTTGTAATCTCCATAAAGGAGTAGACAAAACCCAATCAAGAGTTTGTAGTCTCCAAAGGAGTAGACAAAACTCAACCAAGAGTTTGTAGTCTCCAAAGGAGTAGACAAAATTCAACCAAAAAGAGTTTGTATTCTCCAAAGGAGTAGACAAAACTCAACCAAGAGTTTGTAATCTCCGAAAAGGAGTAGACAAAACTCTAATATAAGTTATGTTCAATTGCACGTCTTATAAAGCGGTTGTTATATGTTAAAACCATTGACTTGGATAATGTAATGAGTCATTCATAAATGAATTTTCCTTGTAAGCATATTCTCCCCTACACCGGGAATATCCAAATACCTTAGTGGGATAAAACGTTACACGTTACAAAGACTAAGTAAGAGACTTACTTGTCTTACTTTGTAGAAAGGGTATTCCTAGGTTTTGTCAATACAAAACCAAACTAAGATGGATGCATATCCTTTTTCAATACAAAGGAACTATACTGGTCTTTCGAGTTTTGCAAACAAGCTTATAAGAAGGCCTATCCAATGTCAATACAATGGAACTAAAAGCTTTATTGTTGCAAAAACGAATGTTCAATCAAGTGCAAATGGATCTCCCTTTTATAGGCATAGGGGGCCACGGTTTTGGGGAGTTAAAAGAGGTTAAAATCGGTTATGGAAGTTATGTGGAAGTTACTTGGAAGATGGGCCTTGAAGCCCTAGAAAGCCCAAGGCCCGAGGCCCACATAGGGAGCCCAAAACCGCTCCCCGGAGCTAGCTTAGAGCTAGCTTATTTTTCTTGGTCCAAATACTCCCAATGAGCTTCATTCACTTTAATATAGCTAGGGTAAGCTCCAAGATCCTCAAACACTCAATATCTTAGCTCAAACTAGTGTAGCTCCTTAAGAAGCTCACTAGCTACTTCATTGACATTCACTAAGCATTTGAGCTTGGATTGCTTCCAACTTTTAACCACATATTCTTTAGTCAATATAAGGCCTAATAACCAAAGGTGTGCCGATAAAATGTGGCTAAAAAGCCCCAAACGTCGGCCTTCTAAAAGCTAGCACAAGTTGACATTGTCGTAAATCACCTTGCTTTGATTCGACTCCCCTTATAATACTAGTTGTTCTTAGTGCCAGTCACTTGTCTTGCCTCCCGCAACCCGGACTATAGTGACACACATGTGAATAACTCATTGCACCTTGTCTCAAGACAAGCTCAACGGTTACAATGAAGACTTAGCCCAAATCTCCAACAATTAGAAATGGAATAACCTAAAAAGAGAATAAGAACCGAATGTGTATCTTTATGTGCATGATGTGTGTTATGAATGCTTTCGTTTTTGTGTTTGTGCCCTTGCTTTCTTTATAATGCCTAGAATGTGAGCTAACGGTTTTATACCGATTATTGTAGTTGACGTGCAGGTTAGGTGTGGCCGAGTGATCCGTAGGAGTGGGCAGCCGGGGTTCCGTACATCATAGATTGAGTTTTGGGATTTGAGTCCGTGTATTGTGTTTTATATTGTATTGTTGGCGTTGTTGTTTTGACGGTTGATGTCTTTCCTTTCGTGATGTATTCGGGAATCATATCATTTCATTAAACTTGTTTTCGGTTTTGGCCTTTATTTTTGCCTAGTTGGAAAGGTCCGGTGAAATTGTTGTCAGGGTAAGGGTTGGGACCCATTGTGAGTTCTCACCGGTAGCATTCCGATATCCCGCAGATTCGGGGTGTCACACTAGAAGTCTAAGGACTTCTAGTTGACTAGAGTGATGTTGTTTCAGGAGAGGATGTTGAGCCTAGAAGTCTAAGGACTTCTAGTTGACTAGAGTGTTTTTGGATCCATGTGCCTTGTGTTGAACAGGCGTTGCGTTTTTTTCCACGGGAGGTTGAGAGAGTTTGATCGGGTTTCGTTTTGGGACTGGTACGTCCACGGACTTACTTAGCTGACTTCTTCGTATTAGAATATTGTGTATTGGTGGTGTGTGTTAGTTAATTAAAACAACGAAACTGGAATAGGACGACCTATTTATATATTACGTAATGGCCCAAGTTTATGATAATGGACGGTGACATCACTTTCTAGCTCTTGCGAGAGCTAGGAGGTTCTTTGTGACTATCCCAATCAGGTAGACGGTCAGATGCATTACTATCATTCCTTGCTGGTAAACGGGGACATAGGCAAGGTTTAGGAATACCTCGTGTCACAAAACAAGTATCATTAGTAAAGGTTTTGACTTAAACAAAGATAATAAACGGACTTGAGTGTTGCATGTTGAATATGTATGTTATGTGCTTGTGTGCCTTTACCTTTATATTAATGCATAGAATGTTAGCTAACGCTATTATACCGCTTTGTAGATGTCTTGCAGGTTAGGGAGGCGGTCGAGTGATCCGGCGGTAGTGAACAGCCGGGGTTCTGTACATTATAGGACGGGATTGGTTTATCCTTATTTGTTATCTTGTTGTCATATTGTTTTGGATTTGAGAACTCGTCTGGAGTTGTTTTCGGTTGTATTTCAGTTATTCTTCATGCATTAAAAACTTGTGCATTTGCCTTTTTATTTGTGCCATATTGTAAGGTCCGGTGAGGTTGTTGTCAAGCTAAGGGTCGGGACTCATTGTTAGGTCCTAGTTTGTAACATCCCGAGTCCTTTGGATTTGGGGCATTACAATATGGTATCAGAGCTCTAGGCTGACAACAATGACACTCGCAATCTTCTAAAAGGCCAAATTGAAAAACAAACTAAACCCGCAAGGATTCTGAGTTTCCAAAATGAATTTCGTTTTCAAATCACAAGCATAGTCGGGTTGGGATAGAATATACGGGACCACCACTACCTCCACAAATCTCGGCAGCCTAGTTATTGGATTTGTAGTTGTATGTGGATTGTAATTATGTATTTTGGACTTAGTAGTTATATACTTGTTTCTTAGATTTGATATGTTATAGTAGTAATAGCATATTCTTATGTACAATTATATATATATATATATATATATATATATATATATATATATATGTACACTAGTATCATATTAGAGTTGTAGACTTAGTGGTTAAGATTATATGAAGCTTTCATCATTTCTGGACAACTCCTTGATTTATAAAAGTGGTAATACCAAAAAGAGGAGTATGCTCAAGTTATCAAGTTGAGCATCAAGTTTTAGCGAGCACCCCGATGATTTCTCAAATTCCTTTGTGAGGATGTCGAAGCAAAATACTTAAGATGACTTAATCAAAGGACAAACAAACAGAGAGGAACCCAAGTCAACTTAAGCGAAACCGAGATGGAAACTACACAATTAAGAAGGCAACATGAAAAGATGATAGTGGTTTTAAGGAAGCAACGGTGGATCATCAATAAAGCAACAAGAGACGATGAACTTAAGGTTCTTCCAAGTATCGCGCTGATAAATTGAAGACGTGAAGCGAGTGAAGATGAGTACGGTTTCACTCGAGGATAAGATTGGCGTTCCAATTGAGACGTAAGTTTCCCTAGGCGGTCCTAAGCACGGGAGTCTAGACAAAAGGTGCAAATGGATCAACTACGAAAGTCTAAGAGATACGTAAGTTAAGCTTACAAAGGGACTAGAAGGTGAAGCATCGATTTTACGAGATCCCAAGTGGGTGACTTTCTTCGGACATACGAGGTTACGAGAAGAATCACATTATGAAAGTTCACATAGTAGAATGTCTTTACGTGGGTCAACAGTTTTTTGTTATGGTGAGAAGGCTAAGCAACGTACGTCAAGAAAAAGGAAGTGCTTAGAGATGATGGCTTCAAGAGATGTGAGACTTAACAAGGAGTATTTGTTTACTGAAAGACTTAAGATACCAATCGGGAGAAAAACAAGTGGAAGATAACTAAGGTTAGCATATTTAAGAAGATGAATTTACGAAATATCATGGAAGAACGGTTAATCTTATAAGGTAGGTCGTTGACCTTGGAGAAGGTCAGCTATAAGTTGACCGGTGACAACCAAGAACACACATGTGCGGGTCGTCTACTGATGAGTGTATATGAGTCCTGTAAATAAGACTATGGGAATATAGAGGATCGATAACAAGAACTTGGAGTATTTTCGGTGGTTCAATGTCAGTAGTAAAGAGGTATATTGATGGAAGCGTATATGTCACAATCAAGTAACATTGCATGATTTCAAAGCGAGTACTTATAACAAGACCTCCTGGGAGGAGATTTTCACGACCTTTCGTGACTTTATTAGGTCATGGGATTGACATATGGGAGAACGACACGGATTTAAACTTTTAAGGTTTGATCATGGTAAAGTGGACTAATGGATCAAGAGGAAGGTGAGGCTCCCATTGTTGATTTATGCAAATGAGAATACATATAAAGGATGCATGGTATGAAACGGATCATATGTCGTCGCGAGCAAGAGATGAGTTAAAATTTTCTAGACTCACCCGAAGAAGCTACGAGGGCTATGTCGGGTAACGGAGAACCCGAATTAGGGCATCGCTGCAAGCTTAGAGATTTTTTATGCTAGTTCTTGGTAAAGTAACGAGTTGGATCTTTCAGTTATTTTGGTGGGGAATTTCACCTAGCTTTCTTCACAGGGCATACTGGTACGGTAATAGGACGGTGAAGTTTACTTGATTTTTGAAAACTGCGTAAGGCTACCAATAAGAATGAGTATCCTCGCCCCGTAGAGGACGACTCGCTAGACCAATTGTATGTGTTTAAGAGGTTCTATATGACCTACTTGAATTCGGGATGTCACCAGTTTATGACGAGAAAAGAAAGGACCTATGTAAGACGACATTTCGGACCGGTATGGTCACTAGAAGTTGTAGTAAAGCCATTTGGGCACGAGTACACATGAGGAGTTTGGAGGTTATGCAAATAAGTATTCATCGGTTTCTGGCTCGAGTTGCATTGGTGTCACACAATTTGTGGTTTTACAAGCGGTTCCAATATGGACCATAACCTAATGTTAATAACGACAGCTAGTGATATGGGAGATGTACGAATGATTCTTATGTCCTCATTTTGATGACGTCTTGTGGTACTCTAAGAGTTGAGAGGAACAAGCTTGACACGGGACGACAATAATACAAGTTATGCGGGATAAGGTTTATGAATAGAGTTATCTAAGTGGGAGTTAGGACGTCTAAATTGACTTTCTAGGACACGTAGTGACAACGGGAGAGATCAAGTCGATCCAATGAAGAACAAGACGGTATCTTCGGTGCTACCTCCAAAGAATGTTGCAAAGGTACGGAGCTTTTAGATTGTTGGGATATAACCGCCCAGTTGCAGAATGGTTTTTACTCCCTTCCTTTTTGAGGAAGTATACGAGAATTGTGTGGTCCGAGCCGTGTCCGTGGAGCTTTGAAAATAGGCGAGTGACCTCTAATCCGATTTATTTTTCTCAAACAAAGAGTCTTGTGAACTTGGTGACAAATAGTGATGCTTCCAAGCGGGGCTTGGGATGCAGTTGAAGTAATAAGTGAGGTTTTGTGTATATGTTAGACAACTGTGGGCATATGAGAAGAATTATCGATGAATGGTCGAAAGTTAGCCGCTTTAATGCACGCGCTTAAGATGATGTCGGTATTTTTATGGAGCAACAGGCCAGTCTTGAATGAGAGATAAAGGCCTGATATATATATTCACTCACCAAGACTTGAATACCTGCTAGAGGTGATGGATAGAGTTGATTAAGGAATTCGGTCAGATGGTTTTGTATCATCTGGGAAAGGTGAATGTGGTATCCGATACTCTTAGCATGTGGATGCATCGAGAGGAGGCGATAGCTCGACTGACGGTTCAGCTTCAGTTGCATAGGGATTTAGTAAGGATGGAGATGGATATCTTGTTTCCGGATAAGGACATATCCTTGTCCGATTTGGGAGAGGCTACCTTATGTGTTATAAAAAATGGAAGATGAACTGGGACAACATATGTTGTATTGGTGAGACGGGCTTAAGCCAATGCGACTACGTACGAAGTCAATGTGCGACTTGTCATTACGTCAAGAGCGAGAACTATATGATGGGATGAGGATTTTATCCACTACTAGTAACACAGTGAGAGTGGGAGGATATCTCCATAAATGTTATTACAGGTTTTAGACCGAGTAAAAGTTGTGAAGCAATTTGGATTATTGTAGAGCAACTGACAAGATCACGCGTTTTATAACTATTTGGGAAACGTGGCCAATGAGTCAGATAGTGGAGGAATTCACTAAGTTGATAGTTAAATTTCGTGGGGATACCGAGTACCATCATCTCGGATTGAGAGTTTGTGTGCCAGATTGGGGACAAGTGTGATCAATACACTTCCCTTTGTTTAAGTTTTCGTATTACTATAGTTGTCATGCGTCGTTTGGGATGGCCTTGCGAGACATTATATGGGTGAAGGTGTCTTACACCGTTGTGTAGGGATTTAATGAGTAGTGCTAGTAGGATAGCCTTGAGCTTATACGGGATGACATCGCTCGAGTAATGATGATCCAAGAGCGGATGCTAGCCGCGCCGAGTGGCTAGAAGACGTGTATAGATAGAAGGCACATACTTCGAGAGTTTAGATATGACATATGTCTAGATGAGAGTACCATCAACGCGAGGCGTCAAACGTTTTGGGCATTAAAAAGGAATTAAGTTTCCGTTATATCGAACCTTTTTGAGACCTTGGCGCGAGTTGGGAAAGTGGTTTATAGGTTGACGTTGCCACCAAGAAGTAGAATGTGTTCATCGGCATTTCATGTGTATCAGCCAAGGGAGTACGTACACGACTTGAGATACGTTGTTAGTCATGAGAATCTAGTGGCATAGACGAGGAGCCGATGAGGCTATTTGCGAGACGGAGGATAGTATCTTTGGTGGAGTTTTACGTTGAGCTAGTAGCGTCAATTTGATCGATGAGTTAGACTGATGTGCATGTGTGATGTTATGTGTAGTTTGTGTCTATGCGGGATTATATGTTTGATCTGTATGATCTTGATGTGTTAGCTTGATTGGATCGTGTATGTAGATAGAAGGATTATGCCTTCATGTTCTAAGTGCATGTCTCCGTTGAGACCAAGAGGATTGATGTTTGTTTAAGTTTCGGGACGAAACTTAGTTTGAGGGAGATCTGATGTAACGCCCGGAATTTTGGTTCCGTTTACTAGAGACGTTAGAAGCCTAGAGCAAGGACTACCGCCCTTGCAACTTAGAAGGCCCGTGACCGCAGCTTGGACGTCCCGCGGGGCCGGTGACACGATAGAGCGGGATTTAGGTGTCTTTTCCGTCCAACCTTTCATCTCCTAACTCTTTATACCAACCACAATATGAAGGGGTGATTCTTGGGCTGCTTGACTCTTGGTCTCCTTTCCATTTACGGAGCCTTACCTCCCTCCCTCATTCCTTTTCACGTTACTTTCTCTATCTTTCCTCCTCCTTCATCTCCTTCACCTTCATCCCCCACTTTAGCGTCACTTCTCTTGAGGCTGTCATACGAAGATTGGGACTGCAAAGACGTGCTCTAGAAACGTGGAGGAGGGCTAGGATCTGGTGGTGGAAGCTAAGAGACGTTCACAACATCAAAGGAGGCAATAGAAGTGTTGTTGCACATCAGAGAATCGAAGAATCGGCGTTTCTGGGCTTCAGTCGTGGGGCGGATAAATAGTGCCGCGGGGGAGGCGCTAGAGTTTTTAGGAGCCGCGGGGGCGGATGAAAAATTCCGCGGGGGCCGTGACCTTCAACATGTAGTTGCGCCTTTTGTTTCCGCGGCTGCGTTTCTTTAACAGTAGGCTCTTCTTCTCCCTTCTTCTTCTTTCCTTCCTTCGTTGTGATTTTAATCCATGTTAGTATCATGCCTAGATTGGACTTGGGATAGTTATAAATGCCAATTAATGGCTTGACCCTTAGGGTTATCTTATGAGAGTTGTGAGTGTGTTGGTTGTGGTGTTGTGGCAAGATCTCTTAGATATTTGAGGATGGCAGACCGTATACAAAGTTATCATGTTAGAAGCCTTTAAGGCAGTAGACTGAGAGTGATCATCTATCTCATGTGTTATGTTCTTGTGAGGATGTTGAGCCTAGAAGTCTAAGGACTTCTAGTTAACTAGAGTGATGTTGTTCTTGAGAGGATGTTCAGCCTAGAAGTTTAAGGACTTCTAGTTGACTGAGTGATGTTGTTCTGGAGAGGATGTTGAGCCTAGAAGTCTAAGGACTTATAGTTGACTAGAGTGTTGTTTGATCCGTGTATCTTGTGTTGAAAAGGCATTGTGTGTTTTTCCAAGGGAGGTTGGGAGAATTCGATCGGGTTTCTCTTTGGGACTGTAAGTCCACGGACTTACTTAGTTGACTTCTTCGTATTAGCATATTTTGTATTGATGGTGTGTGTTAGTTATGTTAAACAACGAAACCAAAACAGGACGGCCTATTTATATATTATGTAATTGGCCCAAGTGTATGATAACGGGAAGTGACATCACTATCTAGCTCTTGCGAGAGCCAGGAGGTTCTCTGTGACTAACCCAGGCAGGTTGACGGTCAGATGCATTACTACCATTCCTTACTGGTAAATGGGGACAGAGGCGAGGTTTGGGAATCCCTCGTGTCACAAAACAAGTATCATTAGAAAAGGTTAAGAATTAAACAAAGATAATAAACGGACTTGAATGTTGCATGTTGAATGTGTATGTAATCTTTTTGTGTGCCTTTACCTTAATATTAATGCATAGAATGTTAGCTAACGGTATTATACCGCTTTGTAGATGCCTTGCAGGTTAGGGGAGATGGTCGAGTGATCCTGCGGTAGTGAGCAGCTGGGGTTCCGTACATAATAGGACGGGATTGGTTTATCTTTATTTGTTATCTTGAGACGTTGTCATGTTGTTTCGGATTTGGGAATTGGCTGGAGTTGTTTTCGGTTATTCTTCACGCATTAAAAACTTGTGCATTTGCCTTTTTATTTATGCCATGTTGTAAGGTCCGGTGAGGTTGTTGTCAAGCTAAGGGTCGGGACCCATTATGAGGTCCTAGCCCGTAGCATCCCGAGTCCTTCGGATTTGGGGTGTTACAAAGAAGTCCACAATGAAGAAATATATATATATATATATATATATATATATATATATATATATATATATATATAGCAACACTTGGAAGAGAAAGAAGGTCAAAGAAGACAACCAAGACGACGCTTTGTCTCTCAGTCGCCCCCGTGGTGACCGACGCACCTAGTGCCGCACCCTGCACACTACCAAGTGTCCAGAAGATCTTTGTCACCACCCCCGCGGCATCCTTGACTTGCCCCGCGGTGACACCGTTGATGACATGAATTATGTATCATCATATTCATGCATATTGCAGCACATTATCTCTATTTACCTTGCATTTAGAGAGATTTTACGTACCTTTTATGTTCTATTCAATCAATTGTCGGAAATAGAGGTCTACACGAGATTTTGATGAATTACAGGTAAATAGAGTTGAATTGGAAGCAATAATGGAGCAAGAAGCATCTAAGGATGTTAAGGAAGCTAAAGGAGCCTTAGAAGGATCACAAAGAGCTAAGGAATTGCAAAGGAGAAGCATAGAAGACGAAGCAAAAGAAGAAGACTTTCTGTTGAAGAAAATCGTGCCAACAGATATATAAATCGGACGATTTTCATTGGATGAAATCGAACGGTTTTGCATCTAAATCGACTAGGTCGATTTTCTTCACGATTCGGCCAAATAAAAAGACGACATAAAGCCCAATTAATTTGGGCTAGACGGAAGTTTTGCCAAACGGCCCACCTGCAAGAAACTATAGAAGAGAACCCTACGAACGAGGACGGGGGGTTGGCACCAGATAATCTTTACACGTTTTGAAGAAATCAAGGATTCTTGGAGAAAGATTGAAGAGCTTTTGCCGGAAAGTCATTCTTGATCTTTGATTGTGAGATTTCTTTGTTCCATTGTTTTGTTTGTGGTTTGTGAACACGAAATTGAGTTGTTGAGAGATACTTTGAACAGATTTGACGATTGTCTTACAGATTTGAGAGTTATAGAATTTTTCCGTTCAAGATTTGGTTTCTTTGCGATATCTTCTTCAATAATTAATTTGATTCGATTTTGAAAATGGTTGGCTAAAAACCTTGTGATTCTGGGGAGAATAGTTGATGATTAAGGCTTAGATGATGATAGACTGAACTCATTCAAACATTAGGACCCTGAGAATTTAGATTTTAGTTTTGCGACAAACAGGAAAATCGGGCTGTTCTTGAGGAAAATCGGCCGATTTTGCTTATGAACAGGGCGATTTATCCTTCTGACGAACTTTAATTGAATCGATCCTTGATCAAAACTAATCCTTGCTTAAATCCCAATCTTGATTAACCTTTTTTCCCTCTAGTTGAACGTATGAATGCACTTCAAACTTGTTTCTACATTTAATAGATTAAGATTGTAAGATTCGGGTAATAGAGAGACTCAACATCCTTTATTAAGATTTTAAGTGTGCTTTCTATTTATACTTTGGAGAGTCATATCCTGGAGTTTTAGATAGTTAGTTTGAACATAATCCTTGTCTTTGGATCTTTCTATATCGCAGCCTCAACAACCCTTATAGAGAGGATCTTTAGATTAGTTATATAGGTTTCGGAACTTCACCGTACGAATCCTACCTTATGAACATTTAATCTTGGCAATATAAATTTTGTCCTATATCTATAGAAGTGTCTTGAATCGAAAGCCTAAATCGGATACTTGAATCCTTGGAATCATTTCCCTCTTTATCATATCACAAAAGCTTTTATACTTTCGCTAGATAATTGAAATTGGAATTTTTCTCACCAAATCCCTGAGTTTGACTCTGGAATTCTTACCTTTCTACAGCCGATCCGTACACTGCGGGTTCGCTTTGCTCTCGAGTTCTAGATATAAATATTAAGACTTTGACGCACACCCTTTTGAGCGAACAAGTTTTTGGCGCCGTTGCCGGGGATTTGGTTTAGATCAAATCCGGTTTTCGGTTGTCTAGCTTGAGAGCTCTTGCTCTTGTGATTTGATTAGTCTACTTGAGTGATCTTTGCAGGTTCTTTAGGTATATGCGAAGGACTAGATCCACTAAAGATCTAATTCCTTTCGATCCCAAATTAGAAAGAACTTTGAGGAGAAAGTTAAAGGAGAAGAAAATGGCCGAAAACGATGAGAGAAACTACAAGGCTGAATTGAACGAAGCTCAACGCCAACTCCAGCTGAGTGAGAAAGCTCGAAAGGAAGCTGAAATAAGTCATCAATTTCAAATTGATGAACTAAGAGCTATGATTTTGGACATGAAGTTGGAGTCGAACGCCTCCAAGAAGAAGAAAGTCAAGACACCAACTAAGTCCATTCGAGATGACTCGTCCGATGATGACGAGATTGATCCGGATATGCCGGAACTTGAAGAGATTGATCCATCACTTCGTCCTAACCGAAACACTCCAACACCTAAGGTCGTCCCTCGCATTACGACTAGGAATGTTAGAGCTGCCAATAACGAAGATAGACCCCGAACTTTGGGGCAACGGATGGATCCTATTCAGCAACCGCGCCGTTTAGGTGTGGACTTTGGAGCTGAAGACATCCAGGAGTTTAGCTTCTCACCACAAGTCATTACTATGGTTCGCCAAAGTCAATATGGCGGAGCAAGTACTGAATCTCCGCATCAAACTTGCAGAATTTTGAGATTCTCATGGAGACTATGAAGCCGAAGAAGGCTACTACAAGCAACTACAAGATCAAGCCATTCTTCTTCTCTTTGAAGGACAAGGCTCTAGCTTGGTACCAAACACTTCCGGCTGCGAAGTTAGCTACATGGGAGGAACTGTCTTCGGAATTCCTCACCAAGTTCTTTCCGCCATCCAAAACGGCGGAATTAAGAGGTAAAATAAATGCTTTTTCTATGAAACCTAACGAAAGCTTGTTTCAATCTTGGGAAAGGTTTCAAGATCTCTTGTTGGATTGCCCACACCATGGCATTTCCAAGCTGGAATTATTGGAGATCTACTACAAAGGGTTGGATGTGGAGACACAATTCAACCTCCAATCTCTATCTTGCGGCACATTCATGGATATGAGAGAGGATGATGCTTGGGACTTCATTGAGAAGCAAGCCCAAGTGATTGAGAAGTATTCCCACCGGAAGGTGGAATCAAACAGCCGAAATCAAGGCGATACGGGAGCCAAGTTGAATCAAGCGGCTCAAACACAAATATTCTCCCTCAAAGATGACATCAAAGAATTGAGGGAAGTGCTCAAAACGAGTCTTCAAAGGACTCAAGAGCAAGAAGCCAACTACATGGGGCGAGATAACAATCAAAGGAATGATAACCGGAATTCCAATTGGAGTAACAACAACAATAACAACCAAAACTCCAATTGGAATAACAACAACAACAATAGGAACTCGAATAACAACAATTGGAGGTCAAATCAGCAAGGTTCAGGTAATCCTTACTCATATGCCGAAAAGGCTCTAACACCTCCATCTTCTTCTACTCCTTCTACAAGCCAGGAACAATCAAGCGGATCAAACAAGCCGGATCCTATGCTAGAAACGATCCTAGGCAAGCTACAAGGATTGGAGAGCTACATAACTTCGGTTGACAAAGCTCACAAAGCTTTAGAAAACCAAGTTTTCAACAAGGCCGGAGAAGTTCCAAGAGATCAAGGGAAGCTTCCCGGAAAGACAGAAGATAACCCAAAGGGAAGGGTTATGGCTATAACTACTAGGAGCGGGAAGACAACCACCGACCCTCAACCTAAAGTAGTTGATACCTCCACAAAAGAAGGAGAGGCAAAAGAGAAGGAAGAAGTCTATGTTCCTCCTCCCGCTTACAAACCACCTCTACCTTTTCCTCAATCTAGAGCGCGAGCACGCCTAGATAAACATTTCGGTAAGTTTGTTGAACTTATGAGCAAGCTCCATATTAACATACCTTTTATGGATGCGATTTTAGGTATGCCAGCTTACGGGAAATTCCTCAAGGAGATCCTCTCCAACAAGAGGAAGTTGGAAGATATAGGAGAAGTCAAGATGAGTATGGAGTCATCCGAACTCATCAAGACTATGACAGAGAATATGCCACCCAAGCTCCGCGATCCAGGATCATTTTGCATACCCATCACCTTGGGAGAAGCTACCTATGATGCTCTATGTGACCTTGGAGCAAGTGTGAGTATCATACCTCTAGCTCTATGCAAGACAGTTGGTCTAGGAGAGCCTAGACCGGTGAAGATCACACTCTACATGGCTGATCGTTCCACCACTAAGCCGGTGGGAATATTAGAAGACATTCCAGTAAAGCTAGGTAAGTTTTACATACCTATAGATTTTGTCGTTCTTGACATACCTGCAGATTACCCGGTTCCCATCATCCTTGGGAGACCATTCCTCGCCACATCTGGATGCATGGTAGATTGCAAGAACGGCCAGCTATCCTTCCACATCGGTGAAGAAAAGATAGAGTTCACACTATCTTCCTTAATCAAGGAGCCAGCCTTGAAAGATGACGTTTTTGAAATTGTTGAGGAAGAAGAGTCTAGAGAGATAGTAAGTTCAATCTTGATGAAGGACCCTCTTCAAAAGGTTCTTAGCATGAGCATCATGGAGGAAGGGGTGGAACATGACTGCAATGAGGATGTGAAAGCATTAAATGTTGTGGAGGAAGAGCTAGAAGCAAAAATTGAAGAACTAGAGTGGACTCCGGAAACTGGGAAGAAAATCGACCTGTCAGAAATAAATCGTCCGATTTTTGAAGATTCAGCACGATTTTTTTCGACAGAAACTAGAATCGACTTACCAGAAATAAATCGTCCGATTTCTGAGGTTTCAGACCGATTTTTTTCGACAGAAACAAAAATCGACCTGACAACAATAAATCGCCCGATTCATGAAGAGGTAGCTCGATTTTTTCCGACAGAAAGAAAAATCGTGCAGAAGATCGACCGATTTATCACAAGGGGGGTCGATTCAATGGGAAATTTTATGAATCCTCCAAACTTTGCCGCAGCCGCTTCTGAATCTAATGATGAAGTACTTCCACCTCTAGAAACCTCTTCCACAACACCCGAAAGCCACGATTCATCACCAACCAAGGTACCTCCATCATTAGAATTGAAGCAACTTCCCACACATTTAAGGTACGCATTTCTTGGCACTGATTCCACATATCCACTTATAGTAAATGCAAATTTGAATGATGATGAATTAGAGAAACTCATGCATGTTTTGAAGCAACATAGGAAAGCACTAGGTTACACCATTGATGATTTAGTAGGAATAAAGCCTTCTCTATGTATGCACAAAATATTAATGGAAGAGGATTATAAACCTTCACGCCAACCTCAAAGACGGTTAAACCCGGCAATGAAGAAGGTCGTGAAGAAAGAAATCCTTAAGCTACTTGATGCAGGTATCATCTTCCCGATTTCTGATAGCAAATGGGTGAGTCCGGTACAAGTAGTACCCAAGAAAGGAGGCTTTACCGTTGTTGCCAACAAGAACAACGAACTCATCCCTACACGGACAGTTACAGGGTGGCGAATATGCATCGACTACCGCAAACTGAACGTGGCCACAAGGAAGGACCACTTCCCCCTTCCTTTCATCGATCAAATGTTGGAAAGGTTAGCCCAACATGCCTACTTTTGTTATTTAGATGGATACAACAGTTTCTTTCAGATACCAATTCATCCGGATGATCAAGAGAAGACAACCTTTACGTGCCCATGGGGTACGTTCGCCTATAGAAGAATGCCGTTCGGTTTATGCAACGCTCCAGCCACCTTCCAAAGGTGTATGATGGCAATCTTCTCCGAATATGTAGAGAATATCATGGAAGTCTTCATGGACGATTTTTCGTGTCATTTCATGGTCACCGAAGGAATTGTGTTAGGTCACTTAGTGTCACAAAGGGGAATAGAGGTAGATCGATCAAAGATAGAGACCATTGAGAAGTTACCTCCCCCTTCATCGGTAAAAGGTATTAGAAGCTTCTTAGGACATGCAGGCTTCTATAGGAGATTCATAAAGGATTTTTCCAAGATTTCAAAACCTTTGACTAATCTTTTGATGAAAGATGCAACTTTCGAATTTTCGAAAGATTGTTTAGATGCTTTTTGCAGGATCAAAGAAGCTTTGATTTCAGCACCAATCATTCAACCACCCGATTGGACTCTTCCTTTCGAGGTCATGTGTGACGCAAGCGATGTCGCTATAGGAGCCGTTCTTGGACAGAAGAAAGATGGTCGCACTCATGCCATCTACTACGCTAGCAAAACGCTAGATGAGGCTCAATACAACTACGCAACTACGGAAAAGGAACTTTTAGCCGTAGTATATGCATTTGAGAAATTTCGTTCCTATCTTGTAGGTGCGAAAGTGATAGTCTATACGGACCACTCCGCAATCCGATACTTATTCACGAAGAAGGATGCGAAGCCAAGGCTTCTACGATGGATCTTACTCTTACAAGAGTTTGATTTAGAGATCCGTGATAAGAAAGGATCGGAGAACTCCGTCGCCGATCACCTTAGTCGTCTTCCGCAACTCACCGGCGAGTCGGATGAGCTTCCGATAGACGACTCCTTCCCTGACGAGCAGCTGCACGAGATTGAAGAGTGTCTTCAACACATATCATAAGGTAATGATCCATGGTTTGCTGACATTGTAAATTACCTTGTTTGTCAGGAGATCCCACCCGGACTTTCATATGCTCAAAAGAAGAAGTTCTTGAGAGACGTCCGGCATTTTTATTGGAACGAACCTCTTCTATTCAAAAGAGGTCCAGATAGCATCTACAGGAGATGTGTTCCCGAAGATGAGATAGATAGTGTCATCCGACACTGCCATTCTCTACCATGTGGCGGACATGCTAGTTCCCACAAGACTTGTGCTAAGGTACTTCGCTCCGGCTTTTATTGGCCTACACTTTTCAAATATGTGCAAAAGTTTGTTGTTTCTTGTGATGCTTGTCAAAGGACAGGTAATATATCCAGGAGGAATGAGATGCCTCTCAACAACATACAAGAAGTAGAGATCTTTGATGTATGGGGCATCGACTTTATGGGACCTTTCCCATCTTCATGTGGCAACCAGTATATACTTCTTGCCGTAGACTATGTCTCAAGATGGGTAGAGGCAATCGCTTCCCCTACTAATGATGCAATGATAGTGGTGAAGTTCCTCAACAAAACGATCTTCCCAAGGTTCGGAACTCCCCGAACCATCATTAGTGACGGAGGAACGCATTTCACAGCCCGTCGATTTGAGACTCTATTAGCTAAGTATGGGGTGACCCATAAGATAGCTACACCTTACCATCCGCAAACCAGCGGACAAGTCGAAATATCCAATAGAGAGATTAAAGGGATTTTAGAGAAGACCGTCTCTAAAACACGGAAAGATTGGTCAATGAAGCTGTACGATGCACTATGGGCATACAGAACGGCCTTCAAGACACCAATAGGTACGACTCCTTATAATCTCGTTTATGGTAAATCATGTCATCTTCCTGTAGAGCTAGAGCATAAGGCTTATTGGGCTATCAAGTGGCTCAACTTTGACATGAAAGAAGCTGGAGAGAAGCGGCTCTTCGACATCAATGAGCTAGATGAGCTCCGACTGAATGCGTATGAGAATGCAAAGATTTACAAGGAACGGACAAAGCGCTGGCATGACAAACACATCATCCCAAAAGACTTGAAGGAGGGAGACCAAGTCCTCCTATTAAACTCAAGGCTGCGTCTATTTCCAGGTAAGCTCAAATCCCGTTGGACAGGACCTTTTGTGATTAAAAGAGTTTTCCCTCATGGTGCAGTTGAAGTATGGGGTGAACAAAGCGGAAGTTTTAAGGTCAATGGCCAACGGTTGAAGAAATACACACCGGAAGCTCCGGTCGAGGAGATAGCTCCTATCCTCCTCCGTTGAACACAACATCATACACCGTCCAGCTAAAGACGATAAATAAAGCGCTTCTTGGGAGGCAACCCAATGATAGTATAGTTTTCCCTTCTTTCCCTCACTTAGTTAGAGTAGATTAATTGCTTTGTTTCTTCGTTTTTCGTTTTTATATGTTCCTCGATGCACTCTTGGTTTGTCGTGTCATTAATCGCAGGAAACTAGGTTCAAAAGTGAGAGATTCACAGAGAATGGAGCACAATTAAGTTATATCTTCGAGATTCAAGAAAAACAAGGAAGAAAATCGACCTACCATAAGAAGATCGTCCGATTCAGTAACAGAGCAAGTCGATTTTTCACAACAGAAACAAAAATCGACCTGGAGATCGACCTGCCAAAATAAATCGTCCGATTTTTTCAGTCAGAGAGAAAAATCGCCCCGACAAAAAAATCGACCCGAAAAATCGGCCGATTTTCTTCAGAAATCTTCGACTCTATATAAGGCGATCACACTTGAGCTTCGTCATTCCCACATCTCCAACTCTCGATTTCCCTCTCTCAAGAACGCCGAAAAATCGCCACACCCTCAAATCCTCATTCCTTAACCATTTCAAGAGATTCTTGGCTCCAAACTGAAGCATTTTCAACAAGGAACACGGATCTAATAACAACACACACGGCAATCGACTGCTCCATAAGAAATTCAGGTTTTTCTTTCCAAAACCTAAGTTTTCTCACTTGAAATCGAAGTTGCCTAGGAAGTGCTTTGTTGTTGGAATTGATAGAGGAATTTGCTTAGGATTCATTGTGGAGAACTGTGTGTGGTGATAGATTGAACAGAACTTTACAGAATTGTGAGAATCGTTGAAATCGAGATAAAAATCGACCCAGCCCAGAAAAATCGGCCGATTTTTGTGAAGAACAGGTCGATTTTTAGGACTTAGAATGGATCTTGTCAAGAGGATAACTAGGAACACGGGGAAGAAGAAGGGATCTTCTTCAAAAGCCCCTGCCCCACCTCCACCACCATCTACCAACATCCCTAAGCTTCCTCCTCCCCTAGCCAAGCATAAGAAACGCTATGCACGCATTATAGATCGCCCATTCACCCCTCCTCGCTACATAGTACTTGATGACTTAGATTCGTTGTATGTTCGAGAGGATGTTGATATGATGCTTGATAGAGCAGGGTTGAGACAGTTTGCTACGATCAGGGAAGATGCTTATAAGGAGATCACCCTAGAATTCCTTAGCACGTTTGAGCACAATCCTAGAGAAAGGATGATCACTTTCCGCCTTATGAACCAGGACCACACTTTGTCTATTGATGCTTTCGGCGACTTGTTTGGCTTTTCTTATTCAGATGCAGGCACATTTGCTAGAGGCCTCAATGCTAGTGATTTTTGGGAGGCTATTTCCGTAGGAGAGTACGGAGGGGATAAGTGGAGACCCGGAAACTCCAAGGAGACAAGCATGTACAACCTTTCCTTCAAGGTAGTGCATAGGATACTCAGTGAGAGTTTGTTTGCCCGGACTGAGACTCCGCAGAAGCTCAAGGCTGATGAGCTCTTCATCCTCTACTGCATGACATCCACCACCACTCCCGACATCTCCACCATGCTTGCTGACTATCTAGGAAAGATAGCCAACAAAGCCAAGGGTGACATCTGCGCAGGAGGCTTGGTCACTCATGTGGCTAGGACTCTAGGTTATGACTTCTCGGGATGCACTCTAGCTGAGAGTGCTCTTCCTTTAGGCTCATAGAGGTTGGTGGTTCGACAGGTCTTGATTCCTCGAGGGAGAGGAACTCTTCATGTGCCGATGCCATGGCACAGGGATCCGAAGAAGAAACCATCCGAGATCATATGGAAATCCGAATACACCATTCGGAATAAGAGGAACTGGAAGGAGACCTTTGAGGCGATGCTTGAGGAGTTCTCACCTCCTACTTACTATGATGATGATGCAGGTGATTCAGATGAGGAGGAGGAGGATGGAGGACAAGACACCATGCTCGAGTTTGAGAGCGATACCCATAGCGGGCATGCTACGGATGCCATGGACACTGACACTCATGGAGCAGGACCGAGCAGGACTAGTAGGCAGGATGAGGAGACGGAGGATGATATGCAGCCACCTCGACACTCTTATGCACATGCTCCAGCTCCTAGACGAGGACGCCGAGCTCCACGCCACTTCAGGGAGCTCGTTACTAGCTTCCAAAGCCTCAGCACCGACTATCATGCTCTCCACACCGACTTTCAGACCCTGAACACTCAGTTCAGGAATTACAGAGAGGAGACGGACGCTAGGCATTCATCCTATGATGGCCAGATGAGGGACATGTACTACCACCAGTTCGGCCACTTCTACGATCCCTCAGCACCGATGTATCCATATCCACCACCTCCACCACCGACAGAGGATTGAGCTTCAACTTCTTTTACATTGTAAGTATTTTTCTCCTTCTTATGCTTGATTTTCACATTGGGGACAATGTGGATGTCAAGTATGGGGTGGGGGTACTTACAATACCTTATGTTTCATTCTAGCATTCTATGTACTTTCCACTACTCTTGACAATTTGGCTTGTAATAACTCTTGCACGGATTGCTTTCTATTATGACACTCGCATTTGCATGAACTTTTTCAAAACCCATGAATTTCCAAGAATTTTAAGTGCTTCTTATATGGAAATGACCTCTATGATGAAAATTGTGTATATGGATAGGCAAAAAGATGCTTAGCTATGTTGAGATTTTGATTATAGCATGAATGAAATTGCTTTTGTTACTTGAATTCACGAATAAATTATATGATTTAGTTGTTTAGATGAGAGAATGAAATAATAGTCGAAGCTATATTGCAAGTTCTTTTACACCATTTAAGGATGACTAAGGCAATTCACTTCTTTTCTTTTCTCATATCTTGATCATGCTAGCTCCTCAATGAAATATGTAACCCTCCTCTTACCATCCGGGAATTAGGATAGGTGATTGAATAAAAGGCATGTTTGATGTGGGAGAGCCAAGGAAAATGTATTGGAAAAGTGCAAAATTTCATAAGTTTGGGGACGTTGAACATGAGGATGAGTAACTCGGCACCATTCACATAGCCGGGTGTTTGTGTCTTGCCAAAGTCCGATTGAACGACAAGTCCTAACGGGATATGGTATGTGCATCAAGGGTTTGAGGCATCTCGAAATTGAGAAAAGCCGATTTCCTAGGCTTCGGTTTTTGTGCACCGCTGTCCATACTCTCAAAAAGTAAAGTATAAAGAAAGCAAAGCTTTCTACATGCAAAGCATGTGCGGTGAAGAAAATTCTTGAAGGTGTTATGTGTTCCTCTTTTCCGGATTAGCACCACAATTGCCAAAAAGAACTCCTTCCCTTAATACGTTTCTTGAGCCTTTCCTTTCCTTTGACTAGAAGACCTTGAGACTTTTATGCATGTGTTTAAGACTTAATGGCTTAGATTTGTTTGAATTTGATTACCTCTACACCTTTATCATGTTCTTTATTTATGCCTTCAAAGAAGAGAAGGGAGTTTGTTCATCTTATAATCATCATTGATACATGTTTTGCTCTTTTATGCCTTGAAATTTCACTTTGAGGGTGATTCAAAACGAAGAAGCACTACCAAAAGAAAAGTTTTTAGATTTTCATACATACATAATCCATGACATCTTTTGTTCTAAATTTGAGTCTTGCTTAGGGACAAGCAAGAGGCAAGTATGGGGTATTTTGATGACATGAATTATGTATCATCATATTCATGCATATTGCAGCACATTATCTCTATTTACCTTGCATTTAGAGAGATTTTACGTACCTTTTATGTTCTATTCAATCAATTGTCGGAAATAGAGGTCTACACGAGATTTTGATGAATTACAGGTAAATAGAGTTGAATTGGAAGCAATAATGGAGCAAGAAGCATCTAAGGATGTTAAGGAAGCTAAAGGAGCCTTAGAAGGATCACAAAGAGCTAAGGAATTGCAAAGGAGAAGCATAGAAGACGAAGCAAAAGAAGAAGACTTTCTGTTGAAGAAAATCGTGCCAACAGATATATAAATCGGACGATTTTCATTGGATGAAATCGAACGGTTTTGCATCTAAATCGACTAGGTCGATTTTCTTCACGATTCGGCCAAATAAAAAGACGACATAAAGCCCAATTAATTTGGGCTAGACGGAAGTTTTGCCAAACGGCCCACCTGCAAGAAACTATAGAAGAGAACCCTACGAACGAGGACGGGGGGTTGGCACCAGATAATCTTTACACGTTTTGAAGAAATCAAGGATTCTTGGAGAGAGATTGAAGAGCTTTTGCCGGAAAGTCATTCTTGATCTTTGATTGTGAGATTTCTTTGTTCCATTGTTTTGTTTGTGGTTTGTGAACACGAAATTGAGTTGTTGAGAGATACTTTGAACAGATTTGACGATTGTCTTACAGATTTGAGAGTTATAGAATTTTTCCGTTCAAGATTTGGTTTCTTTGCGATATCTTCTTCAATAATTAATTTGATTCGATTTTGAAAATGGTTGGCTAAAAACCTTATGATTCTGGGGAGAATAGTTGATGATTAAGGCTTAGATGATGATAGACTGAACTCATTCAAACATTAGGACCCTGAGAATTTAGATTTTAGTTTTGCGACAAACAGGAAAATCGGGCTGTTCTTGAGGAAAATCGGCCGATTTTGCTTATGAACAGGGCGATTTATCCTTCTGACGAACTGTAATTGAATCGATCCTTGATCAAAACTAATCCTTGCTTAAATCCCAATCTTGATTAACCTTTTTTCCCTCTAGTTGAACGTATGAATGCACTTCAAACCTGTTTCTACATTTAATAGATTAAGATTGTAAGATTCGGGTAATAGAGAGACTCAACATCCTTTATTAAGATTTTAAGTGTGCTTTCTATTTATACTTTGGAGAGTCATATCCTGGAGTTTTAGATAGTTAGTTTGAACATAATCCTTGTCTTTGGATCTTTCTATATCGCAGCCTCAACAACCCTTATAGAGAGGATCTTTAGATTAGTTATATAGGTTTCAGAACTTCACCGTACGAATCCTACCTTTTGAACATTTAATCTTGGCAATATAAATTCTGTCCTATATCTATAGAAGTGTCTTGAATCGAAAGCCTAAATCGGATACTTGAATCCTTGGAATCATTTCCCTCTTTATCATATCACAAAAGCTTTTATACTTTCGCTAGATAATTGAAATTGGAATTTTTCTCACCAAATCCCTGAGTTCGACTCTGGAATTCTTACCTTTCTACAGCCGATCCGTACACTGCGGGTTCGCTTTGCTCTCGAGTTCTAGATATAAATATTAAGACTTTGACGCACACCCTTTTGAGCGAACAACTGTCTAAAGACGAAGGCCAACACCCTTGCGCCTCTTGCTTGCGGACCTGAGGAGCCCAAACGACAATGTCACCACCCCCACAGTAACATTGGGCCGTACATGTGGATTGACAACATGAACGTCAAAAGATCAAGCTTCAAGCGCTTGAAGAAGATTAAAGATGACGTCCCCGCGGCACTCCCAAGCCGTCCCGCGGCTAACTTGAAGATGGACCGTTTTGCACTATATCGCCCCCGCGACTTACAAATCTATGTCCGCGGTTGTGCGATTGATGATATCGCTTTGGTTGTTTAAACCCGACCTTTATGGTCATTAAGGTGACGGTTTAGATAGCCCATTTACTGTCATTTAGTGTGCTTTTTAGTATAAATAGAGGTGCCAGACTGATGTTAGAATCACCTCATTTTCCTACAAAAACCTCAGTTTGTCATTTGTTTTCTTAAGTCTTTGTATGAAGTGCTAAGTCTCCTTGCTACATTGGGTTGATTGAAGCTTCATATAAGTTGGTTGTAAGTCTTTATAATAGAAGTTTTATTCAGTGTTATATTTGAGTTATATTCCTAGTATCTAACTGCGTTTGCATGTTGTTTTCTCCTTAGTTTGATCACCTAAGTAGTCTAAATCACATGCAAAAAGGCTAAGGTTAATTGGTTCTGGGTTTGGGTCATTAATCCATTAGCAAATGTTTGAATACTTCTAAAAAGAACCAACCAAGTTATATGCAAGTGGATGTCTAACCTAGTGTAGTGCTTGTCTCGTTGATTTTATCATCATCTTTGCTTAATTTTACATGTTTTTGTCTTGTTACGTTCTACAATCTAACCCCTCCCTCCCCCTCCCCCTTTGTTACTAATAATCGATAATTCAATCTCAAATTGCTCTTTAATCTCTCACTCTCTTGGGGTCGACCCTTGCTTAATCACTATACGTGTTTTAACTATTAAGTTTGGAGTTCTCTTTGATAAGTTTAAAGCAACGAGCATAGGATTTATGCTCGTTAAGAGTAATTTGAGATGATGTTGGTTTTGAACTCTTTTGAAGATGATGAGTTTCCTTGAGATGATGTTGATTTTGAAGCATGTGATTATTTAACCCTTTTGAGTATTATCAAGCGATCATGTGATATCATATATAAGTTTACTCATGTCACATTCATATATATTATTGCTTATGTATTGCCTTACTCAAGTTATTTAACCCTTTTGAGTATTCAAGTGATCATCTGATATCATATATTATATTACTCATGTCTTATTCATATATATTACATTGCTTATGTATCGTCTTACTCTATATGGAAGACTAACCCCACCACGGTGGGACTGGTTATGTTTTTCACATAATCACGTACAAGATCAGTTCAGGAGCATGGAGGTCCAAGGGCCCTAGTGAGAGTCTTGTTTGTTTGAGCTTGTGGTGGCCTTGTATTTTCTCTAGGACTTGTTCCTAGCTTTGATATATACCTTTTAAGTAGGTGGTTTGCGCTTTTAAACTCTACTGTTGTTGACCTCAAGTTTGCCCGTTTGTGGTTGTTTTGTTGTTGTGGTTTTGGAACCCTTTGTGGTTGATGTTATGGGACGTCTTTGGTTTCATATCTTTTTCGTTAACAAGTTTATGCCCTCATGATTATATCTCCATTCCTTTATTAAGCCTTAAAAAGTCCTCGTCCGGGGCTCTTGACATTGTAGTGTCTATTCCGTTTTTGGGGCGTTACAAAACATTCACCGAGTAAATATATTCTTGTCAAAACTAGCGGTTTCATTATCTAATTCATCACAAAGTAATTTTTCTTATTATTTTGTTTTTAATTCATAGTAATTACTTCTCAAAATAATTTTATTTCAATCGTTCAATTTAAGACGTTCATGTTTAATCTGAGATGTTCATCGTTTAATTCAACCTCTCTTAGAGGTTATTACTTCTTACCGTAAAAATAACTCTCTCTTTATATAAATAAATAATAAATCAACATCAACCGACGCAAGATATTGGTATCTGGTAGAATGAATGTTAAACACTTTTTAAATCATTATGAGATAACTCGGCCTATAATTAAAAATAAATGATTAAACATTTTTAATAGAAGGGTAAAAAAAATAATTTTAGTTAGTAAATAGGCAATATGTCCAAATTTATATAATGAATATATTTGGACATACGATACTAAAATATTATATTAATTTAATTAGGGACAATTTGGTAACTACGCCTTTTTGAAAAAGCATAGTAGTAAATAAGCTTTTTAATGTTTCAATTAAGTAAATATACTCCAACCTTTTGTATTTATTTTCAAACTATACACACTCTTCTCTCAAGGGGTACATTTACTAAATACAAAATTAGAAAAAACCTAGTAAACCAAATTGTTTCTTTATAATTAGTATATAACTCATTTCAAATTTGTTACTAGGGGTTAAGTCCATGCGTAGCACAAATCAATTATAATTTTATAAAATTAGGGGAGATGATATGCAATTTAATTGTTTTTAGTGTTTATCATAGTTTTTCGACAACTAAATATTTGCAAAATTTAAAGAACAAAATACATATAAAAGTTCGTCAATTATTAAGTTTTGTTTGACTTTATGCTATTCATAATCTTAATCTTTAAAACTAAAATATTGGGAGAAAACTTCCCTAATTAATAAATCAAATAACTAACAATAGATTATTGTTTATAACTCTAAATCTTAGAGTCATTACACATGATTACAAAAAATCATTTAAAAAAAATAAAACAACTAACTTCGTCTAATTATACAAATACAAAAAACTTTCTATACAAAGTAGTGGCCAACCCTACTACAAAACAAGGCAATGCTGCAAATATTTGAGGGCAAATAACGCGGGCGTTCTTAATCACACCGCAGTATTTTCCCTACTATATACCGTGGATGTTGTATATCCACGATATTTTCCATTCTCTATATCCGTTATATATTCATTAGTATATAAGACGGGGGTAAAGATATTTGTGATATATACTATGCTCATATCTACACTTAAGATTGGTTGATACTATATACCACAAAATTATGTCCTGTCTGCAACGTCGGCCATATATTATTGTATATGACATCTTCGATATATTGTACTTGAAACATAAATACGAGTTGCTCATTAGTATAACAATATATTCTAATTGCTTAAAATGAAGTTAAGCATGGATAAAGTGAAATGAAATTTGACCAAGTGTTTATCAAAGCAAATGAAAAAAATTAATATGTGGACCATTGCAAAGCTTCAAACTAGTCATTCATACTTGAAAAAGGTAGCTTATAACTCTTTCAACAAACAATCAAGTACAAAACCGAAATTTCTTATTCCTTCCTAGCAAATTAAAGACTCACTAAATAATCAAACTCCTAAAAGTTTCTGCATCAAGAGATTTCAATGTCTGACAATCCCAATCTTTGTTACATGTTAGCTTAATTGAATTACCATGGAAGAAGTTGCGTTACCGTTCTGATAATATTGACCAAAACTTGCTGACTTTTGATCCAAAATACCTATCTACACTCACACAACTAAGAGAAAACTCGATTAGCTCTTGCTTCACTTCTATGTTGCTTAACATTTCCAAAATCAAACCAAAACCCAAATCAAGCATTCTAACTTAATACCATAACAAATCAAAACATTCAACCATTTTGTCCTTTCTCTTGCCTTGCCTCAAGACGAACACAAGGTCATTCTTTCTCTTGCCCAGCATCATTATAATTCATACATATTTTGTAATTTTCAGTATATTTGATTGTGTCGTGACTCTTGAAATTTTAATGGAGGATGATTGTTACAAAGATAAGTTAGTGGGTAAGACTTTTTGTATACATAAATAAATGTAATCAAAAAACTTATTTGACTATATAAAAAAAAAGGTGGCTCAAAAATTATTTTATCATCTCAAATTTATGGTGGTTAAATTAATTTTAAAAAAGTTGGTTACAAAAAATATTAATTTATTAACATTAATTTATTGGATGGTGTCAAAATAAAATTAAGCTTTTTTTGTGAATTATGATTTGTGAGACAGTTTTTTTGTGTTTGTATGAACCAAGAATGCAAGTATAGGCATTATTGAGACATTACAATAAAGGTATTAATTCTGTCTTTTTTCATTGCAATAAAATATAAAATAGGTTTAATTTTTTTTTTTCTTATTATGATAATTATTGTTAGTTTTAAAAAATTTTTTGTAATAAATTTTAGAGAAAATTGTATAAACAATAGCTCATCTTTTGGGTTGACTAAACTTTAGGACCCTTCGTTTAAGCTATTAAAATGATACCTCAAATATTGACTTTAACTAAGATTAATCCATTACTGTTCACCCGTTAATCTCATTAGATTAGGCAACTTTCATTTATATTTTACCTTTTAAATTTATGTAAATATTTTTTAAGTTTGTTTGATTATAAAAAAATAGATTAACCCAGATTAATAATGCGTATATTTATGTGTTTTATATGTGGAGAAGGCCATTTACACTATATATATAATTCGAATTATTATTATTATTTAATAGTTAAAATAAGTAAAAACATTGTAGGAAATGAAGGATAGGTAGTTGAGTTGTTATATTAGAGGGAGAGAGCGATAACCATATCCACTAAAAGTCATCATAAAATATTTTTTAATGAAAAGATGCATTCTATAATATAGAAACATATATATATTTATTAAGAAGAAAAGACAGCGTAAGAGTTACCTTACCTGTGTAAGTGTTTAGAGTGGTAGACGTATACCTACAAAAGCCAACCATTTTTATTAATATATATTATTATTTGGATTGTTAGGTAACACCTTCCTCTACAATTATATATGGCTACGCAAATTAGATTTTAATCATTCCAACTTCATCATACTATACACTAACTCAAACATATACTTATGTACTTAACAAATTGAATTTATACAACTTGTTCATTATTTCTACGCTACTCACCATTGTAATTGTCATTTTGTTTCATGTTTGTGGACATAACCAGTGTTAGGATGAAACCTAAAAGAACGGAGTTAGTAGTTAGGCCAATATTGGTGCCAATTCCGGCATGCTCATGCAAATACCGGAGCTCAACATGTTACCAGAAATGCAGGGCCCGTGTGGTTTTTACTCTCAAAACGGAAACATAATGGAAACAAATATACTTCATATGTATACCATTGTTCATGAAAACTTTTGGAATCATTCCTTGTGGTTTGAAGTAATTGGAGTAGACTTTGATTACTTTTGATATCAGGGTAATAAACTGGGGAGAATCAAGTGCATTTTGTATGAAACCCCAAGGAATGATTCCAAAATAATTAATGATCAAAGTACGTATATGAACCAGATTCATTTCCATTCCGTTTCCGTTTCCGTTTCCGGAGTTACAATCAAATGGAGGCGCAGTTTCAATGGTATTAATATGAGGTAAAGAGCATTTATGGAGGATAACCCACAAGACTACAACAATATCCTTTTTACCTTACTTGATTTCTAATAAGGGACAATGAAGCTAAAAATTTGCCAAGTGGAATGACTTATTTCAACTTTCTTTGCTAGAAACCAAAGAGACAATGAATTGAGTTTTGACATCAATCTTCGTCCAACAATACTTTTTACCTCATTAGTAATATGTTTATTTACTAACACAACAATGTTTTGTAAATTCTGGTAAAGTTCCATCAATGTAATAGCATAATGTTTAGTAGTGTAGCACATACATTGGAGTTTGTATCCACTTTAATATGTGTGGTGATGCTCTTGTTAATCAACTTAGTGCTGACGCCTCCAAATAATAGATCTTCCTTTCGAAATCCATTAGACGTAATTGCATGTACAACGCATACAGAAAAGAAAAAAATCATCAAAAATTTGTTGTAACTACATCATAGTTCCAAGAACATCAGGTTTAATCTCTCATTGTATTGACGGTTTTCAACAAATGAGCCCCAAATAAGATGTAAACATGATCAAGAAATCGCCAAACATGGGAAGAGATGAAGAAGCCAATGATCCCAAATTTATCCTAATGCTTCAAAAAAATATCTACAAACTCGGTATAAATTCTTAAATCCCTGTACAACTGACAATGACAGTATAAGACACTCAAAAAATCTAAAACCACACTTATCTATGAACGTTAAGAATACTAACCATAATATTTGTGTGTGAAGATAGATCGATGAGGACGAAGAAGACACCAAAGATTAACCAAGTGACTTGTCTATCAATGGATCAGAAGGTCGACAAAAACACAAATCTAGGTTACAATTATAAGAAAACGAAAATGGGGGTAAACCGGTATAGGGGCACAAAGACGTGAAAAAGAAGCAAATAATTTGACATGGCCCTCTGAGTAAATCTTGTGAGAGAGAAGTAGGTGGAATATGAAGAATAATTCTGAATTAATCTTACACAACTTCACACAAATAAAATCAGGATTTCAAATTATCAAATTAAACACATTAAAACCAAGAAACAAATATGAATACATAGTAATTAAGAACAATTGATAGAAAGAAAAGAAGGTAAAAAGTGGCTGAGAAGGCAGTGACACATTTTCTTTCAAGAAATATCCTTCCAATTTTTAATGCTTTTCATAGAAGTCAATTCCATAGCATGAAAAATCAAAGCAAATAGATAAGAATAAAAATAAAATCAATATCAGAACAATTTGATCTCATTTATGCCATATGATTATGAGATGACAATAGTGAACCATATAAGGCAAAAAAAAAGAACAAGAAAAGCAACAATAACTAGATAATACAAGAAAAGCAACAATAAAGAAAAGCATATTAGAGGACGTCGTAGAGTGTTGCTATACCGACAAATTTACAACAAAGTCAAGCAAGTCATTCAATAATTCAGAAAGAAAAAAAAATCCATAAACCAAAGGGATGAATCAAGTTGATCCACCACCCAAAAACTGCACATAAAACTGAGCATTTAGCTTTCTATTGACTTTGAGTTTTATTCAAGCATTTCATATTTAAAACGAGTGAATAGTTCATACCTTGATCAGAGTGATCCGTTTTCTTCCAAAATTAAGTCTTTTCAATTTTCAATGCTTTCCTTAGAAGTTAATTCCATAGCTTGAAAAATTAAAGAAAATATACAAGAACCAAAATAAATCAACACCGGGACAATTTGATCTTATTTATGTCATAAAATTATGAGAAGACAATTGTGAACCAAAGAAGACAAAAAGAAAAAGAATGAAAAAGAAAAGAAAAGCATACCAAATCAAGACATCGATAAACCAAAGAAGGCAAAAAAAATTAACAAAATAGAAAAACATAACAAAAGACGTCAAAGAGTATTACTATACCGACAAAACTGCAACAAAGTCAAGCAAGTGATTCCATAATTCAAAAAGATACAATTGAACAATTTTACAAGTCGAGACCCTATCCTAAGGGAGTAGAGAAGAAGAACACCGGTTTGAAACCCTAATCTAAAAAACAAGACAACGACGAATGCGGCCTAACATACCTATCATCTATCTGGATGACAAGTGGAAGAGGAAGAACAAAGATAAGTGAGACAAACGGTGAAGAGGAAATGAAAGAACTAGGAGACCGATTGAAGGAGGGGAGAAGACACTGAAAGAAGGGAGTGATGACACACATATACATCACGGTGCAACACAAGCCGATTGCGTTGAAATATCTTCAACATAGATTAACTACGCTGAAACTCTACTTGAAACCGACCAAATTGTAAACCTCTCATTTTAAACCCGAAAAAACGATATCGATGATCCTCTTAGTCGTCCTTACAAAAAAGTGTCATTTGAGTGCACTCAATGTACGTCTTCTTTTAGTTTTCACGTTTTTCTTGTGTTTTTTTCTGCATATTTGTCGTGTTTTTTTGCATTTTGTAACATTTTAATTCGGAAATTATTAGGTTTAGTTTAGAAACAGAATTATAGAGAACGTGATCTAGCTTAGAAACGGAATTATGTTTTTCTGGGTCATCAACTATTATGTAATACCCCAAGTTCTGGGAACTCGATGCGTTACGGGCTAAGACCTCACAATGCGTCCCGACCCTTAAAATAACAACAATAAAATCGGATCTTGCAACAATATACAAATAAATGAACACCAAAACTTATATAAAACCATAAGTTTAACAAAAGGAAAGAGCAAAAGACTCGCAGCCGAATTCAACAACAAACTGAAAAGACAACAACAAAAATATAAACTCGATCCTGTCCTATAATGTACGGGAACCACGGGTGACCACACCGTCCGGATCACTCAGCAGCATCTCTAACCTACAAGGCATCTACAACATCGGCGTTAACCGTTAGCTAAAATTCTAGCTATCAGAAAGACATAAAGACACAAACACACATAAGAAGGTAAACACATAGCATGCTCTCACACAACCGGTACGTTATTATTATTTATTAAGTTAATTCCTTTACTAATTCAACTTATGTTGTCACACAAGAATCACCGTGATCTCGCCTCTATCCCCTTTCACCAATAGGAATAGAGGTGATGCAATTCTCCGCTAACTGTTGGACTAGTTGCAAGAGCACCTCCAAGTTTTTCCATTTTGAACTGGACAATCGGTCACCGCCCAGTGATAATACATTTGGGCCAATTAAGGTATAAGGTCATCCTAGTCCGGTTTTCCGTTATAACAATAAACACAAACATCACCAATACATTATAACCTATATACGGAACGCAACTAAGTAAGTCCAAGGGATTTACCTCACTCGAAGGTAAGCACAAGGGTCAACTACTGCTAAGTTTCTGGAAGGAAGGAATAAATGTCTACTCATACAAGACATAACGAATCAAAAACAAACCGAGAGCTAGAAGTCTACAACTTCTAGTCCCAATGATCTCTAAGAGATCTCCAACAAGGTAGGGACATAATCCCTAGTCTCACAGGTATGCCAAGAAACAACATCAACACTCAACTCAAGGAAAAAGAACGAGGAAACAAAGAAGGAAGCAACTTACCAAAGACGGAAGCTATTGCAGAGGAAACCGCAAGGGCAACATACAGAGGCGCAGAGGCGGTAGGGCTTGAAGCCACAGGGGCGGCTGGTTCCAGGCGCGGGAGTGGTTTCTGCAAGAGAAACGACGTCTTCTCCTTTGACAGCAACAACTCAACAAGGGCTAAAGGCTTGACTTCTCCAAACCACACAACAACTCTTCAACCAAGGAAGCATGGAGCACATACTCGTCAACAACGAAGGATAAACAAGAACAAAGACTCGATCTTCATTCATATGAAGAAGAAGAAGAAGAAGAAGAAGAAGAAGAAGAAGACGAAGAAGAAAAGAGAAAGGAAAAGAAGAAAAGAAGAAGGAAGAAGCATGCAACAACTATACAAGAATCAAGACATCTTCATCGATCCAAATGCTTATCTTCCTCTTTGAACTTTCTTAGGTTTATTCGTTAGAGTGAGATAAACACAAGAGCTACATTGGCATATCATATTAGTGTTATACTCAAGTGTGTTACTCTACGAAGTAACTGGGCTATTATTGCTTGAATAGAGTTGACTAGATCGTAGCATTGAGGCTACATTGAGAGAAGAAGGGAAGTTCTCCTAGGTTGTATTTAGGACTCACAACAAGCAGATAATAGATAGTTAGAATCCTAGGGTCGGAAACCCTAGGCGGAGAGTAGGTTGTTAGGGTCGAACTTCGTAAACATATCGTGTGTTGATCTTTTATTTTCCACACATTATATTGCTTCTATTGTGACTAATAATCTTCTGCAGGTTTCGAAGTCAAGGCCTTGAGATCCACTTCAAAGCCTTGAGAAACAGTTTTGTCACTAAGCGCAAAGATCGACTTCAAGGCCTTGAGATTAGTTTCAAAGCCTTGATATTCGATATTGCGAAAAGTTTCCATACTATATTGAACCTCTTCTAGATTATTTATATCCTTATTAATCCCCAACTCGGTTTTTCAGAATGGTTAGTTTGAGTAAAAACACGACAAATTACAAGTAGTTATATCGTTCACAAACCGCTACATAATGTATTCCACCTCCAACTCACGCAATTGTACGTATTTTTTTTATAGTTGGGCCTTGATTGGGATCGGTTGTTGTTATCAATGAACATGTTTGCGGGTTGTTTCCAAGAATAACAAGAACAACATGGTAAAATATTGCAGCAACTAAACCCATGATTGACGGCGTCATCCAACATCTTTGCGGGCAAGGGCAGGGTAAGACATAGTAAACATTCATGATGAGATCGTCAAAAATCAAGTCACAAGCCCACGCCTACAAGAACAAAGTTACAATTTATTTCAACAATCTAAAGAAGCAAAAACTTAAAAATTATGTCAAATATACTCAAAATACTTACCTTTCTATATATTGTTTCATGAAGCCGGAACTTCATAGCCAAATCACTACGGACAATCAAGTAGTAGTCATCACCCGAATGTTTGGAAACCACTACGATTGCGCGATTTCCACAATTTCCGTCTCAACTGACATCCTTGGTCAAATGTATATAAGGAAGCATGAAATGATGAATATTACCGGGACACCAATTGTATTAGTCATATCTTTCCCTCTAAAATAATTAGGGGCCCTCTTCCACGTTTTAAACCTAGAGGACTACCACATCTACGGTTAGTTGGAATCAACTCAACTGTCTCACCGTCACTAGGACCTTCTCTAGTCCGGCCCCCTCTTCCACGTCCCAAACTTGGTGGACGACTCCATCTACTACATGTTCTAGATGTCCCTGATCTCGATCCGCGCTCAAACAAACTCGGTTCTCTCCTTGTTGACTCTCTACCATAAGGAGGTCTTCCCTTCGTCCTTACATTTGTCGGCTACCTTAACGTAGTGCACTTTGGATCCATAACATCCTTGTAACACGATCTCATTCGCTCAATTTGATCGGAGGTAAGAGCCCCTGAGTCCATCCTTTCTTTGAATTCGTTAACGTCTCTACGTGCGGGCTAATGTAATTCATGTCTTACCGGGACGAAGGGAAGACATTCTTGCATAGCTAGATAGAACTCATGAGGGATATCGAAAGCATCACTCTAGTAGAAATCCCGCCAAGTTTTATGCCCTTCAACTTCTTCGCCTTTTCATTGACCTCTAACAATAGCTCGAAACACTAGTTGCTAACTTTATCCCGAAGCTTGTCAAATACAGGTATTTGAACAAAAAATAAGATTCTCTCCCGTGAACTCTCGAATGAAGCTGTCTATCTTGGAAATCTGACAATTCAACATCAAGTCCATGATGTCAACCAAATATTGGAATCCACCAACAATCGTACCAAGGTCTTTTTCAACAAACGGTGTGCCGACTGAACCGTAGCAAATATCAACCATAAACCAATAGTACATATTATTATGAAATAAGGATACTTGACATGAATAAACAAGTCTTACGAATATGTTACCCTCGTACCCAAAAGTAGATAAGAGTCGGTCCAATTCTTGAATTTATACTCCATATAGACAAAACAGTGAAGGAGGTATGCATACATAAAATATTTTCATGGCCAAAACCCAATTAGTGTTGAACAATATGATTACGTAAAGGAGTAAGCACAATAACAAGAATTGAAAGTCATAAAAGCTTATGGCATAAGATGATTTGGTTAGGATCTACCTTAATCTTCCCTAGTGATTTGATTGTGAAAGTTCAATTTACAAACCAACAATTGTTTATTGAAGGGTTGAAATCGAAGTAAAAATTTTCTTTTCCACCCTCACTCTTATGAATCATAGAACCTCAAAAATCTTGATGCTCTTCTTTTGATAACCTGAGATCATTAAGACACACCAAAGAACCTCCAACGCTAAAACATAAAAGTCACTTTCCTCCACAATTGATATTACATATATAACTATCATTTATACGTAAGAAAGAGTGCGATTCTCAAGAATTACATTAATTAAAAAAAAAAAAAAAAAAAAGAGTAATACGGCAAAGTTAGATCTTAGTGCCTTATGAATGATACGTGAAACAAATATGTTTATAATTGATTGTAATATAATATACAATATTAGAGGTGTCTTATCCTAACCGCGAGCTAGTTGGATTGGCATCAACAATAACATCCACTTAAGTGGCCAAATATATATATTTAAAATACTAAAAGGTGTTTGTTACTTTAGCAGTATCAACCTCGAAAATGTCACAACCTTCCAAAAGGTATTGACTATTGGTTTGGGGCACTTTGCATTTTATTTTAACACGTATTGTAACATAACTTTGTCCTACATTTTTTTGGAACATGCAAAAATAGTCTTAATAATCATATATCACAAGTACGTACCACATTATACAAACTCATTTATTTGTAATTCATACACACCACATCCAACCAAAAATATAAGACTTCCCTCCCACTCAATAATCTATATTATTACCTATATAAAGTTTAATCAAAATTCACGATTGACTGCTAGGTCAACAAACGTTGGGCCCGAATCCCACAAACCCACTCGCCCCATCGATAGATATCTGAATACCCTCTTGCTGTATATTCCCGATTATAGACAACCCCGACCCCGACGACGCGAACGCAAAGCAAAACGTTCCCCTTTCATCCACCGGTATCAAGAAGTTCCGGGCCGGAAGCGTAAGCACCGGCCCTTCCTTGAAGTAAAACGACACCGTTGGCACCCGAACTGACACAAACCCTGCCAGGTCATAACACGTGTCGAATATCGACACTCCTGCTGCCTTCGGTAGGCTACCCGTCTGCTGCACGAAAGAGTCCCTCAACGCCTCGTACGCCTCTCCCGGCAGCCGAGTCACGGCTGTTCCGGTATCCATCACCACCCCTCCCTCGTTGATATCGAATAAAGATTCGGATACGGGTACCCGAACTCCGCCCACCCCTAGCCCTGACAGCCCCACGTAGTAGAAACTGGGGGCTTGTGGGCTCCGCACTAGGTTGATCCATGACGCGCCTACTGGGAGATACTCCCGCCCAAATTCCAATGACCCGGTTGTTGATCCGGATCCTCGGCTTACTAGACAGTAGCTGAAAGCTCCGCCTGTTTGCCCGCCAAGTTGCCCCACTAAGGATAATGACCCGCCTCCAAGGCCCATTAGTCCGGCTGCCCCGATGAACATCCCCCGGTTCATGTGCCCGCACCCGATTGCCACGTTTCGGATCTCTGTCGATCCGATTGTTAGCGTTTCGAGCGCTAGAGTTCCTTTTGTGTAGGACCCGTCGCTGTAGTGGACCTCATAGCGACACCGACCGGAGTGACAATCCGAATTTTCAACGCGGTTACAAAGGTCGGATCCGCAGGGGACGCCGGAGAAGGAGGCGGATTCGGACGGGTCGAAAACCGGGTCGGATTGTTGGTAGCAGAGGTTGCAGGGCTGACATTGGACCCAGACGACGTCGCTGCCGGAGTCGATGACCATGTATTGTTCTCGGGCCGGGCTACCCACTCCAACCCGGACAAAGTACTCTCCGCTCCCTTGGTCCATTCCCGAGACGACATCGGAGCCAAACTCGGAGACTCGGTAGAGACGATCGGCAGCAGTTGGGTTGAGGCGGCGGGTAAGGGCAGCGACCCGGATTGTATCACGACGCATCCGGGCGGAGAATCGGGTGGAGTGGTTAAATTTTTGTGTGGAGGGGAGGTGGTCCCGGTGGAGGATATCGAGCCTAATCGGTTTGGCATGATCGGTTTGTTGTTTGGGGATGGGAGCGTGTTGTATGGTGGTGGATTTGATGGATTCTTTAAGGTTAAGGTGTTGGAAATTGGGGTGGGATAGTGTGGTGGCGGTGACGGTGGTGCTGAGGTGGTGAAGGGCAAAAAAAACGATGAGGATTTGAAGTAGCGTTGGGAGGCGTAGAGTAGTGTTGCGGTTGGAGGCTGCCATTTTAGAGATTGGAGTGGAAGATGGGAAAGAAGGGAGGGAGTGAGGGTGGATTTATTTGGGTAAAGTGTTACAAATTATTGAAATATTATACTTGAACAAGTTTGTAAAACCCTCTCCAAACTCCCTAGCTACTACATCTTTGGATACATAGAGTGAAAGACAAGAGAGTGGAGGTGGATAATTAGGAAGTGGGAGAAATAATTAATTGTTAGTGCATGGAAACACGACAAGATGACCTAATTCAATCCCATGAATTATACTAAAATCAACTTAATTGGATATCAAATTCAGTGGGAATGTCATGCCACAACATTAAAAATTAACAAGAGGAGTAAGACAAATGCGTTTTCAATAATTGTCACATTATTAGCACCTAAAAGTTCCACTGCTTCAAATCAATTCCCTTATAATAATAATAACAATCCAAAATTGCATGCTAAAAGTATTAACTACTTTTTTTTTTTATCTAATCTATAACTATCTTTTCTCTAAAAATATATATTACACTTGGATGATTAAAGGTTTCTCTTTCGATTAGATTCATCGACTTTAATTGTGTAACGCCCCGTTTATTGGGAGCGTTTTCGGTATTTTCTTTCTGACGGTTATCGAAGATATATATACCTTAAGTATGTTTTAAGAGTATGTTAAGTCGTAAATGTTATTTTAAGAGTATACGTTACATTAATATGTTAATGGTATTTTTTTTTTATTATTATTTAAAATCTCATTATTTAGTTACGAGATCGTTTTACACGTCGCAAGTATAAAACTTGTGAGTTTAATTATATATTCGATCAAAATATTTTATTCCCGAGTACTTTCATTATTTTTGGATATGTGTACATACGTCCGTATTATATTTTGTCGGAAAAATCGAGAATTTTTCCCGATTCGAAAGTCCCGTTCCGAGTATTTCGATCGAGTTACTTCTTTCCCATTTATTTAATTTTTATTTATTTTTTTTCTTTCTCTCTTCTACGTTGCGTGATGAAAGGGTTGGCCAGCCTGCAGTCTGGTACTGCTGAGCTACTCTTGGCCTACCTGACCCCTCGTTGCACCCGAGCCCTCCTCACTCAAACTCTCCATCTCTCACTCTATCTTCTCATCCATGACTCTCTCTCCCGTCCCTCTGTCTTCCCTCAATTCTCCTTCCTCACCTTTCTTCACACAGCAGCGAGCACAGGGAACCCTTGCTGCCGGAATCTCCAATGAACCCCCGTCGGCTGCACTGTTGCCCTACTCCACCGGAGAAGAATACCTCTGCAACCCTCCCTCCTTCTCTGTCCGCCAAAGAGCATCCACTGCCTCCGGATCTGGGCCACCTCCGAGTAAGTCGTCACCTGCATCGAACCGTCGGGAAAGCCCTTGCAAGCCGCCTGAGCCGGCGCCAGACGAAGCCCCACCAGCGAAGCCGCCTTGTAGTCGCCGCCCTGTTTTGTTGTTGCTCTGACGCCCTCTCGAACCTGGAGAAACACCCGTGCAACCCTGCCCTTGTCGGCCGAAGCCTCCCACTGTCGATCCTGCGACTTCCTCGAGCCGCCAGAAGGCACACCCCTGCTGCAACTCCGGCACTCCTCTCCACTCTTCTCCCTCCGTCTCCCTAGAACCGGAGAAGGCTTGGCCGTCAGTGAACTACCAACCACCAGGGGAGCCACCGAGCGGCTTCTGTGCCCAGCCCTGACCTCGCCACCTGCCGGCACACCGAGCAGCTGCCACGCCGCCGCCTAGCTCTCACTTGCGTCTCTCCTGCGGTGAAGAAGAAAACCCTATTCCATCTATTTATATCAGCCCCTCTAATTGTGCTTAATTACAGATTTTACCCTAATATTTGGTATAATTACAAAATTGACCCATATTCTATATAATCTTAGTTTTGGACCCACAGTTTCCGGAATTTGATATTTATGCCCCTGCAGGAATTTAATTACATATTATGGCCCAAGGTTTTATTTTCGGAAAATGTATTTATGGGTTTTAAATTTGGGATTTACTTGAATTATATTCTTATTTATATATACCATATATATTATGTTCTTGTTGGATTAATTGCGGGTTATGACTCAAAGATTGAATTACGGGATTTTAACGTTGACTTTGAAAACGAGTTTAACTTTGGGTTATGATGTTATACAATTTGCCCGGAATATATATTTACGGTTTTAACTTGAGTTTTAAAAGTGGGGTTTTCCTTAGATTATATATGTTCTTTATTCCATTCAAATTTAGCTTATAAGCTAAATTTGTTTAGTTTGGTGATAGGTTCGGAAGTCCCCCGTTAAAGGCTTAACGAGTCCAAGTCAACATCCGTTGAACGACTTCCGTCTTTTGACGTCGTGTGAGTATTATTTCCCCTCGATTTAGTTATGTTTAGTATTAGTATCATGCTAGGTTGGATGTAGCATAACTTAGAGTGAATACCAAGTAGTGGCTATGAACTTTAGGTGAGTTTTGAGGATTTATGATGTTATAAAGCTTGAGGTGTTATTATCTTGTGAGGATTATAAGGCGTGGAGTGTATGGTTGATCTTGTGAGCGTTTTGAGGCTCGAGGTGGGGTTGTATGATCTTGTGGGATTTTGGAGTTTAGGTTTGGCTTATTCTAGTTGCGTTGTGAGTTATGATCTTGCGAGATCCGAGGGTTTAGAAGTCTTAGGACTTCTAGCTTGTGTTGAGTGTGATGTGAGCATGAGGGATTCTAGGATGCGGTCCTAGAATTGAGAGTCAAATGGTCTTGCGTAAATCATTTGTATAGAAGTCTAAGACTTCTATTGTGAGTGGGTTGTTGTTGATATGGTTATTTTCTTGTGAGCAGGTTACGGGCTTCCTCCTTAGGGAAGCGAGAGTTTGTGAGTTGAGTGTGGTGACGAGGTAAGTCTTCGGACTTACTTAGCTCGTATTCTATGTATTAGTTTCAATGCGTGGTTGGTGGTGTGTGTTTATTGTTTATGTGTGTGTTTATTGCTTATGTTATAACATCTAAACCGGTAATAGGACCACCGACTTTATATGTTTATATTTGGCCCAAGTGTATGATAACGGGCGGTGACCGCTTGTCCAGTCCAAAATGGGGATGACTGGGAGGTGCCTTGCGACCAGCCCATCGGGTGATGCTGATCCGCATCAAGTACAAACCCGTATGGTGAAAGGGGACAAGGGCGAGATCTTTAAGATTCTCGTGTCACAAAAGAAGTTGAATTAGAACGAGATATGACCTAATAATAAAAAAGATAATAAATCGGATTGTGTGTTTTGGAACATGTTGTGTGTTTATGATGCCTTATGTGTGCGTGTGTGCCAATACCATGATTCTAATGCCTTGAATGCTAGCTAACGGTTTTATACCGATATTGTTGTTGTTGCCTTGCAGGTTAGGGGCGCGGCCGAGAGATCCGGAAGAGTGGGCAGCCGGGGTCTATACATTTTAGGATGGGTTTTGGGGGTTGTTTTTATGTATTGTTTAGGGTATTATGTATGTCGCGTGTATGGCGGTTGTCTTTAGCGTTGTATCTCGGCTGGAGTCTTTCGTTGTTTTCTTTTGGGGTTCATATCATTGCATTAAAATGAATTTCGGTTTTGCCTTTATTTGTGTCTTGTTGTAAGATCCAGTGAAATTGTTGTCAGGCTAAGGGTCGGGACCCATTGTGAGGTCCTAACCCGTAGCGCTCCGAATCCCGCGGATTCGGGGTGTTACAAAAGTGGTATCAGAGCCCTAGGTTGACAACAATGGCACTCGCAATCTTCTAAAGGCCGAATAGAGGGAATTAGAACCCTCAAGGGTTCTAAGTTTAAAATGATTTTTCGTTTTCAATTCACATGCATGAGTCGGGGTAGAATGTACGGACCACCACTCCTTCCGCGGATCTCGGCAGCTTAGTTTATTGGATTTTGATATGTATATATATATATATATATATATATATATAGATAGATAGATAGATATGGATATGAGGTTTGTAGTTATGCATGATGGAATTGATGTGTATCTTTGTGATTGTAAGTTGCATGATGAACTAGATATATGTGTATAGTTATATATGTGGATGGTTATATGTTATGAGACCTTATATTGTGGATGGAATGTTGGATGTGTTATATTGATAGTGATATGGACTTAGGACTTATATAGTTATGTATAAGTATTCTTATTATATGAAGTAGCATATGAAGTTTTGAGACCTTTTAGCTAAGATGATAGTACGATATCATTGCCTTGAAGACGACAGTGCGACTTGAGATAACGTTCATACGTGAAGGAGTACGCTCAAATATCGAGTTGAGCATTTCATGTTAACGAACACCATGACATTCTCGGATTCCTTTAAAAGGATGTCGAAGAGGAGGAGTAGAGATGACGTAAACGAAGGACAACCAAGTAAAAGAACACTACAAGGCATCTTCAGAGGAATCGAGATGGAGACAATACAAGTAAAGAGAGCAACATTAATGTGCGGAAGTGGTTCCAAAGAAACCATGATGGAAAGACGACGAGACCAAGAGAGATAACGAACTTAAGTTCTTCAAGAAGACGTGTGGACAACTAAAGATGCGAATCGGGGAGGAGATGGATACTTTCTAGCAAGTTTAAAGGTGGTATTTCATTACGAGAAGTGAAGCTTTCCTTAGACGCTCCTAGGCATGGGAGTCGAGATGAGAGGTGTGGAGGAACCAATCACAAAAGATTTAAGAGACCCGTAAGTTAAGCTTATGGAGGTATCAGAGGGTGAAGCGTCTGTTTTACGAGATCCCAAGTGGGTGACTTTCTTCGGATTTGTGAGGCTACGAGAAGAATCATGTGGTGAAGGTTCACATAGTAGAATGTCTTTAAGAGGGTCAACCGTTTTTCGTTATGGTGAGAAGGCAAAGCAACATCAAGAAGAAGGAATTGCATATAGATGATGGTTTAAGAAGATGAAAGAGGAAACAAGGAGCTTTAATCGAAAGACTTAAGATACCAACCAATAGGAATGCGGGGGGATGTTAGCTAAGGCTATAATATTTGGGAAGGTGCACTTGCAAGACATCAAGGAAGAGTGGTTAAGCTTATGAAGGTGAGTTATACGGCGTGCGAAGCCTAGAAGAGTATAGTTACCTTATGGAAGAGGAAGAAAGCATGGAACTGGGAAGAGAACTAACGAAGTTCAAGGTAAAGTACCCCAAGGAGGGTAGCCTTCATGAGAATGGTAAAATGAGAAGTGCAGTAGAATATAAGTTGTTGACTTCGGAGAAGGTCAAATACAAGTTAAGCGGTGACAACTAAGAACGCACAAATGCGAGTTGTCTATTGATGAGTGTAGAGGGATGAGTAAACAAGATTATGGGATCATTAAGAGGGGTAACAAGGACGTGGAATATTCGTGGTGGTTGAATGTCGGCAATAAAGAGGTATATCGATCAAGGGAAGTGCAAATGTCTTAATCATGTAGCAAGTTATCGATCCCACCAAGTGATAGTAACATACCGTGTGGAGAGGGATTGTAACGAACTGGTGCGACTTTCTTAGGTCATGGAATCGGCATAGGGGGAAATGACACGGATAAAACTGTTAAGGATTGATAAGAGTTAAGGGGATAGAGGAGCGAGAGGAAGTGAGACATTTCTATAGTTAATGTACGTAAATGGAAATACAAAAATAGGATGCATTATATGTTTGTGGTAATGAAATGGAAGGTATGTTTTCGCGGGCAAAAGATGAGATATATGTTTTAAACTCACATGGAAGAGGCATGGTGGCTATGGCGTGAAAGGGGGACCTAGATTAGAGCAACGCTGCAAGCTTAGAGTTTAGGATGTTAGTGCTTGGTGAAGTAATGAGTGGATCTTTCAGTGATCGTGGTTGGAGAAATTCAGCCTAGCGTTCTCCACGGAGCATGCTGGTACGATTGTGAAGATGTTCATGGAATACCAAAATATGAATAAGGTGACCAACAAGAGTAAGAGAAGACCGAATTTTTGAAGTTGTTGTCGATATGAGGTGTACAAGAAGTACATGAAAGATTGAGGTCACAACCTCTACAGTCAGTTCGACGTTACATAAGGAAAGTGAAGTATAATTTCTACACCTACTTGAAGAAAGGATGTCTATGGTGAAAGCTTATGTAGAATATGAAGAGCTCCTCCCAGATGTCGGGATGTCATGGAAAGAAAATAAGATAAGATCGATTAGTTATAAGGCACGATTAAGTCTTAGAGTTAGGACCTTCGTGACTGAACATTTATGTGAGATCGGGAAATATTATTATTACCATTCCTTCAAAAAAAAGAAAGAAAGAGAAGTAAAAAAGGGGATTAAGTTGAAATATTGCTTAACCAAGGCTTCAAGAGTCGGAAGACTCGAGCAAGTCCCTCGAGTTTAGGAGATGAAGGGTTTTTGAAAGAGGACGGTCGACATTTTTGCTATAGATGGAATAATACACGTGTTTAAAGGACATCACCCCAACAGATCGGGGTAGATCATTAGTATCATGACCACTTGTAAAGTGATAAGGCAAGGTTGTGTCGGTTATTACGTTATGAGACGGGAGTAGAAAAGATGGAACACGAGATACGACAGAGTCTCAATACGTCAGAATGTGGATTTTTCCACTAAGGTCAAACTCGACTCTATTATGATATCTAAGAAGATACATGAGTTGTGGAAGCAAGTGAATGAGCAATTGCAAGAACTTATTGATAAGAGTTCACTAGAATTGGTGAAATGCTATGGTGAACTCCGAATAATATATTGATCTCTTGATTTGAAGTTCATAGTAGAATATATCTTAAACTCTTGATTTGAAGTTTTTATGTAGAACACCAGTTTACGAAAAGAGAGACGGTTATCTCCGTTGTACATCGATTACAGTGAGTTGAGCAAGATGACAATGAAGGACAAGTATCCCTCACCATGGATTGATGATCTACTCGACCAATTACAAGGGTCGGTAGTCTCTTCCAAGAATGATTTGAGGTCGGATTGCTACCAATTGAGAATTCGAGACTGGGATATTGCAAATACGTCATTCCAAAAAAAAAAAGAAAAAAAAAATCATGGTCACTACGAGTTGTAGTAATTCCGTATGGGCTTACTAGTGCCGGATAAGATATTTTGGTCTACTCTCGAAGAAGAGAGAAGTTGTATGACAAGTTGTCTCGGGATGACAACCCCCGAAGCATGGTTTGAAGTGTACAAGTGATTCTCGAAGATAAGGTTTTGGTTGAGTATTGAAGAACAATATAAAATTAATAGCATACGTGTCTCGTTAGTAGAGGGGTGTGAAGTAAGTACTTCCTTTGTTACGTGGAACTTGGAACAAGAATGGAGGGAACGTAACATCAAGTTTGGATTGACAAGGACCAAAGCCAAGGTGTATATGGGAAGATTCGATCTTCTTAGTTAGAGACGATCAAAGAGAAACATATTGGAAATGTTGCATTGAGAAAGACAGAGAATAAGGTTGAGTTTCCGATAGATCGGACCTTTTTGAGATCTTATCGCAAGTTGGGGAAGTGGTTTACGGTTGGCGTGACCGCCAAGAGTAGAGGGTCTTCACCCGGTGTTCATGTGAATCAATCGAGATAGTATGTACATGACTCGAGACATACTGTCAGTCATGAGGATCTAGTGGCAGACGATGAATAGCTGAGGCTATCTGGAAGACGGAGAATAGTACATGTGAATGAGTTTTACGTTGAACTAAGTAACATCGATAGAATCGACGGGTTAGACTAGTTCTTCCCTTAGTTGAGTTGTATGTGTGTGTTGTTATAACTTGTTTGTGCCCCGTGAGGGAATGTGTCTTATGACCGGTTGTTTATATTGCGATGGTGGTTGGAGCAATTGTGTATATAGATTAGAAGATCTAAACCTTCCTAGTTTATGAGGTTATACCTCGGCCTTAGAGACCGAGAAATTCGGCATATAGCAAGTTTCGGGACGAAACTTGTTTTTAGGGGGATCTGATGTAACGCCCCGTTTATTGGGAGCGTTTTCGGTATTTTCTTTCTGACGGTTATCGAAGATATATATACCTTAAGTATGTTTTAAGAGTATGTTAAGTCGTAAATGTTATTTTAAGAGTATACGTTACATTAATATGTTAATGGTATTTTTTTTTATTATTATTATTTAAAATCTCATTATTTAGTTACGAGATCGTTTTACACGTCGCAAGTATAAAATTTGTGAGTTTAATTATATATTCGATCAAAATATTTTATTCCCGAGTACTTTCATTATTTTTGGATATGTGTACGTACGTCCGTATTATATTTTGTCGGAAAAATCGAGAATTTTTCCCGATTCGAAAGTCCCGTTCCGAGTATTTCGATCGAGTTACTTCTTTCCCATTTATTTAATTTTTATTTATTTTTTTTCTTTCTCTCTTCTACGTTGCGTGATGAAATGGTTGGCCAGCCTGCAGTCTGGTACTACTGAGCTACTCTTGGCCTACCCGACCCCTCGTTGCACCCGAGCCCTCCTCACTCAAACTCTTCATCTCTCACTCTATCTTCTCATCCATGACTCTCTCTCCCGTCCCTCTGTCTTCCCTCAATTCTCCTTCCTCACCTTTCTTCACACAGCAGCGAGCACAGGGAACCCTTGCTGCCGGAATCTCCAATGAACCCCCGTCGGCTGCACTGTTGCCCTACTCCACCGGAGAAGAATACCTCTGCAACCCTCCCTCCTTCTCTGTCCGCCAAAGAGCATCCACTGCCTCCGGATCTGGGCCACCTCCGAGTAAGTCGTCACCTGCATCGAACCGTCGGGAAAGCCCTTGCAAGCCGCCTGAGCCGGCGCCAGACGAAGCCCCACCAGCGAAGCCGCCTTGTAGTCGCCGCCCTGTTTTGTTGTTGCTCTGACGCCCTCTCGAACCTGGAGAAACACCCGTGCAACCCTGCCCTTGTCGGCCGAAGCCTCCCACTGTCGATCCTGCGACTTCCTCGAGCCGCCAGAAGGCACACCCCTGCTGCAACTCCGGCACTCCTCTCCACTCTTCTCCCTCCGTCTCCCTAGAACCGGAGAAGGCTTGGCCGTCAGTGAACTACCAACCACCAGGGGAGCCACCGAGCGGCTTCTGTGCCCAGCCCTGACCTCGCCACCTGCCGGCACACCGAGCAGCTGCCACGCCGCCGCCTAGCTCTCACTTGCGTCTCTCCTGCGGTGAAGAAGAAAACCCTATTCCATCTATTTATATCAGCCCCTCTAATTGTGCTTAATTACAGATTTTACCCTAATATTTGGTATAATTACAAAATTAACCCATATTCTATATAATCTTAGTTTTGGACCCACAGTTTTCGGAATTTGATATTTATGCCCCTGCAGGAATTTAATTACATATTATGGCCCAAGGTTTTATTTTCGGAAAATGTATTTATGGGTTTTAAATTTGGGATTTACTTGAATTATATTCTTATTTATATATACCATATATATTATGTTCTTGTTGGATTAATTGCGGGTTATGACTCAAAGATTGAATTACGGGATTTTAACGTTGACTTTGAAAACGAGTTTAACTTTGGGTTATGATGTTATACAATTTGCCCGGAATATATATTTACGGTTTTAACTTGAGTTTTAAAAGTGGGGTTTTCCTTAGATTATATATGTTCTTTATTCCATTCAAATTTAGCTTATAAGCTAAATTTGTTTAGTTTGGTGATAGGTTCGGAAGTCCCCCGTTAAAGGCTTAACGAGTCCAAGTCAACATCCGTTGAACGACTTCCGTCTTTTGACGTCGTGTGAGTATTATTTCCCCTCGATTTAGTTATGTTTAGTATTAGTATCATGCTAGGTTGGATGTAGCATAACTTAGAGTGAATACCAAGTAGTGGCTATGAACTTTAGGTGAGTTTTGAGGATTTATGATGTTATAAAGCTTGAGGTGTTATTATCTTGTGAGGATTATAAGGCGTGGAGTGTATGGTTGATCTTGTGAGCGTTTTGAGGCTCGAGGTGGGGTTGTATGATCTTGTGGGATTTTGGAGTTTAGGTTTGGCTTATTCTAGTTGCGTTGTGAGTTATGATCTTGCGAGATCCGAGGGTTTAGAAGTCTTAGGACTTCTAGCTTGTGTTGAGTGTGATGTGAGCATGAGGGATTCTAGGATGCGGTCCTAGAATTGAGAGTCAAATGGTCTTGCGTAGATCATTTGTATAGAAGTCTAAGACTTCTATTGTGAGTGGGTTGTTGTTGATATGGTTATTTTCTTGTGAGCAGGTTACGGGCTTCCTCCTTAGGGAAGCGAGAGTTTGTGAGTTGAGTGTGGTGACGAGGTAAGTCTTCGGACTTACTTAGCTCGTATTCTATGTATTAGTTTCAATGCGTGTTTGGTGGTGTGTGTATTGTTTATGTGTGTGTTTATTGCTTATGTTATAGCATCTAAACCGGTAATAGGACCACCGACTTTATATGTTTATATTTGGCCCAAGTGTATGATAACGGGCGGTGACCGCTTGTCCAGTCCAAAATGGGGATGACTGGGAGGTGCCTTGCGACCAGCCCATCGGGTGATGCTGATCCGCATCAAGTACAAACCCGTATGGTGAAAGGGGACAAGGGCGAGATCTTTAAGATTCTCGTGACACAAAAGAAGTTGAATTAGAATGGGATATGACCTAATAATAAAAAAGATAATAAATCGGATTGTGTGTTTTGGAACATGTTGTGTGTTTATGATGCCTTATGTGTGTGTGTGTGTGTGTGCCAATACCATGATTCTAATGCCTTGAATGCTAGCTAACGGTTTTATACCGATATTGTTGTAGTTGCCTTGCAGGTTAGGGGCGCGGCCGAGAGATCCGGAAGAGTGGGCAGCCGGGGTCCATACATTTTAGGATGGGTTTTGGGGGTTGTTTTTATGTATTGTTTAGGGTATTATGTATGTCGCGTGTATGGCGGTTGTCTTTAGCGTTGTATCTCGGCTGGAGTCTTTCGTTGTTTTCTTTTGGGGTTCATATCATTGCATTAAAATGAATTTTGGTTTTGCCTTTATTTGTGTCTTGTTGTAAGATCCAGTGAAATTGTTGTCAGGCTAAGGGTCGGGACCCATTGTGAGGTCCTAACCCGTAGCGCTCCGAATCCCGCGGATTCGGGGTGTTACAAATTGGGTCCAAAAAGATAAGAAAGAAGCCCAATAAAATAAAAGATCGCGGGAATTACGTTTAGCGACAACCGGATAGCGACACGGTCAGCCACACGGGCAAGTTGCCCGTGGCTCAAGCCGTGTCGAGCCATCTTCGCAAGGAGCTCGAATCTTGACACTCTAGACTTCTTTAGGGTGTCCAAAGGGTATGTTGTACTACTTGATCCTCGATATTCAATCATGTATGATGCTCATATGTAGCTCCTAATCTTAGGGAAGATCGGGCACTCGAATTCCAACAAAAACACAAACGCCTAAAATAAGGAATAAACCAAAGTGGACACCATGATATGCAATATGAATGGTAACTACACTATATGAATGCAAAGCATATCAAAAGAGATGTGAAATGTATGAATCTAACAACTAAAATCATGCATGAATAGATGACATCAAAACACCCCATACTTAAACCTTGCTTGTTCCCAATTAAGATCATGACATATGGAATACTATGTGCAAAACAGATGTCATGCCTCAGCTAAAAGGAAAACAACTTCTCAAACCATGTCATCATATCAATAATCACGATTAAAGGATGAATTATAACTCTCCAAACTACTCAAAGGATAATGTGTTTATGTATGTATCAATAATCACTCAAGCTCAACAAACATGTAAAAATCTTACCAAAAGCTTGTCAAGACATTCTCAAACTACACTAATTGTCATATAAACTAAGATGGAATACACAAATCACGCGGCGTTTATAAAGGGTGTAGTGGGGGGAAATGGGACAAGGAAAATACAATATAGGTGAGGGCAATATCAGACCAAATGGCTTATAATATCTAGGGTGTTGAATCTTGCTAGACTTCAAAACAACTTCAACAATTCACGAACAAGAGATCACACTTTTGTCACATGTAGCTTTTCTTCTTTTCCAAGCATCCATAACATTAACTTTTCAGCTCATACACTTGTATCTAAGCACTATAATACATCACTTTCAAACCGAACACTTATTTGATTGCAACAACAAGGTTGACAGGAACTTTTCGTCCTCTCCACCAACCAAGAACATAAGCATAGTATGATCCAAACTCGCGCATAAAACCGCCATCACTTACAAATCACTGGAAAGACCCTCACACTTATCTTCTTAAATCATCTGAACCCCGGATAGAGTCAAATGAGGCTATATATATACAACCATGAGGCACTTTGAGGGGCACCGAAGAAGGGTAAATAAAGGCAAGAATAGTCTAATAGAAGGAAAACATATATAAAGGTAGGAAGGAGAATATAAGCTTATCAAAGAAGGTCTCAATCATCTTTATATCAAGCATATATAATCAAATGAACATATATATTCAAAGAGAACATAAGCTTATCAAAAAGGGCCTTAATTTAATTTATCTCTAGTTTGATCGTCTAGGATTTATTCTTTTTGTATCGGTTGTTAGGTTCATATTTGTTTTGGTTGATCAATTAGTCACAATAACTCCTATAACTTCTTACTTTTTGGTTGATTCAAGTTTTCATAGCGAGTTTAGATCTTATTTAATCGAGAGAAAACATGTCTAACATTTTTTTCAAATCTTAAGTTTGCCTTGATTGAGTCTAGATTGTTTTTGGGTCACTCAAGGTTATGATATTTAGGGTACGGTTGGTTGACATGGTATTACTAAGTGACAGGGCCGGTCCTTGTATTTTTTGTGCCCTGGGCAATATTATTTTCGGGTGCCCTTAGTTAACATTTAACTTAGCGATTTAAAATTAATGTTATACTCATTTTTTTGGGGGTTTGGAACCCAATGAGCGGCTCATCCCCACGCCGATTTTATTAATACAAAAACATTGAATAACAGGGGGACATAAAACCAAAACCCTGTTTATATAATTAAAAATAAATCAAAAGCGAATTATGATATACATGACTAGACATGTTCCTAGTCATCTAAAATGATGCTGTCTTGCATTTTTGGAAGTAAAATCCTCAATTATTTTTTCATAATCAATAAACTCCAACATTTGACCTTCAATTGATAGAATTGCTAATCCATTCAACCAATCTTGAGTCATGGTAGTCCGCAAATAAGACTTCAATAACTTTAGTTTAGAAAAACTTCTTTCCGCGGATGCTACTGTCACTGGTATAGTCAATAAAATCCTATAAGCAACCATAGCGGTTGGAAACATGTCCATTCTCTTTAGCATACTCCATAATTTGGATGGATGTCCATGGCTTACCTATTTCATAAGCTTCTGTTGGTAACATTTCTTGTAAAATTTGCAACTCCATATACAAAGACTTACCACAAATATAAGAAGTGTCACCATATTTTAAAGCATCTTCAAGATTCAAACAAATTTTCTTCAACTTATCGCCATCCAAATAAACCAAGTTTGATGCATCAAATAAAAAGCCAAAAATAGATTCAAAACCTTTCATTTATTCAAATCTACTTTTGAGTTGAGTAAGAGCCATATCCACCAAAATAAGAAAGTAATCATTTTTGAAAGTGTCTTTAGGAGATTGTTGTTCCCTTTCCGTGTTTGGAATTTCATCAAAATGTTTTTTTCTACATGCATGACGTCTTATAGGAAAAATAGGCTCAATTTCTAAATCAAGAGCAATTTCTTTATTCATTTATGACCAAATCAAGTCCATTCGTCCTATAGTTTTCAAAATAAAAAATTAATCCGTCCAAGTTTTCCACGGCAACATCAAGAAGCATGTCTTTGGATTGTAACTTATTACTAACCAAGTTATTTTTATACAAAATGTCATTCCAAATAACCAAACTTAAAACAAACTCAAAACTTGAAAGCTCACCATTTACCAAAGATTCAGCATCCCTACACACTTTCTCGTCTTCACTTATTTCTGCTAACTTTCTCAAAGCTCCTTTTATTTTAGCAACTTGTGTTTTTATAGCCTTAACACTATCAATATGACTTTCCCAACGTGTAGTAGACAATGATTTCAAAGTCAAGTCATCTATATATTCAAGTAAAACACTCCAACGTTTGGTGGAATTAGAAAACACCGTGTAAATAGTTTGACAAGTTCCAAAGAATGTTTTTGCTTTATGACAAGAGTTTGCCATATCACACAAAACTAAATTAAGACAATGACAACCACATGGCATATAAAAGGCTCTGGGATTTATATCAAGTAATCTTTTTTAAACTCCTTGGTGTTTTCCTTTCATATTAGACCCATTATCATATCCTTGTCCACGCACACAATCAATCCAAATCAATAGATTTTAAAGTTTCTTGTAACACATTGAAAAGCCCTAAACCACATGTATCTTCTACATTCAAAAACCCTAAAAAGAACTCTTCAATCTTTACTCCAAGACTCCTGACATCTACACATCTTATGATTAGGGTCATTTGTTCTTTGTGACTTGCATCAGGAGTGCAATCGAGGATTATGGAAAAGTATTTTGCATTTTTTATTATATTTATGATCATATTTTTCACATTTGAAGCCAATAAACCAATCAACTCATTTTGAATTTTATGGCTAAGATGATGATGATGAATTTTTTTTTTTATCTTGGATTAGTCGAAAATGTTGTTTCATTACAGGATCAAATTCATCTATCATTTCAAGTATGCCCAAAAAATTTCCATTTGATTCTTCACAAATTTTTTCATTTGTTCCACGAAAAGTCAAATTACATTTTGCAAGATATTTCACAACAAAGATTATTCAAACTAAAACATCTTTCCAATGTTCGGTGTCCCTTTTAATCATTGCTTGTAGTTCTTTGTCAATTGTTTCATTTTTTTCCAATCGTACTCTCAATTCAACCCAACTTCTCAAATTAATAAGGTGTTCAGAACTATTTTTATGTAAACTTAATGTTGTACAAAGATGTTTCCAATCTTTTATCCCTTCACTTGCTAATTGACTTTTAGAATGAGCCGTTTTAAATAACTTACAACAAGAGACTCTATCTAACTCTTTTGAGTAAATCAACCATTTTCTATCACAAGGCTCACCATTTGATAATTTTCTAACATAAAAATCAGAAGAGAAATGCCTATTTTTGTTATCCTTTGAAAAGTTGGAAATGATTTCTCTTTGTGGTCCTTTTTCTACAAGTAAGTCAATCATTGTTGAACTTAAACTACCCCAAACTCTAGGATCAAAAATATTTAATTCAGGTGGTGAACTTAAGCTAGTAACATCATTGGATATATTTTCATGACAAGGGTTCTCATTATTTTCAGTTTTGTCACTTTCATTTTCGCTTATATCACCATTTTTTTCCTTTGCACCATCATTGATTTCTACTTGAGAACTAGAATGATTTTTTTGATTGCCTAAGTTCTCTACATGACTTTCAACATTATCATTAGACTCCTTAACAAGAAATTTAAATATTGAACCTTTTTGAGATTGATCAAATTTTTTAATTTTTTAATTTTTTAATTCTTTCACTTCTTTTTCTTTTTTGAGATCCGGAAGCTTGTTTTCGTGAAAACATGGCTAATTATAGTGTAAAACAAACAAATCAATTTAAGCACAACTCAAGAACAAATACACCAATTCATCAACTAAAAGACAATATATAATTGATAATTGACATAGAAAGATAAAACCTGGAATCAATGCCGCGTGATTTAGAATAAAGGCACTCCAAGTTCTACAACCCTTCAAAAGCTGAACAAAACCTACAATTTAATAATAAAATTGAATTAGCAATCCAATATGAAAAATAGGTATCAAAATATCAAATAAAATTGGGATAAACTACGTACCAATCTTGTTTTTGTACGTCTCACCAATCACCAAATCAATCAACACCGAATGTAAATCGAAATTTCTTGTCAATCACAATAGAAGCAAGACGAATAAAGAGATGCGATATAGTGAACTAAGTTGAGAATGAAGTGAAGTTTTCCATTTCATATGGGTCATATATATATTGAAAATTTTGATAGGGAATGAGGAAATTTTTTAAAATTATTGATTAAAAGAACAAATAAAGAAATAAAAGTGGAAGATTACAAGAAAATACATTGAACCAAAATAATTAATATTGTGTTTTTTCATATTTAGGAAATCTAATACATTTAAACCTATTTTCAAATATACCTATAATATAAAAATATAACTAATTAGTAACTTAATTATAAATAAAAAAAGTCCTTCTAACTTGTAACACCCCAAATTTTACAACTCAGGGAGTTACTGGTTAGGACCGCACAGTGGGTCCCGACCTTAGTTTGACAACAACTTAACAAGATCTTACAACAAGGCACAGATAAGGAAAATCAAAAATCATAAAATAGTTTTTAATGATGCATGAATGTGACCAGATCAACTACAGCCGGAAAACGTGATATAACAAAGTGCGAAAGGAAACAAGGTTCAACTATAAAACCCATAAATGCAAAAACTGTAAAACGTCCTAAAGTACGACACCCCGGCTGACCACTACCATCTGGATCACTCGGCATCTGCTCTAACCTGTGGCAAATCTAAACAACATATCAACAGTTAGCTAACTATCCAAATATAAGCAAAATGATAACAGCACAAACACAAGCAGAAACAAAAATAAACAAACATCATGCTGCACTCAACCAATTATTATCTATTATTAAGTGATTCACATTATTCAATTTAAGTTGTGGCACGAGAATTATTATTAGTTCTCGCCTCCGTTCCTTATCCAACTGGTGTAGGTCTAGCTGACTTCCACTGGTAGCATCACTACAAACCACGTATGGACTAGTCCCGAAAGAAACCCCCAGCGCCAGCCAGCTACTGAGCAGAATGCCACCGCCCGTTACTCTTAGGCCAAAATATAGGTCGGTAATTATATATCACAACCTATCTCTCTAAACATTTCAATCACACACCACCATCATCATTTATACTCATATTTAGAAGTCAGCTAAGTAAGCCCAAAGGACTTACCTGATATAAAGCTCGACTCTTTGTAAACCACTCGTTCTGTAAACTGTAGCAACTCAGTTGCCTGCCAAAGGCGATAAGTGTATTAGCACACTCTCACGTAGATAGAAGTCTAAAACTTCTAAGATCGAATAAGGTATTAAGACATACTAGTTACAGTATTAGTTTAGGGTAAAATGACCATTTTACCCTTGGTTCCGATTTTCTCGAAAACCCTAAAATTCATGTCTAAACTTCTATTTGAGGTTCTAAATTTATATTCTAACTCCTAAAATTTTATTTGGTTCCAAACTGACATTTTTCCTATGTTTCTATTTTCCGGAAGAATCGTAAAGGTCTAACTTCGGTTCTAAATATAAAATTCTTAACAGCTTATAAAAATTCCGAATTAAATCTCTAGATCATCTATGAGGTTCTATCTAACCTTAGGAGAAAGAATTTCTCCAAACTGTTCAGCCAATATTCCTATAAAAATTCACAAAGTTGGCTACTTCACTCAAAATTCCTATACTTAGCCAAAAACTTAAGTTTACCAAAACTGCTCAACTACCTAACTTCGGGAGCTCATAACTTCTAATCCGACCGTTCATTTCTTCCCAAATTTTAATATACTAAACTACATATATCCATCTACAACCTATCCAAAATTCAACGGTGAATCTTTATCCAAACGCTCAAACATTGGTCGACAAGGTGAGCAGTTTCTAACTTAAAAGCTGAAAGAAAAAAATGGAATTACAGCAGTCCAACCATTTTGTTTATACGACTCAGCAGCTACCTATCACTAACCTAACCCTGTTCAAGGCCAAACCACACCAACGCAGCATTTTAAATCCAAAAATAAAAACGGTACACATACACATTCTAGGTTCTAATCTCATGGAGGTCACAATGTACATATACCTAAGTTGCACTTATGTCATTAACTGGAGTAACCAGAAGTGGATTCCTTACCGGACTGGAATTAGGTTTGAATAGGTTTCACTGATGTCCCAAGGGAACTCTAAGTCGTCTCGCTGCTACATCCGTGGGGGGTCAGTCCGGCACAAAGAAGAAGGCGTGAGAGGCCAGTTCGATGGAAACAGTAGATGAAGGAGGGGAAAGAGGTTCAGCTGTCCGCTGCAGTCGGCTTGTGCACGAGTAAGGAAGACGCTCGGTTGGATGCAGGGAAGGGAAGGCTTAAACGAAGGAGTTGGGGTCAGTGTTGTCGGATGACAAACTCTCCAGCGTGGCATCGTCACTATCTGGTCGAGAGGGCCGATCTGTTGCCTCTCATGTCTAAGGTTGAGACCTCCTTGCTGCGCTCTATTGCTACCAGTAGGCAGGAAGGCGTCGCTGTTGGAATTAGGGGGGGGGATCTTCACCTGTGCAGAGGACGGATGCTGAGTGTAGGGATGGGGATAACGACGAGGTGCAGCGCCAGATTTGCGGACCATGTGCTGCTTGTTTTGGCTCGAAAGAAGCGAGCAGTTCTTAGTGTCTCTGGTATGTGTGAATCCAGGAAAACGAGGAGACCATGTGCCTGGTAGAGGATCTTCATATCCGATGAGAAGGTAAGAGTATAATGCTGGGATTGAATGTGGACGTGTAGGTGTGTAGGTTCACGCTTGGGCTGATCTTGTATCACGTAAAATAGGGAAGGATATGCCAGAAAGGGGAATGAAGGAGAGAAGCTGCAATTACCCTAACTGCCGTGGCTGTGGAGGTAGAAAGCAACTCGTATGGGCTATCATCACTGCTGGGCCAGAAGATGGAGTGCAAGCACAACCCAAGAAGGATAGTTTTGGCAGTCTTGTCCTGATCTCGCCAGATGGGCCCGGAAGGCCTTGTCCATGGGTTGTCAAAAGCTTGCCATGGGCTTGTACAAGTAGTATTATGGCCTTGTGAAATTTGTCATGGCCTTGTCATGAGAGCCATCTCTTTTAGTGTTGCATGAGAATTTCTGAAAGTATTTTATGTGGTCAAGCTTTCACATAAAATCATAGAAGTGGATAAAAGGACAATTTTATGTGTAAACTCTTCACATAAAATGATAGAAATTAAAACAAAAATTTGAGGAAATTAGGTATGGTTACAAGGATTGAGAGGGTTAATTCAGGCATGACTCGGAATTAAATGGAACTAAAATTTCCGGGTATTACATCAGTACCCCCCTTAAATTAAGTTTCGTCTCGAAACTTAGAATAAAGCATTATCCGTGTCCCTACAATTAAACGAATTTAACTCAATAACTAAAAAAAATATTCCCTCTCATTTCTAACATAAAGACTACTCAATCATCAGTCAAGCAACACATAAGTCTTCAACCAACTATATAATCACAAAAGTCACACACAACATTTGAGTACTAAACCGTCGGTACAGAAGTAGCGGCTAACTCCGCAAAGAACTCATGATAACTACGTCTAATACTCTCCTCTGTCTCCAAGGTAGCCTCATCAACTCCTCGTCTAGACCACTGAATCCTCAGCATCGGTATCTCCTTAGAACGTAGGTGCCTAATGCTACGCTCTAGGACGGCTACTGGATACTCCACAAAAGTGTGGTCTGGCTCAACTATCAGATCCTCATGACTGATGATGTGTCTAGGATCCGGTATGTACTCTCGCAGCTGAGATACATGAAAAACTGGGTGTACTCCCTCTAATCTCGGTGGCAGTGCTAGTCGGTAGGCAACCTCTCCGACTCTCTCTACGATCTCAAATGGGCCGACGTATCGGGGACTCAGTTTCCCCTTAATGCCGAAACGTCTAACTCCTCTCGTAGGTGACACTCTCAACCACACCTATGTACCTACTCTAAACTCCAAAGGTCGACGCCTTTTGTCGGCGTAGGACTTCTGACGACTCTGAGCTGCTAACATTCTCTCCCGGACTAAGGCAATCCGGGCGATGTCGTCCTGTATCTGATCTGGTACTACTCCATCAGCCTTGCTAGGCTCATCCCAACATAGCGGTGTACGACATCTCCGCCCGTACAAAGCCTCAAAAGGTGCCATCCCAATAGACGCATGCCAGCTGTTATTTTATGAAAACTCTACTAGTGGGAGGTGATCTGGCCATACCTGTCCCTAATCTAGCACACATGCTCGCAACATGTCCTCTAGGGTCTGAATGGTTCTCTCGGACTGACCGTCTGTCTGCGGGTGGTAGGCAGTGGTAAAGTGAAGACTCGTCCCCAGAGCAGTATGTACTTGTTGCCAAAACCTCGAGGTAAAATGTCCATCCCTGTCGGAGACGATAGTCCTCGGTACTCCATGGAGTCTCACAATGTGTCTGGTGAACTCCTCCGCTAGACGGCTTACCGGCCACGTCTCCTTGATCGGAATGAAACGTGCGGTCTTCGTCAGCCGGTCTACCACCACCCAAATGGCATCAAAACCTCTGCTGAGCCTCAACCCGGTAACAAAATCCATAGAAATATCTTCCCACTTCCAATGTGGTACTGGAAGTGGGTGGAGTTCTCCTCCGGATCTACGATGCTCAATCTTGACCTGCTGACAGGTCGCACACTGGGCTACATAACGGGCTACATCGGGCTTCAAACCACCCCACCAGAAGGAACGTCTCACGTCCTTATACATCTTACTCGCTCCTGGATGTACGGAGTAAGGGGTAGCATGAGCCTCACCTAGTATCCTCTGTCTCAGCTCACTGTCTGATGGCACACAGATACGGTCCTGCCGTCTCATCACTCCCTCGGCACCGATAGTGAACTGAGGTGCCTCATGTTGTGACATCCGGTCTCGGATCCGGGTCAGCGTCGGACAGGTCTCATGCTTCTGTCGGATCTCACCCAACAGGTCAGGAAGTAACTCTAAGGTGGCTAACTGATGAGCTGTATCAGGGAACTGGATCTCTACTTCCAACCAAGCTAAGTCTCTCTGTAACTGTGGCTGTACTGTCAACCGAGCTATCGCCTTCTCCCGAGGCGTCTTCCGACTCAAAGCGTCAGCAACTACATTCGCCTTTCCGGGGTGGTAGAGAATCTCAAGGTCAAAATCCTTGCTCAACTCTAGCCACCGCCTCTGGCGGTTATTCAACTCCCGCTGAGTGAATATGTACTTCAGACTCTTATGGTCTGTGAAGATCTGACAGGTCGCTCCATAGAGATAATGATGCCAGATCTTAAGAGCGTGCACTACTGCTGCTAACTCCAGATCGTGAGTGGGGTAGTTCTCTTCATACGTCTTTAGCTGTCGAGACGCATATGCTATAACCTTACCCCTCTGCATCAAGACACACCCCAAGCCCAGCTTGGATGCGTCACTGTACACTACAAAGTCCTCTGTACCCTCAGGCTGTGCTAAGATCAGAGCAGACGTCAATCTCCTCTTCAGCTCCTCAAAACTCTGCTGACACGGCTCAGACCAGACGAAACGAGTAGTCTTCCTTAGGAGAGAAGTAAGTGGTCAGGCGATCAGGGAAAACCCTTCCACAAACCGACGGTAATACCCTGCCAATCCAAGGAAGCTGCAAACCTCCTTAACATTCTTCGGGGGTTGCCAAGAGGACACTGACTCAATCTTCGCCGGGTCGACCTTAATCCCCTCAGCAGTCACTACATGGCCTAGGAACGCCACCTCTGACATCCAGAACTCAAACTTGGATAGTTTAGCATATAGCTGACTATCCTGTAGAATCTACAACACTGTCCTCAAGTGTCCGGCATGCTCCTCTCGACTTCTAGAGTAAACTAGAATGTCGTCAATGAAGACCACTACAAACTGGTCTAAGAAGTCGATGAAAATCCCATTCATCAACTCCATAAATACTGCTGGTGCATTAGTGAGCCCGAATAGCATCACTACTAACTCATAATGACCATACCTAGTCCGGAATGCCATCTTAGGTATGTCCTGATCTCTCACCCTCAGCTAGTGATAACCCGATCTCAAATCTATCCTCGAGAACACTGACGCCCCATGTAGCTGGTCCAGCAGATCATCTATGCGAGGCAGTGGATACTTATTCTTGATGGTGACCTTGTTCAACTCCCTGTAGTCGATACACAGTCTCATCGATCCATCCTTCTTCCTCACAAACAATACTGGTGCGCCCCAGGGGGAAACACTAGGGCGTATAAAGCCCTTCTCTGCTGACTCCTCTAACTGCTTCTTCAACTCAAGCAGCTCTATTTGTGTGGAATGCTAAGTAACCTCTATCTGGTCTGACGTAGGATCTGATCAAAATTATCTACTTCTTCTTACTCCTCTCTTGCTTCTAATACGACTTCATATGTACTAACTATGATTTGTACCCTTCCTTAGCCTGTAAGTGAACAGCTGCTCGCAACCATTCTCTTATATCATTAATGATATAAAGGGTCATTTTTTACCGTCAATTCTTCCTTTACCATTTTAATTAGATTTACTGACTTGACTTATTCGGTGTTACTTGTACTTGTATCGATTTGACTTTACAATTGTCGTATTTGATCTCTTTAAGGACTTCTCCACATGTCGATAAAATTCATTTGTAACCATGTGGTCATTCTCCTTATATGCCAACACGTCACTACTAATTAACCCGCACATGTAAAGGCTCCGTTGTTACCATTTAGTCTATAGTTGACCTTCTACAATATCATAGACTTACTTTTCTTCTATCTCTTTGCAGTTTGATTTACTTGGTGGAATCTACCTCCTCCAGTTTCTACGTTTATACTCCTTTAGCTTCTTCCATAATCTACACTTCTATTTCTCACTATAAGGCCACTATACTCTTTCCTAGTTTAGCTGCATCATTCATCTGTCGTCAATGGACTCATCAGATTTTCCATGATAGCTCGTAATTACATCTTTGCGATTCCGTTTTCCTCGGTCATCAGCTGCTTGCGAGGTTCCGGTGTGAATTGTTGGTGTTGGTAACTTAAGTCCCTTTGAGAGAGGGAAGTTATTACGGCCCTTGGTTATGCCAAGATCATTTTCACACACTCTTGTTCCTTAGTTGATGTTATAATGTTGTCTTTATAGTGATCCTTTAACTCCGCTTTCAGGACTATATCATTTGGATATCTATATCACCATCTTTCTTGTAGCTCACTTGTCTTATAGAAAGTCACTCTGCCTCCATGCTTATGAAATCCACCCTCCACTTTCTGGCTAACCATAAGCTTCAGTTGTGTGGCTCTTTAAGTCTTCATAGTTGGTTCGACGACATATCTCTTCTTAATTCTTAGGTTATGAGTGTCTAGGTGGGACCCGCTTGATTAGGATGCCGACTCACTTTGCCAATAGTGGCCATATTCCGCCCTGCTTCTAACCACAACCTTCATATTTTGGTCCGTCGGTAAGCGTAAATTTAATGTCTTTTGTCTGGATTGGTTCCATATCTTACTTTGACTTTCATTACTATGACTGTTTCTGACGGGATCCACGTTGTTCATATCGTCACTACACTTGAAAGAATCTATGTGATGTTGCTCCCCACTTGCATAATTGTCGATCATCCAATGCTTTTCCGGAACTACTCTCATGTATAATCTTCATTTGATCCTGTTAACTTGACTCGGGATCCCCTTCTTGCCATGCTCGTGGGTGTTATCCTTCAGTCTTCGCTTTCCGTCTTGACGCTTTTCAACACGCTCGAAGGAGGTGTCCGTCGTTTGCCTACCCTAATGCACATAAGATGTGCATCCTAATCCTCATGTTGACACCCTTCAAAATCTACTTAGATGTGTCAACGGAGTGAGAACCTCATTATGTTATCTCCGTTAAGGACATAATATAATTATTATGCTACTAACCTTCGGCATAAACTTATTTATTGTACATATCTTTATAAGCAGCTTCTAAGTCAACATAACATTTCTAAAAGTACTAAGCTGCCGAGATCTGCGGAGGTAGTGGTGGTCATCCGTACTTTCTATCCCAACCCGACTCTGTATGCATTTTAAAACCAAAATTCTCTTTGGAAAACTCAGACCCTTTTCGGGTTCTGTTTATTTACTTATATGACCTTTTTAGAAGATTCAAGTGTCATTGTTGCCAACCTAGAGCTCTGATACCATGTTGTAACACCCCAAATTTTACAACTCAGGGAGTTACTGGTTAGGACCGCACAGTGGGTCCCGACCTTAGTTTGACAACAACTTAACAAGATCTTACAACAAGGCACAGATAAGGAAAATCAGAAATCATAAAATAGTTTTTAATGATGCATGAATGTGACCAGATCAACTACAGCCGGAAAACATGATATAACAAAGTGCGAAAGGAAACAAGGTTCAACTGTAAAACCCATAAATGCAAAAACTGTAAAATGTCCTAAAGTACGACACCCCGGCTGACCACTAACATCTGGATCACTCGGCATCTGCTCTAACTTGTGGCAAATCTAAACAACATATCAACAGTTAACTAACTATCCAAATATAAGCAAAATGATAACAACACAAACACAAGCAGAAACAAAAATAAACAAACATCATGCTGCACTCAACCAATTATTATCTATTATTTAAGTGATTCACATTATTCAATTTAAGTTGTGGCACGAGAATTATTATTAGTTCTCGCCTCCGTTCCTTATCCAACTGGTGTAGGTCTAGCTGACTTCCACTGGTAGTATCACTACAAACCACGTATGGACTAGTCCCGAAAGAAACCCCCAGCGCCAGCCAGCTACTGAGGAGAATGCCACCGCCCGTTACTCTTAGGCCAAAATATAGGTCGGTAATTATATATCACAACCTATCTCTCTAAACATTTCAATCACACACCACCATCATCATTTATACTCATATTTAGAAGTCAGCTAAGTAAGCCCAAAGGACTTACCTGATATAAAGCTCGACTCTTTGTAAACCACTCGTTCTATAAACTGTAGCAACTCAGTTGCCTGCCAAAAGCGATAAGTGTATTAGCACACTCTCACGTAGATAGATGTCTAAAACTTCTAAGATCGAATAAGGTATTAAGACATACGAGTTACAGTATTAGTTTAGGGTAAAATGACCATTTTACCCTTGGTTCCGATTTTCTCGAAAACCCTAAAATTCATGTCTAAACTCCTATTTGAGGTTCTAAATTTATATTCTAACTCCTAAAATTTTATTTGGTTCCAAACTGACATTTTTCCTATGTTTCTATTTTCCGGAAGAATCGTAAAGGTATAACTTCGGTTCTAAATATAAAATTCTTAACAGCTTATAAAAATTCCGAATTAAATCTCTAGATCATCTATGAGGTTCTTTCTAACCTTAGGAGAAAGAATTTCTCCAAACTGTTCATCCAATATTCCTATAAAAATTCACAAAGTTGGCTACTTCACTCAAAATTCCTATACTTAGCCAAAAACTTAAGTTTACCAAAACTGCTCAACTACCTAACTTCGGGAGCTTATAACTTCTAATCCGACCGTTCATTTCTTCCCAAATTTTAATATGCTAAACTACATATATCCATATACAACATATCCAAAATTCAACGGTGGGTCTTTATCCAAACGCTCAAACATTGGTCGACAAGGTGAGCAGTTTCTAACTTAAAAGCTGAAAGAAAAAAATGGAATTACAGCAGTCCTACCATTTTGTTTATACGACTCAGCAGCTACCTATCACTAACCTAACCCTGTTCAAGGCCAAACCACACCAACGCAGCATTTTAAATCAAAAAAAAAAAAAACGGTACACATACACATTCTAGGTTCTAATCTCATGGAGGTCACAATGTACATATACCTAAGTTGCACTTATGTCATTAACTGGAGTAACCAGAAGTGAATTTCTTACCGGACTGGAATTAGGTTTGAATAGGTTTCACTGATGTCCCAAGGGAACTCTAAGTCGTCTCGCTGCTACATCCGTGGGGGGTCAGTCCGGCACAAAGAAGAAGGCGTGAGAGGCCAGTTCGATGGAAACAGTAGATGAAGGAGGGGAAAGAGGTTCACCTGTCCGCTGTAGTCGGCTTGTGCACGAGTAAGGAAGACGCTCGGTTGGATGCAGGGAAGGGAAGGCTTACACGAAGGAGTTGGGGTCAGTGTTGTCGGATGACAAACTCTCCAGCGTGGCATCGTCACTATCTGGTCGAGAGGGCCGATCTGTTGCCTCTCACGTCTAAGGTTGAGACCTCCTTGTTGCGCTCTATTGCTACCAGTAGGCAGGAAGGCGTCGCTGTTGGAATTAGGGGGGGGATCTTCACCTGTGCAGAGGACGGATGCTGAGTGTAGGGATGGGGATAACGACGAGGTGCATCGCCAGATTTGCGGACCATGTGCTGCTTGTTTTGGCTCGAAAGAAGTGAGCAGTTCTTGGTGTCTCTGGTATGTGTGAATCCAGGAAAACGAGGAGACCATGTGCACGGTAGAGGATCTTCATATCCGATGAGAAGGTAAGAGTATAATGCTGGGATTGAATGTGGACGTGTAGGTGTGTAGGTTCACGCTTGGGCTGATCTTGTATCACGTAAAATAGGGAAGGATATGCCAGAAAGGGGAATGAAGGAGAGAAGCTGCAATTACCCTAACTGCCGTGGCTGTGGAGGTGGAAAGCAACTCGTATGGGCTATCATCACTACTGGGCCAGAAGATGGAGTGCAAGCACAGCCCAAGAAGGATAGTTTTGGCAGTCTTGTCCTGATCTCGCCAGATGGGCCCGGAAGGCCTTGTCCATGGGTTGTCAAAAGCTTGCCATGGGCTTGTACAAGTAGTATTATGGCCTTGTGAAATTTGTCATGGCCTTGTCATGAGAGCCATCTCTTTTAGTGTTGCATGAGAATTTCTGAAAGTATTTTATGTGGTCAAGCTTTCACATAAAATCATAGAAGTGGATAAAAGGACAATTTTATGTGTAAACTCTTCACATAAAATGATAGAAATTAAAACAAAAATTTGAGGAAATTAGGTATGGTTACAAGGATTGAGAGGGTTAATTCAGGCATGACTCGGAATTAAATGGAACTAAAATTTCCGGGTATTACATAACTCTTCAATTCTTTTATTAAAATTAATTTTGTTGGTGGTTGGGCCCCTTTGTTTAATCTACGTAGTTGTTGTGTATTTCACAATCTTAAAAATAGCACTTCCCATAAATATTGGGTGGTTGGGCCCCATTAATATAGTTCCAACTTCCAAGTTCCAACTCTTCAATATATTAAATGGTAAGAGTAAAAGTAACGTAAACAAATTCAACCAATTCAGTCTATATATAATTTTTTTTAATTTATGAGTGCCCCTAAAATTGTTGGGCCCTGGGCAGTGGCCCATGCCGCCCATGGGTTGGGCCAGCCCTGCTAAGTGAATACAAAACTACATTCCGGCTTTATAATACTTTGCAATAGAATTAGGAGTTCAGTTAAACCTAAAACCTTAGTTGTCAATAGGCGAATATTGGTATGACTATGCTATTTTATCCTATTGATTACAACCATATTTTTCTTTCTTGAATAGCTTCTACCAAAACCATTCCGTGGTAACCCACAATCATTAATTGATCTCACTTTGATCTTGACACCATTTTCTAGTGGGTTTGACCCTTACTTGCAAGTACTACTTAGTTTAGATAATAAATAATTTACTTTTGACAAGGTTAACGACACTATCATTTACCCCACAACAAAAATTGACATGGTCAACGTCTTACTATTATGCTTAGTATGAACTTATCATTCCCTCATAAGCCAAATGTGACGTTTGGACAACTCCAAGCTTGCGCAATAATGTGTTGAATATCAAAGGGCCAATTTCTTTTGTAATCAAATCCCAAGTTGATCAACAGACCTTGTAAAGAAGGTCTTAATAACCTTCTTTTTGTAGTTGATGCTGAACCATGAGATAGTCGATCTCTATATGCTTAGTTCTCTTGTGAAACCCGAGATTTGTTGCTATGTAAATCGCTGATCAATTGTCACAATAAAGCCTCAAAGGATAGTGATGATGTATACCAAGTGACTTAAAACAAATTTAAGTAAAAGCAATTCGCATGTAGTGGTAACCATAGCTCTATACTCCGTCTCAGTAGACGGTCACGAGATAGTTACCTTTTTCCCCCACTAGGATATTGGAGACGTCCCGTGAAGAATGCAGTATCCTGTAGTAGATCGACATGTCAAGAGATAGGCTGCGTAGTCCGATTTGTTGTAACATCTTTGATTTGGTAATATACATCTTGAAGAAGGAACAATTTGGAGACCTAGAAAAATATAATAGGGACGAGATCCTTCATTTTGAAACAATGATGCAAGTAGCTTTTGTGTCTCAAGATTGTGGAAGGATTGTTCCCAGTAATCAAAAGATCATCCACGTATGTTAAGACCTGCAAAGCTATGCGTGGTACTTTGTATGAAAAGATGGAGAGAAACCATATTGGGTGAGAGCTTGGACATGTTGAAAATAAACCTTAATTTCTTAGAAGTTTAAAATATATGCATTTGAATTAGACAATTAAGATAAGAATTGTTTAACATGCGAAGCATTAGAATAAATTAGAAATTTATGTTGTTAAGTTTCTAGTATTTATTCCTTAGAAAACTTATGCTATATTCATGCTCCTATAATCCTTAAATAGGGACTTAGTAATGTTGATTAAAATAAGTTGTGAAGAACATTTGAATAAGAGTTCCAAAGTACAATTGTTCTTCCTCTTCAAATTTCCACCTTTTTCATTTATCCTCCAAAATTTCTATTAAATTGGTATCAGAGTTAGAGATGTCAATACAAGTTTTCTGTTCCATTTCCCTCGCCTCACAAAAGAAAATTATGAGAATTGGTGCATACATATGAAGGCATTGCTTGGTTCCTAAGATGTGTGGGAATCCATTGATAGATGTTATGAGGTGCCTCAAGATGATGCTTTATTAAATCCTACTCAAAAGGAGGCTATTCAAAAGAATGATCAACAAGGGGTTGAAAAACTCTAATCAACGGGTTGACAAGGTGAAGAAGGTGTGATTGCAATCACTACGAGGAGAATTTGAAGTCCTACAAATAAAAGAATCCGAATCAATTGCGAGTTTCTTTGTAAAGGTGTGGCAAGTTATCAAGCAAATAAAGAGGTATGGAGAAAACATCGAGGATGCTCGAGTTGTTGAGAAGATCATTCGTTCTTTGCCAATGAAGTTTGATCGTATTGTGGTCTTCATTGAAGAGTCAAAATACTTAGATTCAATGACATTTGATCAACTTATGGGATCTCTACAAGCCCATGAGGAGAGAATCAAGATGAGAGAGGATACGTTGGTTGAAACACTCAACAATCCATAATGGTGGTGATCGAGTCATATAGAGGAAGATGATGAGGACGTGGATCCTTTCACGTGAGATGAGGAAGAGGAAAAGGTGAATCATCATACCATGACTCCGATATTGGAGAAAATGGTAAATCGTCAAGAGGACGTGGAAGAGGGAGTTTTGATAAATCCAAGCTTCGTTGTTATAATTGCCAAAAGCATGTACACTATGCACGAGATTGTTGGAGTGTTCCTATCCAACCCGAAGAAATGGTCAACTACATGAAGGAAACAAAAGTGGATGGTGCCACTTTATTGGTAGCCTACCAAGGCGGTGAAGAAAGACAAAAGAGATGTGTGGTTCCTTGAAAATGCGGCAAGCAATCACATTTGTGGTGATAGAAGCAAGTGTGTGAACCTTGACAAATTGATTGTAGGATGTGTTAACTCCAAAGTTCCCATCAAGGGAAAGGTACGATTTTGATTCGAATGAAGAACGGTTGTCATCAATTCATTAGCAATGTTTATTTTGTTCCTAATATGAATTGCAACATCTTGAGTTTGGGACAACTTTTGGAGAAGAACTATACAGTGAACATGAAAAATCGTAGCATGTTGCTCCAATATGCTCATTAGAATTTGATCGCCAAGGTACCTATGACGAAAAATAGAATGTTCTTACTTGACATTTAAACAGGTTTAGCCAAATGTCTCAAAGCTTGTTTGAAAGAAAAACCTTGGTTATGGCATCTAAGGCTTGGACATTTGAAATTTGGCAGCTTAATATTGATGTCACAAAGAAGGATGTTGAACGGGATGCTACCAATTCACCAACCAGATAAACTTTGTGAGGAGTGTCTTGTAGGAAAGCGATTCCAAAATAGCTTCCCAAAGGAAAGAACCACAAGAGCAAATCGACCACTAGAACTTGTACATGTAGATGTTTGCAGACCGATCAAGCCTGCATCGTTCAATAAGAATTGGTATTTTCTACTCTTCATTGATGACTTTAGTAGAAATACTTGACTTTATTTTCTCACAGAAAAATCTCAAGTTTTTTCTATGTTAAAAAAGTTCAAAGCTCTTGTTCAAAAACAAAGTGGTCACTACATCAAGTCTTTAAGAACCGATAGAGGTGGTGAGTTTACTTCTAACGAGTTCAATGAGTTTGTGATTTGAATGACATAAAAAGACTCTTGACAGTGCAAAGATCACCTCAACAAAATGGCATTGTTGAAAGAAAGAACCGGACCATTCTTCACATGACTCAAAGCATGTTGGTGACAAAGAAGATGCCTAAGAAGTTTTAGGCCGAGGCTGTTGATTGTGCATTTTATCTATCTAATAGAAATTCAACATAAAACTTATTAGATACAACTCCTCACGAAGCATGGGGTGGAATAAAGCCAAGTGCATCCCTTTGAGAGTGTTTGGGAGCATTGGTTATGTTCACGTACAAGATCAAGTGAGATTGAAGCTTGAAGACAAAAGCAAGAAACATGTTTTCATCGGATATACTTAGAGTTCAAAAGGATACGAGCTCTACAACCTAGTCATAGGAAAGGTGATGCAGGGTTGATGCCGCAATTTTCCGATCTAGAATGAAGTTCACGAAGACAATGATAGAAGCAATCTCGGTGGAAATTTCGGGCGAGAATTTTAGATGAGCTGGCCGAGATTTCCTAGAAGAAAGTGTATGAAACTCAAAGGAACATAATGTGGTTAATATCGAATGATAATGGATAGATAAGAAGATGGATAATGGATTGAAATAGATGGAATATATAGGAAGTTATAAACCAAGGTATTCTTGCAAAGAACTTTGACCAATTGGATCAAAACCCCTTAACAAAAAGCTTACCTCAACCCTCTCTTCTTTTGCAATAACCAAAAAAATAAAAAAAAATAAAAAAATAAAAAATTTAAACTCCGTTTAATGCCGGATCAGACCGGATTCCGATCCGCCAACCTTAATTCTTTTAAATAAAAGAACATGATATTAAATTCTATCATTTTATGTGACCTTGATTCACATAAAATGATACTTTTTGTAACCGTAAATAATTCCGTACATTTTAAAAACCAAAGAACGATCCCGTACGAGTAACGATTATTCGTTTTAGCCTTTTTGTTTTAAGGGATGAGCAGACCCAAATTAACTAGCCCAATCTTCTGCCGGCCCACTAATTAATTAATCCTTATCAAATAGAATTTAACTTAACCTAACCCTATTTACCCTAATCTAAACCATCTCCTACCTACGTACACGCCGCACGTCTGGAGTTGGACGTCACGCCGCACGTCTGGAGGATTGACACCACCACTGCCTCGCCGGAGACGCCACCAAGACACCGCCCAGCCGGCTGCAGACGGATCGCCGGTAAGCCTATCCTGATTTCTTCCCTCCCTAACTTCACCTTCTACCTCCTGCACATATCTAACCAACCGGCAACGTCTTTTTCTCGCGACCCAAGCAGCGCAACTTCGACTGTTGTCGTGTTCCACTAGCCGGAGTACCGCCCGCCTTCTGCCGTCTTCAATTCGTCATAGCAGGACGGCATGAGTTCCAATCGCAGGGTGTACTGAGTCGAGCCGCACCTCCTCTGAGCGTGGTACCCGATCGGAGTTGCAACCAAGCCCTAAGTTGCCGGTGAGCCCTTTCACTTCACTTTACAGTCTTCTGTATACTTGTAGCTTTAGAAATAGTTTGTAGATCAGTAAGTTTAATAGAAAGAAGGTATGTGGGTTGGACTCTTGCCGAAGGTCGAGGCTTAGTTGGGGGAAGGAGGCGTGCAGATTTTGATGTGGGGTAGTTGTGGTTCATGTTGGCAGTAAAGGTGGGAGATGTGTAGAATTGTTTTAGTGCTGAGTGTTGTTTAGTACGTCGCTCTTTATATATATATATATATATATATATATATATATATATATATATATATTTATATATATATATATATATATAACACGAACCCGAAATCTAAATCCGAACCTATATATATACGAGTAGTTTGAGAGTAGTTAGTGAGTTTCATAGTGACATGCGTTTAGGTTTGACTAAGCATAGTTAAGGCCTTCAACCCGATCGGTATAGTTGTTAGGTGTGTTTGATATCGTGTTTTACATATTATAAAGCCCTATGATTAGTATATTAGCGTAAGTTACGCTAGTATACGTTATTGCTCTTTTACTAGGAATAATTATGAGGACGTTTATAAGCTCTTGGGATCGTTCCGACTAGGCTTTGTACGTTTAAGGTCCTCTCGGGTTTTCTTTTGAAGTTTATAGAAGCGTCTTGGGTCTTTGACTAGGTGTGTTCTATTCTAAGAGGGTGGATATGAGATTGAGATTGATCCAAGTTTTCCTGTTATACCAGGTTTTGAGTTGTTCTTGCGGAATCAAGTAGTAGCATTGTTTCGGGATTTTGTTTGGACTCAGGTAAGTCCTTGCGACTTACTTAGCCAGTTTCTGGATATTAATTGAGTGATAATGGTTGTGTGTGCAATGTTTGTGAACATAATAATAACTTGTTAGGACGACCGTTGTTGTTATGTTTTAAGGCCCAAGTGTATTATAACGGGCCGTGACATCACTGCCCAGCTCTGACAGGAGACTGGGAGGTTCTCTATACCCAGACCAGGCAGGTACAAGGTAAGATGCATTGGATCCATTCCTGATGGTTACACGGGGACGGAGGCGAGGTTTGGGAATCCCTCGTGTCACAAAAGAAGTATCATTGGTATGAATGAATGACCTAAAAGACGATAATAAATGAATTACGTGAAAGCATGATGAGTGTTTACTTTTGATGTGTGTGTGCTGTTATTATTCTTCTAATGTTTAGATAACTAGCTAATGGTTGTTTTGTTGTGTTTTAGATTTACCGTAGGTTAGGGCAGCAACTGAGTGATCCGGAAGTAGTGGTCAGCCGGGTCTCCGTACTCCTTAGAGTGGGGGTTGGGATTGTTGTTTGTCGTTCTTCCTTTTGTTACGACAGCTGGTCTTTTTTTCCCTTTGTATAAGTACTATAGGCTGCTAGACCTTGTTGCATTCATTCCTTTAAAAATACACTTTTTAATGAATTTCGGTTTTTCTTATTTGTGTCTTGTTGCAAGATCTTAGTAATATTGTTGTCAAACTGAGGTCGGGACCCATTGTGAGGTCCTAACCAGTAATGTCCCGGGTTCTGAGAATTCGGGGTGTTACAACATGGTATCAGAGCTCTAGGTTGGCAACAATGGCACTTGAAATCTTTTGAAAGACCGAATAGGTACTTAAGCAGCACCCGAAAAGGGATCTGAGTTTTAAAAAGGACTTTTGGTTTCCAAATGCATGCATAGTCTAGTTGGGAATAGAAAGTACGGCTGACCACCACTACTACCGTGGATCTCAATATGCTTAGTATGGACTTTAGGTTTCACTTTAGTTGGACTTATTAGCTTGATTATAATGATAGGTGATGTAGATGAGCATATGCCGAAGATTAGTAGAATTTATAGTTATAGTACACCCTTAATGGAGATAACAGTACGAGATCCTCATTCAGTTGACACACCTAAGTTTTTTTAAGGGTGTCAACGTGAGGATTAGTTTGCACATCTTATGTGCATTAGGGTAGGCGAATGGCGGGCAACTCCTTCGAGCTTGCTGAGGAGCATCGAGCTGGAAAGTGAGGACGGAAGGACAACATCAACGGACATGGCAAGCAAGGGATCCCGAGTCAACTTAACGAAAGAAAATGAAGGTTATACATAAGATTAATTCCGGAAAGGCATTGAATGATCGACAATTATGCAAATTGGGAGCGACATCACCTAGGTTTTTTCAAGTGTGATGTAAAGCAACGTTGAAAACAAAGGGGATGCCTTCGAAAACACACATAGGCATGAAGGTCAAGGTGAAATATAGTAGCAATCCAGACAAGAGGCATTGAATCTAAGCTTACTGACGGACCAGAAGGCGAAAGTTTGAGGCTAGAAGCAGAGTGGAATATGATCACTCTTGACAAGCTACTTGCCACCACAATCAAGATGGGAAACCGAGACAATCATAAGCGTAAGAGTCAAGATAAGATACATTGCTCATCCCGATACGAAGAATTAAGAGCCGCAAAATGAAAGCTTATAGGTTGCTAGAAAGGGGAAGGCCGATTTCACCAACATGGAAGTGGTGTGACCTCCTAGAACACACAAGAATTACAACAAGGATCGGGATACAACAAAGACCGGATTTCTATAAAGGCGGAAGTACAAGCAGCACCCCAAGGAAGGAGGGTGTAGGAGAACGGTCTCGGGGAAAAAGAGGATCTCTAATAACTTCTCATTCACAAAGGGATTTAAGTTAATAACACTAGCGGGTCATAACAGAGAACCACAAGTGAACAATAACTCGGGTAAAAAGAATCATGGAGAAATGTCTACAAGTTCTCATAGAAGAGTTGATAAGCCCGTTGACAGAAGACGAAGATACAACTAGACTCGTAAGAGTATAGTGCTCTTATAGGAGCGTAAATTGTAGAAGGAGCTAAAGGAGTATAAATAGAAGAGAATTATTTTCACCTTGTATATCCAACCTCAAAAGAGATAGAAGAAAAAAAAAAAGTCTACGATCTTATAGAAGGTCAACTACAGGCTAATTGGTAACAACAGAGAATTTGCACGTGTTGGCTAGCTAGTGATGGTTGGATGACAGATAAGAAGAATAACCACCAGGTTATAAAGGAATTTTATCGACATCTAGTGGATTTCTTTCAGAGATCAACGACGGTAATTGTGAAGTGAAATCAATACAAGTACTAGTAGCCTGGATGGTAACATTGAATGAGTCTAATATGAAAACTCTAATAAAGAAATTAAAGAGAAGCTCTTGACAGTCGGTAATGACCATTGATGACAGTAATGGTGTAAAGAGAATTGTTGTGGGTAGTTGCTTAATACTGACTAAGGAGAGATACATATCAAAGTTAGTATGGAGGGATCCCTGTAAGAAAAAAAACTAGAAGACTAAGAGGAAGTAGATGAGTGTGAATATGTCCTATGTCTTAGCATTCCAAACAAGTAGGACTGATGGTGCTCCTCCGAGAAAAAGTGGGGTCAGACTATCTAGATTGACAGGGAAAACCCTTGTGATTAAAGATGTGACACAAAATAATTGGAATTTCAGAGTCGGCACAAACATAGAGAGTATGATTTAAAGCCTTGGTGTGTGGTCGAGTTGTGAGGTGATTGCAGATGGAATCTACAGGTTGACTAAAATAGACATGAGAAGGAGTAAAGTTGAAGGACTAAAGGCTGTTATATGGATCCGGTATTACACCAATAAGATGATTACCGAAAGGACTAAAGACTGTTATTTAAGGAGAAATGGAGGTACTCCATTGAAAATTTCAGTTGGACTGATGACCTAAGAGTTGATGAAAGTAATAAGACCAACCAACGCGGTTCGTAAAGCGAGTACGAGAAAACTCAAAGGGGTAACTATCCTACTGGAGGGTAAAGATTTAAAGAAGATAAAGCGACACGAGCATAAGGACAACATAGTAAAGGCGAGTCAAGAACATTGATTTTTGAGAAAATCATATACAACTGAGTTTCTTATGCAAATGACACCAATAGGTGTTTAATAAAAGTCATACATATCGGACCGATAACGCTAGGATGGATAAAGTGTAAACCAAAATAATAACTTGACCAGTAAGAAGGAAAGTCATGTATCAAAAGGCGGGTCTTGCTAAATTGGAATAAAGTGTTGAGATGAGGATGCCTTTGTAGAATCTATGCAAGAGTACAACGTAATTGAAATTCTAACATGAAATGGGCAGTAATGATCAACTGAAATTTGAGACCGACTCAGGGGAAGAAATTGTTATAAGACGAGTCACCTAGTAGAAGAGTTCACAAGACAAGCTTGAGAGATTAAAAGAGATAAAATGTCGACCAGGATATGAGGGTATAAGGTGCATGGAAGGGATACCTACAATGGAGTGTAGAAGCAAAAGGTAGACTTTACAAGTGTGGAGAGGTTTTGACCTCCTCAAAGATATAGGAATTTGAAGGAAATCGCAATGCCGGTATGAAAGAGTCGAAGCCCTGTAGCGGAAACAACGGAGTTTCATGAAGGCAATATTGCCGGTAACACCAACGAAGGAATGTATATATGAGAACGGCTTTGGTGGACTCGAAAGTCCATGGTAGCCCCAATAATCACGGGACCTAAGTCATCAATACCGACGGTCCATGCAAGGGGAACTGCAAGGGGATGATAACTAAAGTCATTAGAACTACAAAGACACTTACCAGCTATCGTCGAAGACTTAGAATGACTATTTAGGTCAAGATGAATGACCCAGTTGGGCTTGAGAAGTAGAGTTAGCCTAAGGAAACAGAAGTGTGGAAGATAAAATGAATTAGCGAAGCATGAAAGGATTAAGCGAGCAGATGATGCTCACCAAGAATTTAACGCCAGTATAGGTATGAAAAGAGTAAGTCCGGGATATTGAGATAAGTCAATTATAGACTGACCGACGTCAACTGAGGACGTGTAAGTGTTGGTTGGTACTGACGAGTAAGTACCGTTAAGAAGAGACATTAGTGATTGTGGTTTTAAGAGGTAACTTTACCGATGCCTTGGAGGATTCCCCAAGTAGGCAACGACAACCTTCTGGGAGGATCTAAGGATATGGAGAGAAATCGGGTTAGAGGTTGCTTACTGGTTGGTTAAGAACAAACTACGGTTGAGTAAGAGAGTAAGAGTCTGTTTGAAGAGGATCTTGTTAGTATTAGAAGGAAAGTATAGGCGGGAGTGGGATAAATCATGTTGACCTTCAAAAAGACGTCACCGTGACTAATGGGTGTTACAACAGAAGCGTGGTAGGCCCATAAACCACAGATGAAGAAAATCAGTTTTAGGTTAACTATGATTTCAAGTTAAGGAATTAGAGATCTATATGAAAAGGTCCACTTGGGTGTGTGTTGTTTTGAGTTATATAAATTTGAAAGCTTGACAAGAAGTAGGTGAAAACCCATTAATTAAGAAACGATCCGATTAGGTCACATTGAGGAAACCGGGCCAAGCAGTTTGCATTACAAAGAGCATTACACACTTAGTAAAGTGCCGACATAAGTTTAAGATCATTAATTCAGAATCAATAGTAGGGAACTTTCGAAAGGAAAAAGCAAGTGGGCCAATGGAAGGAAAAGTTTGGTAGAGCCATCAAAAGAGATGAAAGTAAGTCTAGAAAAACCAAACCGATGAGGGAGTACCTACCAAACCCGAGATACATCCTTAGTCATGAGGATCTGATAGTTGAGCCGACCATACATTTGTGGAGTACCTAGTAGCTGTCCAGGAGCGCAGTACTAGACATCTGCGGTCCAAGGAGATACCAATGTTGAGGATCCAGTGGTCCAGACGAGGAGCTGATGAGACCACTTGGGAGACAGAGGAGAGTATTAGACGTAATTATCCCGAGTTTCTGCGGGGTAGATGTTACTTCTGTATTGACGAGTTAGTACTCGGATGTTGTGTAATTTGACCATTCGTGTTTCTATATTGGATTGAGTGATTATGTTTATGTGATGTGTGTTTGAGTATGATGATTGAGTAGTTGCATGATAGAAAACATAAATTTTATGCAACTAAGATTTGCAAAGAAAGTCGAATGATAAGTTACATTATTCTAAGTTTCGGGACGAAACTTCTTTTAAGAGGGCACTGATGTAATAACCAAAAAAAAAAAAAAATAAAAAAAAAAATTTAAACCCCATTTAATGCCGGATCAGACCGGATTCCGATCCGCCAACCTTAATTCTTTTAAATAAAAGAACACGATATTAAATTCTATCATTTTATGTGACCTTGATTCACATAAAATGATACTTTTTGTAACCGTAAATAATTCCGTACATTTTAAAAACCGAAGAACGATCCCGTACGAGTAACGATTATTCGTTTCAGCCTTTTTGTTTTAAGGGATGAGCAGACCCAAATTAACTAGCCCAATCTTCTGCCGGCCCACTAATTAATTAATCCTTATTAAAATAGAATTTAACTTAACCTAACCCTATTTACCCTAATCTAAACCATCTCCTACCTACGTACACGCCGCACGTCTGGAGTTGGACGCCACGCCGCACGTCTGGAGGATTGACACCACCACTGCCTCGCCGGAGACGCCACCAAGACACCGCCCAGCCGGCTGCAGACGGATCGCCGGTAAGCCTATCCTGATTTCTTCCCTCCCTAACTTCACCTTCTACCTCCTGCACATATCTAACCGACCGGCAACGTCTTTTTCTCGCGACCCAAGCAGCGCAACTTCGACTGTTGTCGCGTTCCACTAGCCGGAGTACCGCCCGCCTTCTGCCGTCTTTAATTCGTCATAGCAGGACGGCATGAGTTCCAATCGCAGGGTGTACTGAGTCGAGCCGCACCTCCTCTGAGCGTGGTACCCGATCGGAGTTGCAGCCAAGCCCTAAGTTGCCGGTGAGCCCTTTCACTTCACTTTACAGTCTTCAGTATACTTGTAGCTTTAGAAATAGTTTGTAGATCAGTAAGTTTAATAGAAAGAAGGTATGTGGGTTGGACTCTTGCCGAAGGTCGAGGCTTAGTTGGGGGAAGGAGGCGTGCAGATTTTGATGTGGGGTAGTTGTGGTTCATGTTGGCAGTAAAGGTGGGAGATGTGTAGAATTGTTTTAGTGCTGAGTGTTGTTTAGTACGTCGCTCTTTATATATATATATATAATACGAACCCGAAATCTAAATCCGAACCTATATATATACGAGTAGTTTGAGAGTAGTTAGTGAGTTTCATAGTGACATGCGTTTAGGTTTGACTAAGCATAGTTAAGGCCTTCAACCCGATCGGTATAGTTGTTAGGTATGTTTGATATCGTGTTTTACATATTATAAAGCCCTATGATTAGTATATTAGCGTAAGTTACGCTAGTATACGTTCTTGCTCTTTTACTAGGAATAATTATGAGGACGTTTATAAGCTCTTGGGATCGTTCCGACTAGGTTTTGTACGTTTAAGGTCCTCTCGGGTTTTCTTTTGAAGTTTATAGAAGCGTCTTGGGTCTTTGACTAGGTGTGTTCTATTCTAAGAGGGTGGATATGAGATTGAGATTGATCCAAGTTTTCCTGTTATAACCAGGTTTTGAGTTGTTCTTACGGAATCAAGTAGTAGCATTGTTTCGGGATTTTGTTTGGACTCAGGTAAGTCCTTGCGACTTACTTAGCCAGTTTCTGGATATTAATTGAGTGATAATGGTTGTGTGTGTGCAATGTGTGTGAACATAATAATAACTTGTTAGGACGACCATTGTTGTTATGGTTTAAGGCCCAAGTGTATTATAACGGGCCGTGACATCACTGCCTAGCTCTGACAGGAGACTGGAAGGTTCTCTATACCCAGACCAGGCAGGTACAAGGTGAAATGCATCAGATCCATTCCTGATGGTTACACAGGGGCGGAGGCGAGGTTTGGGAATCCCTCGTGTCACAAAAGAAGTATCATTAGTATGAATGAATGACCTAAAAGAAGATAATAAATGAATTGCGTGAAAGCATGATGAGTGTTTTCTTTTGATGTGTGTGTGTGTTGTTATTATTCTTCTAATGTTTAGATAACTAGCTAATGGTTGTTTTGTTGGTTTTAGATTTACCGCAGGTTAGGGCAACAACTGAGTGATCCGGAAGTAGTGGTCAGCCGGGTCTCCGTACTCCTTAGAGTGGGGGTTGGGATTGTTGTTTGTCGTTCTTTCTTTTGTTAAGACAGCTGGTCTTTTTTTTCCCTTTGTATAAGTACTATAGGCTGCTAGACCTTGTTGCATTCAATCCTTTAAAAATACACTTTAATGAATTTCGGTTTTTCTTATTTGTGTCTTGTTGCAAGATCTTAGTAATATTGTTGTCAAACTGAGGTCGGGACCCATTGTGAGGTCCTAACCAGTAATGTCCCGGGTTCCGAGAATTCGGGGTGTTACATCTTTAACCTTACACAAGCCTTCTGAATAAGACAAGCACAAGGAGGGACTAGTTTGACTAGTATCACCAATCTTCAATAAGATTAACACACACAAGAACCATCTAGCAAAGACTCAACAATTCAATCAATGCTCTCTTTTTGATTGAATGAAATGACTAAAACACAAACGTAAGCAAATCAACAAGTTTCTCACAATATTGTGATAATAATAATAATAATAATAATAATAATAATTAAATCAACGTGCATATGAATTTCAACTTCTATGACTACTTATAGGCGAGATTTCTCTAGAAAATATAATAAAAGATAATCCTAAAGGATAAGATCAAACCAAAAGATATCTTCCAAATGTTTGAGATCTTTAAAAAAGTATTAAAAATAACTAAAAGATAAATATATCTAATAAGATCTCGATGGGATCTTATTGATCTCGACAAACAACAAATCTTGGTCTAAATCTCGGGAGAGATTTTGGTCTCAGGGCCGAGAGTCCTTCATTGGTTGTTTTGAGCCTCGTTCTAGCCACTTTCCTTGTTTTCTTGGTCATCTTTACTCTTTTAAGGTCCTTGCACAGTGGAAAATGAAGAACCATATAGGTGAATATAAAGGATATAAATAATCTAGAAGGGGGGGGGGGGTTGAATAGAGTATGAGAACTTTTCGCAAAAAACCTATCTCAAGGCTTTGAAACTGATTTCAAGGCCTTGATGTCGATTTGAGCTCTTTGTGACACAATTGGTTTTCAAGGGCTTTGAAAGTGATTTTAAGGCCTTGACTCCAAAAACATGCAAAATAACCTTAGTCACAATAAAGCAAGATATAGTGCGGAAATGAAAAGATCGACACGATGATATGTTTATGAAGTTCAGCTCTAACAACCTACGTCTCCGTCCTAGGGTTTCTTTGCCCGTAGAATCTAACTATTTATTATCTACATCAAAGAGTCCTAGATACAAGCTAGAAGATATCCTCTTCTTCTCTCAATGTAGCCAATGCTACAATCTAGTTCCAACTCTTAACCTAGCAATAATAGCCTAGTTACTTCGTAGAGTAACACACACTTGAGTATAACACTCTCTAGATATTCCTATGGAGCTCTAGTGCTTTTCTCTCTCTAGGGATGTACACTTTTGTAAACTAAGAGGAAGAAAAACTTTTGGAATGAATTAAGATATTTTGATCGCTTGAAGACTTAAATGTTTCCGTGTAAGCTTGTTGTCGTTCTCTTCAATACGTGATCTTCATTTATAGTCTTCGATGGAGAAGTCTTCTAGCCGATGTGAAGATGACCGTTGTGATGTTCTTTCTTCTCCATAGAAAACGGTGTAGGTTGAGATGAAGTAGCCGTTGTAGAATCTTCTTATCTTCTTCATCTCCTTGACTCACGTTGAGAGTCTTCTTCGAGATCTTCTCATGAAAGAGCCGTTGAATATCTTGTCGTTGAAGTCCTTGTTTCAAGCTCTGAGATCTTTGAGTTGTTGAGAATCTTTGGTTGAGGATATCTCTCTTTGATAGCCGTTGAAGATCTTTGAGATCTTTGTGAGATCCATTGGAAGAGATCTTCAATCTTGCGTCGGTTAAGATCATTCTAAGATCTTTTTTGTTGGGCCGAAAAATCTTCTCCAAAATCCGTTGGAAATATTCCTTGGACTGGCCGAGATCTTCTTGATATCTTCTTTTTATCATTGGTAGATTTGGTTGTTGAGATTGAATCTTGATTTTGAAATGCTTCCATCCGATGGTTCCCTTGTATCGTCTTTCAAGGCTTCGGCTTTGATCCCTTGAAATGATTTTTAAGGCCTCCATATTGAACCCTTGAACTGCTTTTCATTCTTTTTGTTTGTCCCTTGTAGCTTGTTTCAAGGCCTCTGTTTATCCTTTGAAATGTTTTTCAAGGCCTTCACACATTTAACAAACACAAAACCGAACCATGCAATCTAGAAATATAATCGATATTTGTTAGTCTATAAACCGCTCATAATGTTAAGTCTTCCATCATCAAATATTCAAATATATAACCAAGGTGGAGTTATCAATCTCCCCCTTGATGGAAGACAAAACAAATATCGTACCTGCATTTCAAGTTAGCGATGCATATGCAATAATATCAAAATTTAAAAATGTAGAATGTAGAAATATTGGATCACGCATATAATTTCTCCCCCTTTGTCTTTCAACAAGGGAGAAATACAGTTAAAGCACATGAGTTTAAAGTGTTACAAACCCACAAAGTATTTCCAAAAACACCAAAAACAGTTTAAAAAACACAACTCCCACAAACAGAATTCAAGGCCTTAAAGTCAAAACCAAGGGGTTTTGAAATCGATGGCAAGATTGTGAAGCTCAGTCCTGATGATCCTCATAATACTGCCTCCGCCACCTAGATTGAGAAGTCTTGTTACTCATATCGTTGATTTCAGCCTCTAACCAAAATAGTAAAGATGATCTTGGCATCTAGGGTTAGGAAAGTGTGGGTGAGTTGACAGGATGTCGAGTTAGGAACCATAAGTTTTTCTTTGGTGAGGCGAACACTTTTCGAATGGGATGGGTGTTTAAGGGAAAGATCTGTAGGAAGCCCTAAAATCTCACAAAATACAGTGAGAGTGAGAGCAATTTGAGTGCCTTTAACAGTTGTTTCAAGGGTGAGGATTCCCTTTTCCATTTTTGAGATGAGGTTTACATAGAACAACCGTGTGAGTCTTGGGAATGCAGAATCTCCTGGGTTTAACACCTTCCAAATGGAGCAATTTTTGAGCATTGAGACACAGGGAATCTGAAGCGTTTCCAAAAATTCTATGTACACCATATCACACATATAGAGGGGACGATTGTAAAATCCATCAAGCCATGTTCCTGTGGCTTCGAAGTTAATAAACTAAGATGTTGGAAGGCCTGTGTGTGGGGAAATCTCCATATCTTCGGGAAATTGTTCGTTGTCTTTAGCTGAGGAGATTTGAGCGGAGTTCTTTTTGAAAGTCGAGGCTAGACGGTATGCAGTTTTCTTTGAGTTTCATCTTGGAGCCATGAAGTTTGTTTGTGAGAGAAGTTGAAAGGGTTTTGGAAAATGAAAGCGTAAAGTAGATGGGTTTGCAATAAAGTTGACGGCGGAAAGAGTTAAAGAAGGGAGAGAAGTGATATTTAAAGGGATAAGTCACATCAATTTATGGTTTAGCAAGATTTTGAAAACCGATTTCGATTAGTATTCTTTCTCATTTATTTTGTAACCACTTTTTAAAAACAATCCTTTGAATTTGAACACAAAGACGTTTGAAATCATTTTTATAAATCCTTTTTTAAAAATAATTTAGTGATCAAATATCTAAAAGATATTAACCACTAAATATATCCGTGATTTTCAATGTGGCCCTTCGATTCCGTTTCAAGACCCTTGAATTGCATTTCAAGGCCTTAAAATTGAAAAGTGGGCTGCATTCTAAGGAGGAAATAAAACGATTTACTCCCCCTAAGTTAATGCTTCCTTGTTCAACATACCTAGGTCTAATCTAATAAAATTGAATTGATCTTCATGTACATGCTTAGTAAATATATGTGCTGTATTATCTGGAATTTTTATTCCGTTTAATTCCGAATCAATTCGAAATTCGAGCCGTTGACGGTTTCCCATTCTATCTAGTATTTCTTTCTTCACAAATTTTATCATTTTATGTAGAATTTAATTTACATAAAATGATAGAATTATATCAAACCCTAATTCTTATAATTATTTATCATTTTATGTAGAATTTATTCATATAAAATGATAGAATTATATCAAACCCTAATTCTTATAATTAATTCTTAACAACGACTTTAGACGAGATCATGACAAGCTGTGACGAGACCATGACAAGGTTGAGACGAGGCCATGACGAAGCCCGACAACCCTGTGACAAGGCCCAGACAACCAATTGACAACCCAACTTCGTGCCTTGTTGCTTGCTGAATCTCTCGCTCCAGCCCAGGACGTGCAGCTCTGGACGCTGCCTTGTTGCTTGTTGAATCATTGCTCCAGCCCGTCAGCTTCAAGCATGTAATAACCAAATATTTTAAACTCCGTTTAACACTAAATTTAACCAGTTTCCGATCCGCCAACCTGTATCCTTAAATGAAGATAAAACGAGATTTAATTTCTACTCCCTCTGTCTAATATAATTGACGTTCTGAAGACTAACACACAATTTAAGAAATTAATAATCATACCCAAAATACCCCTAATCTTCTACAGTATCCTAATTTTCTACAAGTACGGTTGAGTTGTTAACAATACTACTCAAATCAACTTAAATTACTTTTATATAAAAGTTGGGACCCACGGCTAATTTTCACAAATCTCTTTTTCACTTGCTTTTTAGGTGAGATAACGTAAAGTTTTAACATATTATTAATTAATCAGCAAAACTCTTCTTCTTCTTCCACGACTCTGCAACTTCTAAGATGAAAAATGAAAAATTAGAGCCAACATTTTCAATTTGAATTGGAGGCAAATTTGAAATTATGACTATACTACAACTTAGTATACGCACATTCATTGCATTGATTAGGATACACTCAAACAATTCACTGGTATTTTCATGGATGTTCATAATCAATTAGATTTGAACATTTTTCCAAACAACGAGCATGTATTTGATTTGAATGAGTTGCTTGATTTACACCAAAACAGGGAGAATGAAGGAGTTTATGACATCAATAACACTAGCAATCTCGGTTTACAAGTCAATAATGAAGTTCAAGATGATGCTTCGTTGCTTGATGAAGAAGAAGGTATATTAGATTTGAATGAACCACCCAATTTAGAGCAAAACAAGGAGAATGAAAGAGTATGTGAAAACGATAACATTAGCAATTTCGGTTTGCACGTCAATGATGAAATCCAAGATCGTGTCATGTTGCTTGATGAAGAAGATGATCATTCAATCCCTCATCCAAGTAAAATTCGATTTCAACACTGATTTTTATGATACGCATATGAAGTTCTTCAAACTTTAACTCTTAATTACTTAATTTCTATATATTTCTCTAGTTTCTTGTTATACTGATTTGTTTTGTAGAATAAATTTCTTTTATGCAACTTTGATTTTTTAATCAGATTTTTTAAATGAATTTGATCTTTATAACTTGTAAGCTTTGTCGCGTAATTTCGTAGGAATTTGATCGATTGTAGGTTTAATTATATAATGAATTCTTAAACTTATTATGTGCAAACAACAAATGATGATATAGGTGTCGGACGTGAAAGCCAACAAAAAATCTACAAGTTCATTTCCAACGATGAAAGAAAAGTGATTTATGCTGCTTTATTAGAAAGAAGTGTGAATGGAAAACTGGAACGAAAAATAACCAAAGAAGTTTCTGCTTTGTACTCGGTGCCAATACGAACGGTTCAACGGATATGGAAACGAGCAAAGGATACTCCAAATGGTACAATTAACGATGTTTGTCATAGGAAAACAAATAATTGTGGGCGGAAGCGAATTCAAATTGATCTCATCCGTATCAAGGATATACCACTAAGCCAAAGGTCAACAGTAAGATCACTTGGTCAAGCTTTGGGTGTCAATCATGCCACTATACATAAACTCTTCAAGGAAGGACATATTCGACGCCATTCAAATGCACTCAAGCCACATTTGATGGATGAGCACAAGATAAAGCAACTTCAATATTGCATATCTATGTTGGATACAAGTAGTTTGCCACATGAACCAAAGTTTGTTGGTATGTACAATATGGTGCACATTGATGAGAAATGGTTCTTCATGACAAAGAAGTCATACTACATTCTCCCGACCGAAGAAAATCCTTTACGCTCATGTCAAAATAAAAACTTTATTGGAAAGGTAATGTTTCTAGTTTCTCTTGCAAGACCGAGGTTTGATGATGAAGGTAATGAAGTATTTTCTGGAAAAATAGGAGTGTTCCCACTCGTGACTTCACAACCAGCTATAAGGCGAAGCCGGAACCATGGAAACCAAACCAATCACGTCTGTGACAAAGGAAATTATAAGATCATTTTTACTCGAGAAGGTGATTCCGGCAATTCAAGATAAGTGGCCAAGAGAAGATTGGGGAAATACAATATTTATCCAACAAGATAATGCAAGAACACACGTTCAACCGACTGGTGGAGAATTTCATTTGGCCGCTTCACAAAGTGGGAGAGATATAAGATTGTTTTGTCAACCGACAAACTCTCCAGACTTGAACCTTTTAGATCTTGGATTTTTCCGTGCTATCCAGTCTTTGCAAGATAAAGAGTGCTTAAGGACCGTTGACGTACTAATTAGTGTTGTTCAAAGGAAATTTGACGAGTATGAAACGCAAAAGATCAACCTTATATTTTTAAGCTTACAATTATGTATGAGGGAAATCATGAAAGTTCAAGGATCCAACCAATATGAAATTCCTCATATAAATAAATCTAGGTTAGAAAGAGATAGCAATCTTCCTACACAAATCACTTGTGACTATGATTTAGTAGAAAGTATTAGAAACATGTTAGAGCATAGAGTTTAATAATTATGTAATGCTGTGTATTTTGAGACATTATATGACTTGAGTGATTGTAAGTTATGTTTTTTTTTGAAAAAGTCTGAAATTAAGTATTTTGTGGAGGGATTGATGTGTTTAACTTGAAGTGAATTGATTTTTATATCTTTCTTTTTACTGAATAATGAACCTTCATTATTTTGAGTTTTATGAAGGTCATGATGTGTTTAAAATTTTATAACTTGAAGTGAGCTGATGAGAAATAACTAGTTGGTTCAATGAACAACTTCCTAATGTAGATTTTATTTACAACTGCAAATAGAGTGTCTGTACTTAGTTTGTTTTGGATAAGGTTTGTATTTTGGAGTCAAATTGAGTGTTTGTTACTTAGTACTTTTGTTCTTTGAATTAGTTATGTATTAAGAAGTCTAGGATTCAATCATTCGATACTACTGTCTGCACAAACATTTTCTGTTAATGTAGATTTCTGTTTACAACAGCAAAGCTTCCTACTACTGAAAATGCAATTTTCTAATGTTCAGCTGTTAATGTAGATTTCTATTTGCACTTGAAAATAGAGTGTCTGTTACTTAGTTTGTTTTGGATAAGCTTTGTGTTTTGGAGTCAAATTGAGTGTATGTTACTTAGTGTTTCTTTTCTTTAAATAAGCTTTTAATATTCAACTTGGTGCTTAATTGATTGATAGTAAATTTGCATATGTAGGTATTGCTAACAATTGACAGTAAATTTGCATATGTAGGTATTGCTGAATTTTTTTAGGGACCAATAAATATATCTTGCTGAATTTTTTTTAGGGACCAGTGAATATATCTTGCTAAATTTTTTTTAGGGACCACTAAATAGTTTGTGGTCATTGCTTAGTCATTATAAAAAAAAGGGTGGTACTATATTAATAACTTGGTGCTTAATTGACAGTACATTTACATATGTAGGTATTGCTAACAATTGAAAAAGAGGGTGGACATTATCTGAACTATTTCATCAATTAAACTGAATCTACCAACGCCGTTTCTTGCTGACGGTCATGTAGGCACAACATGGTAAATCTCCATAACTAACTTCCTTGCTGCAGGTTGTTGCTCAATAGACAATCTTGACCATCCTTGTAGACCATAAACATTTTCAGATTGAAATGAGATAGAAGGAGTCCTATAGATCATAGAGTGTACCTGAATTCCTAAATATCTATTCAAAGGCCCATATAAAGGCAGCGAGGCGATGTCCTGATGCATGAACGGGCGTCCAAACGCAGCTATGGTTGCACATATCCTTTAGTTTCTCTTTGCTAAAGTCTTCCCCTCTTATGAGTATTTTGAAAAATCTTCCAACTTGGTTGTAATTTACAGTAATGATCTTTAAATTGTAAAATCTCGGCATAAACTCTCATAAAAGATTTCTTACAACTTTAACACCATCACAACACAAGAAGCGGACATTGTAAGATAAGATTAGGCCTACCTCATCCATCAATTCTCAATGCAACTTCAGGGAAATGAATATAAACTTTGACCATGAATCATGAATGGAACATTATATATTCAACACTAGCAATAACCACCTTCTTAAGTAGAGTTTCTCAATCATGTATCTTCACTTATACGGAGTATTTACTTGCTTTAGGTTGTAAGGGAAAATGGTGGTTGTTGCTGCTACTTTTCAAGATAGAAACAGAACAATTCTTGAAATGGTCGATGCTAATTACTTTCTTTTTTTTTCAATAGGATGCTATTTACTTTCAATTATCTAAGTAATGTAAACCATTAAAATTGAGTAATTGACTTTTCCCTTATATATCATGATAAGTTAGCTTCAAAAAACCAGTAAATGAAGTTCTCTGTATTTTGTTCAATACCTCATCACTCAAAATTGAAAATTTTGAAGGTGGTAATCAAATTCAAGAGTTATGCATGAACACAACAATATCCTAACAAAGAATCTCAATAATCAAACAACCACAATCAGATTCACTGAAAAATCTAGGATTCAATTTGGTTGCAATTTTAGTAAATGATCTTCTTCAAATTGTAAAGTCTCAGCAAATTTTTTTTTTCAGAACTATAAAAACAAACATGAATATAATAGTTAACCCCACCAAAAATCAAACTCAACATCATTATAAATACAACAAAATTTACTAGAAATTTTGGCTACAAAAATTTACAAAGATTTCCTTCTCAATTCCACTAGATAGTCATCAAAAGAGTAAAGAGTAATATAGGTTTGTCATTTTCTATTGTTTGACAATAACTTTCCCAACATGTCAACATAAATTAACTCCAATCAAAATCTAGGATATAAATTTTAAGAATATCCAATACAGCTTTTTGAAATTTCACGCTTGGATGATTTTCTTCCTCTTCATCTAGAGATTTATTCAAATCGAATCTAATACCAACTTCGAACTTGATGGCCTCATCCAGTGGCAAGTTTAGATCAAACTCATGCCTCACATCGTGCTCGAAAATCTCATTCGGAGTTTCATTCAATTCAAAGTCGTGATTCACAATGGGTTCATCCATCTCGCTTTGTGTGACGTTCAAATCAAAGTCCAAACATTCCTAAATATAAATAACAAAAACCGAAATAAAAATAAAGATTTGAATTGAGGGAAAGAACAAATTAAAATTAGACCACAAAATGACTAAACTCAAATTGAAATATGCAGGTACCTGCTTCTTCTCCATTGATGAATATCCTTTGCAAATGATTATCTCTCACCCACTCATGGTTTATAAAGTCAATGTAGGATAAAAAAAAACTCATTTTGAAGAAGCCGAAGAGTTTTATGCAGAGTGTACTCCATATTCTTTTACGAAGAAGATTGAGAGTCTTCTGTCACTATAATTGAGGGAGTAGTATCTTTTTCCAATATAAAGTAAGGGCATAAGTGGAAAGTAAGGTAAAATAGTACTTAAAACGTCATTTATTTTTAAACAAAAGTTAATGCTTAAAACGTCAATTATATTTAGACAGAGGGAGTATCATTTCATGTGACCTTAATTCACATAAAATGATAATGGATGTAACCGGAAATAATTTACGTACTTTTAAAATAAAATAATAACTTATGTAATACAGTAAAAATTTTCCGTAAATATTTCCGCAAGTAACCAGAAATCCGGGGCGATTAACGAGTTTTTCGTATCCTTGTTTTAATAATTTAATGAGAGAGCAAGCCAGACTGGCCCACCACTAGGCCCAATTACCTTCCTGCCAACCCACCTATTTAAGCCTAATCCTAACCCAAAATTTAACCCTAGCCTTATTAGCTTAACCCTAATCTAATTGACGCTCTAATCCTACCTTACCCTCCACGTACTGTCGCTTCCATCTTCAGCAGCAACCGACGAAGGTTGTATCCACGATTCAACAGTGAGCACGACAACAACCAGCAGCCGCTGGACCTTCTTCCCGCCGACCTTGCCGACTCCAAGTAAGCCGCTATCCTTGCCACCGCCTCCTCTTCCTCGTTCCGGATCTCATCGCTGAATTTAAACCGCACAGAATCAATACGAGATGCCGGAGAAGTGCAGCGGTGGAACCAATCGATACCGCAATCAAGGTCGTCCGACACTACAGTGGGTAAGTCGCCGCCCTTCTCCCTTTAAGTTCCTTCGGTTTTCCGGTGCTAACCAGGATGATGAGCTCTTCGAGTGCGTTGCAGAAGTCCGAGGCAAGAGGAACGGTGCAACGGCGGAGCACAACCGAGCCGGTTTGGAACCCCTGTGAGCCACCCTGCAGAATTGAACCGGATTTGGCTCTCCTTCGAATACGTGACGAGTATGCAGGACGGTGCGTTCATCCCTTATCAGTATGTTTGTATGTTATCTTGTATATGTAGAAGTAGATTAGAGAGTGTAGGTTGTGCTTTGTTTGGTACTAGTGGGAAGAGTTGAAACAGGTGTGATCAAGCCTGGTATAGTTGTGACATTCGGTCCAACTGGGTTTCAGGATGTGTACAAGATTGGTGGTATTAGAACGGTGCCAGTAGGAAGAGTTAGAGTATAGGAGGTTATCTATATATGGGTGGTTGGGAAGGATACGTATATAGAGTTGGTAGAATGAAGTTTTTGAGTAGACATATTATATATGCATAGGCGTATATATATATATATATATAGGTATATATAAGTATATATAGAAGTATGTATATAGGTATATACATATAGGTAGAGATATGGGTATACTTATATAAGTGCGACTTGGGAGATAGGAAAAATATGTAGACATATATATATATATATATATATATATATATATATATATATATATATATATATATATATATATATATATATATATATATGAGTATACCGAGTAGTTACATAAATACGTGAAAGGAGGAGGAAGGTTATACACTTTGACGAGTTGATTCGGGTTTTGACCTTATAACCAATAAGTAACTATCCGAGAGACAAAATTTATGGAAAACAAGTTTTAAAAGAAATTAGTAGGAATTAAGAATAAACTTTGAGAATTTTCGGCACTAAGGGTAAAATGGTCTTTTACCGTAAGAGAACCTTTTTCCGTAATTCCTCCGCTTGATGTTGTACATCTGGATGTGATTTTGATCCACATGCCTTGTTTGACAAGCGTTTGAGTACCACGAGTACGGACTGAGTTGAGATTTGGATAGACTGTGATTTGATTCAGGTAAGTCCTTGCGACTTACTTAGCCATTTTCTGGATATTAGTTGAGTGATAATGGTTGTGTGTGTGCGATGTGTGTGATTATTAATAATAACTAGTTGCTAGGACGACCGTTGTTATTATGTTTAAGACCCACGTGTATGTATAACGGGCCGTGACATCACTGCCCAGCTCTGACAGGAGACTGAGAGGTTCTCTATACCCAGACCAGGCAGGTACAAGGTGAGATGCGTCGGATCCATTCCTGATGGTTACACGGGGGCGGAAGCGAGGTTTGGGAATCCCTCGTGTCACAAAATAAGTATCATTAGTTAGAGTGAATAACTTAAATGAAGATAATAAATGGACTTGTTTGTAAGCATGATGGGTGTTTATTATTTTATGTGTGTGTGTGTGCTGTTATTATTCCCCTAATGTTTAGATAACTAGCTAATGGTTTCTTTTGTTGTGTTTTTAGATTTACCGCAGGTTAGAACAGTAGCTGAGTGATCCGGAAGTAGTGGTCAACCGGGTCTCCGTACTCCTTAGAGTGGGGGTTGGGTGTTGTTTGTCGTTCTTTCTTTTGTTAAGACAATTGATCTTTTCCCCCTTTTTGTTTAAGTACTATAGGCTGTTAGACCTTGTTGCTTTCATTCCTCTAAAAATACTATTTCATAAATTTCGGTTTTTCTTATTTGTGTCTTGTTGCAAGATCCTAGTAATATTGTTGTCAAACTAAGGTCGGGACCCATTGTGAGGTTCTAACCAGTAACGTTCCGAGTTCTGAGAATTCGGGGTGTTACAACATGGTATCAGAGCTCTAGGTTGGCAATAATGGCAATTGAAATTTTCTGAAAGACCGAATAAGTATTAAGTAGAACCTGAAAGGGGTCTGAGTTTTAAAAGGGAACTTTTTGGTTTTCAAATGCATGCATAGTTTGGTTGGGAATAGAAAAGTATGGCTGACCACCACTACTACCGCGGATCTCAGTATGCTTAGTATGGACTTTAGGTTTTTACTGTAGTTAGACTTATTAGCTAGTTTATAATTATAGTTGTTATTCCTCGCGCAGATGGCACGTACTAGAGCTATGCTAGCTACTGGTCGAGGTAGAGGTCGTCCACCTCTCCCTCCAGCTGGACCAGGTAGGGGAGGTAGGACCTCTATAGTTAGAGGACGCGGCCGTGGAGGTAGACCTCCACTAGCACGAGGTCAAGGTCGAGCTCCTCGAGAGGATCCACCAGCAGTGATCATACCAGATGATGGAGTAGAGGAGGTGGCTGAGAGTGTAGGTCCCGAGGTCAGGAATGAGACCGTTGCTAGGTCTGGAGCGCAGAGAGCACGTTCGACGGAGTCAGAACGTGTTTCTATTGGAGCATCTGAGTATAGAGAGTACCGAACATACGTCGAGCGTATGGAGGAGGCTGCTAGAACAGAGAGACTTACCCAGGTACCACCAGTACCGGCTAGGTCTGTTCAGGTGACACACGGAGTGCCTCAGGTGCCGGCTGTACGTGAGAGGAGAGTTGTGGCTGATAGAGCTCCTACTAGGTCTAGAGCACCGAGGCCGGATGAGTGGTTGAAGGCTTTCAACTCTCAGAAAGTTCCCTCATTCAGTGGAGAGATAGGGTTAGAGGTGGAGCACTAGATTTGACAGGTAGAGACTGCACTAGAGGCGATACGTTGCCTAGAGGAACGACCGGTGGATTTGGTGCAGACATGTTTCACTGAGGATGCTCATTCCTGGTGGCGGACCATACGTAGTCGAGTTACCAGTTGGGAGCAGATGAGGAGCATTGTTAGAGACAGATACTATCCTGTCTCGTTGAGGAGAGAGAGGTTTCAAGACTTCATTGAGGCAGGGTTTAAGGATATTCCGATTGCTGCTGCCATCAAGAAGTTCTAGAAGGAACTGACTCTACTGGGACCAGCTACACCTCTTGAGGAGGAGCATGTGTATCTCTTTTCACGGAGATGGAGAGAGAGCACTCGTTCCTATCTGGCAGGATTTCGTTGTGAGACTCTGTCAGACTATCAGGATAGGGCGTCTGCATATGAGAGAGATAAACTAGTCCAGAGGAGAGCTGCTCAGTCAGACAGGCCGGATAAGCGGCAGAGGATAGGATATGCTAGTGGTAGTGCAAGAGTAGCTGTTTTTGGACGGGGACAGACTTAGGGGCGACATAGTCATACCACTACTGGTCAGACTTCAGCTGGGGGTTTATAGTGCCACAACTGTAGTGGCTATGGACACATCCGATCAAACTACACGAAGCCGTCAGTGACCTGCTTCCAGTGCGGCAAGGTTGGACATAGGGCTGTATTCTGCCGCCAGGGCAAAGCTCCATCTCAGTAGGGTTCTTCCCCTGCAGGTCTATCAAGGAGTGTGCAGAGACAACCATAGTACCGAGCTCCGAGTCAGCATCAGCAGTACCGAGCCCCAGGTCAGCAGCAGTCTTACAAGGCTCCAGGACACACATCTTCACAGAGCTCTATGTAGGGATCAGGTCGGGGCAGAGGGCGTGACAGTGTAGCTGATACTAGAGGAGCTCAGGCACGGGTGTTTGAGCTGAGGAGTGCTGATCAGCCTGAGGCACCGACTGCCACAGGTACAATCCAGATCCATGACTTACCGTACGAGTTTTATTTGATATGGGTGCTACACACTCCTTCATATCTGATGCATGCGTAGATAGGTTATCCTTAACTACTATAGAGGGGATACCTTTTATGACAGGCTTACCAGATGGGAGTAAGGTAAGAGGGACTAGAGAGATCTATGGATGTCCCGTTTGCATGGGAGATCGAGACTGGCTAGTAAATTTTCTAGTCATGCCCTTAGCTCATGAGGATGTGATTTTAGGGATAGATTGGATGAAGAGACACGGAGCAGTCTTAGACATTGGTAGGAGGACAGTGACCGTTGCCACTGAGGAGGGTCATAGAGTGATATTCCGAGGTTGGGACCACGGAAATTCCGGCACAGTTATCAGTGCAGTGAGAGCAGCTAGATTGATAGCACAGGATTGCGAGGCATTATGGTGTTATGCCATGAAGGAAAGCAAGAGCCTGACCATAGAGGAGATACCCGTTGCATGCGAGTTTGCAGAGGTATTCAGTGACGACTTGCTAGGACTACCCCCACAGAGAAGCGTTGACTTCAACATTGAGTTAGAGCCGGGCACGAGACCGATCTCGAAGGCTCCGTACCGTATGGCACCGATAGAGCTGCTTGAGCTGAAGAAGCAGTTAGAGGAGTTAGCAGAGAAGGGTTTCATACGCCCTAGTGTATCTCCTTGGGGCGCGCCAGTATTATTTGTGAAGAAGAAGGACGGATCGATGAGGCTGTGCATAGACTACAGAGAGTTGAGCAAAGTCACTATCAAGAATAAATACCCACTGCCGGGCATAGATGATCTGTTGGACCAGTTGCATGGAGCGTCCGTGTTCTCGAGGATAGACTTGAGGTCAGGTTACCACCAGTTGAGGGTGAGAGATCAGGACATACTTAAGACGGCATTCCGGACTAGGTATGGTCATTATGAGTTCGTATTGATGCCATTTGGGCTCACTAATACACCAGCAGTGTTCATGGAATTGATGAATGGGATATTCATTGACTTCTTAGACCAGTTTGTAGTGGTCTTCATTGACGACATCCTAATGTACTCTAGGAGTCGAGAGGAGCATGCCGGACACTTGAGGACAATATTGCAGATTCTGTAGGATAGTCAATTGTATGCTAAGCTATCCAAGTGTGAGTTTTGGATGTCAGAGGTGGCTTTCCTAGGCCACGTGGTGACTGTTGAGGGTATTAAAGTCGACCCGGCGAAGATCGAGTCAGTATCTTCTTGGCAACCTCCTAAGAATGTTAAGGAGGTTCACAACTTTATAGGTTTGGCAGGTTACTACCACCGGTTTGTGGAAGGGTTCTCCTTGATTGCCCGACCACTTACTTGTCTTCTGAGGAAGACTACTCGGTTTGTCTGGTCTGAGCCGTGTCAAGAGAGTTTTGAGGAGCTGAAGTGGAGATTGACGTCTGCTCCGATTTTAGCACAGCCTGAGGGTACCGATGACTTTGTGGTATACAGTGACGCATCCAAGCTAGGCTTGGGGTGTGTTTTGATGCAGAGGGGTAAGGTCATAGCCTATGCGTCTCGGCAGTTGAAGAGGTATGAGGAGAACTACCCCACACATGATGTAGAGTTGGCTGCAGTAGTCCATGCTCTTAAGATCTGGCGTCACTATCTCTATGGGGCGACATGTCAGATTTTCACAGACCATAAGAGTCTGAAGTATATATTCACTCAACGAGAGTTGAATAACCGCCAGAGGCGGTGGTTAGAGTTGATCAAGGACTTCGACCTTGAGATTCTCTACCACCCCGGCAAGGCGAATGTAGTAGCTGATGCTTTGAGCCGGAAGACGCCTAGGGAGAGAGCGATAGCCCGATTGACAGTACAATCACAGTTGCAGAGGGATCTGGCTTGGTTAGAGATAGAGATTCAGTTTCCCGATACCGATAGTCAGTTAGCTACTTTGGAGCTACTTCCTGATCTGTTGGATGAGATTCGACAGAAGTAGGAGACTTGCCCGACTTTGACCAGGATCCGAGACAGGATGTCTCGAGATGAGGCCCCACAGTTCACTATTGGTGCAGATGGAGTGATAAGACCTCAGGACCGCGTTTGTGTACCGTCACACAGTGAGTTGAGACAGAGGATACTAGGTGAGGCTCATGCTACCCCATACTCAGTACATCCTGGAGCGAGTAAGATGTACAAGGATGTGAGACAGTGTTTCTGGTGGGGTGGTTTGAAGCCCGATGTGGCTCAGTATGTAGCTCAGTGTGCAACCTGCCAGCAGGTCAAGATTGAGCATCGCAGGTCCAGAGGAGAGCTCCACCCACTTCCAGTACCACAATGGAAGTGGGAGGATATATTTATGGATTTTGTCACAGGGTTGAGGCTAAGCAGAGGTTTTGATGCTATTTGGGTAGTGGTAGACCGTCTGACGAAGATCGCACGTTTCATTCCGATTAAGGAAATATGGCCGGTAAGTCGTCTAGCTGAGGAGTTCACCAGACACCATGTGAGATTTCATGGAGTACCGAGGACTATCGTCTCCGACAGAGATGGACGCTTCACCTCGAGGTTTTGGCAACAAGTACATACTACTTTGGGGACGAGTCTCCACTTTACCACCGCATATCACCCACAGACGGACGATCAGTCTGAGCGGACCATCTAGACCTTAGAGGACATGTTGCGGGCTTGTGTACTAGATTGGGGACAGGTATGGTTAGATCATCTTCCACTGGTAGAGTTTTCGTATAATAACAGCTGGCACACATCTATTGGGATGGCCCCTTATGAGGCTTTGTACGGGCAAAGATGCCGCACGCCATAATGCTGGGATGAGCCTAGCAGAGCTGATGGAGTAGCTCCAGATCAGATATAGGATGACATCGCTTGGATTGCCCTGGTCCGGGAGAGGATGTTAGCAGCTCAGAGTTGTCAGAAGTCCTACGCCGACCAGAGACGTCGACCCTTGGAGTTTAGGGTGGGTGCTCAGGTGTGGTTGAGAGTGTCACCTAAGAGAGGAGTCCGGCGTTTCAGCATTAAGGGGAAGCTGAGCCCCCAATATGTCGGACATTTTGAGATCTTGGAGAGAGTTGGAGAGGTTGCCTACAGATTAACACTACCGCCGAGATTAGAGGGTGTCCATCCGGTCTTCCATGTATCTCAATTGAGAGAGTACATCCCGGATCCGAGACACGCCATCAGCCATGAGGATCTGATAGTTGAGCCCGATCACACTTTTGTAGAGTACCCAATAGCTGTCCTGGAGCGCAGTACTAGACGTCTGCGGTCCAATAAGATACCTATGTTGAAGATCCAGTGGTCTAGACGAGGAGCTGAGGAGGCCACTTGGGAGACCGAGGAGAGTATTAGACGTAATTATCCCGAGTTCTTTGCGGGGTGAGATGTCACTTTGGTATCGACGAGTTAGTGCTTGGATTTTGTGTTGTTTGACCATTCATATTTTATTGGATTGAGTAGTTATGTTTTAATGCGATGCGTGTTTGAGTATGATGATTGAGTAGTTGCATGGTAGAAAATGGTAATTTTTAAAAACTAATTATACTAAGAAAAATCATATGATTAGGTATATTATCCTAAGTTTCGGGACGAAACTTCTTTTAAGAGGGCACTAATGTAATAACCAAAAATTTTAAACTCCGTTTAACACTGAATTTAACCAGTTTCTGATCCGCAAACCTATATCCTTAAATGAAGATAAAACGAGATTTAATTTCTATCATTTTATGTGACCTTAATTTGCATAAAATGATAATGGATGTAACCGGAAATAATTTACGTACTTTTAAAATAAAATAATAACTTATGTAATACAGTAAAAATTTTCCGTAAATATTTCCGCAAGTAACCAGAAATCCGGGGAGATTAACGAGTTTTTCGTATCCTTGTTTTAATGGGAGAGCAGGCCGGATCTGGCCCACCACTAGGCCGAATTACCTTCCTGCCAGCCCACCTATTTAAGCCTAATCCTAACCCAAAATTTAACCCTAACCTTATTAGCTTAACCCTAATATAATTGACGCTCTAATCCTACCTTACCCTCTACGTACTGCCGCTTCCATCTTCAGTAGAAACTGACGAAGGCTGTATCCACAATTCAACAGTGAGCCCAACAACAACCAGCAGCCGCCGGACCTTCTTCCCGCCGACCTTGCCGACTCCAGGTAAGCCGCTATCCTTGCCACCCGCCTCCTCTTCCTCGTTCCGGATCTCATCGCTGAATTTAAACCGCACAGCATCAATACGAGACGCCGGAGAAGTGTAGCGGTGGAACCGATCGATACCGCAATCAAGGTCGTCCGACACTGCAGTGGGTAAGTCGCCACCCTTCTCCCTTTAAGTTCCTTCGGTTTTCCGGTGCTAACCAGGATGATGAGCTCTTCAAGTGCGCTGCAGAAGTCCGAGGCAAGAGGAACGGTGCAATGGCGGAGCACAACCGAGCCAGTTTGGAACCCCTGTGAGCCACCCTGCAGAATCGAACCGGACTGGGCTCTCCTTCGAATACGTGACGAGTGTGCAGGACAGTGCGTTCATCCCTCACCAGTATGTTTGTATGTTATATTGTATATGTAGAAGTAGATTAGAGAGTGTAGGTTGTGCTTTGTTTGGTACCAGTGGGAAGAGTTGAAACAGGTGTGATCAAGCCTGGTATGGTTGTGACATTCGGTCCAACTGGGTTTCAGGATGTGTACAAGATTGGTGGTATTGGAACGGTGCCAGTAGGAAGAGTTAGAGTATAGGAGGTTATCTATATATGGGTGGTTGGGAAGGATACGTATATAGAGTTGGTAGAGTGAAGTTTTCGAGTAGACGTATTTCATATGCATAGGCGTCTATATATATATATAGGTATATATAAGTATATATAGAAGTATGTATATAGGTATATACATATAGGTAGAGATATGGGTATACTTATATAAGTTCGAGTTGGGAGATAGGAAAATATGTAGATATATATATGAGTATAACAAGTAGTTACATAAATACGTGAAAGGAGGAGGAAGGTTATACACTTTGACGAGTTGATTCGGGTTTTGACCTTATAACCTATAAGTAACTATCCGAGAGACACAATTTATGGAAAACAAGTTTTAAAAGAAATTAGTAGGAATTAAGAATAAACTTTGAGAATTATCGGCACTAAGGGTAAAATGGTCTTTTACCATAAGAGAACCTTTTTCCGTAATTCCTCCGCTTGAGGTTGTACATCTGGATGTGATTTTGATCCACATGCCTTGTTTGACAAGCGTTTGAGTACCACGAGTACGGACTGAGTTGAGATTTGGATAGAGTGTGATTTGATTCAGGTAAGTCCTTGCGACTTACTTAGCCAGTTTCTGGATATTAGTTGAGTGATAATGGTTGTGTGTGTGCGATGTGCGTGATTATTAATAATAACTAGTTGCTAGGACGACCGTTGTTATTATGTTTAAGGCCCACGTGTATGTATAACGGGCCGTGACATCACTGCCCATCTTTGACAGGAGACTGGGAGGTTCTCTATACCCAGACCAGACAGGTACAAGGTGAGATGCATCGGATCCATTCCTGATGGTTACACGGGGGCGGAGGCGAGGATTGGGAATCCCTCGTGTCACAAAATAAGTATCATTAGTAAGAGTGAATAACTTAAATGAAGATAATAAATGGACTTGTTTGTAAGCATGATGGGTGTTTATTATTTTATGTGTGTGTGTGTGCTATTATTATTCCCCTAATGTTTAGATAACTAGCTAATGGTTTCTTTTATTGTGTTTTTAGATTTACGGCAGGTTAGAACAACAGGTGAGTGATCCGGAAGTAGTGGTCAGCCGGGTCTCCGTACTCCTTAGAGTGGGGGTTGGGTGTTGTTTGTCGTTCTTTCTTTTGTTAAGACAATTGATCTTTTCCCCCTTTTTGTTTAAGTACTATAGGCTGTTAGACCTTATTGCTTTCATTCCTCTAAAAATACTATTTCATAAATTTCGGTTTTTCTTATTTGTGTCTTGTTGCAAGATCCTAGTAATATTATTGTCAAACTAAGGTCGCGACCCATTGTGAGGTCCTAACCAGTAACGTTCCGAGTTCTGAGAATTTGGGGTGTTACAAAACAGCCCAGCAGCGAAGTCTAGCCATAGACGCCTTCCTTTCACGTAACAGAAGATCGCTTCGAGCCTTGCCTCTCTTCCTCGATGCGACGGCGTCTGCGACCTTCCCTCCTAGGTCTTGCACGCGACACAACGGACCTCTTCGGAAAGCACCCTAGCCGCCCCTCTCGCCTTTGCACGCAGCCAAAGCCAACCATTGTCGAGATCCAAACAATCTTGTGTAGAAATCGTCTCCGCCACCACGCCGGCGAACTTCTTCCATCTTCAACTGGACATCAACGACCAACATCCCATCTTCTATCCCGGGAGCTGAAGCCAAGGGTGAGTCTGCATCCCCTCTATCACACCAGCAAGGGCTCGAGACTCCTTCGATACCCTTCGACACGTCCAACCACAAAGCGAGCCAGGAGAGCACTTGCAGCATCGCGAATGACTTCAACGGATCTTCAAACCGCAACTGCAGGCCTCAGTCTCAGGTGATCCGTAGGGTTGGCTGTTGGGGACCTTCAGTACACCACAGATGCGTCCCGCGGCCAGAGCAACCTTCCGTCTTCTTCCTCGTACTCATGAGTTAGGCGAGTCTCATTTGTCCGGTAAACACCTCGCCTCCCTTCTATGTGTTGCACTCTCTACTTATGTGTTGATGAGAGCCTCTTTTGTATCTTAGAACCTTCTATAGCAGCCCTAGAAGATGGCTTGAAAGCTGATACATTTTTTCCGGGTTGTAAGGTGAAGAACAACCGACTTGGAGTCCCGATTTGGGTAAGTTATACTCCTCTTTTGTGGATGAATTTCGGATACGTTGTATTCATTAGTACATAGTAGATCATATTAAAATTTGGGAAGAATCGGAGTTACGCTTTGAGGGTTATGATGTTTCAAAGTTGACTCCTCATGCAGTTTTTATAATTGTGCTGAGTGTTGAGAAAACACAACATGTGATGCAGTTTTGTGAGATGGTTTTGAATAGGCTTTTGATCTCCTTTGCTGCCTAATTTTGGATATGTTATAGATAAGATTTTATAGTAGAACATATCAAAATTTGGGATAAATCCAGCGAGTGGCTTAGGAGTTATGATTTTTCAAAGTTAAGGCAGTGTGTTTTGTTAAGTGTTTGCTGAATTTCCAGAAACTGTGTTGATCAGTCAAGTTTGAGTATACTTTTCGATGCCTTTGAGATAATATCCACCGTTCAGTTTTTAGGATGCTGTTTAGTGCCATGCATAGGTTAATATGTCAAAAGTTGGGATGCATCCAACGGTGGGATTTAGAGTTATAGAGACTCAAAGTGGACTTGGTGTACAGTTAGAAAACATACTCAGATTTTGGCAAAGTATGGAAAATTTCAAGTGTTGTAACCAACTTTGGAAATTTTTGTAGAAATGATGGTTGAACAGTTTTAAGAAATTCTTGCTCCTAGGAGTAGATGAGATATCATAGATGATCTAGGGAATTATTTCGGAATTTTTATAAGATTATTCGAATTTCATATTTGAAGCCGAAGTTGGACCTTAACGATCTTTCCGAAAATAGGAAAATGGGTGAATTGCCAATTTGTAACCAAACTCATCTTTAGGAGTTAGAATATGACTCTTTAGTCTCAAATAAGAGTTTATGCATGAATTATGGAATTTTTGGAAGTTTCGGGACCAAGGGTAAATTAGTCATTTTACCATAAATTGGTATTGTATTAAATTCTGTTCTAATAGGATCTACTACCTTAGAAGTCTTAGACTTCTAATTACCTAAAAAGTGTGCTGACACACTTGCCTCCTTTGACAGGCAACCGAGTTATACAGTTACAAAATGAGTTGTGATTAAGAGAGTCGAGATCTGATTCAGGTAAGTCCACAAAATTACTTAGTTGGCTTCTTGTATGAGTGTAATGTGTATTAGTGGTGTTTGTTAGTTATGATAAACAACGAAACCGGATTATGCCGACTTTATTATTTACGTAATTGACCCAAGTGTATGATAACGGGTCGTGACATCATGTGCCTAGCTCTTGCGAGAGTCTAGGAGGTTCCCTGGGACCAGCTCAGTCAGGTAGACGGTCAAATGCATTAGTACCATTCCGCGTTGGTAAACGGGGACAGGGGCGAGGTTTGGGAATTCCTCGTGTCACAAAATAAGTATCATTAGTAATGACCTATCACCAATTAAAGATAATAAAGGGATTGAGTGTTGCATGTTGATTGTGTATGTTGTGTGTTTTTGCTTTTACCTTTATATTTATGCATAGAATGTTAGCTAACGGTATTATACCGCTTTGTAGATACCTTGCAGGTTAAGACAATTGTAAAGAGATCCGGAGGGAATGGTCAGCCGGGTCCACGTACTCATTTAATTGGGGACAAGGTTATCTTATGTTCTTCATATGTGTCGTTTTAGTACCGTTGCTTTGTAAGGCTGATACATATACTTCATGTATATATTGTTTAATGTTTCAAATGTTTTTAATACTTTTGTGCCTTGTTGTAAGATCCTAGTAAAACTGTTGTCAAACTAAGGTTGGGACCCATTGTGAGGTCCTATTCAGTAGTTTCCCGAGTTCTGAGAATTTGGGGTGTTACAATATTGTATCAGAGCTAACCCTGAGTTACGAGTGTGCTTGCCCTAGTAGGCGGTCACTCGCCTCGGTGGACGGTCCTTGACCTGACATGGACGTCAGGAGTTTAAGTGGGGGAGATTGTAACATCCCGTAAAATTGTCATCCCGCATCATTTGAATGGGGATTTGTGCCTTGTTGTAAGATCCTAGTAAAATTGTTGTCAAACTAAGGTTGGAACCCATTTTGAGGTCCTAACCAGTAGCTCCCCGAGTTTTGAGAATTTGGGGTGTTACAAAATGGTATCAGAACTAACCTTGAGTTACGAGTGTGCTTGCCCTAGTAGGCCGTCACTCGCCTCGGTGGACGGTCCTTGGCCTGACGTGGACATTAGGAGTTTATGTGGGGGAGATTGTAGCATCCCGTAAAATTGTCATCCCGCATCATTTGAATGGAGAATTGTGATTGACTTATAAGGATGTGTTGCTACCTATGTCAACAAGAATTCTTCTTTTCCAGTGGTAGAGTGAGGACAAATAAATCTGGAGTTAAGCGTGCTCGTGCGGGAGAAATTTCATGATGGGTGACCTCCTGGGAAGTTTTCTGCGCGAGTATGGTTGGTATGGGGACAGTGTCCCAAAGACCTCGGGTCTTACAATATGGTATCAGAGCTCTGGGTTGGCAACAATGACACTTGAAATCTTCTGAAAGACCAAATGTATAAAATAACTAGAACCCGAAAGGGGTCTAAAATTTTCAAAATGGATTTCTGTTTTAACACACACGCATAGTCGGGTTGTTGGGTTAGTAGTACGTCGGACCACATCGCTCTCCGTGGATCTCTACAACTTGGATTGATAGGAGTGAGTATATAGACTTTTTATGAGGTTTACTATTATATGTTATATATACATGTGTATGCTTAGCTTGTTAGTATCCTAAAGGATATTTTACATCCTTTAGTCGTGATATCACGAAGCGATTATCGCCTCATGATAAATCAGTAGCGGACTTGAAGAGTCTCCAAAACGAGGCAATGAAATCAGACCTTGAATTGAGTTTTATACTCGGGTGGGCCGCTTGGTGATCCTTACAAATCATTTAGAGAACAAGGGATCAAGTAAGTAAAGTTGTAAAGATAATTTTTACCACAAGCACGATTAGATGAGGAAGGAATTCATGAGTCAGTTCAGTTAGAAGGTCGTGCAAGGAAGACGGGCATACGAGGCCGAGAGATGGAATTAGAAGAACCATGCAAGAGACTACAAGAGTGTAGAGTAGAGATAACAATATTGGAACAGGACAAGTAGAATTGAGTACAACCAAGATTGCGGAATCAAAGATATTATAATCGAGGCTGATGCCCCAAAGACCATTAGGGGCATGAGAAACCAGAAGAGACAAAGTGTCAATCCGGGTGTGAGAATCAAAGGTGCACGGAATGAAGACCTACAATTGAGTGTAAAAGCGAAAAGGCAGACCCCACAAACGTGGGGAGGTTTTGACCTCCTCAGAGATATAAGAAGTTTGAAATAAACCGCGACGCCAATATCCAAAGAATGGAAACCTGTAGCAGGGTCAACGGAGGTTCAAGAAGGTGATATTACCACCAACACCAATGAAGAAATCTGTATTGGAGAATGGCCTTGCTAGACTCGACAATCCAGGGTAACCCGAATTATCATGGGACCTAAACCATCAACACATATGGTCCATGCAAAATGAACTGCAAGTGGATGATCATTACGGCCATAAGAATTTCAAAGACACTTGCAAGCTATCGTGGAAACTTGAAACGACTATTTATACCAGATGAATGACACAATCGGACTAGAGAAATGGAGTTATCCCATAAGAAGCGGAAGGGTGGAAGGTAGAACGAACTAAAGAAGTATAAAAGGATTGTGGTGAGCAACTGTTTACCTACTAGCTAAGAAAATTTTGACAGATCACAATTAACACGGAATGGAGAGTTACAACTTAATGTAAGAGAGAAAGGTAGGCTTCACAAGCCTGGAGACGTTTTGTCTTCTTTCAAGATAAGAATTCTAAGAAGAATCACAACGCCAGTATCGAAAGGATCGAAGCCTTGTAACATAGTCAACAGAGATTTGGAAGGAAATTTTACAAACAACGCCGATTAAGGAACCTGTGCTTGTGAGAATCGTGTGGTGGACTCAAGAGTCCCGGGTAACCCCCATTTATAACAGAACATAGGTCATCAACACAGACGGCCCCTGTAAAGGGACTACAATTGGGAGGTAATTAAAGGTCATCGGAACTACAAGGCGCTTACCATCTATCGTGGAGTGTTAGGAACGACTTTTGACGTCAGGCAAATGGCATAGTGAGACTTGAGAAAGAGAGTTGTCCCAAAGGAAGGAGAAGAGTGAAAGATAAGACGAACTAAAGAAGGATAAAATGATTAATCTAGTAGGTGATGTGCACCAAAAGTTTAATACTAGTAGAGGTATGAAATTGAGATAAGTCAATTATAGACTGACCGATGTCAACCAAGGACGTGCAAGTATTGTTTGGTATTGACGAGTTATGTGCCGTTAAGAAAAGATATTTGTGACGGTGGATCTATGGATTAGCTTTACCGATGCCTTAGAGGATTTCCTTAAGTAGGCAACGACAACCTTCTTGGATGAATTAAAGGTATAAAGAGACACGTTTTAAGGATTACTTCCTGGCTAGTTAAGATCAAACTACGGTCAAGTCAGAGAGTTTGGATCCGTGGTAGAAGAATTAAGAAAGTAAGCGGAAGAAGTTGTTTTTCAATTGTTGTTTTATTTTCTTAAGGCAAGTAAAGAAGGTACTTGATACTTCATCCGTATAAGAGTCATGGTGGAAATGCAAGACAGAGTTTTGGGGTCAATCATTTTTATACTTACAGAAAAGGTCCTTAGGATTAATGAGTGACAACAAGATAAGCAAATTAGCGCAACGGAAGCGTGGTGGGTCCTAACCCGCAAAGCAAGAAGCTCAAGGGTATTGATGGATGTCGTGTCGAGTTTAAGATGGTAATAGTTGGTAAAATGCATTCTAGTTGGAATAAACGTGAGTTAGGCTATGTGAGTGACTGGAAATGTTGTAGGGGAACTTATGTGCATGTAGAGGTAATAGAAGGAGACTGGTACCCTATTATGGATCCGAGTGAAGAGTGATGGCTTTGTTACATGTTGCCAGACAAGTAGTTTGGAATTCTATACTAATGGAATACTCTAGAGTGAGTTTTCCGGATAGATTAGGAAAGAATTAATGATGTAATAAAAGTATTGTGCATGGCCTACACTAGAAAGCTCAAAGTGAGTAACTACCGTCCTGAGTCGAAGATACATAAGAAAGAGAAGCGACAGGAGCATACTTGCAACCTAGTAACCGTGCTTAAAGAAAGCATAATCTCGGAGTAGATTTTATGTGTAATGTAATGTCGGAACAGAGCCTAGTTGCGTTTTGAGTTAGAGCGATATTACTAGTCCGATAAAAGTGGAGGATACAAGAGTTCAATGTTGATGGTGTGTTAGCATTTATCGAGTATTTATGATGAAATAACTGTGATATAAGATCACTTTGTGTCTAATACCGTCATTCCGGACATATTCTATGTCACTTAAGATCTTGGGTAATGCGTGGGAAGCATGGGTTAGAGCTAACGATATATTAGAGATCTATAAATAATATAACAATGTCAAGTGAACAAAGAGGATGACCACTAGATTTGATTTTAGTAGTCTCGAGTGTTAGACCTGAAAAGGGTAAAGGTGACGATTCCTTACATGAGGAATAAGATGACTGAGTAATATTAAAAGACAAGACCAAGTGGGTCGTGATACGAAGAGCATTGAGCACTTGGTAAGTGTAGGTGGATGTCCAAGACCTCGGACCTGATTGTGTAGTCAGAACCTTTTCAGAAGGCCGGAAGCAAGTGGTCATAACGAAGGGAAGGAAGTTGAATAGATTATTTTCTGTAGGGTCATCAAAGGATCTGGAAGGGATTTGTGTAAGGAAAACCATTGGAAGTTTTAAAGCGGTTTAAAAGTGACTGATGGACTAGTTTTCCTCACCTTGTTGGAGAGTGTAGCTTCTGTTTTCCACGGAGACTAAGTTTGGGAACTGAGTTTGAGAATTTTTATTGGAGAGATACCTACGAGACACGAGTTAGGCCATCAGTTTAGAGGATCAGACAGTTGAGCCGGATGATACCGGTGAGATATCCGGTAACCACTCTAGAACGTGGTAGCAAGCGCTTGTGATCTAAGTACCTGAAAAGATTTAAGATTTAGTGGTTTGATGAAAAGCCGATAAGGCTACCTAAGATATTGGGGATAGTAAGAGACGTAACATTTCAAAGACTTATGTAGCGATAGTTGTAACCTTGGGAGTGACGAGTTAGGGCTTGACCTTGTATGTGTGATATTGTTTGACTGCTTGTTTATTTCATGATTGAGAGTTTAGTCAGTGATGTGTTCTTTTGGTAACCTTGATGTGCAGGATACTTAGATGTGGAAATGACGAGACTTTTGTGTAGTGATCAAACACACCCATTTGGTGCCTTAAAGGCCGATCAGGAGTGTCTTACCCTAAGTTTCGGGACGAAACTTATTTTGAGGGGGATATGATGTAACAACCAGTTTTTTTTCCGTTACGCTTTGATAGGGTTAGAGAAGTTTTGGAAACTAATAAAAATTTAGTGAGACTAGGACATACCAGTTTATATTCGGAAGTCGTTTAATTAAGTACCTTGTCCTAAGTTTTGGGACGAAACTTATTTTAAGGGGGTACTGATGTATTATCCGGAATTTTTGTTTTGTTTAATTTCGAATCAATTCGGAATTCGAGCCGTTGACGGTTTCCCATTCTATCTAGTATTTCTTTTTTCACAAACTTTATCATTTTATGTAGAATTTAATTCACATAAAATGATAGAATTATTTCAAACCCTAATTCTTATAATTAATTCTTAACAACGACTTTAGACGAGATCGTGACAAGCTGTGACGAGACCATGACAAGGCTGAGACGAGGCCATGACGAAGCCCGACAACCCTGTAACAAGGCCCAGACAACCAGTTGACAACCCAACTTCCTGCCTTGTTGCTTGTTGAATCTCTCGCTCCAGCCTAGGACGTGCAGCCCAGAACGTTGCCTTGTTGCTTGTTGAATCATTGCACCAGCCCATCAGCTTCAAGCAGCCCAACAGCAAAGTCTAGCCCTAGACGTCTTCCTTTCAAGTAACAGAAGATCTCTTCGAGCCTTGCCTCTCTTCTTCGATGGTGACGGTGTCTGCGACCTTCCCTCCCAGGTCTTGCACGCAACACAACAAACCTCTTCGGAAAGCACCCTGGCCCCCCCTCTCGCCTTTGCACGCAGCTAAAGCCAGCCACTGTCGAGATCCAAACAATCTTGTGTAGAAATCGTATCCGCCACAACGCCGGCGAACTTCTTCCATCTTCAACTGGACATCAACGACCAACATCCCATCTTCTATCCCGGGAGCAGAAGCCAAGGGTGAATGTGCATCCCCTCTATCACACCAGCAAGGGCTCGAGACTCCTTCGATACCCTTCGACACGTCCAACCACAAAGCGAGCCAGGAGAGCACTCGCAGCATCGCAAATGACTTCAACGGATCTTCAAACCGCAACTGCTGGCCTCAGTCTCAAGTGATCCGTAGGGTTGGCTGTTGGGCACCTTCAGTACACCACAGGTGCGTCCCGAGGCCAGAGCAACCTTCCATCTTCTTCCTCGTACTCATGAGTTAGGCGAGTCTAATTTGTCCGGTAAACACCTCACCTCCCTTCTATGTGTTGCACTATCTACTTATGTGTTGATGAGAGCCTCTTTTGTATCTTAGACCCTTCCATAGCTGTAACACCCCAAATCCGCGGGACTTGGAGTGTCACATTGGGCTAGGATCTCACAATGGATCCTGACCCTAGCCTAACAACAAGTTCACTGGATCTTACAACAAGGCACAAGTAGATTAAAATCAAATACATAAAAGTTGAGTATGATACATCAAAAGAGTTTACAAACTCATAGCCGAGTACAAAACAACAACATAAACCACAACCACGAAAGATCCCACATCCCACCTATCCTAATGTACATAAATCCTCGGCTTGTCACACCATCTGGCTCACTCTACAGTATTCCTAACTTGCAGAACACTACAACACGGTATGAAACCGTTAGCTACAACAATGAAAAGCATGAAGGTAATAGCAAAACCACACATCAACATCTCAAACATGCAATGCCACACACATTCATTTATTATCTTTCATTACGTTATTCCATTACTAATTCAACTTCTTTTGTAACACAAGGAGCCTCAAGAACCCCGTCCCATCTAATGTAACACAGGAGTTTTGCATGGGGGCGACCTTCACTCGTCCCCTCCTGTGAAATCATCTTCAGGGCACCTCCTCCTAACCAGCAAACGGAGACCGGCGGTTACCGCCCGTTATAATACACTTGGGACAAATAAATGTAATGAATGGTCATCATAGTCCGGTTTAGGTTATAAATGCACAATCATATGAACACACACAACCATCACAATCATACAATCCACAATTGCACGCTAAGTAAGTCCTATGGACTTACCTGATATACTCGTAACCTATACCACGTCACAACTTCCCCTTGGGGAAGTAATCAACGTCTGCAATAGCAAGGCACACACAATCACATACTACAAAGGTTAGGAGACTCGTCACACTAACCACAACCAACCTATATCTCAAATCTAAACCTCAGATCCTCAACACATTCATAAATGCCCAAGGCATATCCTCAACATAACATCTCATCATACTCGTACACATACTAATCCTTAAAGCCATAACCGATATCCATAACATCATCATGATCCTCAAATCATTCTGACACCTAGCATGCATCTAATCAGTATTACTCAATCTCAAATTTAATCCTAATTTAATTAATTAACCTTTAATTAATTAATTAAATTTCACCAGAATAATGTTTTGCCCATAGGCCATTTCTAAACCCACCTATCATCAGATTTCATCAACAAACAACCCATAAACACCAGAATAATATAATGATCATAATGGAATTTCTAATTATCCATTTTGAAAATCCTAAAGTCGATTTAGGCCAAATCGCAGTACGGAAAACGAATAAATTCATAACTTATTCGTTAATAAACCGATTGACGATCTGAAAGAAGATTCGGAATCACAGCGACGCAGGCTACGCATGTACAACATCAAATTTACCAGAATCGCAGTGACGGAACTGTCCTGATGACATATATGCTCGACCAGGTCTTCATCTGCTCGGAAATGCAAAAACTCGGTACCGATATGAAGAGAATGAAGAGAGGAATCCAAAAACTCAAACGTAATTGAAATCGGATTAGAAACGGAGAGTAGATCTGAGTTTGAAGTTTGAGAGAAATTAGAGCTTTTACGAGGAAACGTGAAAGGAAATGAATTAATAAACAATTTTCCGCTATTTATAGGGAAGTCGATAATTATCCTTTAGCGAAGTCGATAATTATCCTTTTATCGATCCAATGGTGGGTTGAACCCCCTTCTCTAAACTTCTCGAAATTGGAATAATAGATCTTGAATATTGTAGGGATAATTATTCCACAATTGCCTCGGAAAACGTGTATTCTTAAGCCGTCTTTCTTAGCCGTTAAGAAACGAAATAGCGATTCTTTTGTCCGTTTTGCCTTTCCATGTTATTTCATATCTAGGACATGTCCGATGTCCTGATCATTTCTCTCAACTGCATTTTTATTAATTGGAGCTCCCAAATGCTCCAAATAATACCGGAGGGTAAAAATAATTACCCGGGCAAAAAGTGAAAATTTCACCATAAGCCCAAAATTACGCCAAGAACATAACGGTGGGACTTATACTCAGCACTTACACAATCTTTGCAAGTCATATGTCAATTACTATCACTGATTAAGTTAATCAACATTAATTAGAATTCAGAAATCGTTGGTAGCAATCGGCTGGGCCGAGAACTACGCATTCCCTTTATGTTCAGCAGCATCATCCACAAGGCATCATACTCACTCCTCGTCACATCAACTATGATCCCGCTGGCAGGGGCGACATGACCAAAAAGGCTAACTTTGGCATTTCAACTAACATATAGGGAGCATAGCATTCAGGCTTCTATCTCTCGGGTTCTGCAACACCGCCCTTAGATAACCGGTACGTTCCTCGCCATTGTGAGAGTACTATTCATCAACTCTTATAAAAACCATTATAGCACTCTTCAACTCCGATGACATCACTACAACTTGTAGTGTCCATAACAGGTATGGAATGCTGTCCTATGCCCACGCTGCTCTCTCATCCTTAACTGATGATATCCTAAGCATATGGAAATCTTGAGAACACAATTGCTTCTCTTAGTTGATCTGACAAGTCATCAATACATAGCGACGAATATACTAGGGCAAACGAAGCACATCTCAATCCACTCTTCAAATTGCTTCTTCAAGTTCTAACAACTCAACAAACCATATACGTCATAGGCCTTCTCCCAATTAATCTCGTATCATATGCAATATCAAAGTCCTCACTCCGCTGAGGCGGTAGATCAGACGGTTCAGTAACACGTCTATAAAATCATAAACCACTGGAATAATCTTCAGCGTGGAAATATCTCTTTCCTTCAAGGCATACATAAAAAAACATCACCCCCTGGTGTTATCAACCTCGCTGCTCATATGACACTAAAAACAACTCACCTCCTCAAAGGTCCTAACCTCGAAAAACCTCTACTTAGTCAATCTCAGTAGAGACTATAATAGTCTTCCTACTGCTATCTAAACCAACATGATATCTATTCTTGAGTAGGCAAATGATCTAGGACTCTCTATTGTCCCCGCGTCTGCTGCTGAGGTGTCTTCTGACCATCTCCCATCACACTAGCAGAAATAAAACTCTGTCGTGATGCCACTCCAGTTTGCTTACAAAAGACAATTCTATGACCCTGTCTACCACAGGTAAAACAAGTCACTGGCGATCTTGGACACTATGGTCATACATGTCCAGGCTTCCCACAATTGTAACAAGTCCTCGGTTCACCTGAAGTCCGTGTGAAACGAGAAGTACTCAAACGTCCACAAGTCGGGCTTGGTTTGCAACCCGAATATCCAACCTCGTCTTCTGCTAATTCAACCCGTTGTTTCTTCTTTAATCTAGAAGCTTCAGTTGATCTCACAGATGTTGGTAAATCTGGTTTAGATCTACCTGCTATCGCCGCCTCATATACTTGCTGCATATACTCTTGAAACTCGAATCTACTCATGGAGACACGATCAGCCTCTTCAAACTCGTTCTCTACCATAGGCAACATAGCAGCGGATAATGGTCCCTGACTTGGCACTACTGAAGGAAGAAGGGGTGTACCCCTATCTCGTCCCACTACAAATACTGCTCTAGTATGAGCCATCTGTAGTATATACGCCCCTAAACTTATAAGGCTATATATATGCCATATGTATCGATATATATATATATATATATATATATATATATATATATATATATATATATATATATATATATATATATATAGTCATTATTACATGCATACACATCAACACATAAAAGATATATATATATATATATATATATATATATATATATATATATATATATATATATATATATATATATATATATATATATATATATATATATATATATACATATATATTCACGCTGTCGAGATCCTCAGATGGGTGACGACTTTTGTACCTACTATCCCAAAACATCTGTACTTGCTTAAAACCAAAACCATTTGAAAAGTCAGACCCCATGTGGGTTCTGTTTATTTATCCACTCTACCTTTATTGCAGATAGCAAGTGTCATTGTTGTCAACCTAAGGCTCTGATACCAACTCTGTAACACCCCAAATCCGTGGGACTTGGAGTGTCACATTGGGCTAGGATCTCACAATGGATCCTGACCCTAGCCTGACAACAAGTTCACTGGATCTTACAACAAGGCGCAAGTAGATTAAAATTAAATACATAAAAGTTGAGTATGATACATCAAAAGAGTTTACAAACTGATACCCGAGTACAAAACAACAACATAAACCACAACCGCAAAAGATCCCACATCCCACACATCTTAATGTACAGAAGTCCTCGGCTTGTCACACCATCTAGCTCACTCTGCAGTATTCCTAACCTGCAGAACACTACAACACGGTATGAAACCGTTAGCTACAGAAATGAAAAGCATGAAGGTAACAACACAACCACACATCAACATCTCAAACATGCAATGCCACACACATTCATTTATTATCTTTCATTACGTTATTCCATTACTAATTCAACTTCTTTTGTAACACGAGGAGCCTCAAGAACCCCGTCCCATCCAACGTAACATAGGAGTTTTGCATGGGGGTGACCTTCACTCGTCCCCTCCTGTGAGATCATCTTCAGGACACCTCCTCCTAACCAACAGGCGGAGACCGGCGGTTACCGCCCGTTATAATACACTTGGGCCAAATAAATGTAATGAATGGTCATCCTAGTCCGGTTTAGGTTATAAATGCACAATCATATGAACACACATAACCATCACAATCATACAATCCATAATTTCACGCTAAGTAAGTCCTATGGACTTACCTGATATGCTCGTAACCTGTACCACGTCACAGCTTCCCCTTGGGGAAGTAATCAACGCCTACAATAGCAAGGCACACACAATCACATACTCCAAAGGTTAGGAGACTCGTCACACTAACCACAACCAACCTATATCTCAAATCTAAACCTCAGATCCTCAATACATTCATAAATGCCTAAGGCATATCCTCAACATAACATCTCATCATACTCGTACACATACTAATCCTTAAAGCCATAACCAATATCCATAACATCATCATGATCCTCAAATCATTCTGACACCTAGCATGCATCTAATCAGTATTACTCAATCTCAAATTTAATCCTAATTTAATTAATTAACCTTTAATTAATTAATTAAATTTCACCAGAATAATGTTTTGCCCATAGGCCATTTCTAAACCCACCTATCATCAGATTTCATCAACAAACAACCCATAAACACCAGAATAATATAATGATCATAATGGAATTTCTAATTATCCATTTTGAAAAGCCTAAGGTCGATTTAGGCCAAATCGTAGTACGGAAAACGAATAAATTCATAACTTATTCGTTACTAACCCGATTGACGATCTGAAAGAAGATTCGGAATTACAACAAAGCAGGCTATGCATGTACAACATCAAATTCACCGGAATCTGAGCGACGGAACTATCCCGGTGACACATATGCTCGACCAGGTCTTCATCTGCTCGGAAATGCAAAAACTCGGTGCCGATATGAAGAGAATGAATAGAGGAATCCGAAAACTCAAACGGAATTGAAATCGGATTAGAAACGGAGAGTAGATCTGAGTTTGAAGTTTGAGAGAAATCAGAGCTTTTACGAGGAAACGTGAAAGGAAATGAATTAATAAACGATTTTCCACTATTTATAGTGAAGTCGATAATTATCCTTTAGCGAAGTCGATAATTATCCTCTTATCGATCCAATGGCGGGTTGAACCGCCTTCTCTAAACTTCTCGAAATTGGAATAATAGATCTTGAATATTGTAGGGATAATTATTCCACAATTGCCTCGGAAACGTGTATTCTTAAGCCGTCATTCTTAGCCGTTAAGAAACGAAATAGCGACTCTTTTGTCCGTTTTGCCTTTCCATGTTATTTTATTAATTGGAGCTCCCAAATGCTCCAAATAATACCGGAGGGTAAAAATAATTACCCGGGAGAAAAAGTGAAAATTTCTCCATAAGCACAAAATTACGCCAGGAACATAACGGTGGTACTTATACTCAACACTTACGCAATCTTCGCAAGTTATATGTCAATTACTATCACTGATTAAGTTAATCAACATTAATTAAAATTCAGAAATCCTAGCTATTACAATAGCAGCCCTAGAAGATGGCTTGAAAGCTGATACATTTTTTCGGGTTGTAAGGTGACGAACAGCCGACTTGGAGTCCCGATTTGGGTAAGTTAGACTCCTCTTTTATGGCTGAATTTCGGATATGTTGTAGACAGTAGTACATAGTAGATCATACTAAAGTTTGGGAAGAATCGGAGTTACGGTTTGAGAGTTATGATGTTGAAAAGTTGACTCCTCATGCAGTTTTTATAACTATGCTGAGTGTTGAGAAAAAATAGCATGTGATGCAGTTTTGTGAGATAGTTTTGAATAGGCTTTTAATCTCCTTTGCTGCTGAATTTTGGATATATTATAGATAATATTTTATAGTAGAACATATCAAAATTTGGAATAAATCCAGCGAGTGGTTTAGGAGTTATGATTTTTCAAAGTTAAGGCAGTGTGCTGTTTTGTTAAGTGTTTGCTGAATTTCCAGAAACTGTGTTGATCAGTCAAGTTTGAGCATACTTTTCGATGCCTTTGAGATAATATCCACCGTTCAGTTTTTAGGATGTTGTTTAGTGTCATGCATAGGTTAATATGTCAAAAGTTGGGATGCATCCAACGGTGGGATTTAGATTTATAGAGACTCAAAGTGGACTTGTTGTACAGTTAGAAAACATACTCAGATTTTGGCAAAGTATAGAAAATTTCAAGTGTTGTAACCAACTTTGGAAATTTTTGTAGAAATGATGGTTGAACAGTTTTAAGAAATTCTTGCTCCTAGGAGTAGATGAGATATCATAGATGATCTAGGGAATTATTTCGGAATTTTTATAAGATTATTCGAATTTCATATTTGAAGCCGAAGTTGGACCTTAACGATCTTTCCAAAAATAGGAAAATGGGTAAATTGGCAGTTTGTAACCGAACTCATCTTTAGGAGTTAGAATATGACTCTTTAGTCTCAAATAAGAGTTTAGGCATGAATTATGGAATTTTTGGAAGTTTCGGGACCAAGGGTAAATTAGTCATTTTACCATAAATTGGTACTGTATTAAATTCTGTTCTAAGAGGATCTACTACCTTAGAAGTCTTAGACTTCTAATTACCTAAAAAGTGTGTTGATACACATGCCTCCTTTGACAGGCAACCGAGTTATACAATTACCGTTTGAGTTGTGATTAAGAGAGTCAAGATCCGATTCAGGTAAGTCCACGGACTTACTTAGCTGGCTTCTTGTATGAGTGTAATGTGTATTAGTGGTGATTGTTAGTTATGATAAACAACGAAACCGGATTAGGCCGACTTTATTATTTACGTAATTGCCCAAGTGTATGATAACGGGTCGTCACATCATCTGCCTAGCTCTTTCGAGAGTCTAGGAAGTTCCTTGCGACCAGCCTAGTCAGGTAGACGGTCAAATGCATTAGTACCATTCCGCGTTGGTAAACGGGGACATGGGCGAGGTTTGGGAATCCCTCGTGTCACAAAATAAGTATCATTAGTAATGAACTATCACCTAATTAAAGATGATAAAAGGATTGAGTGTTGCATGTTTATTGTGTATGTTGTGTGTTTGTGCTTTTACATTTATACTTATGCATAGAATTTTAGCTAACAGTATTATACCGCTTTGTAGATGCCTTGCAGGTTAAGATAGTTGTAGAGAGATCCGGAGGGAATGGTCAGCCGGGTCCACGTACTCATTTAGTTGGGGACAAGGTTGTCTTATGTTCTTCATATGCGTCGTTTTAGTACTGTTGCTTTGTAAGGCTGATACATATCCTTCATGTATATATTGTTTAAAGTTTCAAATGTTTTTAATACTTTTGTGCCTTGTTGTAAGATCCTAGTAAAATTGTTGTCAAACTAAGGTTGGGACCCATTGTGAGGTCCTAACTAGTAGCTCCCCGAGTTCTGAGAATTTGGGGTGTTACATCTACAAGTTGCAAGTTAGTCAATATAAAACATATCGAAACATCATCTTTCTCAACATGATCACGTATAAAGTGATGCCTCACATCGATATGCTTTGTTCTTGAATGTTGTACAGGATTTAGAGTAATCGAAATAGAACTAGTATTATCACATTTAATCGGGATACCTTGAAGATCAAAACCAAGATCACAAAGTTCTTGAGTTATCCATATAATTTGCACACAACAGGCTCCCGCAGCTATATATGCTGCCTCAACTGTGGCTAGGCCAACCGAGTTTTGCTTCTTGGAGTGCCAACTGATTAGGGATGACCCTAAGAATTGACAACATCTAGACGTACACTTTCGATCGACCTTATAGCCTGCAAAGTCAGCATCTGAATAGCCAACGAGGTGAAACAAGCTTTGACGTGGGTACCATAACCCTAAATCCTTAGTGTCATTGAGATACCGAAATTTTTTTTCACAGCTATCAAGTGTGACTCTTTTGGATTAGCTTGAAACCTTGTAGACATCCACACACTAAACATAATGTTAGGTCGACTAGCGGTTAGATATAACAAAGAACCGATCATACCTCGATACTCCTTTTGTAAAACACTTTTACCGTCCTTGTCGTGATCAAGTGAAAGTGTGGAACTCATATGAGTTTTTGCTACCTTGGATTGATCCATTTTATACTTCTTAAGCAAGTCCTTAATATACTTGCTTTGATTGAGAAATATTTCTTTCTTTACTTGTGTAACTTGAAGTCCAAGAAAGTAATTTAACTCTTCCATTAAGCTCATTGCGAATTCCCTACACATAATATCTGAAAAGTCTTTCCATAGAGAATCGTTAGTAGCTCCAAATAATATATGATCAACATAGATTTGTACTACTAATATATCGTTGCCTCTGGTTTTGATATATAAAGTTTTGTCAATCAAACCACTTTTAAAATCATTTTCAAGGAGATATGTGGACAATCTTTCATACCAAGCTCGGGGAGCTTGCTTAAGACCATAAAGAGATTTGTCCAATTTAAAAACATGATCCGAAAATTCATCATTTTCAAAACCAGGAGGTTGCACAACGTAGACTTCTTCTTCTAAGAAGCCATTTCGAAAAGCACATTTTACATCCATTTGAAATAATTTTATGTTCATGAAGGATGCAAAAGAAAGTAGCATACGCATGACTTCTAACTTGGCAACCAAAACAAAAGTCTCCTCATAATCAATACCTTTTTCTTGGTTATAGCCTTGAGCTACAAGTCTTGTTTTGTTTCAAATAACCTTTCCACTTTCATCCAACTTGTTTCGAAAGACCCATTTCGTGCCAAGATGGACTGATGCTTAAGTGTCTAGACGTAAGGGTCCAAACTTTATTTCTCTCGAACTCATTTAGTTCATTTTGCGTAGCCATGATCCAATCGGGTTCTTGAAGAGCTTGAACATAGTTCTTGGACTTAACATTCTTCGAAAGACCCATTTCGTGCCAAGATGGATTGATTCACATAGTTTGTTAACCCTTGATCGAGTTTGAACTCCTGTGTTTGGATTTGAGATCACATTCTCTGGTGGCTGGTATGAAGAATGTTGAAACTTTCTCCTTTTGTAAGATGGAGCAGATCCTGAAGATTGAGGTTCATTTGCTCGACTAGATTCGGGTATTGTTGGAGTATTGCCTTTGGATCCTATATCAAGACCTTGAAGTTGAGTTTCAAGGCCTTGAAACAGAGTTCTGACATCACAGTTTTCCGTTTCAAGGTCTTGAAAATGCGTTTCAAGGTCTTGAGATTGTTCTCTGGTATCTTAAATCTTTTCTTGCATATTCTTTTCTTGAGCTTTAGGATCTTCTTCTCCATTAGAATTATGATCTCCATGTTGATTCAGATTAAGATCTGCAAAACTTTCACTCAAAGTACCATCATTGCTTTCATCAAATATAACACGAATACTTTTCTCAACGATTTTGGTATGTCTATTATAAACACGATTAACTTTTCTATTTGAAGCGTATCCAATGAAGATAGCTTTGTCACTACGTGCATCAAATTTACCAAGGTTGTCTTTTCCATTGTTATGGACAAAGCAAGTACATCCAAAGGGTTTAAAATAGGAAATATTAGGTTTTCTTCCCTTAAAGAATTCATAAGGAGTCTTTTTGAAAATAGGGCGGATCAAACATCTATTTAAGATATAGTATTTTCCAAAAGCATAGTCCTAGACATGTCCTCTAAGGTGCGGTTCTTACGTTCCACAAACCTGTTTTGTTGAGGAGTTCTAGGAGCTGAAAGGGTTGTGTGAAATACCATATTTTGCACAAAACAAATCAAACTTTAGTTGATCAAATTCTCTACCATTATCGCTTCTTATTGAACCAATAGTTAGGTTTTTCAAAGTTTGCAACTCCTTACACAATTTTGAAAAATCAAACAAAGCATCAGATTTTTCCCGTAAGAATGAGATCCATGTAAAACGAGGTAAATCATCCACAATGACAAGGATGTATTGTTTTCCCTTGGGAGATTTGACACGTATAGGACCGCATAAATCCATATGTAAAAGTTCAATGGGTCGAGAAGAACTTACAATCTTCTTTTGTTTGAATGAAACTCTTGTTTGTCTACCTTATGTACAAGCTTTACATAGTTCATCTACCTTGAAGTTAGGTTTGACAAACCACGTACCAAATCCTTTGAAAGTAGTTTCTTCATCATATGCATGCTTACGTGACCAAGTCTTCTATGTCAAAGCCTTTATCACCAAGCGTAATGGTTCCAGATGATTGCTTCTTTAGATCAGAGAACAATGAGCTTTTTCCACTCATATGTGATGAGCAACCACTATCTAATATCCATTTATGCTCCTTTACCTTGGTGATATCCTGTAAAACAGCAAAGATCAACCTTTTCGAGTCAATCGAATGACATATTTTGGTCCATATTCAGGCTCAATCATTTTTGGTGGTCTAGATCCTTCTTCACCGTTCGAAAAAGAAGTGGATTGGCACACGTCTTCCTATAGTTTTAACTGCGGGAAGAAGGGAGGTGATTGGGCCCTATCACAAAATGAGCAAGTTAGCACCTTGGCAAAGCTTGGTGGCAGGTTTTGTCTGAAGAAGAATGTTTTTTCAGCGGGAGTCTCATCTCGAGGGGTTGTTGGCTGGTTCATTCGCTTTATCGAATGGAAATTTCGAGCCGTTTCCCTTACCTTGCATACTACAGGAATGACTACATCAGAAACAGAAGATCTGACTAATAAAGTATTAGCGTGATACATACCTTGCTTCCTTCCCTTGATTCAAGGCCTAACGGTCCAGTCTACCAACTTATGAGAGTTCTTGGTTAAATCATTTTTAGGAACCCATGTTTACTTAACTTGTTTCCTTAAACATAGAGATAAGTGTTTCTAATGATGTAATGATCATTTCTTTTATATGGACATGTTGATTTTACATGACCCTTTTTGCAACAATAGAAACATGCGGGCATATGAGTACTTCCTTTAGCTTTAACAAATGTGGTAGTCGTTTTTCTAGGAAAACTTACGTGATAGCCTATACCATTTTTGTTAAAAGAAGATTGTTGCTCACCCATCATCCTTTCGAGGTTGGCTTTCAAATGAGTGAATTAAATAAGTGCAGCCTTCTGGTCTTGACACGTCACAGTTAGATCAACATTTTCTTTCTCTAGATCGATATATTTTCGAGAGAATAGAGATTGCCCTTGAGAATCGCATTTTCTGATATCGAGGCCTTGATATTGATATCAAGGTCTAACTTTTCAATGTTAAGATTTTCAATCTCTAAAGACATAACACTTAATCGTTTCTCTTGTTTGAGAAGCTTTTCTCTCAAGGAACTTATCCTTACCCTATGTTCTTTATCACATATGATTATGTCTTTAAGGAATTGCAAGAGTTCATGTTTAGGTTGAGACATAACTGTACTTACCACATTATCAACATAGTGATTTGGATCTTCTTCATGATCGGCCATAAGACATAAGTTTGCTTGTTCTTTCTTCTCTTCTGATTCATTGGTAGAATCTTGAATCACTCCATGAAGCTACCATAGCTTTCTTCTTTCGATCATTCTTCCTAAAGTTGTTCCTCTTCTTTTGTGGACAATCCTCTACGAGATGATCAGTTTCACCATATTCAAAACAAGTTAGTACCTTAGTTTTTTTGTTAGGGCTAGAAAACTTACCTCGAGTTCTTGATGTTCGCGGATAATCTTTATTGTTTGCAAACTACTTCTTCATTTGAAGAATTTTTGCAAGACCCCTGAGATCAAGGCGAATGGATCTTCCTCATCTTCATCATCACTATCTTCCTCATCTGATAGTATCTCATCCTTCTTGGATCTTAGAGCTAGGCTCTTTGTGTTGGATAGGAGTTCTTCATCTTCTTCACCAATAACCATTTCGTGGGTGATAAGCTTTCAAAGAAGGTTGTCAAGAGGAAGTGTTGTGAGATTTTGAGTTTCTTCGACTGCAGTCACCTTTGATCCCCACTTGGCTTTAGGTAAGCTCCTTGGAACCTTCCTTACTTGCTCTTCATTTGTGAAGACCTTCCCAAGTGAGTCGAGGTTGTTCACAATCTCTGTGAATCATGTGAACATTTCTTTGACTGATTCATTTGAGTTCATCTTGAATAGCTCATATTGTCTGAGGAAGATGCTGATCTTTGTTTCCTTGACATGACTTGTTCCTTCATATATGACAACTAGTTTGTCCCATATTTCTTATGCACTCTTGCATGATGATACACGTTTGAATTCATTTGCGTCCAATCCACAATAGAGCAAGATCATGGCCTTGTAAATCTTTAAAACACTATCCAAGTTTTTTTGTGTGAAGTCAGCTTCCTACATTGTGACTTGGACTCCTTCAACCGTGGTGGTTGAGATTTAGGGCCATTTTGAATAATGCTCCATAGTACCATGTCCTGATCAATAACAAACATTTGCATTAGTGCTCTCCAATAGGCAAAGTTGTTGCCGTAGAAGAGTGGTCGTCGATATATTGATCTTCCTTGAGCGAATCCTCCATCACCTACAAAGTTCATGGTTAGTCTTACTGATGGTTAAATCAATATACGTGAGTCTATTTCTAGTACCAATTGAAGAACTATATAGGTGAATATAAAGTATATAAATACTCTAGAAGGGGGGTGAATAGAGTATGAGAACTTTTCGTAAAAAACCCTATCTCAAGGCTTTGAAACTGATTTCAAGGCCTTGATGTCGATCTGAGCTCTATGTTACACAACTGGTTTTCAAGGGCTTTGAAAGTGATTTTTGTAACACCCCGAATCCGCGGGACTCGGAGTTCCACATTGGGCTAGGATCTCACAATGGATCCTGACCCTAGCCTGACAACAAGTTCACTAGACCTTACAACATGGAACTGATAGATATAAGAACAAATGCATAAAACTGTATAAACTGTACAACCAAAAGGTAAAACAACATTGCCGAGTATAAACCACAACGTCCTCACACGGGAGGTAACAAAAGATCATCCTCACACAGGAGGGAGACGTAAACAACCCTAGAAGACCACAACATCCTATGTATGAGAGGTCCTCGGCCTGCGACTCTACTAGATCACCTAGCAACACGCCTATCTTGTGGGGCATCTACAACATGGTAATAAACCATTAGCTAACCATACATATATAGAGTAATGCATAAGCACAATCACAATCATGGGAAGATAAACACATCAACATTCTATCACACATTTACCCATTTTATCATCTTAATATAGTAGTTATTCACTCAAATCGCGTATATATAGATAGATGAAAGTATGTGACACGACCGATACATTCTCGCCTCTGAGCCTGATAACCAGCTGTACGAGTATCGGTCACACAATCCGTGTACCTATGGGAGTGGATTGCGCCCATTTTTTGTAAACCAGTCCGGCGTGACATTAGAGAACCTCCCACAATCCACGGTGGGATGAAAGGGAAAGGTTATCACAGCCACGCAATGGGGCAGTCAATAAAACATAGGTCGGTATAAACGATATCTCATGCTATTGTTCACCATTTAGCGTGTGTGCAAATAAGCTTTAAATTTATAAAACTAGAATCAAGCAAGCGAACCCGCAGTGTACGGATCGATATACTTAAGCAAGAATTCCAGAGTATCGAACACAGGGATTTGGGGGGAACAAATGCAATTGTAGATTATCAAGCAAGTAAATGTATGAAGCTTTTCAAATATTAGGAAAACAACAATCCCAAAGATCCAGATATCCAGCTGTGGCAATCAATTCAAGATATACTAAAGATATAAGGACAGAGTTGAGGTATGCAAAGGTATGCTAATGTAAGGTAATCGTACGATGAAGTTCCATTATATGACTCACCTACAAGACACTCTCTATAAAGGTTGTTGAGGCTTCAGTATAGAAAGGTTCTAAAGGTAAGAATTAATGTCAAATACCCAAACTTGTAATCCAAGGATCAAGACTAACTAAACCGATTAAGGTTGCGACACTCACAATCGGTGTAGAGGTTGTTGAGGCTTCACTACCACCTAGAAAAAGAAAGCCAAGACTAAGTTAAAGCAAATCTTTAACTTTGGATTAAAGTAAAAGCAAGTTCGTAACTTAACACAAAATTACGGCTAGTTCTTGAGTTCCATGGCCGTGGAAGCTCAAGAACAGACCGTGGATTAGGGTTGTCGTCGATTCTCTCTAACTCTCAGGGTCCAATCTGTTTACGATCGATCTATCATCATCTAAGCCACAACTATCAACCTTTCACCTTAGAATTGTTAAGGGTTTTTAGCCAATAACAGTCATATTGATATCAAATTCAAGGGTTAAGAGATTGAAAGATGAAAACTTCCGAAAACCTTCAATAACTTTCAAATCAATCTCAAAGTCAAAATCAAGAACATAATCGTCACTAGATTCGGAATAACACAAACAAACACAAATCTTAGATAAGAAGGAAGAGCGGGATGTCAGTCCGTCTTCTAAATCAAACCTAAGCAAGAAGCGAAATCTCCTTGTGAACAATCTTCCGAATCTTCGATCTTCCGTCAATCCGGAAATCCCAATGGCAAAGCGCAAAAATCTCTCAAACACAATCTCCGCCAAATGTGAAATTAAGGCAATTCCAAACACAAGCGTAAGAGGCGTCTATGCGTAAGAGAAGGTGATGGAATCTCCCTTCGTCCGTCCTTTTATAGTGTAAGATAAAATATCGGCCCGGCCCAATTGCGTAGGAGATCGTGGCTTAAAGTGTGGCAAAAAAGATCGCCAAGATCACGGTCGTGGAAGGGTTCCACGGCCGTAATTTAGAGCGTGGAAATCAACACGGTTTGACACAACTCCTCCAGGGCCGTAGAAGTTGCTGGAATGAACCACGCTTCCCTTGCCATGGTTCCACGGCCGTGGACTTGAACGTGGAAATCAGTACGGCCGTATTTTAGAGCGTGGTTTAGGGCAAGAACGTGATTCTTCCCTAGCCTCGTGTATCCTTCAAGTTGACACTCCCTTAGCTCCTAGGAATGTCCTCAATTCATGGACATGCTCATCAAATCCATCTTTGCTCCATTCGGTTCGGAAATAGCTCTTAATTACCTATAATCAACATAAAGCTTGTGTAGATCTCTATATCGATATTATAGACAAACTAGCTCACAATTGCATCAATGCTCAATCAAGGACTATCGATATGGATCAAATACACTTAGAAAACGTGCCTAAAATATCACAATATTTCATGCTAACAAATAACCCCATACTTGCCACTTGCTTGTCCCTAAGCAAGGTCTTTCAAAAGCTTTAAAACAAAAGTTAGGATGAAATATGTGTACCTTCTCAAAGCAATACTTCTTTTTGATGAATGTTCCTTCTAATCAATAGATCATCCTCAAATCTTGCTTCAATCGTTTATAAGACTTTCATTCACTTAATCAAAGAGTAAAGAGTAAAGAAAGCTCATGAATCAATCAAACTTCCATACAAACATCATAACCTTGAAACATTATCAAAATCAATCATAAGAAACTTCAATTTAGATCACCAAGTCATATAACATTCTTTTGATCTTAAGGACTTTCAAAGAAAAAGGTCTAGAATGTGGAAAGGGAAGGAAAACTTTAAGGAATGTGGTGCATGAATCCGGGAAAGTGGATAACTACTCTCTTCTTCTTCTCTTGCGGTTTCCGCAACACTTTCAACTTAGAGCTTCGCTCTCTTCTTTTCATTTTTCGACTTTACTTTTGGAGTTATGGATAGAGGTGCACAAAAACCGAAGCCTAGGAGATTGGCGTTTCTCAATTTTTATGAGATGCCTCAAACCCTTAGCGCACATACCATAATCCGCTAGGAATATCGCTCAATCCGACTTTGGCAAGACACAAACACCCGGCTATGTGAATGGTGCCGAGTTACTCATCGTCATGATTGACTTCCCCAAACCTATAATTTCTTTCTATTCTTTTGAATGCAACGTATTGTTTTCATGGCCCTCCCACATCATACATGCCTTTTTTTTTCATTCGACTCCTCCAAATTCCCGGATAGGTAAAGGAGGTCAATATTTCAATGAGGGGCTAAATGGTCAAAGAAAGAAGAAAGAAAAATCGAATTGCCTTAATCATCTCAACAAGAAGCATAAGAACTTTAGTGCGATTTCAACTTCAATCCCTCAACATGATTTAAGTAACATTCATCACATTATGAAACTTGCAAAAGAGGTATAATCAACTCATTCAATTTATTTTCAATTCACTTTTCGTTTAAGCATGCAATTGTCATCAAACTCAATTCACAAGTAGCGATTATCATAGAAATCCTCTCTATCTTTAGAAGCACAAAATTTTCAAAAATTTTCAATTTTTATGGGTTTTTCAAACTCTTTTTCATGCAATGCAATAATGAAACGTGTAACAATATAATGAACATGCAAGATAGTCTCAAATAGAAGCAATCAAAGTGAGTAAGAGTTATTACAACTTTTAGTCACACCCCACCCCATACTTGGAACAAACATTGTCCCTAATGTTCAAATAGAAGAAAGAAAAGAAGAAAAGAAAGAAAGAAAAAGAAAGAAAAGAAAAAGAAACTCACAAAATGGCGGTGGAGCGGCTAAAACTGTCGGTCATGCAAATCATCACTGCGGTGGAGGTGGAGGCGGGAATGGATGGAAACTAGGGTCATAGTGCCGCCCGAACTGCTGGCGGTAGACGTCGCTCATCATATGATCGAGGTCATCCATACGTCCGTCTCTAGTATCGGCTCGGATCTCCAATGCTCCCACTCTATTAGAAAGGCCAGAAGCCCACTCCGGCATCTGCTCATACCATCCCGGAGCCTGACTATACCACCCTGGTGCATCTGACGGTGTTGGTGCTGGTGCTGGTGGCTGCTGTGCGGACCATGGAGGTGGAGCTCCGTACCATGCAGGAGGTTTCTCCATCCATGTGGGCCTCTCACTCACGCTGGCGCGGCGAGAAGATGAACCTGAAGCTCTGGCTGGACGTGGAGAACGTCTAGGCACATCAGAAGCAATGTCCGGCTGATCTAGAAACATGCCAAACTCCTGCTCTGCTCCTCCTCCTCCCTCAAACTGATCTCTCATCTCCTCCTCCTCAACTACGGGCGGTGGTGGGACATATGGAGGAGCTGCAATCCTGTTCGCATGCATAGCTACGAACGTAGCCTTCCAATTATGGCGTCCAGCCATAATGGAGTACTCCGGGAGCCACTCAATACCCCTCCCCGTCCTGCTCTCCCAAGGCATAGCTGCATACGGTGGACCTCTATGGGTAGGGAAGATAAGACCTCTAGTCATAAAGGTCTGGAGTCCTAGGGGTACGGCGGGAATGCGTGTACATGCAGAAAAATCCACCCCTAATATCCTAGCAAGGTGGGTGACTATCCCACCATAACCAATGTTGCCCGCCCTCTTGTTCTTAAGCTTGCTCATGGTAGCAGCTAAGAGGGTGGCGCAGTCAGCAGGGAGCCCATACAGCATAGAGTACAACAGAAAGAGTTCATCCGTCTTGATCTTCTGAGGTGTCTCCGTCCTAGGGAAGAGACACTCAGAAAGAACACGATGAGCAATCTTCAAGGCTAAGTGATACATCAACTTAGCCTTGGTATCAGCTGGTTGTCAGCGGTCCTCGCTGGCGTAAATCATAGCTACCTCCTCCCAAAAATCTTTGGCGTAAACGCCACTAGGAAAACGACCATTGAAGGTCTCTTGGAACCCAAAGAAGGCTCCGAACTCCCGGATGGTAAAATCATAGTTCCTTTCCATCAAACGGAAAGAAACTGTCCTATCCACATGGCTGTGCTCAAACGATGTCACAACCTCTCTCGTGATCTCCCCAAAAGCGTCCTCTCGGATAGCCGAGAAGACGATAAGACCGTCTCTATCCAAGAGCCAAGTAAGGTCATCTATGATGTGGAGAGGAGCTAAATCCTCCAACAATAGGTACCTAGGTCCGATAACAACCCTCTTATGGATCCTCTCGAGTGCATCGAGATGATCCTCGTGAATGGTAGGTACTCTAGGGCTAGGAGGTGCGGGTGATGAAGGTGATGATGGAGGTGAAGGGGAGGAAGGTGGTGGTGCACTAGAGGATGAAGAGGAAGAGGGGTTACCCTTCCTCTTTTTGTTCTTATCCTTCTCATTCTTCTTCTCCTTAATCCTCCCAGAAACTCTCCTCACAAAATCCATTACTGTTCAAAACCACGGTCTGTTCTTGGTGTTCCACGGCCGTGGAATTGACAGAGACCGTGGTTCGTCTCGTTCTTTCGCAAATCTCAGCAAACAGCAGCCAATCTCAACAATCAAGCAGTCCTAGTCTAATTTCTTCCAATTTTAATCAGTTTTCCAATAATTTCTAGCAAAAACGAACCCAAATTGACAAAGATAGAGAAGAGCGAAAAAAACCTAGGTTTCGGATTTTAAAATCCGAATTCTGCGTTCCTTGGTGATTTGCCGCTCGATTTGTCGCTTGGATCTCGTTGGTGATCGAATTTGCTTCAGTTTGGGTTGAAGAATCGTTGAAAACGATTAACGAATGGAGAATTGAGGTGAGGGGTGTGGAATCGGCGAAAATGGTCGTGGAATTGGGCTTTATGAAGTGTTTTTGTGAAGAACGTGGTTTATATAGTGGCCGGAAAAATTTTTGAAAACCACGGTCTGTCGGGGGGTTCCACGGCCGTGGAAATGTACGGAACCGTGGTTTTGGTGATTTTTCAAAGGCTTTTGGAAATTACGGTCACTGTAGCTGTCACGGCCGTGGTTTAGGCCGTGGAACTCTTTGTAATGCTCTAAAGTCCAAGTTTCATCACTTTTCTTCAAAATTAACCTTCCCCTTTCCTTTTCCAGTGTTCCTACATCCAAAAACACGAACATACCGGAAGAAATCGAAGGCAAAACAAAGCAAAAATGTCTATTCTAAGGTGAACAATGAATCGAAAACAAAAGCGTAAATGCAATACCTTGGGTTGCCTCCCAAGAAGCGCTTTGTTTAAGGTCCGTAGCTAGACCAAACTCGCACTATTCGAGTGCGGTGGGCGCGAACTCTTCAGCTTGGAGTTCCGGCGTATACTTCTTGAGTCGTTGACCGTTCACCTTAAAGCTTCCACCCGCTTCACCCCATACTTCAACTGCACCATGGGGGAAAATATGTTTGATTAGAAAAGGTCCGGTCCAACGAGATTTAAGCTTACCTGGAAAGAGACGAAGCCTTGAATTGAAGAGGAGAACTTGATCTCCTTCTTTGAAGTCCTTTGGAATGATATGCTTATCATGCCAATGCTTTGCTCTCTCCTTATAAATCTTGGCGTTCTCATAGGCGTTCAAGCGGAGTTCTTCAAGCTCATTAAGGTTCAAGAGACGCTTCTCTCCCGCTTCCTTCATGCTGAAATTCAACCATTTGATAGCCCAAAACGCCTTGTGTTCCAACTCTACCGGTAAGTGACAAGACTTTCCATACACAAGGTTGTATAGTGTGGTTCCTATGGGAGTCTTGTACGCAGTCCGGTACGCCCATAATGCATCATCAAGCTTCAAGGACCAATCCTTCCTAGTCCTTGAAACCGTCTTCTCTAGGATTCCTTTGATCTCCCGATTTGAGATCTCAACTTGTCCACTAGTTTGTGGATGATAAGGGGTGGCGATCTTGTGAGTAACCCCATGCTTAGCTAGAAGAGCTTCAAAGCGCCGGGCAATGAAGTGAGAACCTCCATCACTAATGATAGTCCTTGGTGTCCCAAATCGTGGAAAGATGGTCTTGTTGAAGAACTTAACCACCACCATGGCATCATTGGTGGGAGAGGCAATTGCTTCCACCCATCTAGAAACGTAATCCACCGCCAAGAGTATGTATTGGTTTCCACAAGATGATGGGAATGGTCCCATGAAATCAACTCCCCAAACGTTGAAAATATCTACCTCTTGGATGTTATTGAGAGGCATCTCATTCCTCCTAGAGATATTTCCTGTTCTTTGACAAGCATTGCAGCAGGAAACAAAGGATTGCACATCTCTAAATAAAGTAGGCCAAAAAAATCCAGAATGCAATACCTTAGCGCTAGTCTTGTTCGAACTAGCGTGTCCTCCACATGGTAGTGAATGACAATGGCGGATGACACTTTGCATCTCATATTCCGGCACACATCGCCGAATGATGCCATCCGGACCTCTCTTGAAGAGGAGAGGTTCATTCCAAAAGTATTCCCGGACATCCTTAAAGAACTTCTTTCTTTGTGCGTAGGATAATCTAGGTGGTATCTCCTGACAAACCAAATAGTTAACAAAATCAGCAAACCATGGTTCGTTACCTTTGGAGATCACGTCGATGCACTCCTCAATAATGTGTAGGTGTTCGTCCGGGAAGGAGTCATCTATAGGTAAGTGGTCGTCCTCTAGATGTGTTAGGCGACTCAAATGATCCGCAACAGAATTTTCCGAACCCTTCTTGTCGCGGATCTCTAGATCGAATTCTTGTAGGAGAAGAATCCATCTAATTAGCCTTGGCTTCGCATCCTTCTTTGCAAGGAGGTACCGGATCGCAGCATGATCCGTGTAGACAATCACCTTTGCACCTACAAGATAAGAGCGAAACTTGTCAATAGCATAAACAATGGCTAAAAATTCCTTTTCCGTAGTGGCGTAGTTGAGCTGCACTTCATCTAGCGTCTTGCTAGCATAGTATATGGCATGGGTTCGCCCTTCCTTTCGTTGTCCAAGAACAGCTCCTATAGCTACGTCACTAGCATCGCAATAACCTCAAAGGGAAGAGTCCAATCCGGAGGTTGGATAATAGGTGCTAAAATTAGAGCTTCCCGGATCATGTTAAACGCATCCAAGCAATCCTACGAAAACTCAAAAACTGCATCCTTCATCAATAGATTAGTTAGCGGTTTTGATATTTTAGAGAAGTCTTTTATGAAGCGTCTATAGAATCCAGGATGTCCTAGAAAACTTCTTATCCCTTTCACCGAAGTTGGGGGAGGAAGCTTCTCTATAGTCTCTATTTTCGCCTTATCCACCTTTATCCCTCTACTAGAGATTAGGTGTCCTAATACAATTCTTTCCTTTACCATAAATTGACACTTCTCCCAATTAAGAACTAGGTTAGTGTCTTCACACCTTTGTAAAACAAGAGCAAGGTTAGAAAGGCAATTGTCAAAAGAGGAACCGTATACGGAAAAGTCATCCATGAAGACTTCCATGATTTCCTCAATGTATTCGGAGAAGATGGCCATCATGCACCTTTGAAAGGTGGCTGGGGCGTTGCAAAGCCCGAACGGCATTCTCCTATAAGCGAACGTACCCCATGGGCACGTGAATGTGGTCTTCTCTTGATCATCCGGGTGTATCGGAATCTGAAAGAAACCACTATAACCGTCAAGATAGCAAAAGTGAGAATGTTGCGCTAACCTTTCAAGCATTTGATCGATGAAGGGTAGTGGGAAGTGATCCTTCCTCGTCGCGTTGTTAAGCTTGCGGTAGTCTATGCACATCCGCCATCCCGTTACGGTTCGGGTAGGAATGAGTTCGTTATTCTTGTTGGTGATGACCGTCATTCCTCCCTTCTTTGGAACTACTTGAACCGGACTCACCCACTTACTATCGGAGATAGGATATATGATACCTGCATCAAGAAGTTTAAGAATTTCCTTCTTGACAACCTCCTTCATGGTCGGATTCAACCGCCTTTGAGGTTGTCTTGAAGTCCTAAAGTCTTCCTCCATTCAACCGCCTTTAAGCTTACTATGTTCATCTATGGTTAGATCGGAACTAACAATAACCAGATAAGTAGAGTTAGGTCCTAGGAAAGCGTACCTTAGATGAGTAGGAAGTGGCCTTAGTTCCATTGCTTTCGGAGCTTCCAATGGCTCTTGTGGAGCTTCCGATGCTTCCTTAGAAGTGTTTAAGGAAGTAGAAGGTGTGGGAGAAGAATCAAAAGAAGTTGAAGAAGTGGCAAGATCACCCTCTTCCACGGCCAAAATTACGGTTTCCATACACCCTCCACGGCCGTGGTTTAGGGCGTGGAAAGGAAATACGGTTGCTCTGTTTCCTCCACGACCGTGTAACCCTCTGGAGTGAGCCACGCTTTGGGTTGTGAAATCCACGGCCGTGGAATATAGTGTATGGCCATGGATTCTCACGTTTTCTGCCTCGTCGTGGAGTTTCTCAAACTCCTCTTCACACACTTCCTCTTGTGCTTCTAAGGCTTCAATTACCTCATTGCACTCCTCTTCTTCCCCTACATTCGTTACACTCATAGCAATAACCTTTTGCAAAGGATCTTTGAAAAGAATCGCACTTACCTCCTCTCTAGACAACCCCTCTTCATCTTGGATATTGAATATATCCTCATCAAAGATTGGCTCCTTCATTAAAGTGGAAAGAACGAACTCTACCTTCTCTTCTCCTATGTCAAAGGCGAGTCTAGCATTCTTGCAATCGACTATGCAGCCGGAAGTTGCAAGAAACGGTCTTCCGAGTATGATCGGACCGGACTATCTGCAGGAATGTCAAGCACAACAAAATCAATGGGAACAAAAAATTTACCTAGCTTGACTGGGACGTCTTCCACAATACCGACAGGGCGAGTGATGGATCGATCCGCCATGTACAACGTTATCTTCACCGGTTTAGGGTCGCCTAAACCGATCTTCCTACACAATGCAATTGGTATGATGCTCACACTTGCTCCTAAATCACATAACGCATCATATGTGACATCTCCCACTCCTATGGGAATACAAAATGACCCCGGATCCTTTAGTTTTGGGGGCATTTTCTCCTTCATGGTCTTGATGAGATCCGAAGAATCTGAACTCTTCTTGACCTCCCCAAAATCCTCTAGCTTCCTCTTGTTGGAGAGGAGCTCCTTTAAGAACTTGCCATAAGCCGGCATACCTACAATAGCATCAATGAAAGGTATATTAATATGCAGCTTGCTCATGAGTTCTTACCAAATTGTTTATCTAGGCATGCTCTCGCTCTAGATTGAGGGAATGGTAGGGGAGGTTTGTAAGCCGGAGGAGGAACGTAGATATCTTCCTTCTCCTTCCCCTTCTCTTTGTCTTTCTCTACGGAGACTTCAAAAAAATTAGGTTGCGGGTCGGTGGTAGTCACTCCGTTCCTAGTTGTGATTGCCATCACCTTTCCCTTAGGGTTGTCCTCCGTCTTTCCTGGAAGTTTCCCTTGATTCCTAGGGACTTCCTCCGCATGGCTGAACATTTGGTTTTCTAAAACCTTTTGGGCTTTATCAACCTTAGAAATTTGATCATCAACCTTAATGATGCGGTTCTCCAAACCATGAAGCTTTCCGAAAATCGTTTCCAACATGGGATCGGGCTTCTCCTTCCCCGACGTGTTTCCTCCATTAGATGTTTGCCCCTGGCTTTTCAAAGGAGTAGAGGAAGAGGAAGGTGGAGTTAGTGAATTCGAATTGGAAGGATAAGAGTTACCGGAGTTTTGTTGATTGGAGCGCCAATTGTTGTTGTTTGAACCCCTATTGTTGTTCCAATTGTTGTTCCGGTTGTTGTTGTTACCATTCCAATTATTCCGGTTATTGTTCCAGTTATTGTTGTTGCGGTTTGTATTCTCACCACCGTTGTTGTTGTTGCCCAAGTAGCCAACATATTTCCCTTGTTGCTTTGGGAAGTTGGTCTTGATAGCCTCCTTCAATTCTTTGATCTCATTGTTGAGGGAGAAAATCTGATTTTGAGCTTCATATGTGAGCTTTGCTCCTTGCTCCACACGATTTCCTTAACTTTCCGGTGGGAATACTTCTCTATGACTCTTGCTTGCTTCTCAATGAAGTCCCAAGCGTCATCTTCTCTCATGTCCATGAATGTACCACATGAGAGGGATTGGAGCTTGAATTGTGTCTCCACATCCAGCCCCTTATAGTATATCTCTAGCAATGCAAGCTTGGATATGCCATGATGAGGACAATCCAAGAGCAAATCCTGAAACCTTTCCCAAGATTGAAACAAACTTTCGTTAGATCTCATGGAAAATGCATTAATCTTACCTCTAAGTTCCGCCGTTTTGGATGGCGGAAAGAACTTGGTGAGGAACTCCGCAGAAAGGTCTTCCCATGTGTCTAGTTTCCCACTAGGAAGAGCTTGATACCAAGACAATGATTTCCCCTTCAAGGAGAAGAAGAAAGGCTTGAGCTTATAGTTGTTGGTAGTAGCGTTCTTCAGCCTCATTGTCTCCATCATACACTCAAAGTTTTGCAAGTGTTGGTGTGGAGATTCACCGCTTGTCCCGCCAAATTGGTTTTGGCGAACAAGAGTAATGACTTGAGGGTTGAAGCTAAACCCTTGTACATCATCAGCATCAAAGTTCACACCTAGACGGCGTGATTGCTGCGTTGGATCCATTCTTTGGCCAAGAGTTCTCGGCTCCTCATCCACACGTTCGATCCTAGCATTCCTAGGTGGAACACGGCGATTAGCAGCTGCCCATGGATGGAATGGATTCACATTGATCGTGGGATCAATTTCCTCTAGCGGTGGCATGGAGGAGTCGCTATCATCATTAGATGAGTTGGCTCTACCCGATCTTCCCGGTCTCCTCCTTTTCTTTTTCTTCTTGAGGTTGTTTATCTCAATCCTCATTTGAAACATCATATCAGTTAGATCATCAACCTTCATTTGGTGACGATCCGTTTCTTCTCTACGTGTCTTCTCACTCCATAGGAGTTGAGCTTCTTTCTCCGCTAGCTCCGATTGAAGATCACGTTCGTGTTCTTCAGCCATTTTCTTTTCCTTTCGCTTTTGCCTTAAATTTCTCTCAAGCTCTTGATCAAGAGGTAAGAGATCCTCGGTTTTCCTAGACTTGCGCATGCACTCAAAGAGATATCAAATAACAAGGGAGAAGCTCCCAAGCTTGATAACCAAAAACCGAATTCGGCCTAGACCAAATCCCCGGCAACGGCGCCAAAAACTTGTTCGCCACTTAGCATGCGTGCAAATAAGCTTTAAATTTATAAAACTAGAATCAAGCAAGCGAACCCGCAGTGTACGGATCGATATAGTTAAGCAAGAATTCCAGAGTATCGAACACAGGGATTTGGGGGGAACAAATTCAATTGTAGATTATCAAGCAAGTAAATGTATGAAGCTTTTCAAATATTGGGAAAAAAACAATCCCAAAGATCCAGATATCCAGCTGTGGCAATCGATTCAAGATTTACTAAAGATATAAGGACAGAGGTGAGGTATGCAAAGGTATGCTAATGTAAGGTAATCGTACGGTGAAGTTCCAAAAACCTTATATGACTCACCTACAAGACACTCTCTATAAAGGTTGTTGAGGCTTCAGTATAGAAAGGTTCTAAAGGTAAGAATTAATGTCAAATACCCAAGCTTGTAATCCAAGGATCAAGACTAACTAAACCGATTAAGGTTACGACACTCACAATCGGGGTAGAGGTTGTTGAGGCTTCACTACCACCTAGAAAAAGCAAGCCAAGAGCAAATCTTTAACTTTGGATTAAAGTAAAAGCAAGTTCGTAACTTAACACAAAATTACGGCTAGTTCTTGAGTTCCACGGCCGTGGAAGCTCAAGAACAGACTGTGGATTAGGGTTGTCGTCGATTCTCTCTAACTCTCAGGGTCCAATCTGTTTACGATCGATCTATCATCATCTAAGCCACAACTATCAACCTTTCACCTTAGAATTGTTAAGGGTTTTTAGCCAATAACAGTCATATTGATATCAAATTCAAGGGTTAAGAGATTGAAAGATGAAAACTTCCGAAAACCTTCAATAACTTTCAAATCAATCTCAAAGTCACAATCAAAAACAATAATCGTCACTAGATTCGGAATAACACAAACAAACACAAATCTTAGATAAGAAGGAAGAACGAGATGTCAATCCGTCTTCTAAATCAAACCTAAGCAAGAAGCGAAATCTCCTTGCGAACAATCTTCCGAATCTTCGATCTTCCGTCAATCCGGAAATCCCAATGGCAAAGCGCAAAAATCTCTCAAACACAATCTCCGCCAAATGTGAAATTAGGGCAATTCCAAGCACAAGCGTAAGATGCGCCTATGCGTAAGCGAAGGTGACGGAATCTCCCTTCGTCCGTCCTTTTATAGTGTAAGATAAGATATCGGCCCGGCCCAATTGCGTAGGAGATCGTGGCTTAAAGTGTGGCGAAAAAGATCGCCAAGATCACGGTCGTGGAAGGGTTCCACGGCCGTAATTTAGAGCGTGGAAATCAACACGGTTTGACACAACTCCTCCACGGCCGTAGAAGTTGTTGGAATGAACCACACTTCCCTTGACATGGTTCCACGGACGTGGACTTGAACGTGGAAATCAGTACGGCCGTATTTTAGAGCGTGGTTTAGGGCAAGAACGTGATTCTTCCCTAGCCTCGTGAATCCTTCAAGTTGACACTCCCTTAGCTCCTAGGAATGTCCTCAATTCATGGACATGCTCATCAAATCCATCTTTGCTCCATTCCGTTCGGAAATAGCTCTTAATTACCTATAATCAACATAAAGCTTGTGTAGATCTCTATATCGATATTATAGACAAACTAGCTCACAATTGCATCAATGCTCAATCAAGGACTATCGATATGGATCAAATACACTTAGAAAACATGCCTAAAATATCACAATATTTCATGCTAACAGCTATCATAGCAAACATATAAAGCATACACCACTCATGCAAACACTCAATAAAAGGATGGTAGCTAAGTAAGTCCTACGGACTTACCTCAACCTCGTATAAAGCTCAACCACAACTCGATCACCTCAACACTGGAGGAACAGCACAGCCTATAGACAAGGCATAAAGAGATGTCACATCTCTTATCAAGCAAAGGGTCACACCTAGACCCAAAGGGATCCATAGGGATCACATACATCCTATAACCTCGAATAATATGCTAAACCTTAAAGCCACATCAGGGCATATATCCAACTCATGATATCATCATCAAACTAAAAATCCCATAATTACCAGAATAATGTAGCGAGTATAATGGAATTTCCAGTTATCCATTTTAACAAACTTAAGGTCAATTTATACTAACCCGCAATACGGAAAACGAATAAATTCCTAACTTATTCGTTACTAACCCGATATACGATCAGGAAGAAGGTAAGGACTCCTGGCGATACGGGGAGTATGAGCACGGTATGAAACCTTACATTTGATGACTTGCAGTGGTCCGTCGGCGTTCCGATAGCGGTAAACGGAAGCTTAACTAAAAAGCTAACAAACGGAAAATAGATTTGTACCATGATGTAGAGGACAAGATATGGGACTAGTTGGTACTAACGGATTTGAAAATGGATCGAAGACGGAAGATTTGTGAAAGATGGAAGATGGGTTGTGTTTGCTCGGTTTCTCTCGAATAAATTCGTCTGTAAGTTTTCAATTGCAGATGTAAAGTGGGAGATGAAGATCTCAGTTGCCGCCTCATCTATATGTATAATAATAAACATATCTTCACATTTTACAATGAAAATGAATGACGTTGCAGCGTTCGTTTCATTTGTAACTTCAATATATACATATTATATAATAATATATATAATCCTTAACCACATAATTTAATTGAAATGCGAGTATATTTTCCGATCTCCAAACTTTACCAAATTGGAATATAAAATCCAAAATATCACCAGGATAATTATTCCTTAACTTTGTAGGAAAATGGGCATTCCTAAGCCACATTTCTTAACCGCTAAGAATTGAAGTAGCGACTCTTTTGGCCGTTTGGCCTTTTTATACTATTTCACATCTAGGACATATCCGATGTCTCGATCATTTCTCTCAACTGCAACTTTATTTATTGGAACTCTCAAATATTCTAAATAACACCGGTTATTACAATTTCAAGTCCTTGACTCCGAAAACCTACAAAACAACGTTAGTCACAATAAAGCAAGATATAGTGCGGAAATGAAAAGATCGACACAGTGATATGTTTAGGAAGTTCAGCTCTAACAACTTATATCTCCGTCCTAGGGTTTCTTTGCCCGTAGGATCTAACTATCTATTATCTGCTTCAAAGAGTCCTAGATACAGCATAGAATAAATCCTCTTCTTCTCTCACTGTAGTCAATGCTACAATCTAGTTCCAACTCTTAACCTAGCAATAATAACCTAGTTACTTTGTAGAGTAACACACACTCGAGTATAACACTCTCTAGATATTCCAATGGAAATCTTGCATTTTTCTCTCTCTAGGGATGTAAACTTTTTTAAACTAAGAGGAAGAAAAACTTTTGGAATGAATGAAGATGTTTTGATCGCTTGAAGACTTCAAATGTTTGTAAGTTTATTGCCGTTCTCTTCAATCGTGATCTTCATTAATAGACTTCGATGGAGAAGTCTTCTAGCCGTTGTGAAGATGACCGTTGTGATGTTCTTTCTTCTCCATAGAAAACGGTGTAGGTTGAGATGAAGTAGCCGTTGTATAATCTTCTTATTTCTTCATCTCCTTGACTCACGTTGAGAGTCTTCTTCTTCGAGATCTTCTCATGAAAGAGCCGGTGAATATCTTGTCATTGAAGTCCTTGTTTCAAGCTCCGAGATCTTTGAGGTGTTGAGAATCTTTGGTTGAGGATATCTCTCTTTGATAGCCGTTGAAGTTCTTCGATATCTTTGTGAGATCCGTTGGAAGAGATCTTCAATCTTGCGTCAGTTAAGATCTTTCTAAGATCTTTTTGTTGGGCCAAAAAATCTTCTCCAAAATCCGTTGGAGATATTCCTTGGGCTGGCCGAGATCTTCTTGATATCTTCTCTTGATCCTTGGTAGATTTGGTTGTTGACAGTGAATCTTGATTTTGAAATGCTTCCATCCAATGTTTGCCTTGTATCGTCTTTCAAGGCTTCGGCTTTGATCCCTTGAAATGATTTTTTAAGGCCTCCGTATTGAACCCTTGAACAACTTTTCGTTCTCTGGGTTTGTCCCTTGTAACTTGTTTCAAGGCCTCCATTTATCCTCTAAAATGTTTTTCAAGGCCTGGACACATTTAACAAACACAAAACCAAACCATGTAATCTAGAAATATAATCGATATTTGTTAGTCTATAAACCGCTCATAATGTTAAGTCTTCCATCATCACATATACAAATATATAACCAAGGTGGAGTTATCAGAAAACAATGTCAATAGAGAAGACTTAGATATGAAGTCTCCTTAGGTATACATGTTGCCAATAAGCTAGCAACCTCTTCTTGGAGGGCCTTCAAAGATGACAACTCCTTCTCCTTCAATGTATTTGCTCTAACTCTAGTGATTGGTCCTTTAGCAAGTGTTGGGGACGGTCCCACATTAGAATCCCCTTCTTGAAAAGGATTCGTCCTCGAATCATCATCATGTTCATTACTAGACTCAAAAGGACTCAAATCTCCTACATTGAAGTATAACTTACTTCATATTCCTCTGGAAGCTCCAAGACATAAACATTGTTTCCAACCTTACGTTTGACTCAAAATGGTCCATCTCTGAAGAACCGTATAGGTGAATATAAAGGATATAAAAACTCTAGAAGGGGGGTTAAATAGAGTATGGTAACTTTTCGCAAAAACCTATCTCAAGGGTTTGAAACTGATTTCAAAGGCCTTGATGTCGATCTGAGCTCTTTGTGACACAACTTGATTTCAAGGGCTTTGAAAGTGATTTCAAGGGCCTTGACTTCGTAGACCTGCAAAACAAAGTTAGTCACAATAAAGCAGGATATGGTGCGGAATCGAAAAGATCAACACGAGGATATGTTCACGAAGTTTGGCTCTAAACAGCCTACTCCCCATCCTAGGGTTTACCCATAGGATCTAACTATCTATTATCATCTATAAAGAGTCCTAGATATAACCTAGAAGAAATCTCCTTCTTCTCTCATTGTAGCCAATGCTACGATCTAGCTCCAACTCTTAATCTAGCTATAATAGCCTAGTTACTTCGCAGAGTAACAACTTCGAGTATAATGCTCTTTAGATATGCCAATGGAGCTCTCCAGTTTATCTCTCTCTTAAGGAATGAAGCTTTTGTATAAAGAGAGAAAGAAAAACTTCTTGGATCGAATGAAGACGCTTTTAGATCTCTTGAAGACTTTGGATATTTCCGTGTAAGCTTCTATTCTTTTCTTTTTCAATCTTCATCTTCATTGATAGTCTTCTAGGAGGAACTTGTAGCCGTTGTGGAGAGCCGTTGTAACGTTCATATTTCCTCCATAGAACACGCTACTTGGTTGAGGTGAAGTAGCCGTTGTAAGATCTTCTATCTTCTTCTTCTTCTTCTTCTTCTTCTTCTTCTTCTTCTTCTTCTTCTCTTTGACGCTCGTTGAATATCTTTTTATTGGCTGGCTAAAATCTTCTCTTAAAATCTTGTTGGAAGATCTTCTTGTTATCCTTGTAATAAATTTTTATTGGCTCGCCAAAATCTTCTCTTAAAATTTTGTTGGAAGATCTTCTTGTTATCCTTGGTAGAGATCCTTGATTTGGTTGTTGAGATTTAAATCTTGTTTAAGAAAACCTTCAGCCGAATCTTCATTTGCATCACTTTTCAAGGCTTTAGTGTTTATCCCTTGAAAGCGTTTCAAGGCTTCCTTCTTGTCCTTCGAATTCTGTTTCAAATATGTCTGTCCTTTGTAATCTGTTTCAAGGCCTACGTTCTTCCTTTGAAATGCTTTTCAAGGCCTGCATAGATTTAACAAATACAAACCAAAACAAGCAATCTAAAAATATGATCGATATTTGTTAGTTTATAAAATCGCTCATAAACGTTAAGTCTTTCATCATTCACATAGACAATTCATAATCAAGGTGGAGTTATCAATCTGCTCTTGGAGATAACATACCTCTTCTCCGCAAATCACTCTTTCTTTATATGCAACCAAACTAGATCTCTTGGTCTGAACAATATTTCCTTGCGATTCCAATTTTCCTTGGTAGCTACGACTTTCCCTTTCTCCTCCAGCCTTATGTGTGTCCTCTCATGCAAGTTCTTGATGAATTCCACATGTTTTCCTACATTGAAATCTACTCGCTCGTCTATAGGCAACATTATAAGATCAAGGGGTCAAATATAGACACACAATATTTCCTTGCGATTTTGATTTGCCTTGGTAGCTATGACTTTCCTTTTCTCCTCCAACCTTATACATGTCCTCTCATGTAAATTCTTGATGAATTCCACCTGTTTTCCTGCATTGAATCTACTCGCTCGTCTATGCTAGGGTGTGTAAAAATAGTGATGTGTTGTTTATTTGATTATATGTGGACGATATGATCTTCACGGGTAATATTCCGAGTATGCTCGTATTAGTAAATTACTTTGGAATATTAGAGCTCTAGCAATATTGAGAATGTGCATATGCTTAAGTTCTAGTCTCCATTTTGTAGAGGTGTATGAATACAATAGGTTTGAAGATGAATGCCCTTGGTGCCAAAAATTGTGAAAATATTTGGCAGTATCGCTCGAAATGATTTGACACCAACATTAAACTTAGTTTATGTTCTGACCTAACTTTTTGAATAAATGGTTGTACCTCACTCTTTTGTTTTAGTAGATAGATCCAAGTGGAATGAGAGTGGTCATTCCAAAGTGTTAAAAAATATGAGCAATCAAATGTAGACTTGACGCGGTAAGGACCCCAAACATCCATATGAACTCAATCAAAATCATATAATAAATGTGATACTTTTATAAAAAGAAGAATGAGATCGTTTTGCCTTGAGAAAAATGTCACAAGGATAAACAATAGTTTTATTTGAAACTACGGAAAATATGAATTGAAGGGTTGCTCATGCGGTGGTGTTTAAGTTCCGGTGGGATTGATGAGGTAATTATGTTTAGATCGGCTAACTTTGGTGGTGACGTCCAATGAAGCCAATAAAATCCGTATCACGCTTCACCCGCTCCAATCACTATCCTTAAAAAGTGGTCTTAAATTAAGCAGAGTCGATTAGTAATCGTTAAAACACATTAAACATCGTGTGTAAGTTGATTTAAAGAGAAAAACTGACACATAAGACTAGGAACAATTAAGACTCGAGCAAGTGCAAACGTCTTAGTAAGGAAGATAGTGTCAACCTAACGTGCATGAATGATGGTACCATTGGGAAGATCGATACACTTAGCCGACACAAACTAAACATTATATGACATTTGTTTATTAATGTGAAACGATGCTCCTGAATCTAAAATCAATGGCAAAGGGACTATACCTATAGTAGTATCTTGTGTATTATGAGCACAGTAGGAGTTTAAGGCCATTACTAGATGAGACCGTTGATCACTTGTATATAAAACCCGAGGTCAAGCCGATTTTGGGAAGTCAAAGAATTTCGGTTGAAGTAGAAGCGTGTGAGGCCAAAGTAGTGGCGGTTGCAACGTTGTGGTTTTGAGGTGATTTTGAGGCAGTATGGTATTGTGTCAACATGGGCATAGGCAGCCGCTGACTTGTTTTAGGATCTGAAACACCTCGAACAAAATTTGACCAATGTTGATATCCCACAATCTTAAAACAAACTTGGGTATAATGATCGGATTTGGAACAAGGCTTGCAATACATCTTGCTTTTGTTAGGTTTAGGTATACCTTGGTACTAGAACATAAAATAGTATTATTGTCTAAAGAAAGTAAAAAGCATTATTCTAGACTCTTCCTATTAGCTCCACTAGATGACAAATCATAGGTTGTATATATACATACACTAGTGTATTACCCGCACTTTGTGCGGGTTCAGTTTTAATAAATATTTAATACTTAGAAATTTATATGTATATTTTTGTAAAATAAAAATTCGAAAAATAAATTTATAATTAATATTATGATTTTTAATTCTCTTTTAATTATTTATCTCTTCTAATTAATTATATTTTTAAATTGATTTGTTAATATATGCTTGTTGGTAAAAAAAATTTGTAAAAATTTAAAAACTATTTTTATAAAAGTATTTATTTAAATAGTTTTTAAAAAATTTAGAAATCAATTTTCAATTTATATTAACATTTAGAAATCACTTTTTAAAATAATTTTTTAAGCTTCGAGAAACGTGGAGTTGACACGTGACAATAGAGGCTTCTGCTTTAATAGATATAAGATTGTATGGTGACGCAAGTCAATCAACAAAGAGGAATAAAATAAAGGTCTTCTTTTATGTTCTTTCATTGTTCCATTACTTGATTAAGAATGGTATCAAAGCACCATTAAGGACCAATGTCCAAAACACAATCCTAGATCCATTGAACACACCACAAACAACCCACCTTCACCACCTACTACTAATACATGACAAAACCTACCATCACCCTCTCCATCATATATCTCCTTACAAAATCAATATACTCCAGCCAACATGTATCCTAGCTTTGGAAACCCATTTTTCCCATCAAGCTTCTCCATTGTCACTTTAAAACTCTCTCATGAGAACTTCCTTCTCTAGAAAACTCAAATAGCCCTACATTTACGTGCCTTGTCACTCTACTCCATTGCTGATGGTTCTTCTCCATCCTCCTCACCCTCAGTTCCCACATACAAAGATTGGCTTGTCAAAGACCAAATGGGCATTGCTATTCTCACCTCATCACTCTCTAAATCTATTTTGGTCCAAGTCATAGACTGTTCCACTTCACATATTTGGAGACTCTTTCATGATCTCTTTGTTGCTCGCTCCAATGCTCACGTGGTTCAGGCTCGCCTCCAACTTGCCTTCATGAAGAAAGGTGATGAATCGATAAATGAGTACTTCAAAAAAGGCCTCAACCTTGTCTCCACACTCACTGGTGCCGGTCAATCAATATCCGATTCAGAGTTCGTGATGTACCTTCTACTAGCCTTAGTCTAGATTATGAGTCCCTTGTCACTGCTTTATCCACCCAACTCATTCCCTCTTTTCAAACCAAGTTATGGCCCAACTCATGGTCCATGAGCAAGACTCTCGAACCAGACTTTCACTCCTTACACTAGTTAATCTCCACCCAACTCCACTCCTCATGCCAAAAACACCTCCGCATCTAGCGGAAGGTCCTCCCCTCGTGGTGGTTGAGGACGAGGCCGAGATTGTGGAAGTTCCCCAACCTACTTCTCTAGTCAGCGTGACACTCGTCCTCGTTGCTAGGTTTTGCATCAAGCCATGACACATTGTCCTTACTTGTTGGCACCTCTTTGACCACGCATTTCAATCCCTTCCCCCTAAGTTCTTCTCCAATACACAATCATCCACACCGTAAGCCAACATGAATTTAAACTCTTGGTATCCAGACACCACTACAACCCACCATTATACCCTTGACCTTGATAACCTTCACATCGATCATCTATCATACAATGACATTGAACAAGTTACTGTTGACAATGATTCCTCCATTCCAATCCACAGTCATGGCACCTCATCCCCTAACTATTCTTCTCATATTTTTTGTCTCACAAATCTTCTTTATACACCCTTATTACAAAGAACTTACTTTATGTATCTTAGTTTCGTAGAGATAACTCAATGTGTTTTGAATTTCACTCTTCCTTTTTTATTGTGAAGGATATGAATACTCGTATGAATCTTCTTCAAGGTCTCATGTGTGATGGCTTGTATGTCTTTTCGACTTCAACTGGTCCACCACCGGCGCATTCCCCTCAAATCCACTTTGCTACAACACCACTCTTCGAAACTTGGCATTCCAAGTTGGACAACCCATCATACCGAGTTACTAGTTCTGATTTGGATAACCTAAGGATCCATCCTCCTAAGCGCCCATTGGAACTCACCAATTGCCAGTCTTGTTCATGGGTCAATGCACATGCCTTGCCTTACCCTCCCAACTCTTTCTGATCCACTGCTTGTTTTGGTTTGCTTTTTTGTGATGTATGGGCCCCAACCCAATATCTTTCCATTAAATCAAACAAATACTATCTTTCAATTGTTGATGATCACTCCAAATTTCTTTAGTTATTCCCATTCAACTCCAAATCACAAGTCTCATCTATCTTACAAAGGTTCATTGACCTTACCACCAATTTCTTTGATATAAAAATAAAGTAATTTCAAACTAAGGGAGGAATGGAATTTAAGCCTTTACGTCCCATTTTTTAGAACCTTCGCATCCAACATCGAGACACTTTCCCTTACTCACACCAACAAAACGATATTATTGAGTCTCAACATCGTCGAATTGTACACATGGGTCTTACCCTACTACGGCATGCCTCAATTCCAGTCCACTTTTGGGACTTCGCCTTTGAAACTTCAACATATCTCCTCAATCAGCTCCCTACTCCATACTTGGTCACAAAAGCCCCTAAGAAATTCTTTTCCACAAAATTCTCAACTATAGTTATCTCAAAGTTTTTGGTTGCGTTTGCTTCCCGAGCCTTCGTCCATGCAACCAATACAAACTCTCTTTTCACTCCACCCCCCACTATCTTCTCGGGCTATAGCACCTTACATAAAAGGTATATTTTCTTTGATTGGATAAACTCCAAAACCTACATCTCTAGGGATGTGATCTTCCATGAAATAACCTTTTCATATCCAAGGTCTGATCGATCTCCTCTCAGCCCATAACCTTCATCGTCTACAACCGTTCTACCTTCCTAATTATATCCAACACCCCACCTTTGAGCCCAACACTACAAAATAGGCCCAATTCTCCAAATCCTTACCCCATTCCGCCTCCCTCACTTGACCCATAATCATCCTCCTCCTAGGCCCGGTAATCTCAAGCCAGTCCACTCTCACCCAATCCAGCAAGACATCATGCCCAATTCCCAATCGGGCCCAATCACCACAAAATGAACCCCCTCCCCCAATTCTACAACAGTTACCTAGTCACCCTATGACGACTCAAAAAGAACAATGCTACCCATCTAATTAGTCAAGATGGTACAATACCTTCCCCCCCCCTCCCATTTCCATTCCTCTAGTAATACCATTCCTGATAATCCACAAAACATCACTAAAGCTTCCAAACATACCGTGGAGAGATGTTATGACGGATGAGTTCAAGCCTCACCTTTCCACTAAAAGATGGACCCCAGTTCCCCCTCAATCTTCCACTAATATGCTTGGTGTCAAGTGGGTCTACAAGACTAAACGACACTCAAATGATTCAATTGAGAGATGAAAAGCTCGTCTAGTTGCCAAAAGCTACCACCAAATGGAAGACATTGACTATGTCAAGACATTTAGCCTCGTTACAAAGCCATCTACTATCCGACTACTTTTTTCCTTTGTTGCCTTGAATCGGTGAACCACAAGACTACTAGACATAAACTATGCATTTCTCCATGAGGACTTGACATAGGATGTCTACATCGAACAACCACTAGGTTTTATATATGATAAATATCATTATTATATATGCAAATTACACAATTCCCTTTATAGTTTAAAACAAGCTCATAGGGCTTGGTTTGTTAAACTACGTGACATACTTCTCTCAATAGGTTTTCATTCCTCCAAAGTTGATACATACCTATTCTACCATTGCCAAGGGAACCTCAAAGTGTTTGTATTAGTATATGTCGATGATATCCTACTTATTTTCTCTAATCCTAACCTTGTCCACAATGTTTTCTCTCATATTTCACAAAATTTTCCAATCAAAGATCTCGGCATGCTACCCTAATTCCTTGGCATTAAGGTTCAACAATTTGCTAATGGTTTACTTCTATCTCAAACTAAATACATCCAAGAACTTGTGGCCAAGAATAGCATGACCAACTCTAAACCTGTTGCCACACCAATGGCTTTAACCCCTCCTACTTATCCTAGAAACTCTAATCCCTTCCCCGATCAACACCTATACCTCAACACTGTTGGAAGCCTACAATAACTTGCATTTACCCGACATGGCATATCTTTTGCGGTCAACAAGCTTTTCCAACACATGCACAATCCACTAGTTATAAACTGGAAAATAGTCAAACAAATCCTTCATTACCTCAACGATATTGTTGATCTCAAATTCACCATCTTCTCATCCCCAAACAGATAACTATCGGCATTCTTTGATGCATATTGGGTTGGTGATCAACTTAACTGAAAATTAACTAGATCCTACTATGTGTACCTCCGGTCCAATCTGATATCCTAGTCATCCAAGAAGCAAGACACAATGGCGCGTTCAGCGACGGAAGCAGAATCATGTGGTGCGACAATTTAGGTGCAATATAACTTGTTGTCAACCCCAACATCATCGTATCAAGCAACGCTCACTCGACTACCACTTCATAAGATAAAGAGTCCAATCCAAGTCTCTACAAGTTGCTTTCGTTTCCTCTAGAGACCAACTTGCAGGCCTTCTCACTAAACCTTTTCCAACAGCTCAATTCAACCTAATGTGATCCAAACTATGCATCATCATGCTTGGATCAAGGATGATACTAGAACATAAAATCGTATTATTGTCTAGGGCAAGTAAAAGCATTATTCTAGGCTCTTCCTATCATCTCCACTAGATGACAAATCATGAGTTGTATATTATATGGTGAAGCAAGTCAATCAACAATGAGGAATAGAAGAAAAGTCTTCCTTTATGTTCTTCCACTGTTCCATTACTTATATAAGAACTTGGCAAGACGAGGTAGATTGAGTGACAACAAACGCAACAGCATCAGTTGGATTATACCTTGTACGAGCAATTGCTTTAAGGTGTTTCTCGTGAATAACCATGGAATAAACTTATTGATTTTTTGAATTGGATCTGGTGCGATGATATACGAAAAGATACAAAGTCATCATCGAGACCTAAAAGAAATTGATGAACTTCCTCCTTTTCCTCACTATTGAATTTGTTTCCAAACATGCAAGTGTAGTTGTACACGTTGTGCTTATGGGAAGAAATATCATCCCGTATTTTGTTCATACGTCTGAAATAAGATGCCACTTTTTCACCGCCCTATAAACATTTCGATAGATTTGTATGTAACTAAACTATATCAAATCGACTCTTAATGTCGTTCTTGAATTCGTTGACAGTTGAGTTGTAGTTGAAAAAGCGGCGAACTTTCGGATCCAAGGCAGCCATGATTCATCCCATTAGCACTAAATTAATGCTAATCCAATAGGTGTAGTAATTTTATGTCTCGATTGGAATTGTAAATTTTTCATTGATGAAGTCCACATTCCATTTTTGCGAAAAAGGCATGAGCCATTGCGATGGAACATACTGCATAATTCTTGTGAGTGAGAATGACTGAGCAGATAAGTTAGCTTGTGTGATTAGATGGGGAAAGTTAGAATGAAAAAGCAGTAGGGAGAGGGGTTGATTAGGCCATATTGGTAGAAGGATATTGTGGTGTTTAAGGATTAGTTTGATGCCACGTAGATTAGTATGAACTGAACTTATACTTTGTTAATATGAGTACTAAGAGTTTATATCCACATAAAAGGCAACACCTATATAACCTAAAGATATGAAAATATAGTAACAACGTAACAACTCATGATTCTAATATATCTATGATCTTATCACTAATTGATTCACTATCTATCCAAAAGGGGTAGTTGATGATGTTTTAGTTAAGGTACGATCACTTGATTTTTACAATATGTTCTTCATATACATTTTTTAAATACTGACCAAGTGCTTGACAAGCAAGCATTTGTTGTATCGGGATGTCCACCCATAACACTAAACGTGTAAAGAAAGAAGGATCCACGGTTTGTAGTGGATATACGAGGTACTAAAGAGCAAGGAGATGACATCAATTGAGGATAATGAAAGGAAGAAAGCTATGGTGTAAAATCATAAAGAACTTGCGAAACAAATTTTCAAGGAGAAGTTATACAAGATTGTTGAGGAGACGGTTCTACTAGAATAAGAAGAGTCGCGTGGCGATGTCAAACTAATGACCATAAGCAAGGTGTTGTTGGGAGGCAACCCGGATATAGGAGTTTTGCTAACTCTATTCTATCATAATTTCCGTCACTACACGTATGCAAAACTGGAGATAAGAGTTTGACAACATCCTGAAATCCGATCTCTAGTGTAATTGAATTGACCATCCGATGTACTACGTAGTACTAGTATTTAAGATCGATAAAACCTTTCAAAATCTATTTCCATGAGGGCGTGTAATGTTGAGATGGGCAAACTTTCGTGGTGACATCTAGTGTAGCCAATAAACTCCGTCTCCCACTTTACCTGCTCCAATCACCATCCTCAAAAAGTAGTCCTATATTACGCACAGTCCATTAGTAGGCCTTAAAACACATTGAACATCATGCGTAAGTTGATTATAAAGAGATCAATTGACACGCAAGACTGGGAACAATGAAGACTCAAGAAAGTGCAAAAGTCTTAGTAAGAAAGATATTGCCAACCCGACATGCCTGAACGATGATACCATTAGGAAGTTTTATACACTTAGCCGAGACAGATTCAACATTAGATAACATTTGTTTATTACTTGTAATGTGAAACAAGGCTCCTGAATCCAAAATCAATGGCTAAGGGACTAGACATATAGTAGTATCTTCCATATTATGAGCATGGTAGGAGTTCAACACCATTACTAGATGAGACCGTTGATCATTTGTAATAGAAAATCCGAGATCAAGTAAATCTTGGAAAGTCAAAGAATGTGTGGTAGAAGTAGAAACATGTGAGGCCAAAGTAGTGGCAATTGCAACGTTATGGTTTTGAGGTGATTTTGAGGCAGTCTGGTATTGTATCGACTTAGGCATAGGCAGCCGTTGACCTGTTTCAGGATCCGAACCACCTCGACCAAAATTCCACCAATTTGATATCCTACAGTCTTAAAACAAGCTAGGGTATCATGACTAGCTATGATGCACATACAACTCTAAAAGGCAGTGTGTCTCGTATCCTACCGTGTCAGACACGGGGATACGGCTTGGACACGGTCAAATATGGCCCGACACGGTTTGGAAGTAGGACACGGCGCGGACGCGGATTGTGTCTGGTCAAGACACAGTCAACGAAAGTTTCCCCTATTTTTAAGGCTAAAAAAGTAAATTTAAAAAATAAAGAAAAATTATTTACTATAATATTTCTTCTTCTCTCTCATTTTTTCCAACTAAACCTAGCCCCCATATGACCTCCTGCGAGATTGTGGTTGCCGGAAGTAAGACACTGATTTTCTTATTCTTATTATTCGACGAAGCCATCTTCTTCTTCACTTATTCTGATTTACATTTTTCTTAATATTGTTTTCCTTGATTGGTAATATTTTTTTATTATTGTGGTTACCGTAAGTAAGACACCTAGACCAAAATTCGACAAAGTATGTTTATTTGAAATTGTAAGGCTAAATCTGTGTATTTTTTATGTTTTGTAAGACTCAAAATGTTTGTTTCTAAGCTTTTATTTCGATTATTTTGTTGTCATGTTACTGTTTTTATCTACTCATACATCTTTGTGTTTTTCATATATATGTATCTCATTATGATATATGAATTCTACATTTCAATAGCTTTAAACTGATATATTATTTGTTTTCTTCGTCGTGTCCCCGTTTCCTATATATTTGAGGATTGTCGCTTCTCCGTTTCTCGCCGTGTCCGTGCCGTGCATCATAGATGACTAGATTTGAAACAATGCTTGCATACATCTTGCCTTTTTTAGGTTTAGGTGTAGCTTGCCATACGAGGTAGATCGAGTGACAACAAACGCAACATTATCAGTTGGAGTATCCCTTGCACGAACAATTGTTTTAAGACATTCCTCCTGAATAACCAAGGTGTAAAGCCTATTGATTTTGGTCAATGGATCCCGTGCGACAATGTACGATCAAATACAAAGTTACAATCGAGACCTAGAAGAAATTGATGAACTTCCTCCTTTTTCTTATTTTGGATTTATTTCCACACATACAGGCGTAGTTGCACATGTTGTGCTTACGGGAAGAAACATTGTCCCGTATTTTCTTCATACGTCGGAAATAAGATGCCACTTGTTCTCCGGCCTGTAAACACTTGGATAAATCTATATGTATTTAAAGGAGTCTAGGACCATTATCAATAGCAAATCAACTCTTAATGTCCTTTTAGAGTTGGTTGACAAAGTAGGGAACTTTCGGATACAATGCAGCCATGATCCATCCCATTAGCATTGAATTAACGCTAATCCAATAGGTGTAGTTGTTTGATGTCTTTGAACAGTAATTTTGCCATTGATGAAGTCCAATTTCCGTTTTGTAGAAAAGGCACGAGTCATTGCGATAGACCATTCCGCATAATTCTCGTGATTGAGAAAGATTGAGCAGATTATTTGGCCTGTATGATTAGATGGATGAAGGTAGAATGGCGAAACAGTTGTGAGAGCGGTTGATTGGGGCATTTGGCGGAAGAATTTTATTGCGTTTAAGAGTTAGTTTGATACCATGTAGATTAGTATGAACTTAACTAATACTTTAATAATGTGAGTACTAAGAGTTTATATACACATAAAAGGTAGCACCTATATAGCCTAAAGATATGAAGAAATAGTAACAACGTAACAACACATGATTCTAATCTATTTGTGATATTATCACTAATTGATCCACTATCTTTCCAAAAGGGGTGGTTGATGATATTTTAGTTAAGGTATGATCATTTGTTGTTTCAACAAAATTCTTTGTATTAGGCATGCTTCCATGATAACGATAATGTTGTTTCCATGTTGATGTGTTGTCAGGAAAATTATTCATGAAAACTGCTAAGATTGATGTTTACAGTGGCTTCTTTAACCATGGAAATTGATAAGGAGAGGATAGTACATATAACATATTTAATGTTGGGAAACCCTTTGTGAATGTACATGCTTAGTGCTCTTTTGACAAGAGTTTATATACACATTTTGTGAATACTGACCAAGTGCTTGACAAGCAACCATTTGTTGTATCGGGATCTCCACCCATAACACTAAATTTGCAAAGCAAGAAGGCTCCACCGTTTGTAGTGGATGTACCAGGTACTGAAGGGTAACAATTGAGGATAGTTAAAGGAAGAAAGCTATGGTGCCAGATCGTAGAGAACTTGTGAAACAAATTTTCAAGGAGAAGTTATATAAGATGGTTGAGGAGACGGTTCTACAAGAATAAGCAAGGTGTTGTTGGGAGGCAACCCAGATTTAGCTAACTCCATTCTATCATAATTTCCGTCATTACACGCATGCGAAACCGGAGATAGGAGTTTGACAACATCCTAAAATCCGATATCTAACACGTATGATTGTATGAATGAGCTTAGATATAAACATCATTAGTAAACTGCAAATACCCAAAATTAGGTCTCTGTTTTGCGTTTTGTCTAAAACAGAGTAGATGGATGATGATACTGCCTATAGCATCTATAGGAACTAGAAAGAATGCAAACTCAACGATCATTTTCAAGGAATTAAGGACACTTCAAAACCAATAGACACTTAAATTTCCTAACTCTTAACAAGTAGTGAAGGAGCACAAAACATACAAGTCCAAACGCCAGAGTTTAATCGAATCTCACCTATCTCAACTATGAAACGAATCAGCTATCACTCACACGAGAACAAAATCAAGAATCTTATAATCAACTATCACTACTCATCAAAACTCTTAATCAATAAGACTGGTGTATTACCTAGATAGCAGACTGGCATACAAACCTTCATCAGCAATCGAGGTTAGAATTAGCCATTATCTCTTCACTTTCTCACAAATCAACGCCTCTCTTAGGTCCGTACCCCTAGTCCGTCAACGTATCAATGATCTCCAGCACGTCACTACGAATATTCAACTTCACATAAGGATTATGAAAACGTTTCTCCAAAGCATCGAACCAACACCCGTTACGTCTCACTGACCAAGAGGTGACCCACTCACAGATGGTATCGGCACTAACCAGGACATACGAACCAGAATCATATCCATAAGCTTCTTGTGGTGTAAAGAACTCGGTAAAACAAGCTTCAGATCTATATCTCTTATTCTTTCCAGACAATGTTCTTACTGTTTCGCCCTTCCCGCCATATCCCACCACATTCTTCACGTTTTCATACAACTTTCTTGCTCGCGAGTTATTGATTCCACCCAAGCTATCATGATGAACAAACAAGTGTATAGGTCTGTAATACACCAATAAGCTCCAATGTGATCCTTCTTCGTCGTCACTTGCACTGTCATTATCTTTCACAGGAAAGAGTATCAGCTTTCTCTGATCAAGTTTAAGTTCCTCAGTTGATTTGTTTAAGGACTTAGTGTCTGATGGTTTAGCAAGCGATGATGAAACTGAAGGTGAAAGAAGAAGAATGTCTTCTGTTTTGAAGACAGTGGTGAGGTAGCTAAAGTAGAACTCGATGACACGGTCATTCAAGTAGTTTTCTTTTTGCAGGATACGTCTATCGCACCTCCTTATCACAATGCCTTTATAATTCAGAATCTTTTCGTCCATTGCTGTCTCTGGAAAAACAAATGCACAACAAACTCGGGTTACATAATAAACTGAACGTTACACTAAAATGACAAAGAAGCAGCAGCATATTTCACAAAAGCATTTATTAGGCCCACTGAAGGTTGTATGGCATATAACCATAATCAGCAAAAAGGGTATAGTTTTCAGATCAAACAAGACAAACAAATCTGGAAAGCCTGTCATTATAAGGAGCTGTCACCAATATTTTTTGAAATTAGTTATCAGCTTAGCAACTCGATTATACAAACATGTGTCTAGTTGAACTAAAGCAAAAAACGCATGTCCTGAGGATCATAATTGTGCATAAGATCAAGTCGATATGTTCTTATACTAGAGCATAAATATGTTCATTAAAGACCAATTTGGAATTAAGGTGCAAGAAGAAGAAGAAGAGTGCACACAAGGGATACAATTCAAAATTTGAAGTGCATTAGAGCCGACATTCCTTATCATTGTGAAGTAGATTGATCGCCCTAAATTGAAAAGATAGATCTCATTGAAACCTAATCAAAGTTAAACAATAAAAGAAGAGTGGAATCTTTTCCAGGTAATAGAATGTACCGGTATGCCTTCTCCTATCCAGAATTAAAACCCTAATCGGGGACAACAGCCAAGAATCACACAGTCGAGAAAGTATGAGATAATTACAAAGCAAACACTGTTAACCTAATCATCCCATTGAGTTACGAATAGAAAGACCCTGGTTGGACAAAATTGCTTCAATTACTTGAAAACCTAGCAAGAAATCAATCATTACGTCCCTAATTCTGAGTAAACTTGCGAATGAATGCAAATAATGCACAATCTTAGAGAAGTTAGTAGAATCTTAGGGTAAATAAAGCAGTGAAGCGCCAAACATCGGCAGAAAGGACGATCACAGACGATGATTGAAGTAGCAAAAGAAGCAGGAAAGTAGCAGCAATCCCTAATTGAAAGCAAACAGAAGTTGGGGATTTACCTTATTATATTGGAGGATTTGAATTGGCAGAATGAGAGGGAAACAGGCAATGGCAATGGGAAATCGAAGAGGAAGGAATGGAATGATGAAACTTGGGTGCAAAGGAAGGAGAAGAGAAATAGGTCTGAACAGAGAGCTTGGGGCTTCAAGTTGTATCTTTTGATCATACAAGCGGGGAGATTTTATTGGGGGAAATATGTTTTTGTTTTCGTATACAGGAGACGATTAATAAGTTTATATTTCTCATTTATTTTTTTTATTAAGGAAAGTTTATAGGGAATAATTTTCAACAAACCTTCAACTTGTATGCAAAATTGCAAATCCCCATCCCCATCACTATACAATTTATAATGTTTTCTTGTTTTTCAATTTTAGTATTTATCACGCCACCTAAATATCGATTCTAATTAGAAAAGGATCATGGATCTAAACTGTTGGTTTAGGTTTACGAACCGCCGGTTTAAACTTAAACTATGGTATCCAATTCGGCAAACTACCGATTTAAGGTTTAGCAATAGTTTGTTTAAAAAATAAATTAAAATTAAAAAAACTAACCAAACCGCAGGTTTAATTGTTTAACCCCAAACCTAAAAAGACAAATCGGCGAAAACCTTAAATTGTTAAACCTAATCCGACGGTTTGGTCAAACCGGCAGTCTGGAACGGTTTGAAATCGTCGGTTTAACGGCTTATCCAAACCGGATTCATGTGTAGCTCTAATATACATATTTTCTGCAGCCCACTACGTAATATGATTATTAGTTTATAAAATATAAAGTAACGATTCATACTCTAACAACTATTTTACAAACATGTAATTCCTACAATTTCGTACCACAACTCCCGACGGAAACCTAAGTTGTATTGTCTTTTGTTGAATGAAGTTTTGTTTCATCAAAAAAATTAATTAAATAATCAACTCCCATAACAAAGATATATTTATATTTCTCAGTAGCCACAAGTTTTCAGATTTCACTTCATGTCCTCCTACTTTCACTTCTTTTATCTTATGACCCTCATATTTTCACTCTCTTTCTCTCTTCATACTCCAACTTTATAGTTTTAATTTTAATATATAAAAATAATAATTATCTAATAATATTTAAAGTTATAATATGTTATATTAAGCTTACATATATGGTACTAAATAGCTCACTATAGTTTATAAAAAATAATTATATGATGTATTTTGTAGAAAAATTTTCAATTATAAGTTTGGGACTTCTCATCGGCTCAAGTTTTATTTTTATTGATTAGTGCATTCAACTAATGAATAAATTCACGTGCTTTCTTAGATCGCTTGTTTCTTATTTATTAGTTATATTAATAGCCCGATAACTTAAAAACAACAAATAAGTTTGAGTATTTTTATTTGACTTAAGGGTGTGTTTGTAGAAGATGATTTTTAATTTGAACATTAATATAGGTAGGATTTAAAATGGGTTAAATTTTATATGGGATTTATTAGGGATTATTTGATATAAAATAATGGTCAAATCAGTTAAGCAAGTTTTTTTGAGATTTTTCTCTGGTAACTAGACTCATGGTATAAATATGTTTAGTAAATGTATCCCTAATCAAACTCCTTATCTTCCAACCTCAATTTAACGAAAGTGGTAAATTTTGAAGGCGTACACAAATCTAATAGAAATAGAAAATGGTCTATTTGACCAAATTATTTCTAAAATAATCTACTTTGTATGGTTGAAGATTTTTTTAATGGGTTTAGTTGACACATATTTATAAATTTACTTTTATTTTAACCTTAAATAGATACATGAGTAAAATTCTAATTGATGGTTGGAGATTAATCTCCTTTAACCTTGGTAATATGAGGTTATTTTTTGACATTTTTAATCCCAATTAATTCCTTCTATAATCTTCTCCATAATCTTAATCTTCATCCAAACACTTATAAAAATTAATCTCCAAAATTTCAATTTCAATTTTAACCTTACAAAAATAAAATAAAATTTCAATTTCAATTGCGACATAATTTAAGATTGTGCATGAAAATAATAATAATAATAATAATAATAATAATAATAATAATAATAATAATAATAATAATAATAATAATAATAATAATAATAATTTAAGACTGGTAAGTCCCTTGGACCTTATTTTGAGGATGCTCAATTCGGGGTTGGTGTTTTCGGTAGTTGGAAAGCGGTTTTGTTTGCGGTCAACCGGTTAGTGGAATCTCACGGAGAGGATCATAGTCTCTCCATGCTTCTAGTCGATTTCAAGAATGCTTTTAATCTTGTTGATCGTAGTGTTATGATTTCTCAGGTCCGACAGGTATGCCTTGCTATTTCCTCTTGGATTGATTTGTGCTAAGCCCGTCCTACCTGTCTTTATTATGGAGACCAAGTTCTTTATTCTTGTCAGGGGTTCAGTAGGGGACCCCCTCGGCCCGCTGATTTTCTCGCTTGTTCTTCATCCCTTTATCCAGAAAATTTTGGATGGTTGCCGGTTGAAGTTTAATGCTTGGGATCTTGATGATGGGACGTTGATTGGTGAATCCCTAATGGTTAGTGTTAGCATGAAATATTGTGATATTTTAGGCACGTTTTCTAAACATATTTGATTCATATCGATAGTCTTTGATTGAACTTTATGCATATGAGAGCTAGTATTACCTATATTGTCGATATGGATGTCTACACTAGTTCTATGTTGATTTTTAGGTGATTTGGAGCTATTTCCGAACGGAATCGAGCAAAGGAGAGTTGAGTTGATATGTCCATAGATTGAGGACATTCTTTGGAAGCAACTTGGAGCTTTAGCTTGAGGAATGCACTAGGATAGGGAAGAATCACGTTCTTGCCCTAAATTACGCCCTAAAATACGGCCGGAATCCAAACCACGTTCAGAATTACGGCCGTGGATTCAGAGTCAGAAATTGATGTTCATTCCAGAGGATATTACGGCCGTGGAACATATGGTGCAAACCGTATTTGTTTCCACGCCCTAAATTACGGTCGTGGAACACTTCCACGACCGTGATCTTGGCGAATCTTTTCGCCACACTTCGAAGCCACGATCTTTTGAAGATTGGGCCGGGCCGACACTTTGCCCTACATTATAAAAAGACGGACGAAGCAAGAATCCGTCATCATCGCTTACATCCCCGCTTATCCCCGCTTATCCCCGCTTAGCCCCGCTTACTCCCGTTCATCGTCGCTTATCCTCGCTTAGGACCGCTTAGGATCGCTTAAGCATTGACATCTCGTTGGAGATTGAAGTTTGTAGTTGGGAATTGCCCTAATCTCGCACTTTTGGTGGAGATTGCTGTTGAGATCTCCAAATTTGCGGAAGATCGAAGTTTTCGGAAGATTTTGCAAGAAGATCTCTCTTCTTGTTTAGGTTTGATTTGGAAAACGGATTGACATCCCGTTTTCCCTTCTTTCCTAAGGTTGTGATTGTTTGCCTTGCTTTGAATCCATTGACAATACTTGTTCTCTTTGTGACTTTGAGATTATTTTGGAGATTATTGAAAGTTCTTGAAAGTTTTCATCTTTCTATCTTCTAATTCTTGAATTAATATCAACATGACTATTATTGGCTAAAAACCCTTAACAATTCTAAGGTGAAGGGTTGATAGTTGTGGCTTAGATGATGATAGATCGATCGCAAACAGATTAGACCCTGAGAGTTAGAGAGAATCGCCGACAACCTTAAATTACGGCCTGTTCTTGAGTCCACGGCCGTGGAACCTCAAGAACCAACCGTGATTTCCTTTGAATCCACGAACTTGCTTTTACTTTAATCCAAAGTTAAAGATTTGCTTTAACTTAGTTTAGACTTGTCTTTTCTAGGTGGTAGTGAAGCCTCAACAACCTCTACCTCGATTGTGAGTGTCACAACCTCAATCGGTTAAGATAGTCTTGATCCTTGGGTTACAAGTTTGGGTATTTGACACTAATTCTCATCTTTAGAATCTTTCTATATTGAGCCTCAACAACCTGTATAGAGAGTGCCTTGTAGGTGAGTTATATAAGGTTTTTGGAACTTCACCGTACGATTACCTTACATTAGTATACCTTTGCATATCTCGACTCTGTCTTTTCATCATTAAGTACATCTTGAATCGATTGCCACAGCTGGATACTTGGATCTTTAGGATTGTTGTTTTCCCAATATTTGCAAAACTCTCATATTTACTTGCTTGATAACCTGCAATCGAGTTCGTTCCCACCCAAATCCCTGTGTTCGATACTCTGGAATTCTTGCTTAGCTACGTCGATCCGTACACTGCGGGTTCGCTGCTTGATTCTAGTTTTATAAATTTAAAGCTTATTTGCACACACCTTTAGGGGCGAACAAGTTTTTGGCGCCGTTGCCGGGGATTTGGTTTCGGCCGAATCCGGTAGCCGGTTGTCGAGCTTGGGAGCTTGCTCTCGTTGTTTGATTTTGCTTTGAGTGCATGCGCATGTCTAGGAACACCGAAGATCTCTTACCTCTTGATCAAGAGCTAGAGAAAACCTTGAGGCAAAAGCGCAAGGAAAAGAAGATGGCTGAAGAAAACGAACGTAATCTTCAAACGGAGTTGGCGGAGAAAGAAGCTCAACTCCGATGGAATGAGACTCTCCGCCAAGATGAGATGGATCGTCATCAATCTCAAGTTAACAGTCTACAAGACATGATCTTCCAGATGAGGGTAGAGATGAGCGACCTTAAGAATAAGGGAAGCAAGAAATCCTCAAGAAGGAGATCAAGGTCTAGAAGAAAAAGTCACTCATCCGCTGATGATAGTGACTCTTCCATGCCACCGTTAGAAGAGATTGATCCCACGATCAATATGAATCCTTTCCATCCACAAGGAGCTGCTAATCGCCGCATTCCACCTAGGAATGCGAGGATCGAACGTGTGGATAATGAGCCAAGAACTCTTGGCCAACGGATGGATCCAACACAACAACCACGCCGCTTGGGTGTGAATTTTGATGCTGAAGATGTGCAAGGGTTTAGCTTTAACCCTCAAGTTATCACTCTTGTTCGCCAAAGCCAATTTGGCGGTACAAGTGCTAAATCTCCACACCAACACTTGCAAAACTTTGAGTGTATGATGGAGACGATGAGACCGAAGAACGCTACTACCAACAGCTATAAGCTCAAGCCTTTCTTTTTCTCCTTGAAAGGGAAAGCGTTATCTTGGTACCAAGCTCTTCCTAATGGGAAACTAGACACGTGGAAAGACCTTTCCGCGGAGTTTCTCACCAAATTCTTTCCGCCTTCCAAAACGGCGGAACTTAGAGGTAAGATTAATGCTTTTTCCATGAGACCTAACGAAAGTTTGTTTCAATCTTGGGAAAGGTTTCAGGATTTGCTCTTGGATTGCCCTCATCATGGCATATCCAAGCTTGCCTTGCTGGAGATTTACTACAAGGGGCTGGATGCGGGAACGCAATTCAACCTTCAATCCCTCTCATGTGGAACGTTCATGGACATGAGAGAAGATGACGCTTGGGATTTCATCGAGAAGCAAGCAAGAGTCATAGAAAAGTATTCCCACCGGAAAGTGGAGGGAAATCGTGTGGAGAAAGGAGCGAAGCTCACACATGAAGCTCAAAATCATATTTTCTCCCTCAACAATGAGATCAAAGAGTTGAAGGAGAATATCAAGACCAACTTCCCAAAGCAACAAGAAAGGGATATTGGCTATTTGGGCAACAACAATGGCGGTGATAACGCCAACCGCAACAACAATAACCGGAACAATAACCGGAATAACAATTGGAATGAAAACAACAACAATCGGAACAACAATTGGAACAACAATCGGGGTTCAAATAACAACAATTGGCGCTCCAATCAACAAAATTCCGGTAACTCTTATCCTTCCAATTCTAATTCACTAACTCCACCTTCCTCTTCCTCTACTCCTTTGAAAAGCCAGGGGCAATCATCTAATGGAGGAAACAATACGGGAAAGGAGAAGCCCGATCCCATGTTGGAAACGATCTTGGGAAAGCTTCAAGGGTTGGAGAACCGCCTCATCAAAGTTGATGATCAAGTTTCTAAGGTTGACAAAGCTCAAAAAGTTTTGGAAAACCAAATGTTCAACCATGCGGAGGAAGTTCCTAGAAATCAAGGGAAACTTCCAGGAAAGACGGAGGACAACCCTAAGGGAAGGGTGATGGCAATTACAATTAGGAGCGGAGTGACTACTACCGATCCGCAACCTACGTTCGTTGAAGTCCCCGTAGAGAAGGACAAAGGAAAGGGGAAGGAGAAGGAAGATGTCTATGTTCCTCCTCCAGCTTACAAACCTCCCCTACCATTCCCTCAATCTAGAGCGCGAGCGCGCCTAGACAAACAATTCGGTAAGTTCATAGAACTCATGAGTAAGCTGCATATTAATATACCTTTCATCGATGCTATTGTAGGTATGCCGGCTTATGGCAAGTTCTTGAAAGAGCTCCTTTCCAACAAGAGGAAGCTAGAAGATTTCGGAGAGGTCAAGATGAGTTCGGATTCTTCGGATCTCATCAAGACTATGAAGGAGAAAATGCCCCCAAAGTTGAAGGATCCGGGGTCATTTTGCATTCCCATTGGAGTGGGAGATGTCACATATGACGCTTTATGTGACTTAGGAGCAAGTGTGAGCATCATACCACTTGCACTATATAGGAAGATCGGTTTAGGCGATCCTAAACCGGTAAAGATGACGTTATACATGGCGGATCGATCCATCACTCGCCCCGTCGGTATTGTAGAAGACGTCCCGGTCAAGCTAGGTAAATTCTTTGTTCCCATTGATTTTGTCGTGCTTGACATTCCTGCAGATAGTCCGGTCCCGATTATACTCGGAAGACCGTTTCTTGCAACTTCCGGCTGCATGGTCGACTGCAAGAATGGAAGACTTGCTTTTGATATTGGAGAAGAGAAAGTAGAGTTCGTTCTTTCTACTCTAGTGAAGGAGCCAATCTTTGACGAGGATATCTACGATGTCCAAGACGAAGAAGGTTTGTCTAGGGAGGAGGTAAGTGCGATTCTCTTTAACGATCCTTTACAAAAGGTTATCACTATGAGTCTAACCAATGTAGGGAAGAAGAAGAGTGCAAAGAGGAAATTGAAGCCTTAGAAGCACAAGAAGAGATCCATGAAGAGGAGTTTGAGAAACTCCACGATGAGGCTGAGAATGTAAGAATCCACGGTCACACCCTGTATTCCACGACCGTGGATTTCACAACCAAAATCGACCTCCATTCCAGGGGATTACACGGCCGTGGAACACATGGAGAGGCCATAATTCTGACCGTGGAAGAGGGTGATCGGCTTACTTCTTCAAATTCTTTTGATTCTTCTCCAAACCAATCAACAACCTTAGAAACTTCTAAGGAAACGTCGGATGCTCCTCAAGGATCATTGGAAGCTCCGAAAGTGATGGAACTCAAACCACTTCCTACTCATCTAAGGTACGCTTTCCTTGGATCTAATTCTACCTTCCCGGTTATTGTTAGCTCCGAATTAAGCATAGATGAACATGAACAGCTCATGATTGTCCTTAGGAAACATAGAAAAGCCATAGGCTATACTATTGAGGACTTAGTAGGAATCAAACCCTCCCTATGTATGCATAAGATACTAATGGAGGAGGATTTTAGAACTTCAAGACAACTTCAAAGGCGGTTGAATCCGACCATGAAGGAGGTTGTCAAGAAGGAGATTATTAAACTTCTTGATGCAGGTATCATCTATCCTATCTCCGATAGCAAGTGGGTGAGTCCAGTTCAAGTAGTTCCGAAGAAGGGAGGGATGACTGTCATCACCAACAAGAACAACGAACTCATTCCTACCCGAACCGTGACTGGATGGCGAATGTGCATAGACTACCGCAAGCTCAACAACGCAACGCGGAAGGATCACCTTCCATTGCCATTCATCGATCAAATGCTTGAAAGGTTAGCACAACATTCACATTTTTGCTACCTTGACGGTTATAGTGGTTTCTTTCAGATTCCGATACATCCGGATGATCAAGAGAAGACCACATTCACGTGCCCTTGGGGTACGTTCGCCTATAGGAGAATTCCGTTCGGGCTTTGCAACGCCCCAACCACCTTTCAACGGTGCATGATGGCCATCTTCTCCGAATACGTAGAGGAAATCATGGAAGTCTTTATGGACGACTTCTCCGTATACGGTTCCTCTTTTAACGATTACCTTTCTAACCTTTCTCTCGTTTTGCAAAGATGTGAAGACACTAACCTAGTTCTTAATTGGGAGAAGTGTCAATTCATGGTTAAGGAAGGAATTGTATTAGGTCACTTAGTCTCTAGTAGAGGGATAGAGGTAGACAAGGCTAAGATAGAGACCATAGAAAAACTTCCTCCCCCAATTTCGGTGAAAGGGATAAGAAGTTTCCTAGGACATGCTGGATTTTATAGACGTTTCATTAAGGACTTTTCTAAGATATCAAAACCCCTCACTAATCTATTGATGAAGGATGCGGTTTTTGAGTTTTTGCAGGAATGTTTGGACACGTTTAATACCATCCGGCAAGCTCTAATTTCAGCACCTATTATCCAACCTCCGGATTGGACTCTCCCCTTCGAAATTATGTGCGATGCTAGTGACGTAGCTATTGGAGCTGTTCTTGGACAACGAAAGGAAGGGCGAACCCATGCCATATACTACGCTAGCAATACGCTAGACGAAGCACAGCTCAACTACGCCACTACCGAGAAAGAGTTTCTAGCCATTGTCTATGCTATTGATAAGTTTCGCTCTTATCTTGTAGGTGCAAAGGTGATTGTCTACACGGATCATGCTACGATCCGGTACCTCCTTGCGAAGAAAGACGCGAAACCAAGGCTGATTAGATGGATTCTTCTCCTACAAGAATTCGATCTAGAGATCCGCGACAAGAAAGGTTCAGAAAATTCTGTTGCGGATCATTTGAGTCGTCTAACACATCTAGAGGACGACCACCTACCCATTGATGACTCCTTTCCGGACGAACACCTACACATCATAGAGGAGTGCATCAACGTGATCTCCAAAGGTAACGAACCATGGTTTGCTGATTTTGTTAACTATTTGGTTTGCCAGGAGATACCGCCCGGATTATCCTACGCACAAAGGAAGAAGTTCTTTAAGGACGTCCTGGAATACTATTGGAACGAGCCTCTCCTGTTCAAGAGAGGTCCGGATGGCATCATTCGGCGATGTGTGCCGGAAGATGAGATGCAAAGTGTCATCCGCCATTGTCATTCACTACCTTGTGGAGGACACGTTATTTCGAACAAGACTAGCGCAAAGGTATTGCAATCTGGATTCTATTGGCCTACTTTATTTAGAGATGTGCAATCCTTTGTTTCTTGCCGCGATGCTTCTCAAAGAACAGGCAATATCTCTAGAAGGAACGAGATGCCCCTCAACAACATCCAAGAGGTGGAGATTTTCGACGTATGGGGAGTTGATTTCATGGGACCATTCCCATCTTCTTGTGGAAATCAATACATACTATTGGCGGTAGATTACGTTTCTAGATGGGTGGAAGCAATTGCCTCTCCCACAAATGATGCCATGGTGGTGGTTAAGTTCTTCAACAAGACCATCTTTCCGCGATTTGGAACACCAAGAACGATCATTAGTGATGGAGGTTCTCACTTCATAGCCCGTCGCTTTAAAGCTCTTCTAGCTAAGTATGGGGTTACTCACAAGATCGCTACCCCTTACCATGCACAAACAAGTGGACAAGTTGAGATCTCAAATAGGGAGATCAAATGAATTCTAGAGAAGACGGTTTCAAGGACTAGGAAGGATTGGTCCTTGAAGCTAGATGATGCATTATGGGCGTACCGGACTGCATACAAGACTCCCATAGGAACCACACCATACAACCTTGTGTATGGGAAGTCTTGTCATTTGCCGGTAGAGCTGGAGCACAAAGCGTTTTGGGCTATCAAGTGGCTGAATTTCGGCATGAAGGAAGCGGGAGAGAAGCGTCTCCTAGACATCAACAAGCTGGATGAACTTCGCTTGAACGCCTATGAAAACGCTAAGATCTACAAGGAAAGGGCAAAGCGTTGACATGGTAAGCATATCATTCCAAAGGACTTCAAAGAAGGAGATCAAGTTCTCCTCTTCAATTCAAGACTTCGCCTCTTTCCAGGTAAGCTTAAATCCCGTTGGACCGGACCTTTTCTAATTAAGCGTATTTTCCCCCATGGTGCAGTTGAAGTATGGGGTGAAGCTAGCGGAAGTTTTAAGGTGAACGGCCAATGACTCAAGAAGTATACGCCGGAACTCCAAGCTGAGGAGTTTGCGCCTACCGCACTCGAATAAGTGCGAGATTGGTCTAGCTACGGACCTTAAACAAAGCGCTTCTTGGGAGGCAACCCAAGGTATTGCATTTTCGTTTTTTGTTTTCGATTCACAGTTTAGCCTAGAATAGACGTTTTCGCTTTATTTTGCCTCGATTTCTCCCGGTATGTTCGTGTTTTTGGTTGTAGGATCGATGGAAAAGGAGAAAGGGAAGATAATGTCGAAGAAAAGTGACGAAATTTGGACTTTGAAGCTTTACAGAAGATTCCACGGTCTAAATTACGGTCGTCATAGCTACAGTGGCCGTAATTTTCAAAAGCCTTTGAAAAATCACCAAAACCACGGTTCCGTACACTTCCACGGCCGTGGAACACCTCGACAGACGTGATTTTCAAAATTTTGCCTGCGACTATATAAGCCACATTCTTCACAAAACTAACCAAAAACTTACCCCTTTCCACGACCTAAACGCCGAAATCCCACGACCTCCTCCAATTCTTCGTTTTCTAATCGTTTTCAACGATTCTTCATCCTAAACTGCAGCAAATCCAACCACGAACAAGATCCAAGCGACAAACTGAGCGGAAATCCATCAACAAACGCGCATTTCGGATTTTTCAATCCGAAAAAGAGGTTTATTCTTTCTTCTTGATTTTTGCGGATTTGGTTCGTTTTTGCAATAGAATTTTAGGAAGAACTAACAAAGACTGGAAGGAATTAGATTAGGACTGCTTGTTGTGGTGATTGTTGGTGAATTTGCTAAGATTCGCGAGATTCTGAGACGAATCACGGTCTCTGGGTAAACCACGGCCGTGGAACTTGAAGAACAGACCGTAATTTTGGTGAAAAATGGATTTCGTAAGGAGAGTGTCGGGAAGGATAAAAGAGAAAAAGGGAGAGCAAAATAAAAAAAGGAAAGGCAACCCCTCCACCTCTAGGGCACCACCACCCTCATCTCCTTCACTACCATCCTCACCTTCACCTCCATCTTCACCTCCTCACCCTAGCATCCCGACTATACATGAGAACCACCTTGTTGCACTTGAGAGGATCACGGAGAGGACAGTGATTGGTCCTAGGTATTTGTTGTTGGAGGATCTACATCCTCTCAACATAGTTGATGACCTTACATGGCTCTTGGATAGAACCGGATTGCTTGTCTTCACGAACATTCGTGAAGACGCCTATGAGGAGATCACCCGGGAGGTTGTGACGTCTTTCGAGCACAGCCACGTCGATAGGACCGTCTCTTTCCGTCTCATGGAAAAAGACTATCATTTGAGTATTGTCGAGTTTGGGACTATCTTTGGGTTCCATGAGACCTATAACGGTCGATTTCCGAGTGGAGTTTACCCCAAGAACTTTTGGGAGGAAGTTGCGATGATATACGCCGACGAGGACCGTTGGCAACCCGCCGATACCAAGGCTAGATTGATGTACCATCTAGCCTTGAAGATAGCTCACCGCGTTCTTTCGGAGTGTCTCTTTCCTAGGACGGAGACGCCCCAAAAGATCAAGACGGATGATCTATTCTTGCTCTATTGCATGCTCTATGGACGCCGTGCAGATTGTGCTACTCTCTTGGCTGCTACGATGAGCAAGCTCAAGAATAAGAAGAAGGGGAACATTGGATATGGTGGGATAGTTACCCACATTGCTAGGACATTTGGTGTAGATTTTTCTGCTTGCACCCGCATACCCGCCGTACCTTTAGGATTACATGCTTTCATGGTTAGGGGTCTCATTTTCCCCACACATAGAGGTCCGCCTTATGCGGGCATGCCTTGGGAGAGCAGGACAGGCAGGGGTATTGAGTGGCTGCCGGAGTATTCCATTGTGGCGGGACACCACAATTGGAAGGAGACGTTCGCTGCGATGCATGCGAACAGGTTAGTAGCTCCCCCTTACGTTCCACCACCGGTTGTGGAGGAGGAGGACATGGGAGATCAGTACGAGAGTGGTGGAGGAGCGGAGCAGGAGTTTGGCACGTTTCCGGACCAGCCGGAGGCGGCCCCAGATGTACCTAGACGCTCTCCACGTCCAGCTAGAGCCTCAGGCTCGTCATCTCGCCGCACTAGCGTGAGTGAGAGGCTCACGTGGATGACTACACCTCCCACTTGGTATGACACCCCCCCTCCTTGGTCCACGGCGCAGCCAGCAGCACATCCACCACCACCAGCACCTTCCGACGCCCCATCATGGTACAGTCAGGCTCCGGGATGGTACGAGCAGATGCCGGATTGGGCTACCGGACTTTCAGAGAGAGTAGGAGCGCTAGAGATCCGGGCGGATGCTAGAGACGGACGCTTAGACGACCTTGACCACATGATGAGGGACGTCTACCGCCAGCAGTTTGGGCGGTTTTATGATCCGAGTTTCTCTCCATTCCCACCTCCGCCGGCGCCGCAGTGATTGATGCATGATCGTTCGTTTTAGACATTCCCGCCACCACTTGTGAGTTTCTTTTTCTTTTCTTTCTTTTGTTCTTTCTTTTGAACATTAGGGACAATGTTCGTCCTAAGTATGGGGTGGGATGTACTAAAAGTTTGTAATAACTCTACTCTCTATGTTTGCTTTCATTCAAGACTATCGTTGCATGTTCATTATGTGTTACACGTTTCATTTTCGCATTGTATGAAAAAGAACTTTAAAAACCCATAAAAATTGAAAAATTTTGAAAAATTTTGTGCTCCTAATGAATTGAGATGATTTCCATGATAATCACTACTTGTGAATTGAGTTTGATAACAATTGCATGCTCAAAAGAATAGTGAATTGAAAAGAATTTGAATGAGTGAATTTTACCTCTTTTGCAAGTTTTATAATGTGAAAACGTTACCTAAATCATGTTGAGAAATTGAAGTTGAAATCACATTATAAGTTCCTATACTTCTTGTTGAAATGATTAAGGCAATTCGATACTTTCTTTCTTCTTTCTTTGATCATCTAGCTCCTCATTGAAATATTAGCCTCCTTTACCCATCCGGGAATTTGGAGAAGTGAATGAGAAAAAGGCATGTTTGATGTGGGAGGGCCATGAGAGCAATTATTTGCGATCAAATGAATAGAAAGAAATTGTAGGTTTGGGGAAGTCAATCATGACGATGAGTAACTCGGCACCATTCACATAGCCGGGTGTTTGTGTCTTACCAAAGTCGGATTGAGCGATATTCCTAGCGGATTATGGTATGTGCGCTAAGGGTTTGAGGCATCTCTTGAAAAATTGAGAAACGCCGATTTCCTAGGCTTCGGTTTTTGTGCACCTCTATCCATAACTCCAAAAGTATAGTCGAAAAATGAAAAGAAGAGAGCGAATCTCTAAGTTGAAGTGTTACGGGAACCGCGTAAGAAGAAGGTAGTTGTCCACTTTCCCGGATTTATGCACCACTTTCCCTTAAAGTTTTCCCTTCCCTTCCGTATTCTAGACCTTTTCTTTGAAAGTCCTTAAGATCAAAAGAATGTTATATGACTTGGTGATCTAAATTAAAGTTTCTTATGATTGATTTTGATAATGTTTGAACCTTATAATGCTTGTTTTGGAGTTAAATTGATTCATGAACTCTCTTTACCTTTCTACTCTTTGATTGAGTGTGTGAAAGTTTGAAGAACAATTGAAGCAAGGTTTGAGAATGATCTATTCTTTAGAAGTCACATTCACCCAAAATAAGGTACACATATTTCATCCTAACTCTTGTTTAAAGCTTTTTGAAAGACCTTGCTTAGGGACAAGCAAGTGTTAAGTATGGGGTTATTTGTTAGCATGAAATATTGTGATATTTTAGGCACGTTTTCTAAACATATTTGATTCATATCGATAGTCTTTGATTGAACTTTATGCATATGAGAGCTAGTATTACCTATATTGTCGATATGGATGTCTACACTAGTTCTATGTTGATTTTTAGGTGATTTGGAGCTATTTCCGAACGGAATCGAGCAAAGGAGAGTTGAGTTGATATGTCCATAGATTGAGGACATTCTTTGGAAGCAACTTGGAGCTTTAGCTTGAGGAATGCACTAGGCTAGGGAAGAATCACGTTCTTGCCCTAAATTACGCCCTAAAATACGGCCGGAATCCAAACCACGTTCAGAATTACGGCCGTGGATTCAGAGTCAGAAATTGATGTTCATTCCAGAGGATATTACGGCCGTGGAACATATGGTGCAAACCGTATTTGTTTCCACGCCCTAAATTACGGTCGTGGAACACTTCCACGACCGTGATCTTGGCGAATCTTTTCGCCACACTTCGAAGCCACGATCTTTTGAAGATTGGGCCGGGCCGACACTTTGCCCTACATTATAAAAAGACGGACGAAGCAAGAATCCGTCATCATCGCTTACATCCCCGCTTATCCCCGCTTATCCCCGCTTAGCCCCGCTTACTCCCGTTCATCGTCGCTTATCCTCGCTTAGGACCGCTTAGGATCGCTTAAGCATTGACATCTCGTTGGAGATTGAAGTTTGTAGTTGGGAATTGCCCTAATCTCGCACTTTTGGTGGAGATTGCTGTTGAGATCTCCAAATTTGCGGAAGATCGAAGTTTTCGGAAGATTTTGCAAGAAGATCTCTCTTCTTGTTTAGGTTTGATTTGGAAAACGGATTGACATCCCGTTTTCCCTTCTTTCCTAAGGTTGTGATTGTTTGCCTTGCTTTGAATCCATTGACAATACTTGTTCTCTTTGTGACTTTGAGATTATTTTGGAGATTATTGAAAGTTCTTGAAAGTTTTCATCTTTCTATCTTCTAATTCTTGAATTAATATCAACATGACTATTATTGGCTAAAAACCCTTAACAATTCTAAGGTGAAGGGTTGATAGTTGTGGCTTAGATGATGATAGATCGATCGCAAACAGATTAGACCCTGAGAGTTAGAGAGAATCGCCGACAACCTTAAATTACGGCCTGTTCTTGAGTCCACGGCCGTGGAACCTCAAGAACCAACCGTGATTTCCTTTGAATCCACGAACTTGTTTTTACTTTAATCCAAAGTTAAAGATTTGCTTTAACTTAGTTTAGACTTGTCTTTTCTAGGTGGTAGTGAAGCCTCAACAACCTCTACCTCGATTGTGAGTGTCACAACCTCAATCGGTTAAGATAGTCTTGATCCTTGGGTTACAAGTTTGGGTATTTGACACTAATTCTCATCTTTAGAATCTTTCTATATTGAGCCTCAAGAACCTGTATAGAGAGTGCCTTGTAGGTGAGTTATATAAGGTTTTTGGAACTTCACCGTACGATTACCTTACATTAGTATACCTTTGCATATCTCGACTCTGTCTTTACATCATTAAGTACATCTTGAATCGATTGCCACAGCTGGATACCTGGATCTTTAGGATTGTTGTTTTCCCAATATTTGCAAAACTCTCATATTTACTTGCTTGATAACCTGCAATCGGGTTCGTTCCCACCCAAATCCCTGTGTTCGATACTCTGGAATTCTTGCTTAGCTACGTCGATCCGTACACTGCGGGTTCGCTGCTTGATTCTAGTTTTATAAATTTAAAGCTTATTTGCACACACCTTTAGGGGCGAACAGATAGTAAGGCGCTTGACATCATCATGGTTGATGACCCCGCTTTAGGCCTCCACCTTAACATTGGTAAAACGGAGATCTTTTGCGCGTAGTAGTGAGATTGATGTTTTTCCTGAGCTTATCTCTAGGCCGCTTGATGGTGTCAAACTTCTGAGTGGTATTGTTAGTCTTGACTTGGCCTTTTGTTTGCAGGTGGTTATGGAGAGGGTTGTGAAAACCAACTCCTTGATGAAGGCCATTATGGGATTGGGGACCCCCAATGTGACTTATTTCTCCTTCGTGCATGTTTTGGGTTGCCCCGTTTGTACTTTGCGAAGCGGACTGCTTCCCCTCTCATTTTTCCGAGGCTATGAGTGTATTTGATCACTCCTTGTGTTGTGCGGCTGAGTAGATTACTACCGCCGGAGAGGCTGGATTTGACCCTCTTCATTGGCGTCTTGCCACTTTACCGATTGAGGATGGAGGACTTGACCTTCTCTCTTGTGCTGATACGTTGCATCTTTCCTTCATGGCTTCGAGATCCCACACCCGTGGCTTACAAGATCAAATCTTGAGACTTTCTGGTGTTACTAGTGATGGTGTTGCTTTTGAGTTGGTTGTTGCTAGTTGGGTTAACTTTTATAAAGACTATGACTTAGTCATGAGTGTGATATGCTCAGCCCTCCATTTAATGAAGGAATTGACTGGATTTTATAACAATATCGTGAATAATTTTTTTCTGAGAGACTTTGACCTTTCGATTAAGTAGAAGGCCTTAATGGAAAACTCGAGGTTACCCCTAGCTTATCAGTGGCTTAAAGTTATCCCGGTCGTGGATCTTGGTTAGGTTATGAACGTGGCCACCTTTCGGACTGTCACTAAGTATCGCCTTGGTATTGGGATGTTTAGAGAAGGTTTCAAATGCCCTGCATGTGGGAAAGACATGTTGGACGCTTGGGGAGACCATGATTTTGCTTGTGTTCCGCAGGTTGGCATTAATGATGTGATCGAACTCGATTCGAACATGAGGATCCACCCACACAAATTCACACTCGGATTGGAATCGGTAAAATGAAGCTCTTTTTTCGGATTTTGTGTTTTTGGATATGAAGAGCAAATTCTCTCGACCTCTCACTTTAGGAATCCCTCAACTCGAACGAACTACCCTCGGAATCTCACTTTGGGGTTCGAACCTTCGTTCATCGGCCTCTAACCTTAGAACCACCTAAGCATCTCACCTAGATGTTTGAAAACTAAGCATCTCACCTATAATTTGGGTTTTGTTTTAAAGCAAAAAATAACTTTGAAAGCACAAAGGCTAACTTACTTCATTTTAACTTGACTTCCCCTACAATGGGAGGATACAAGGCTTTATATAGCCACAAAACTCAGCCTAGAAACTCCCTAATTAAGTGCTAGAAATATCAAAGATTTATCAAAATGAAATACAAAAAATTCAAGAGTTTTTCTAGGAAATTCAAAAACATAAATGGCCAAATTTGGCCTTTATTCAAAGATGACTCTTGGATCTTATTCTCTTCACTTGGACCACACATCAAGGAGGGTAAAATCATGTCTTGGACGTCCATATTGAAGGAGAAGAAGATCATTGAACTAACTTGGCCTCCATTCAATATATGTGTGTGAAGATGCCTTCATTGTTTGATTGAATGTTGACTTGTTGACCTTAACATGATTAATACATAAATTCATGCATAATATATGAATAATATGAGCATGGTATGCTGCATGAAATATGTATTGGTTTGACGTGCATATGTTTTTTATAACCATCTTTCATGCCTCCATCCATGATCTTGCCCAACAATCCATACAAGTACCGTAGTTGCTGTAATGTAGGGTCATTTTCACACTCTTTCTCTTGGAATATAGACTTTGCGTAAACTAGAAAGTTGTAGATATTGAAAATACTTTTCAAAGTAGTACTTATAGGTATTTTAGTTCCAATAATTTCCTCAATTATAGGCATTTTCCTGAGAGTATGCAAACCTGACAACTTAGCCGAGAGAGTGAAAATTGGCTTGCATTGGGCATGCTCGGTGCAAGCATTTTCGGTTTGATTTCAATAGGTTTTGGTTCAGTTTTAGGCATGAACTCCAACACATAAGTATTGATTTTGAAAGGTGCCGGCTGAGTTTTGACTTGGACGGTTGGTTGAAAAACGATTGGTTCCGGCATATTGACGATGATTTCTTTTCTAGTGAGGATCACATCAATTAAGCACCGATATAACATGGTTCGTGATGTCATTTTTTATGAGTGTCTTAAGATTGGGGTTTTTGTTCGGAAGAAGGTTCCTATTGGGATGGTTGATGGTGATGGTGGAGAGCTCCGTCCCGCCGACATCCTTTTCTACATGTGGTTTCAAGGCAAAGACACATGTGTCGACATCACTAGTTCATATCCATTCTCTTCATCTAGTCTTTCTAGTTTCATCCCATGTAAAGTTGTGAGGGTTGTTGTTGTAAACAAGAGAAAGAAGTATGCTGACGTTTGTAGCTCCAAGGGGTATCACTTTCTTCCCTTTTCCTTTTCCACGTTTGGTGACTTGGGAGATGACGCGGTGGAGCTCCTTAAAAGATTGGGCACGGTTGTTAAAGGATACCCAAGTATAGTAGGATTACCTGTTTAATTTTGACTAGGATTGATTTTACTATTCAAAAAGGGTTGTGGAGCTCAACTTGTTAGTCGGCTCTCATCCAACGTCGTGTAATGTGTTTTTCCTTCGATATAATAATGATAATAATAATAATAATAATAATAAAAATAATAATTATAATAATAATAATAATGATAATAAATTTTATAATAATATATTAATTATTGAAATGAAATATTACTTTAAGCGTGAGTTAGGAAAATTAAATTAAGCAAAAAAATTAATTAATCTAGTAAGAGTAATTATAAAATGTGTATAAAAAAGAAATAAATATTTATTTGTAGTTATATGTGTATTTATTATCTAATTTTTTTAAAAAAATAACCCAAAATATAATGAAAGAATTTTGCCTACTAGGCTGTTTTTGGTTTTTGTTAAGGAAACTATACCCCATATTTTTACCACTTTTATTTAATGGTAAGTAAAACTAATGAACCCGCCTATCTAAAAAAATGTTTTTTATTTATTATTTATTATTTAAGTTTAAGTTTTAATTTTTAAAAACTGAATTTATTTTTTTATTTCTTTATTTTTTTAATTTTCTAGAATGAAGAATTTTTCACATACCGGAATTTTCACATACCGGAATTTCACATACCGGAATTTTCACATACCGGAAATTATCATACCGGAATTTCACATACCGGAATTTCACATACCGGAGTTTCACATATCGGAGCTTCACATACCGGAGCTTCACATACCGGAAGTTATCATACCGGAAGTTATCATATCATACCGGAAGTTATCATATCATACCGGAAGTTATCCTATCATACTGGAAGTTATCATACCAGAAGTTATCATATCATATCGGAAGTTATCATATTATCCGGAAGTTATCATATCATACCGGAAGTTATCATATCGGAAGTTATCATACCGGAATTTATTTATTTATTTATTTTTGCCTTTATTATTTTCTTTATTTTTTTTGGAATGCATACCGGAGTTTCACATACCAAAGTTTCACATACCGGAAGTTCATATACCAGAAATTCACATACCAGAAGTTATCATACCGGAAGTTATCATATTATACCGGAAGTTATCATACCGTGAAGAACCGGTAGGTGAAATAAACTAGTTAAAAATACTCTAGAAGGGGGAGTTGAATAGAGTATGAGAACTTTTCGCAAACCAAATCTCAAGGCCTTGAAACTCCTTTCAAGGGCCTTGATGTCGATCTGTGCTCTTTGTGAAACTTTGATTTCAAGGGTTTTGAAACAACTTTCAAGGACCTTGACTTTGTGCTCCTACAAAACAAAGTTAGTCACAATAGCAAAATACAGTGCGGAATGTAAAAGATTGACACGAGGATATGTTTACGAAGTTCGACTCTATATAGCCTACTCTCCGTCCCAAGGTATAGCCTTAGGATCTAACTATCTATTATAAGCTTCAAAGAGTCCTCGATACAAACTAGAAGAAATCCCCTTCTTCTCTCACTATAGTCAATGCTAAGATCTAGCTCCAACTCTCAACCTAGCTATAATATCCTAGTTACCTCGCAGAGTAACACACACTCTAGTATAACACTATTCAGATCTTCCAATAGAGCTCTTGTGTTTTCTCTCTCTAAGGGGATAAAACTTTTGTGTAAATGAGAGAAAGAAAAACAACGAATCAAATGAAGATGTTTCGGTTGCTTGAAGACGTAAAGATATTTTCCGTATATGCTTGTGTATCTTTTCTTCTTCGATTACCATCTTCATTTATACTCTTCTATGGAGAGATCTTCTAGCCGTTGGAGAGATGGCCTTTTGAAGATGAATCTTCTTCTCCATGAAGATCCCTTCTTGTTTCGATATAAGGTAGACGTTGCAGATCTTCAACTCCTGAGAACATGTCGAATCCTTAGCTCCTTAATCTTCTCGATTTTCTTTGAACCGAAAGAGAAGATATCTTGACGCTTTTTGGTTTTAGAAAATCTTCTAAAAAGATTCTCTAATCTTCGGTTGAAATCTTCGGTTGAAATCTTTGGTTGAAAAGATCTTCCATGAAATCTTTCTTTTGAGCAAATCATTCCTGGAAAATCTTCTTTGCATTTGAATCCTTGTTTCGTGCAACTATATAACTCCAAGGCCTTTGAGACCGTTCCTTTATAGCACTATCTTCCTTCTCTTTGAGTTATAATTCAAGGCCCTTGAATTCCATATCAAGACCCTTGACATTCGATAAGACCTACACTGAATTCAAACCAACCAAGCATCTAGAGAATATAATCAATAAATTGTTAGTATATCCAACTACTATATTTGTGTTAAATCTTCCATCATCAACACCTGTAAAACATTGTAAACAAGGTGGAGTTTTCAATATCCCCCTTGATGGAAGACAACACAAATGTTTTATCGTACCTGCATTTGTTAGTTTAGCAATGCATATGAAAATCAAAACTAAAATGCAAAATGCAGTATATCGAATGTCGGATCATTCATTTCTCCCCCTCTGTCTTTCAAAAAGGGAGAAAAAATAGTCAAAGCACGGGAGTTTTAAACACGATTACAAACCCAAAAAGAGTATTTTCACAAACCACATAAAATTTTTTCAAAAACAGTCATGACAGTCAGAGAACTTCAATTTTCCTCGTACCATCTAGATGAACTTCCTTTCCCATAATGATCCTTTAAACACATATCCCTCTATCGATTCTGAGCATTGATGAGGTCAAGTTCTTTCCGAGAAAGATCTGTTCTTCTCTTATCAAAATTCTTATCATACTTTTTGACCACACCAAACTCTTCAATAGAATATCTGGATCTTCTGACGCCGGTTGACAAATGGGTTTATCTTTGATAATCTTATGACATTGAGTCATAACCTTTTCAACATCTTTTGTGGTCGCATGTCCATCATCTTTTGAGAGGGGCTTAATACTGCTAGCAACTGTAACAAATAGAGCATTAACATGAAACATTTGATTATTTTTCTAGTTAAGAATACCCAGTAAATCTTGTGTTTCATCCATCTTATCGGTCACTGAAGCTCTGAAGAAGACAAGATCGGATCTTAGTGAGTCCACTGCCCTCTCTACAGCCTCTAGACGCTGCTCTGTGGTGAAATTCCATTATGGCTGCTCCTTCAAAACCCATACATTACTGAAATCCACCTGAGTCTTTTGAATTCCTATGGTTTCAAAGAAAGCTTCATCGAATCCTCCATTTACGATATGCAACTCCTCACCATAAAAAAACAACAAAAAAATGCCTAAAGATTATGGGAAGTAAATTTCCATATGGCCAGTGACTGGTGCTTGGAGAATTTATGACATTTACCATACGAGACAGGATAATTTCAGACAGATTTACTTTCAACCCATTCATCACATGATAGACTAAATCCAGCAAAGTATTGGTTACAATATCCTTGCTAGCAAACCTTGGTACTACACATTTGTCTAAAATAGCATAAATGATTCTGGCTTCTAGGTTTATGCAAGTGATAGTGGGTTGTGGTAAAGAATTGGGAAGGAAAAACTGTTCTCTGGCTAATCTGATAGTTCTAGCAGGGTTAGAATGTTCTGATACGTCATATCGAGGAAAACCAAAAATATCAGCAATAACCTCAATGGTAATGGTGATTTTCTTACCTTTGATAACTGAGTCCAAAATCCATTCTCCTCTTTCTCGTCTTGCCGTTAAGTTCGTATAGAACAACCTGATCAATCGTGGGTAAGCAATTTCACATGGGTTTAGCATGATCCAGATTGAGCTTGCCTGAAGCACTTCTAGCCCCGGTAATGAGAAGAAGGTAAACAGTTCACTATGAACCGGCTCACACATGCATTGGTAGCGATCATCAAACTCTGTTAGCCATTTCTTGGCAGCCGTTGGACTTGCAAACCAACTCGACAGAAACCCAGTCTTAGAAAAAATCTTTGCGTCGCTTAGATAATCTGAAGAACTCGAGCTTGAATCAGATCCTGAACTCGAATTTGGCTTAGAGTCAGATGATATTTGAACTATTCTATGTCTCTTGGGGACAGATGGTGTTGCTTCGTCCATTGAAGGTCTATTGGATGCCATGAGAAAATTTCGAGAAGAAGACGGAGAGGGTTTGTAAAATCGAAAGAGTAAAGCACTGTTCTTTCAAAGGGAAAAGTGTTGGATTTTCGGTGTCCGGTTTTAGACCAAAGGGCCGTAGTCTCACTTAAGTGAGTAGACGGTTGTCCCAATTGCCAATCAAATTAATATAATTTATCTTGAAGTGAAATAAATTATTAAACAAGGGTTTGTAATCTCCACAAAGGAGTAGACAAAACTCAACCAAGAGTTTGTAATCTCCAAAAAGGAGTAGACTAAACTCTAATAGAAATTAAGTTCAATTGCAAGTCTTAAAAACCGATTGTTATATGTTAAAACATTGACTTGGATTATGTAATGAGTCATTCATAAATGAATTTTCCTTCTAAGTGTATTCTCCCCTACACCGGGAATATCCAAATACCTTAGTGGGATAAAACGTTACACGTTACAAAGACTAAGTAAGAGACTTACTTGTCTTACTTTGTAGAAAGGGTATTTCTAGGTTTTGTCAATACAAAACTAAACTAAGATAGATGCCTATCCTTTGTCAATACAAAGGAACTATACTGGTCTTTCGAGTTTTGCAAACAAGCTTATAAGAAGGCATATCCTATGTCAATACAATGGAATTAAAAGCTTTATTGTTGCAAAAACAAATGTTCAATCAAGTGCAAATGACTCTCCCTTTTATAGGCATAGGGGGCCACGGTTTTGTGGAGTTAAAAGAGGTTAAAATCGGTTATGGAAGTTACGTGGAAGTTACTTGGAAGATGGGCCTTGAAGCCCTAGAAAGCCCGAGGCCCACATAGGAAGCCAAAAACCGCTCCCCGGAGCTAGCTTAGAGCTAGCTTATTTTTCTTGTTCCAAATACTTCCAATGAGCTTCATTCACTTTAATATAGCTAGGGTAAGCTCCAAGATCCGCAAACACTCAATATCTTAGCTCAAGCTAGTGTAGCTCCTTAAGAAGCTCACTAGCTGCTTCATTGACATTCACTAAGCATTTGAGCTTTGATTGCTCCCAATTTTTAACCACATATTCTTTAGCCAATATAAGGCCTAAGAACCAAAGGTGTGCCGATAAAATATGGCTAAAAATCCCCAAACGCCGGCCTTCTAAAAGCTAGCACAAGTTGACCTTGTTGTGAATCACCTTGCTTTGATTCGACTCCCCTTATGATACTAATTGTTCTTAGTGACGGTCACTTGTCTTGCCTCCCGCAACCCGGACCATAGTGACACACATGTGAACAACTCATTGCACCTTGTCTCAAGACAAGCTCAACGGTTACAATGAAGACTTAGCCCAAATCTCCAACAAAAAGGAAGCGGAAGAAATAAAGAGGGAAGATAAGAGGTTTTTAAGGGAAGAAGTCATATCAACGTAAGATCAAAATATATTTAAGATCTTGGAAAATCATTGATGATAAAAATTCTTTCCATAAATTTTGGTAACCACTTTTCAAAATTCTTTGAATCTGAAAACAAACCTTTTGAAATCCCTTTAAAAGAATAAAAAATTAGATAATTGCATATCCAAAGGATATAAATTTCTAATAAATCCGTTATATTAATATACCCTTTGAAATATGTTTCAAGGCCCTTGAAAGCATCAATTGGACTGCTTGCGTAGGGACAATCAAACTTGTTTACTCCCCCTACGTTAATGCTTCCTTGTTCAACATACCAAGCTCTAATCTAATAAAATTAAATTGTTCCTCAAGAAGAGGCTTGGTAAAGATATCTACAAGTTGCAAGTTAGTTGATATAAAAGAGATCGAAACATCACCTTTCTCAACATGATCACGTATGAAGTGATGTCTTACATCAATATGCTTTGTCCTTGAATACTGCACGTGATTTTTGGTTATTGAAATAACACTAGTATTATCACATTTTGTAGGAATACCTGTTAAGTCAAAGCCAAGGTCACAAAGTTGTTGAGCAATCCAAAGAATTTGTGTACAACAGGCTCCTACAGCTATATATTCAGCTTCAGTTGTGGATACGGCAACAAAGTTCTGCTTCTTGGAGTGCCAACTAATTAGGGATGACCCTAAGAATTGGCAACATCTAGAATTACTTTTTCTATCGACCTTATAACCTGCAAAGTCTGCATCTAAATAGCCAACAAGATGAAAAGAGCTTTGATGTGGGTACCATAACCCTAGATCCTTAATGCTATTTAGATACCGAAAGATTCTTTTCACAGCTATCAAGTGTGACTCTTTAGGATCAGCTTGAAATCTTTCACACATGCACACGCTAAACATAATGTCAGGACGACTAGCAGTTAGATACAACAATGAACCGATTATACCTCGATACTCCTTTTGTACTACACTTATGCCATTCTTGTCATGATCTAGCGAGAGTGTTGAACTCATAGGAGTCCTTGCAACCTTAGATTGATCCATTTTGTACTTCTTAAGCAAGTCTTTAGTATACTTGCTTTGATTGAAAAAAATCCCTTTCTTTGCTTGTGTAACTTAAAGTCCAAGAAAGAAATTTAGCTCTCCCATATTAAGCTCATTTCAAATTCCCTGCACATAATATCTGAAAATTCCTTGCAAAGGGAATCATTAGTAGCACCAAGTAATATATCATCAACATAGATTTGTACTACTAAAATGTCGTTGCCTTTAGTTTTGATAAACAATGTTTTATCAATCAAACCTCTTTTGAATATGTTTTCAAGAAGATATTTAGATAATCTTTCATACCTAGCTCGAGGAGCTTGCTTAAGACCGTAGAGGGCTTTGTCTAGTTTAAAAATATGATTTGGAAATTCATCATTTTAAAAACCAGGAGGTTGAGAACGTAGACTTCTTCTTCTAAGAAGCCGTTTAGAAAAGCACATTTTACATCCATTTGAAAAAGTTTTATGCTCATAAAAGATGCAAATGCAAGTAACATACGTATGGCTTCTAACCTAGCAACTGGAGCAAAAGTCTCCTCACAATCAATACCTTCTTCTTGGTTATAGCCTTGTGTTACAAGTCGTGCTTTATTTCGTATGACTTTGCCACTTTCATCCAATTTGTTTTGAAAGACCCATTTCGTACCGATAACTGATTGATGTTTTGGTCTTGAAGTAAGAGTCCACATGATAACACGATTTATGACGTAGGTTTAAGCACTCATTAGATAGTTTTTCCGCTCATTCATGAATGGTTTAGCACTAGTTCATGACGTAGGTTCATGCATGGTTTAGCACTAGTTCATGACGTTAGCACTAGTTCATGACGTTTTCCGCTCATTCATGCATGGTTTAGCACTAGTCCACATGATAACACGATTTATGACGTAGGTATTTTGGGAGCTTTAGGAGCTTAATCGATACATTCGAGGATCGTTCCTCGAGATGACACACCTTCGGACTCATTGGGAAGCAAGCTAGGAGCTAAGGAGGACACATAGGACCTTGTTGGTGCATGCCTTGCACCAAATTGTTACTTGATGATCCAAAGAAAGCTGCATCACCAAAACCACAGCCACTGGGACTTCCACGGGTGTGGAAATAGGCCGTGGTTCTCCCTGCACAGTTGCGACAGCTGTCCCACGATCTCCATAACCGACCCTTGCCCTTGGTGGTGTATAAAAGGTGGTCCTGCAGGCTGTTGAGGGCAGACCCTATCACTCCATTCTCTCCCACACTCTCACTACACACATTTGGATTGGAGCTACTCTTGGAGAAGAAGAAACACTCTCATTTTGGGGAAGAAAAGAAGAACACACCATTTTAGAGTTTTTATAGTTTCTAGAGTGATTTTGAGCAACTTTGGTTGAAGACATTTGCAAGGTTTTGTAAGGAACGGATTGAACCTTCTTTTGAAGGGTTGTAAGTCTTTCTTAACATTTATTCAGCTTGTTTTCTTGTTCTACTTGTGTTCATATTTCTTTCATTCCATATCCTTGTTAAGGAAGTCATGAATGTATGCTTGTTGAGTTTGATTGTTAAGATGCATGTTGTTGGCTAAATAGATGCGATTCTAGGGTAAGGAAAAGATGGTTATGGCTTGGACTATGATAGAATGGACTTAGATGTACCTTTGGATGAATTGTTTGCTCAAACCTAGCTACTGTTGCAAACCACGGTCTGATCTTACCAGTCCACGGCCGTGGAAGGGGATGAACTGCCCGTGATTTTGACTGGCTTGCTTGTTTTGATGAACCTAAGAGCTAGGATGTAAATTGTTGAAATCCTAGTGTTTGTTGAGATAAATCTATCCTAGGGTGACCTAGTGTTAGCAACTAAGTGTTAGAGGAGACCTACACGGTGATTCTTGCTCTTAGATACAAAAGATGACGAACTCTAGGTAGTAGTGAGCCTTATAATCCGCTATTGGATTGAGTGTGCTAGGATCGATGTTTAGGACTTACCTTCCCGAGACTTACCTGGTAAGAAGAGGTTAGATCCCTAGATAACAATCCGGTTTGTGTAGATTTCCCAACCCTAGGCTCCTAGAGACTTACCCGGTAATAGGACCTTAGTTGAGGGATTAGTGGATCATGAGACCTACCTGGTGATTGGTTCCATTTGAGAAACACCCTTTCCCAACATACCATAATTGATCCAAGGAATGACTAGATAGCTTGAGTCCTATGCCATAACCGGAATTTCTAACCCCTAGAATCCGTTTTTCTCTCTTGATTACCTATCTCGTGTTTGTGTTTGTTTATTTGCCTTGATAGCTTAGTTATTTGTTAAATCTTGCATGATTTGTGATCTTTGATTGATCACCACAAAATCAATCCAAAAACATTGAGATTTTCATTTCTTTATTTCTTTCTCCTTTCTTAGCCTAGATCAACACTATCCTTAGTCACTATTGATTCAATTTCACCTTAGTCTTTGTGTTCGACCTCGGAATACTATCCTTACTACAAAACGACCCACACACTATGGGTTTGCTAGGAGTTAGGAAAAATAATTCAAGTTATAAATTTAAGACTTTTGCGTGCATCAATTCCTACCGTAATAAGTTTTTGGCTTCGTTACCGGGGACTAGGTCTAGATTGAGTCTTTTTGTGATTGTTTATAGTGTAGGTCTTTCTTGTTACTTTTGATCTTGTTTGGTTTGTGTCTTTGCGTTTTCAGGACATCTCTCATTCTTTAGGTGCATGCGAAGATCTCGTGGCAAGGATTTAGCCCCATTCGATCCCGAACCGGAGAAAATCCTTAAAGCTAGATCTAAGAGCATTAAGAAGAAGAAGGAGATGGCCGCAAGAGATCTTCAAGCTGAGTTGGATGAGGCTTTAGAGCAAATTAGGTTAAGAGATGAGCTCTTGGAAAATGAAAGGAGACTTGTCACTGAGAGGCAAGAAGCAACTAGGAGGGAGATTGAAGAGATTAGGCAAGCTCTTGTGCAAAGAGAGTTTAATTGTCAACAACCTCCTCCACCACCACCACAACCGCAGCCGGCGGTTAATATTCGGTTTGAGCCGATAATGATTGAGGAGCCACAAACGTTAGGGCGACGTATGGATCCGGCTCAAAGAGTGCACCGCCCGGGTGTGAACTTAGGAGATCCCACAGCCCATGATTACGAGCTCCGCCCTCAAGTTCTACAAATGATCCGGCATAATCAATTTGGAGGGATGGAAGGAGAGTCCCCTCATCAACATTTGATGAATTACGAGATATTGATGGAGACTCTAAGGCCGCCTAGGTTGGAAAACAACAACCATAAGCTTAGGGATTTTTCCTTTTCACTTAAGGATAAAGCCTTGGCTTGGTACCAATCGATTCCACTAGGGCGAGTAAGTACTTGGGAGGAAATGACAACCGAGTTCTTGACTAAGTTCTTCCCACCTTCCAAGAATACCGAGCTAAGAGGGAAGATCAATGCCTTTGTAATGAAGGATAGAGAAAGTCTATTCAAGTCTTGGGAGAGGTTCAAAGACCTTCTCCTAGATTGTCCACACCATGGTATACCAAAAATAGAGCTATTGGAGATCTACTTCAAAGGACTTGATGAAGATAGCCAATTCAAGCTTCAATCTCTTTCCGGTGGGACTTTCATGGAAAAGAATGTGGATGAAGCTTGGGAGTTTGTAGAGAAACAAGCTTTAGTGATTGAAAAGTACTCCCATAGGAATAGTGATGGGAGGAAAGCGGGAGCATATGAGGTGAGTGAAGTCACCATGAGTAATTTCAAGCTTGATGCAATCAACAATGAGCTTAAGTCTTTGAGGGAGTTGTGTGCTACAACTTTGAAGAGTCAAGCAAGCCCTCAAGTGCAAGTGCAAGCAAACTTGTCTTCCAAGGAGGAAGATGTGAACTACATGGGAAGGGGCAATTACAACAACTATCAAGGCCCAAGGAACTTCAACAATAACCGGCAATTCAACAATTACCGGCCTAACCACAACCATCCCGGGTTTTCCTATTCTAACCTGGATGGAGCCTTAAACCCTGCCGCTTCCACAAGCGCAGCTCCACCACCAAAGGCCTCACAAGAACCTCCACCCGGATTTACTCAACCTCCAAAGGATAGAACCGAGATGATGTTTGAGCAATTGTTTGGAAGGTTGAGTGGTCTTGAGAGCACGGTGACTTCCATTTCTAAAGCTCAAAAGGTGTTGGAAGCACAAGTGTTCCAAAAGGTGGGTGAAGCTCATAGAGATCCGGGAAAGCTTCCCGGAAGAACCGAAGATAACCCAAGAGGCCAAGTGTTGGCCATCACTACAAGGAGTGGGCTGAGCATGAAAGATCCCTTGGCTAAGGGAAATGATAAAGGGAAGCAAATGGTGATAGAAGAAGAGACATTTCAAGAAGATGGAGGCAAGAGCAAGGATGATGAGCCAACATATGTGGCACCACCTCCATACAAGCCACCACTACCATTCCCACAATCACGAGCAAGAGCTCGTTTGGACAAACATTTTGGTAAATTCCTTGAACTTATGTCTAAATTGCATATTAACATTCCGTTCATGGATGCTATTCTAGGTATGCCGGCATATGGCAAGTTTTTTAAGGAAATACTCTCCAACAAGAGGAAGTTGGAGGAGTATGGAGAAGTGGGGATGACAAAGAGGTCCTCGGAATTGATTCAAACCATGAAGGAGGTGATGCCTCCTAAGCTAAGAGATCCGGGATCTTTTTGTGTGCCAATTGGAGTGGGAGAAGTGAAGTATGAAGCCCTATGTGATATTGGGGCAAGTGTAAGCATCATCCCGCTTTCACTTTGCAACAAGGTTGGGCTAGGAGAACCAAAGCCGGTCAAGATGACCCTTTACATGGCCGACCGTTTAATCACTCACCCGGTTGTAATCTTGGAGGACATACCGGTGCAACTAGGAAAGTTTTATGTGCCCATAGACTTCGTTGTTTTGGACATCCGGCGGACTATCCGGTTCCCATCATCTTAGGGAGACCTTTCCTAGCCACTTCTGGATGTTTGGTGGATTGCAAAAATGGAATTCTCTCCTTCAATATTGGAGAAGAGAATATCAAGTTCAAATTATCCACAATGATGAAAGGGCCAGCCCTTGGTGAAGATGTGTTCAACATTGTCGAGCAAGAGGAGTCTAGAGAAGTTGTGAGCTCTATCTTGATCAAGTACCCCTTGGAGAAGGTTCTTAGCTTAAGTTTGATGAAGGAAGGAGTTGAGGAGGCTTGCAATGAAGAAATCAAGGCTTTGGAAGCATTAGAAAAGGAGATAAGAGCTGAATTTGAAGTACACGAAGGTGTGCTGAATTGCTGTGTGAACCACGGCCTGGGGGGAAGAACCACGCCCGTGGAATGTCCCGTGGAACTCTCTGGAATGCTCAAAAAGGCTAGCTTTGCAAGTTCCACGGCTGTGGTTGTGCCAGAGCCTGTGACTTTGCCCGTGGTTTCTCCAGAAACTGCATTGGTTGTTGATCAAGCTTCAAGGAGCTTTGGGGAGTCTTCCATGGCTTTGGATTCATCTCAACCAACATTGTATGGAGCGTCTCTAATCGATAAAGGTCCTCCTAAACTTGAACTTAAACCCCTCCCCTCTCATCTTAAGTATGCTTTTCTTGGTGATAATTCTACATATCCGGTGATTGTTAATGCATGCTTGAATGATGATGAGTTGAGTAGATTGTTGCATGAGTTGAGATTGCATAGGAAGGCTATTGGATATTCCATTGATGATTTAGTTGGCACAAAACCTTCTTTGTGCATGCATAAGATCTTAATGGAAGATAATCATAAACCTTCAATTGAACCTCAAAGAAGACTAAACCCCATCATAAAAGAAGTAGTAAAGAAAGAGATTCTTAAATTGCTAGATGCGGGAATCATTTTCCCGATTTCGGATAGTAAGTGGGTTAGTCCCGTGCATGTGGTTCCTAAGAAGGGTGGGATGACCGTAGTAACTAATGAAAATAATGAACTAATTTCGACTAGAACGGTTACGGGATGGAGGATGTGTATAGACTATAGGAAACTAAATGTGGCCTCTAGGAAAGATCACATCCCTCTTCCCTTTATTGACCAAATGCTAGAGAGATTAGGTCAACATTCCTATTTTTCTTACTTAGATGGTTATAGTGGATTCTTCCAAATCCCTATCCACCCCGATGACCAAGAGAAAACTACATTCACATGACCTTGGAGTACATTTGCATATAAGAGAATGCCATTTGGGTTGTGTAATACACCCGCCACCTTTCAAAGGTGTATGATGGCTATCTTTTCTGAGTATATTGAGAATATCAGTGAAGTTTTTATGGATGATTTCTCTGTTTATGGATCTTCATTTGATGATTGTTTAGCTAACTTGTCTTTAGTGCTTAAGAGATGTGAGGAGACAAACCTTGTCTTAAATTGGGAAAAATGTCACTTCATGGTAAGTGAAGGCATTGTGTTGGGACACTTGGTGTCCAACCGTGGCATTGAGGTTGATAGGGCTAAGATAGAGACGATAGAGAAGTTGCCACCACCTACCTCGGTGAAGGGGGTAAGGAGTTTTCTAGGGCATGCCGGTTTTTACCGGAGATTCATTAAAGATTTCCCTAAGATTTCTAAGCCTCTTACTAACCTACTAATGAAAGATGTTGAGTTTTTTTCCCAAAGGATTGCCTTGAGGCTTTTTGTAGGTTGAAGAATGCTTTGATCTCCGCACCTATCATGCAACCACCGGATTGGAGTTTGCCGTTTGAGATCATGTGTGATGCGAGTGATGTAGCCGTTGGGGCTGTTTTGGGACAAAGGAAAGATGGGCTTACACATGCCATCTATTATGCTAGCAAGACGCTAGATAATGCCCAACTCAATTATGCTACCACCGAGAAGGAGTTACTAGCGGTTGTGTATGCATTTGAGAAGTTCCGCTCGTATCTTGTTGGAGCGAAGGTCATTGTGTATACGAATCATGTTGCGATCCGTTATCTCCTTACAAAGAAGGATGCCAAGCCTCGTTTGGTTCGGTGGATCCTTCTTCTTCAAGAGTTTGACTTGGAAATCCGAGATAAGAAGGGGTCCGAAAATTCTGTGGCGGATCACCTTAGTAGACTCCCACCGTTAAAGATTGAGAAAGATGACATCCCGATTGATGACTCATTCCGGGATGAGCAATTGCAAATGGTGGAGGAGTGCTTGCTTCACGTGTCCAAGGGAAATGAGTCATGGTATTCCGATATTATGAACTACCTTGTGTGTGAGGAGGTGTCAGCCGGTTTATCCTATGCCCAAAGGAAGAAGTTCTTCAAGGATGTGAGGCATTACTATTGGAGTGAACCGCTTTTGTTCAAGAGAGGGCCGGATGGAGTCTTTAGGAGATGCATACCGGAGGATGAGGTGGAGAGTGTGATCCGCCATTGTCATTCCTTGCCATGTGGAGGCCATGCTAGCTCACACAAGACATGTGCAAAGGTGTTGCAATACGGGTTTTATTGGCCAAGTTTGTTCAAGTATGTGCAGAATTTTGTGGTAGCTTGTGATGCTTGCCAAAGGACGGGCAACATCTCAAGGAGGAAAGAGATGCCCTTGAACAACATACAAGAAGTGGAGATATTTGATGTGTGGGGTGTGGACTTCATGGGACCATTCCCTTCTTCATGTGGCAACCTCTACATCCTATTGGCGGTGGACTATGTTTCGAGATGGGTGGAGGCAATCGCTTCTCCCACAAATGATGCCAAGGTTGTGGTGCGGTTCTTCAACCGAGTGATTTTCCCTAGGTTTGGGACACCAAGGGTGATCATAAGTGATGGAGGAAAGCACTTCACCAATAGGAACTTTCAAACACTTTTGGCTAAGTATGGAGTGACTCATAAGGTGGCAACACCTTACCATCCCCAAACTAGTGGCCAAGTGGAGATCTCCAACCGGGAGATAAAAGGGATCCTTGAGAAGACGGTTTCTAGGACGAGAAAGGATTGGGATATGAAGCTCGATGATGCCTTGTGGGCATATAGAACTGCTTTCAAGACACCAATTGGCACCACTCCCTACAAGCTAGTCTATGGCAAGTCTTGCCACCTTCCGGTGGAGATGGAGCATAGAGCATATTGAGCCATTAGGTGGCTGAATTTTGACCTCAAGGAGGCCGGTGAGAAAAGATTGCTAGACATGAACGCTCTTGAGGAGATCCGGTTGGATGTCTATGAAAACGCCCGGATCTATAAGGAAAGAACCAAACGTTGACATGACAAGCGTCTCATCCCGAAGGAGTTGAGTGAAGAAGACTTGGTCCTTCTCTTCAACTCAAGGCTGCGGCTCTTCCCCGTAAAGCTTAAGTCAAGATGGACGGGTCCTTATGTGGTGAAGAAGATCTTTCCCCATGGAGCGGTTGAGATAGGAGGGGAGCATTGTAGAGATTTTAAGGTGAATGGGCACCGTTTGAAGAAGTATATCCCGGGAGATCCGGTGGACATGATTGCCCCACTTCACCTTGAGTACAACGCCCCCGAGTTTGGTCAAGCTAATGACCTTAAAGAAGCGCTCGATGGGAGGCAACCCATTGGTAGATATCTTTCCCTTTTTCGTTTTGTTTTGGTTTTGATTTTTTCTGTTTTTGTGTGTTTTTATGTGTTTGGAGTTTGTGTGCTAGAGTCCAAGTAGCATGGAAGCCTTGCATGGCATGTGGATGATGACGATGAGCCCCTCATCAATTATGGGTGGAGCGGACGTGGAACTTGGACGGCTAACGGTGCCTAGCGCGGGTCCCAACGCCATAACGAACACATTTTACATTGAGCTCTCTACCATCGTTGATAGGATCATCCGCCATCAATCCACTTGAGTAATCCCAAATACCAAAGCAAACCATTTTACATTGTGAGGACCCTCTTTCACTCTTCTTTACTTCATTTACACATTGGGGACAATGTGTTTCTAAGTATGGGGTGGGGTTTTCATGATCACTTGCATGATTAGCATCTAGGATAGTTTAATATTGTCACATGTTTTGCATTGTACATAGATATTTCGAAAAATCCAAAAAAATCAGAAATTTTAAAAAATTTTAGTGCTTCTAAGCTTGGGTATGACCCTTATGATGAGATTGTCTTGTGAATTGGCTATGGATGGCCTTGTGTGTTGAATGGATGTTTGCATATGTGGACTTGAAGTACTTATCTTGAATCCCATGAATGATTTGTGATTATGATGCTTGCCTTGATTGGATTGAGGATTGAAAGTCGAAAATGCATGCTAGTTCTTGCACATCTTTTAGGAGTGATTAAGGCAATTCATCTTTCTCTACTTCTCATCTTTATCATGTTGCTTGAGCACCTCAATTGATATAAAAGTTTGACCTCTTTTGACCCATCCGGGAATAGGAGCATGCTAGTGTGTTGATGTGTGTGAAAAGCAAGTGTGGGGTGAAGTTGTTGATGAATGAATGTTGTGAATGAAGTGCTGAAATTGTTATGAAAGTGTAGACAAAAATATAGGTTTGGGGACATTGGTTTAAATGACGAGTAACTCGGCACCATTCACATAATCGGGTGTTTGTGCCTTGCCAAAGTCAAATAAACCGATAGTCCTAACGAGTTTTGGTATGTGTGCCCGGTGTGGAGCACCTCGAAAAATAAAAAAACCCGAGGCCCGCTAATCACCAAGGTTTTGGCTTTTGTACACCAATGCCATTGTCTCAAAAATAAGTGAAAGAAAAGAAGGAGACAATATACACTTGTGGTGAAGTTGATCAAAAATAAATTTGTGGAGTTAGTTCCTTTCCCGGATTAGCATCACATAACCTAAAAATTCCCACCTAATCAGAACGTTTCTTAGCCTCTTCCTTCCTAAGTCCTTGTGACCTATTTGCATGTGTGTAAGACTTAGTGATCTAGATTGGATGTGCTCATGATCATCTTGGCTTCTTCATTGTTACCTTTCATGCATGCTTTCTAGTTAAGTATAATTGTCTTTCCATGCCTTCATTCATTTGATGCATGATTGCCTGTCCATTTGCCATGAACATGACTATGAAGGTGATCCAATATTAGAAGCACAACTCCAAAAAGATTTTGTTGTTTTTCTACATGCATAAATCATGTCATCTCTTAGTATATAGTTGGGACTTGCTCGGGGACGAGCAAACCTTAAGTATGGCGTATTTTTGATAACACGTTTTATGACGTAGGTTTAAGCACTCATTTAGATAGTTTTTCCGCTCATTCATGCATGGTTTAGCACTAGTTCATGACATTTGCATTCAATTCTTGTATATTTGTCGAGATAGACGTCTACACGGACTTTTTCATGTTTTGTAGGTATTTTGGGAGCTTTAGGAGCTTAAATGATACATTCGAGGATCGTTCCTCGAGATGACACACCTTCGGACTCATTGGGAAGCAAGCTAGGAGCTAAGGAGGACACATGGGACCTTGTTGGTGCATGTCTTGCACTAAAATTGTGGCTTGATGATCCAAAGAAAGCTGCATCACCAAAACCACGGCCACTAGGACTTCCAGGGGCGTGGAAATAGGCCGTGGTTCTCCCTGTACAGCAGCGACAGCTGTCCCACGATCTCGATAACCGACCCTTGCCCTTGGTGGTGTATAAAAGGTGGTCCTGCAGGCTGTTGAGGGCAGACCCCATCACTCCATTCTCTCCCACACTCTCACTACACACATTTGGATTGGAGCTACTCTTGGAGAAGAAGAAACACTCTCATTTTGGGGAAGAAAAGAAGAACAGATCATTTTAGAGTTTTCATAGTTTCTAGTGTGATTTTGAGCAACTTTGGTTGAAGACATTTGCAAGGTTTTGTAAGGAACGGATTGAACCTTCTTTTGAAGGCTTGTAAGTCTTTCTTAACAATTATTCAGCTTGTTTTCTTGTTCTACTTGTGTTCATATTTCTTTCATTCCATCTCCTTGTTAAGGAAGTCATGAATGTATGCTTGTTGAGTTTGATTGTTAAGATGCATGTTGTTGGCTAAATAGATGCGATTCTAGGGTAAGGGAAAGATGGTTATGGCTTGGACTATGATAGAATGGACCTAGATGTACCTTTGGATGAATTGTTTGCTCGAACCTAGCTACTGTTGCAAACCACGGTCTGATCTTACCAGTCCACAACCGTGGAAAGGGATGAACTGCCCGTGATTTTGACTTACTTGCTTGTTTTGATGAACCTAAGAGCTAGGATGTTAGATTATTGAAATCCTAGTGTTTGTTGAGATAAATCTATCCTAGGGTGACCTAGTGTTAGCAACTAAGTGTTAGAGGAGACCTACACGATGATTCTTGCTCTTAGATACCGAAGATGACGAACTCTAGGTAGTAGTGAGCCTCATAAGCCGCTATTGGATCGAGTGTGCTAGGATCGATGTTTAGGACTTACCTTCCCGAGACTTACCCGGTAAGGAGAGGTTAGATCCGTAGATAGCATTCCGGTTTGTGTAGATTTCCCAGCCCTAGGCTCCTAGAGACTTACCCGGTAATATGACCTTAGTTGAGGGATTAGTGGATCATGAGACCTACCCGGTGATTGGTTCCATTTGAGAAACACCCTTTCCCAACATACCATAGTTGATCCAAGGAATGACTAGATAGCTTGAGTCCTATGCCATAACCGGAATTTCTAACCCCTAGATTCCGTTTTTCTCTCTTGATTACCTATCTCGTATTTGTGTTTGTTTATTTGCCTTGATAGCTTAGTTATTTGTTAAATCTTGCATGATTTGTGATCTTTGATTGATCACCACAAAACCAATCAAAAAACATTGAGATTTTAATTTCTTTATTTCTTTCTCCTTTCTTAGCGTAGATCAACACTATCCTTAGTCACTATTGATTCAATTTCACCTTAGTCTTTGTGTTCGACCTCGGAATACTATCCTTACTACAAAACGACCCATACACTGTGGGTTCGCTAGGAGTTAGGAAAAATAATTCGAGTTATAAATTTAAGACTTTTGCGTGCATCAATTCCTAGCGTAACACCACACCTTGTTTCTCTCAAATTCGTTCAATTCATTTTGTATGACAATGATTGACCGACGGTATTTCTATGGTCGTCTATACCCAATCAAAAGTAAATCCCGACTTAGCACTAAGAACAAGTATAGTGAGTAAGTAAGGGTCGAACCCAAGGGAATTGAGGTGTTTTAGATGCAATTATTGATTACAATGACAAGTGACACAAGGGGGGGGGGTTGGTTGAATTGATGTACAAAAACTTATGAAAACGATTAATGCGACAAATAAGACAATAATGGGTGAATCTACACTAGGTTGATTCTAAGCATGCAATTGCTACTTTGGTGTATTCCTTTTACAAGTTTTTAAGTAATCTCCCGTCTCGATCATACATATGTGTTGAGCCAACCGGCATCAACACAACTTAACCTATTAAAGTTCAGTAAACCTACAAGAACAAATAATAAGTTAGCATTCAAACAAAGACAAAGGGATATAAAGAGAAGATTAAAACCGTTAAATTTATCTTTATATTTGTGTTCCTTTTCTTTAAGTAATTACAACCCGTTATTACTTAAAGTTGCTACTAGATTAAACACCCGAACCCGGAACCTATTAATCCTAGTTGTTTACATGCACTGTAGAACCTAAGGTGATCAATCTCAAGTAATAGGTAACATGCAATTAAACCATGAAGATCAAGGAAACACAAAGCATTACTGAATAAAAACTTATATTAAAAGAACTTACAACCAAAGCAACAAAGCAGCTTCAAACCAACCCGATGTAGCAAGGGAGTTAGCAACTCATTACAATGGAAAAACTCAAGTCTAAAATGGATTTTGTGAGGAAAAACATGGATGGTTCTAGCAATCAGCCATGGACTATTTATACTACAAAAGACACTAAATTAGGAGTAAATAGCCGGCCTAAAACAATCACCTTTAATGCCATAAAGGTGGTGTAAACAACCGGAGTAAAGCGTCTGGCGTTACACCGCAGGGGCGGCCTTCAGGACCCGCAGGAACGGTTTAGGCAGAATCGGTTGATCTTCTTCATAACCACTGGGGCGGCTTACACAGCTCCGCTGGGCGGATCTTTAATGCACTTCAATGTCTGACCTTTCGCCTTCTTGACGTTTCTGATGTCAATGCGCAGGGGCGCCTCAAGGCCAACGCAGGGGCGGTGACACAAACTCTTCGCCTTCCAGCTCCCAAGGCGAGGCGCATGCAGGGCGCAGTGGGAGGCGCAGGGGAGCTGGCCTTCGTCTTGTCCGGGCAAGTCACCGCAAGGGCGCCGATGGATGGCGCAGGGGTGGTGATCTGCATCTTGGCCGGCACTCGTGAAGGTGTTGGGAGCGCTTCAGTGGGAAGTGTCAGCCACTGGGGCGGCTGCAAGGGCCCACGGGGGCGGTGGAGCAACAGAAACTTTGCTTCTTGATCGATCTTTACTCCTAAGTGCTTATAACTCCTTCCTTAGCTTCTTTTGATCTTCTTCTTCTGGACCAAGGAGTTAGTAACATAAACCGACACTAATGCAATAAAAAGACTCTAAAAACTACCCTAAATGATAGTGACTCCATCACCTATCAAACTCCTCCATACTTAGACCTTTTACTCATCCCGAGTAAAACAAATGACAACCATTAGACTCAAGGTCTCAGGATGCAAGGGAAAGAAAGAGAAATAATGGAAAACAAGAGAAAAAACCAAGAAAGAAAGAAGGAAAAAGAGAGGAAATGTGAGAAAAAGAAGATACTACCATCCTTATCGCTCCAAGAGTGGCCTACCCGGACAACCTTCTTATGACTCCCCTTCTTATGTCGCCAAAACGCCGGAAGGGAAACCTATACTCGGTGTCGCTCATCTTGCCAAGGCGCCCTTTCGGGTTTTCACCTTTCCACTCTTCTTCTTTTCTCTCTTAAGCTCACATCCCTCAAGTCCAATTTTGCACCAACCTAAGGTTGGTCGGACTACCTTCTCTTTACCTAAACCGCCCTTTTGGGTTTTCGGTTTATCCAAGGATTTTCATGCCTTTTTTCACTTCATTGCCTTTTTTCTTTTTTTTTTCTTTTTTTTTTTTGAATACCGAATTCAAAAATGCAAAACAAAATGCCAAAAAACAACTAACAAACTGTACGAGCAATGATATATATCCCTCCCCATACTTGAAGTGCACTTTGTCCTCAAAGTAAAAATGAGTCAAAGATAATTGTGGGAGAAGGGAAAGAGATGTACTCCTCACTGGGGTGGTCCGGATGCTTGCAGGCGCAGGGGCAGGAGAACAGCAAAAGGCGATTTTGCGAGTGCTTCGAAGGTGGTGGCGCCTTGGAGTGGCTCCGGTGGTTGTTTTGTTGGTGCAAGTGACTTTGAAGGTGGCGCATAAGTGGAGAATAGCTGCAATCGAAGGGAGGTAGAGTTTGGCATGAGGCTGGTGGTGCAAGGGTGTTAGGGGTGTGCGTCCTTGGTGTTGGTGGCGTAGGGGCGTCGGAGAGGGTGGTTGGGTGGTTGCTATGAGGGCGGGGGTGTTCGCAGCTTTGAGAGAGAGAGAGTGCGAGGAGATGTGGTTGTGTTTGGTGAGGAGGGGTTGGTTGGTGGTGCGTGGTAGGTATAGGTGTTTTTTCGAGATCCTTTTTTTTTTCTTTTCTGGGTAAACCCGCAGGGGCGGGGGTTTGATACCGCAGGGGCGGGGACAAGGGAGACGAGCACGCAGGCCCATCGCTGGGGGCGACGCTAGGAATTTGTGTCAAGGGTGGCCGCCGCAGGGGCATGGGGATGTCACCGCGGGGGCGGTGACCAGCGTGTTGCGGCCGCAGGCCAAGCGCCGGGGGCCGTGCTAGCCTGAGTGTCACCGCAGGGGCGTGTTTTTAGAGCCGCAGGGGAGGTTTCCTTGACAGAAGCTCCTCTTCCTATTCCTTCGGGTTGCCTCCCGAATTAGCGCCTTTGTTTTACGTCGTTGGCTCGACGTAAGATCTCTACTTCTCTGATTGTGCCTCCTCTAGTACCATCTCATCAATCGGATCGTCCTTGACTCCTTCAAGGTAAAGCTTTAGCCTTTGGCCTTTCACCTTAAACACCTTGTGCGTCTACGGGTCATAGAGATCCACATCCCCGTGAGGGTATACTTCGCCTACTATGAACGGCCCTGTCCATCTTGAATGTAGCTTACCTACAAAGAGTTTCAAACGGGATTGGAAGAGAAGTACCTTATTACCTACCTTGAAGTCCTTCCAGAGAATGTTCCGGTCATGCCATGCTTTGGTCTTTTCTTTGTATGTGGTAGCATGGTCATATGCATCTAGCCTTAGTTCCTCCAACTCTTGCAATTGTAGTTTCCGGAATTCTCCTACTTCTTCTCTATTTATGTTGCACTTCTTTAGTGCCCACCAAGCCTTTTGCTCTAATTCCACCGGTAGGTGACAACCTTTCCCAAACACGAGCCTAAAAGGAGACATTCTGATGGGAGTTTTGTAGGCTGTCTGATATGCCCATAGGGCGTCATTTAGCCTTGCACTCCAATCCTTCCGCCCGGGAGAAACCGTCTTTTCAAGGATGGTCTTTATTTCCCGGTTGGATACCTCCGCTTGGCCGTTTGTTTGAGGATGATAGGTTGTTGATACTCGTTGGTGAACATGGTACTTTTTAAGGAGAGTCGTGATCGTCTTGTTGCAGAAGTGGGTACCCCTATCACTGATTAAGGCTTTCGGAATTCGAAATCTAGCAAAGATATTTTCCTTAAGAAATGCTGCAACCACTTTTGAATCATCAGTTTTGGTGGCCTTTGCTTCCACCCACTTGGAAACATAGTCCACCGCAAGCAAAATATATGTGTTCCCGAATGACGTAGGAAATGGCCCCATGAAATCAATTCCCCAAACATCAAATATTTCACAAAATATAAGAGAGGTTTGGGGCATTTCATGTCTCCTTGAAAGATTTCCCACCCTTTGGCATCTATCACACCCTTTACAAAACGCAAAAGCGTCTCGAAAAATGTGTGGCAAAAAGAAATCAGCATCCAAAACTTTTCTTGCAGTTTTTTTTGCTCCAAAGTGCCCCCCACATGCTTCAGAATGACAGAAAGTTAGGACGGATTGTACCTCATTGTCCGGAATGCAACGCCGGATTACTTGATCACTACAATGCTTCCAAAGGTAGGGATCGTCCCAAACGTAGTGTCGAGCCTCAACTTTGACTTTCTCTCGTTGTGCCTTGGTGAAGTCTGGAGGATACTCTTTCCTAACAATGAAGTTCACAATGTCAGCAAAACAAGGCTTAATAGATTGAAGTTTAAGACAAACCTCTGTCGACAATTCCGTAGGGGCGCCTAGACAGAGTCGCAGGGGCGGCTGGTGTGAGGCGCGAGGGCGGTTACACAACAGAGAGTTGTGCAAAATGTATCGTCTGGAAAGCTTCCAGCTATCTCTCTTTCTTTTCTTGGTTCTTCCTCCTCTTGCACTAGTCTGCTCAAATGATCTGCTACTAGGTTCTCAGCTCCCTTTTTGTCCCTTATTTCTAGGTTAAATTCGCTTAGAAGGAGCACCCAACGGATTAATCGTGGTTTCGCCTCCTTCTTTGCCATGAGGTACCTAAGGGTTGCATGGTCAGTGAAAATAATTACCTTTACCCCAAGTAAGTATTGCCTGAACTTCTCAAGGGCAAAAACTACATCCAACATCTCTTTCTCGGTGGTAGAGTAATTCCTTTATGCTCCATTTAGTGTCATAGACGCATAATGGATCACATGATAGGCCCTTCCGTCTTTTTTTCCTAAGACAGCTCCGACGGCGTAGTCATTGGCATCACACATGATTTCAAAAGGTTTCTCCCAATCCGGAGAACGGATGATCGGAGTGGTGGTGAGACACGATTTCAGAGTGTCGAAAGCCTTCTTGCAATCCTCATCCACTATGAAGGTTACATCTTTCTTGAGCAATTCACATAGGGGAGTTGAGATCTTTGAGAAGTCTTTGATGAACCTTCGGTAGAAACTTGCATGACCAAGAAAAGATCGGATTTCCCGAACATTAGTAGGCTAAGGTAAATTTTGAATAACATCAACCTTTGCCTTATCTACCTCTATCCCTTTTGAGGATATTACATGTCCTAGCACGATTCCTTGTTCGACCATGAAATGACATTTTTCCGAATTAAGAACTAAGTTGGTTTCAACACATTTTTCAAGAACAAGTTTTAAATGGCCTAAACATGCGTCAAAACTATCTCCATGGACGGTAAAATCATCCATGAAGACTTCAATGAAATTTTCTATGTATTCGGAGAAAATACTTATCATGCACCGTTGGAAAGTGCTCGGCGCGTTGCAAAGTCCAAAGGGCATTCTACGATATGCAAAAGTGCCAAATGGGCAAGTGAACGTCGTCTTCTCTTGATCTTCTGGTGCGATGGCTATTTGGAAATAGCCCGAATATCCATCCATGAAATAGTAGTATTTATGACCTGCAAGACGTTCCAACATTTGATCAATAAAAGGTAACGGAAAATGGTCTTTTCGTGTTACCTTATTGAGCTTGCGGTAATCGATGCAAACTCTCCATCCAGTTTATGTTTTGCTCGGGACCATCTCTCCATGTTGATTTTCCACCAAGATGATGCCTCCCTTCTTTGGAACCACTTGGGTTGGACTAACCCAAGTGCTATCTGAGATAGGAAAGATCATGTCCTCTTGGAGGAGTTTCAACACTTCCTTTTTGACCACATCCATCATTGGTGGATTCAACCTCCTTTGAGGTTGCCTAGAGGGCTTGGTTTCATCCTCAAGTAAAATCCTATGCATGCAAGTGGAAGGACTTATCCCCTTGATGTCCACAATAGTCCATTCGAGGGCCGTCTTGTACTCCTTTAGTACGTTTACCAACTTATCTTCTTGTACGGTGGTCAACTTATTGGAGATGATCACCGGCAAGGTATTGTGTGCTCCAAGGAAAACATACTTGAGGTGTGACGGAAGATCCTTCAATTCTATTTCCGGTGCCTGCACTATGGATGGAATAAGCTTTTCGCTTGGGTTAGTAAAGTGGGCCCAATGGCCAAATTGGAGATAAGTAGCCTTTTATGCCCATCTAATTGGGCTAGGACCTCTTTCATGCTAGATGTTAACACATAATCTGATTTAAAACCATCAATGTCATGCTCAATCACATTTCTTAATTCATCCACATCAGAGTTATCAAAAACATCTTGCACAAAAGGTTCAACAACGTCAATAGCACATAGAGAATGATCATCGCTAGGAAATTTCATTGCATCATAAATGTCAAATTCCACTACTTCTCCATCAAACTCCATGGTCAATTTACCACTAACATAATCAATTTTAGTCCTAGCCGTTTTTAGAAATGGCCTTCCTAACAAATTGGGTGCAGCATGCGAGTCATTTTCCATATCCATTACAAAGAAATCAGCAGGAAAAATTAGGTTGTCTACCATCACTAATACATCTTCAATTATCCCTTTCGGGTACACATTAGATCTATCGGCAAGTTGTACTACAATCCTAGATTCCATTAGTGGCCCAAGGCCAAGTGATTTGTAAATTGAATATGGCAAGACATTAATAGAAGCACCGAGATCAAGCATTGCTTTGTCAAAGCGGGTTTCCCCTATAACACAAGGAATGCTTACCATGCCCGGATCGCTGCATTTCTTGGGCATTCTTCTTTGGAAAACTGCCGACACATGCTCACTCACTTGCACTTTTTGTTTCCCCTTTAGCTTTTGATTTCTTTTGATAGTGCAAAGTTCCTTCAAAAAACGAGCATACTTAGGGATGCTTTTCACCAGTTTAAGGACAGGAATGTTTACCTCGCAATTAGAGAAAGTCTCAAAAAGGTCTTTGTCCTCTATGATTCTTCGCTCCTTTAATTCTTCAAGAAAAGGAGTTGGTGGCTTTTCGGAGTACAGCGGTGGAAAGTTTGGTCGGACGTAAGTATCCTTTTCAACAGGACCTTCTATTGTGTTTTCCGCAGGGGCGTCAACTTGAAGGCGCAAGGGTGGCTCAGGGACTGTCACCGCAGGGGCGGGGGCAGCCAGCCGCAGGGGCGTCCTTCCTTCGGGGCTTGGCACAGCTGCAGCCGCAAGGGCGGCTGTGGGTGCGGAAATAACGACAGAGGGTTCGCTTTGTGGCTCTTTCGTTGGTTCTTGTCGAATTTGCTTCCCACTCCTTAATGTTAGGGCACTAATATTCTCCTTGGGGTTTATAAACATCTGGGAAGGTAACTTGCTTCTCAAGGTTCTTGATGTTTGATTCCGTTGTTTGGACATGAGTAGCAAAGTGTTTAGTCAAAACCTGTAGCATATCTTCAGTTGAGGGACATTTCCTTGGTGGGGCCGCTGTTGTTGGTTTTGTTGATCCCTCCAACGAAAATTATGTTGGTCACGTCAATTTGGCATGAAATTCTGGGTATAGGGATCGTTCCTAGGTCTTTGCTGTTGTGGTTGTCCATAACCCATTGCGTTTACTTCAGCATCGTCATCTTGAACTTGTGGACACATGTCCGTTGGATGATATGGGTCAGCACAAACTCCACAAGCTTTTAGCTGTTGCGGTGTTCCCATAAGTGTTAGCCTCTTGATAGGTGATGGAATCACTATCATTTAGGGTAGTTTTTAGAGTCTTTTTATTGCATTAGTGTCGGTTTATGCTACTAACTCCTTGATTTGGAAAAAGAAGATCAAAATAAGCTAAGGAAGGAGTTATAAGCACTTAGGAGCAAAGATCGATCAAGAAGCAAAGTTTCTGTTGCTCCACCGCCCCCGCGGGCCCTTGCAGCTGCCCCGGCGGGTGACACTTACCATTGAAGCGCTCCCAGCATCTTCACCAGCGCTGGCCAAGATGCAGTTCACCGCCCCTGCACCACCCATCGGCACCCCTGCGGTGACTTGCCTTGACAAGACGAAGGCCAGCTCCCCTACGCCTCCCACTGCGCCTTGCCTACACCTCGCCTTGGGAGCTGGAAGGTGAATAGTCTGTGTCACCGCCCTTGCGTTGGCCTTAAGGCGCCCGTGCGCCTTAACATCAGAAACGTCACGAAGTCGAAAGGTCAGACGTTGAAGTGCATTAAAGATCCGCCCCAGCAGAGCTGTGTAGCCGCCCCAACGGTTATGAAGAAGATCAACCGATTCTGCCTAAACCGCCCCTGCGGGTCCTGAAGGCCGCCCCTACGGTTTAACGTCAGAAGCTTTACTTCGGTTGTTTACACCACCTTTATGGCATTAAAGGTGGCTGTTTTAGGCCGGCTATTTACTCCTAATTAAGTGTCTTTTTGTAGTATAAATAGTCCATGGTTGATTTCTAGAATCATCCATGCTTTCCCTCACAAAAAAATCCATTTTAGACTTAAGTTTTTCATTGTATTGAGTTGCTAACTCCCTTGCTACATTGGGTTGGTTTGAAGCTGCTTTGTTACTTTGGTTGTAAGTTCTTTTAATATAAGTTTATATTCAGTAATGCTTTGTGTTTCCTTGATCTTCATTGTTTAATTGCATGTTAACTATTACTTGAGATTGATCACCTTAGGTTCTAAAGTGCATGTAAACAACTAGGATTAATGGGTTCCGGGTTCGGGTCTTTAATCTAGTAGTAACTTTTAAGTAATAACGGGTTGTAATTACTTAAAGAAAAGGAACACAAATATAAAGATAAGTTTAATGGTTTTAATCTTCTCTTTATATCCCTTAGTCTTTGTTTGAATGCTAACTTATTATTTGTTCTTGTAGGTTTACGGAACTTTAATAGGTTAATTTGTGTTGATGCCGGTTGGCTCAACACATATGTACGATCGAGACGGGAGATTACTTAAAAACTTGTAAAAGGAATACACCAAAGTAGCAATTGCATGCTTAGAATCAACCTAGTGTAAATTCACCCATTATTGTCTTACTTGTCGCATTAATCGTTTTCATTAGTTTTTGTGAATCAATTCAACCAACCCCCCCCCCTTGTGTCATATGTCATTATAATCGATAATTGCATCTAAAACACCTCAACTCTCTTGGGTTCGACCCTTACTTAATCACTATACTTGTTCTTAGTGCTAAGTCGGGATTTACTTTTGATTGGGTATAGACGACCATAGAAATACCCCTAGTCACCTCTTCACCATTTCCTTCAGTTCCGCTAGCTCGGTAGAAATCTCGTTCTTCCCGGAGCTCATGGCATGAACTCCTTTCTTAGTCGGGGTCCTTCCAAAGTTCCGAGTTCCTTCCGCTAGTTCCTGTATCTTTTCCAAAGCAAGGTCAGGAGTAGAGTTAAGAATATTACCTCCGCAAGCCGCATCGACGATTCTCCTTTCATTGTCTAGCAAGCCATTGTACAAGTACAAGACTAGATCTTGAGTTGAATATCCGTGGAAAGGACAGTTGGATCGGAGGCGTGCAAACCTTTCGAAGTACTCGTAGAGAGTTTCGGTTGCCTCTTGCTCGATGTTGCTTATAGCTTTCTTCAAGCTATTGGCCTTTTTAGCTAGGACGTCTTTCTCCAAAAATGTTTTGTGAAGGTTTTCCCAAGTGTCAATGCTCCCGGATGGAAGGTGGTAATACCAATCATCCGCCGAATCCTTGAGTGTGAAGCCGAATGCCCTCATCTTGATTTGTTCTTCGGTAATATTGGCCGGCTTCATGCTCATACAAACGGTGTGGAACTTCCCAAGGTGCTTGATTGGGTCTTCACCGCTTAGCCCATGGAAGGATGGAAGTAAGTGAATAAGGCCCGGTTTGAGTTCAAAGTTGACTCCTTCCCCTAGTGCCGGTATAGCGACCGCAAGAGGGTTTTGAGCCAAAGTGGGCTGCGTAAGTTGACGAAGAGTACGGTCAGCCATCGCTTGTTGTAGTTGTTGTTGTCTTTATTGCCGGATGTGCGTCCTCTCAATTTCTGGATCAAAAGAAGCAAAGCCGGAATTAGTAGCACGGGTTTGAACCATAAAATGGTTCAAACCAAAAATCAATAATAACAATAAAACACAAAAACTCCCCGGCAACGGTGCCAAAATTTGACCGACAGTATTTCTATGGTCGTCTATACCCAATCAAAAGTAAATCCCGACTTAGCACTAAGAACAAGTATAGTGATTAAGTAAGGGTCGAACCCAAGAGAGTTGAGGTGTTTTAGATGCAATTATCGATTATAATGACAAGTGACACAAAGGGGGGGGGGTTTGGTTGAATTGATTCACAAAAACTAATGAAAACGATTAATGTGACAAGTAAGACAATAATGGGTGAATCTACACTAGGTTGATTCTAAGCATGCAATTGCTACTATGGTGTATTCCTTTTACAAGTTTTTAAGTAATCTCCCGTCTCGATCATACATATGTGTTGAGCCAACCGGCATCAACACAACTTAACCTATTAAAGTTCTGTAAACCTACAAGAACAAATAATAAGTTAGCATTCAAACAAAGACAAAGGGATATAAAGAGAAGATTAAAACCGTTAAACTTATCTTTATATTTGTGTTCCTTTTCTTTAAGTAATTACAACCCGTTATTACTTAAAGTTGCTACTAGATTAAATACCCGAACCCGGAACCTATTAATCCTAGTTGTTTACATGTACTTTAGAACCTAAGGTGATCAATCTCAAGTAATAATTAACATGCAATTAAACAATGAAGATCAAGGAAACACAAATCATTACTCAATATAAACTTATATTAAAAGAACTTACAACCAAAGCAACAAAGCAGCTTCAAACCAACCCAATGTAGCAAGGGAGTTAGCAACTCATTACAATGGAAAACTCAAGTCTAAAATGAATTTTTTGTGAGGGAAAACATGGATGATTCTAGCAATCAGCCATGGACTATTTATACTACAAAAGAAATTTAATTAGGAGTAAATAGCCGGCCTAAAACAGCCACCTTTAATGCCATAAAGGTGGTGTAAACAGCCGGAGTAAAGCTTCTGGCGTTAAACCGCAGGGGCGGCCTTCAGGACCCGCAGGGGCGGTTTAGGCATAATCGGTTGATCTTCTTCATAACCGCTGGGGCGGATCTTTAATGCACTAGAACGTCTGACCTTTCGCCTTCTTGACGTTTCTGATGTCAAGGCGCAGGGGCGGCTGGTGAAGGTGTTGGGAGCGCTTCAGTGGGAAGTGTCACCCGCTGGGGCGGCTGCAAGGGCCCGCGGAGGCGGTGGAGCAATAGAAACTTTGCTTCTTGATCGATCTTTACTCCTAATTGCTTATAACTCATTCCTTAGCTTCTTTTGATCTTCTTCTTCTGGATCAAGGAGTTAGTAGCATAAACCGACACTAATGCAATAAAAAGACTCTAAAAATACCCTAAATGATAGTGATTCCATCACCTATCAATGATCCAATCAGGTTCTTGAAGAGCTTGAACGTAGTTCTTTGGCTCGACAAGCAATACAAAAGCATAGAAGGCACATAAATTGTTCACTTTAGATCTAGTTTGAACTCCAGCATTTGGATCTGAGATCACAATCTCTTGTGGATGATATGAGGTCATGGTGTATTATCATGCACTTCAGCTATGTCTTGTGAGTACTTTGTTTTGTCATGACTTATATTTGACCCATTGGGACAATGTGTCCCAAATATGGGGCAATGGTGTATTATTTGACTTACTTGCTACTCTTGTATGACTCTCGTGGATATTATCGTTTATTTGGCTCTATATGCTTATCAGTCATTACAATGCATGCATACAGGTTTCTGTTTGAGAAAAACATCAAAAAACCAGTTTAAAAAAAATAGCTCAACCGAGACGTTCTTGACCAAACGAGGTCGTGAAAACCGAGGCACATCTCGGTTGAACACCTCGGACACCGTCCGAACATCTCGACCGAGATGGGTTTTAAACTGAAAGATTTTTTGAAACGTTTTGTGCTTCTATTCTGGATATGACCTCGATGAAGATATTTGTCTACATATTGGTTTTGAAATCTTTTTATGCTCAAAAAGTTTTATGATATGTCTAAGTTGATAAATGCTTTGTTTGAAATTCAAGCATGTTTAATACTTTATTTTTATCAAAATTATGTTGGATTTGAAGGTTGACACCACATTATGAGTTCTCTCACATTCTTCTTGGAATGATTAAGGCACTTCATTCTCTTCTTCTTATTCTTGATCAGGCTTTAGCCCCTCATATACATATTTGTCTCCCTTTACCTATTTGAGAATTTGGATGTAGTTGATGAAAAGCGTGTGAAGTGAAGTTAAGATTTTGGTTGAAAGTTCTAGAAAGAAACAAATTAGGTTTGGGGACGTTGATCTTGATGATGAGTAACTCGGCACCATTCACATAGCCGGGTGTTTGTGTCTTGCTGAAGTCGGATTGATCGATAATCCTAATGGGTCATGGTATGTGCATCAAGGGTTTGAAGCATCTTGAGAAATTTATAATTGTTGATCTCGTAGGCTTCAGTTATTGTGCACCTCTGTCCATGTTCCCAAAAAGTAAAGTAAAGTGAAATTAAGCAAAGCTTATTGGTGGAAATGTTGTGATTCAAAGAAAGTGAAAAAAAAATCATATTTCCGGATTCTAGCACCACATTACCCTAATATGCATCCCACCCTGACACGTTTTTTGGCCTCTTTTGAAAGCCCTTGAGACCTCGAGTATGTTGATTGACTTGGTGGTTTAAACTGGATTATACATGATTGATTGCGATAAATATGATTTATTATGCATTCTATGATTTATGCAAAGATGAACAACTTTCTTATATTTATAAAATGTTTTGATCGTGTCTTGATTTTATTTGCCATGAATCATTCTCTTAGGGTGATCTAGGAAAGGAGTGCACCACCAAAAGTGTTTTGAAATGTTTTTCATTGATCTTTTGATGACTTATAATCCATTCTATCTTGTATCTAAGATTTGGATCTTGCTTGGGGACAAGAAAGGGACAAGTATGGGGTATTTTAATAGCATGTTTTATAGTCTATATTTTGGGATTGCTTTAGACGTTTTATCTTCATAAATCTGCATGTATGGAAAATAGAACGTTTTGGAACGATATGGAGCTAAGGAAGCTAAGGAGTCATTGGAGCTACATTATGGAGCATTGAGGAGCTACAAGAAAAGCTTAGGAACCAAGGAAGTTGGACAAAAGATTGATTTTGGACCAGATTAGAGAGATTTACACGCAGCTGAGATACACCTCGGATGGCTACGGTACCACCTCGACCGAGGTGATCTTTGTGATGGGTTGGACCGAGGCGAACGACCCACAGCCCACGAGATCTTTTATTCTTGGCTGATATCTTTTATTTTTTGTAAGTGATTCTCCCATATATTAGGATGGATTTTCTAGATGTAAAGCATGTCTTAGAGCTGGAAGTTAAAGGAAGTTAAAGAGTTTGGAAGATCCAAGGAAGGAAGGTTGAAGTCTTTGAAGGAAGGTTGAAGGCTTTGAAGGAAGTTGTAAGGTTTTCTTAGATTTGTTTGATTTGTTGTCTTTCAGGTTGTGATTGAGGAACGTAGTCTGATTTTTTGATTGATTGTTTGATTGAGTTATTGAGACCTTTGTGTTAAGGTTTTCTTGTTTGAATATTGATTCCTTTCTTATATATTTGATTATTGTTATCATGATGATTATTGACTAAGTTCTTTATGCGATTCTAGGGTGATTGGCTGAAGGTTGTGGGAAAGACGATGAAAGAATGAGCCTTTACCCAGTGGAACCTGAAAGCTCGAGCCTTTACCTTAACCGACGAACACCTCGGTCAGTCGTGGAACATCTTGACCGAGATGGAACATGAATTGAGCGAGGCGAGACCTTTCGTGATCCTTATCTGAGTTGAGGTTTCAGTTTGCCAAATCTTATCCTTGTTATACCTTTCCTGGTTCAACGCAAGCCTAGGATGATACTTACCCGGTGATTCCTTTGCTTGTATACCCAAGATCATGAGTGTTAGGTAATAAAGGTTTATCCTTTTATTGGGGTTTGAGTGTGCCTTCATCCCATCTTTGAGAGTTATCCTGAGACTTACCCGGTAAAGGTTGATTCTATCTCTTTGGGTGGTGTGTTGGTTTGAGATTATAGTTCCTTTCCTTAGTACCTTGAGACTTACCCGGTGAGATGATCTTAGGTTTGGGATAGTCAGTAGTGAGACTTACCCGGTGATCTATTCCCACTTTAGAAATGCCTTCCCTTTGCAAACCTCAGCTTTGTCCACGTTATCCTTTGAGATCTTGAGTCGGAACCACAACTGGATGATTTAATCTCTAGAATCTGCATTTTTCTTTACTTGATTATTACATCATCTTTGATACCTTTGTTTTTTTTGCTTGTTTTTGATTGACAACCTGAATTACCGATCTTTTTTTTACCATAGTCCTTGTGTTCGACCCTGGAGTATTTGCCGTTATTATAATTGATCCGTACACTGCGGGTTCGCATATTGTTTCAGGCTTATATTTTAGGTTATAAATTTAAAGCTATATCGTTCACCATACAAACACGTCTGAGAGTGAACACAAGGCGTAGAGGAAAACCATCTCTAGCCAACTGATAACCACATCACAATGGCATGGAGGAAAACCGTCTCCAGCCAAACCGCACTCATATCGCAAGGGTGTGGAGGAAACCCATCTCCACTCAAACTATGTCCATAACAATAGCATGGAGGAACAACCATCTCCAACTAATCTGCTCGTCCCCAAAGCAATCTAAATCTGCTATGATAACCTCGAGATGAATCGTCCATCTCGATTTGAGACGATCATCCTTGGTATACCATGGAGTCTCACTATCTGCCTCGTGAACTCCTCAGCTAATCTGCTCACTGGCCACGTTTCCCTGATAGGAAGGAAACGTGCAGTCTTCATCAGTCTGTCAACTACAACCTAGATAGCATCAAAGCTCAACTCTGCCACAAAGTCCATGGAGATGTCCTCCCACTTCCACTACGGTACTGACAGTGGATGGAGCTCTCCTCCTGGTCTACAATGCTCTATCTTGACCTGCTGATAGGTCGCACACTGAACCATAAATATGGATACATCGGGCTTCAGCCCTCCCCGCCAGTATGAACGTCTAACATCCTGATACATCTTACTCGCACCTGGGTGTACTGAGTAAGGTGTGGAGTGAGCCTCCTACAGAATCCTCTGCCTCAGATCCACATCAACGCGTACACAGACATGGTTGCTGCATCTCATCACTCCATCTGCTCCTATGGAGAAATGTGGTGCCTCACCACGAGACATCCTATCTCGTATCCTCGTCAAAGTTGGGCAAGTCCCCTACTACTGTTGGATCTCACCCAATAGATCGGGTAGAACCTCTAAGGTACTCAACTAGGCATCCTTATTAGGAAACTGGATGTCCATCTCTAGCCAGGTTAGATCTCTCTGAAGTTGGGGCTGAACTATCAATCCCGCAATCGCCTTCTCTCGAGCGTCTTCTTGCTCAGGGCGTCAGCGACAACATTCGCCTTCCCTAGATGGTACAGAATCTCAAGATCAAAGTCCTTGATCAGCTAAAGCCATCTACGCTAGCGGTTATTCAATTCCCACTGCGTGAAAATATACTTCAGACTCTTATGGTCTATGAAGATCTGGCATGTAGCGCCATACAAGTAATGCCTCCACATCTTCAATGCATGAACTACCGCTGCCAACTCCAGATCATGAATAGGGTAGTTCTCCTCATACGTCTTCAGTTGTCTAGACGCATAAGCAGTCACTTTGTCTAGACGCATAAGCAGTCACTTTGCCACGCTCCTTGAAGCTGATCTAACAAGTCATCAATGCGACGCAATGGATACTTGTTCTTGATGGTCACCTTGTTTAGCTCTTTGTAGTCGATGCACAATCTCAATGATCCCTCCTTCTTCCGCATAAAGAGGGCAGGTGCTCCCCCCGGGGATACGCTAGGGCAGATGAAGCCCTTCTCGGCCAAATCCTCGAGTTGCTTCTTCAGCTCTAACAACTCGATAGGCGCCATACGGTATGGGGCCTTCGAGATCGGTCTCGTGCCAGACTCCAACTATATGCCGAAAATTCACGCTCCTTTGAGGCGGAAAACTGGACGGCTCGGCAAACACATCTATAAACTCGCAAACCACTGGGATGTCCTCTAGCGTTGGACTCTCGCTCTCCTTCATGGCTTAACACTAGAAGGCCTCGCAACCCAGTGTTATCAATCCCGCTGCTCGTACTACACTAATAACCATACCCGACTTTGCAAGGTCCCAACCTCTAGAAAATGACAAAGAAGTCCACAACACGATGTATATCCATCCAATCCATACCCAAAATGACTTTCTTACGCACTATCAAAATGACAAAGAAGTCCACAAGCAAATCACAAGTCCCTAATGAATGGGACAAATACGTATCTCACGGGTACCTTTGACCCTACTATCATCGGGTAACCCTATAATAAAGGGTATCCCTTCTATCGTATCTAACACAAAACGCTCAACACATAAGACAAAAAAAATCAATAAGTGCATAGCACTCGTATAAAAAAAATCTATGACAGGTAAACCATTAATCTGAATGGTACCTGCAGTAGCTGGTGATGTCAGCTCTTAACCTTCAACGCTCACAAGTGAATTTCTTAGGTATTCATGATACTATTCACACGTCTATTATCACGACTTCGTCTTGGTACAGGATCCCACGAAGGAAGATATCATATACTGGAATAACCCATTCGTTTCTCTATCGAACCTCGTCATTATCATAAGCTTCACTCTTAATATTGGTATACTCTAATCTCTGCCACTTCTTTGGCTTATTAGACCGAACAACCCCTCCAATAAGATTCACCTTAGCTCAAACCGTCTATTCCTTGAAGGACAAATCGACTGATCTCTCTACATTTTCATACCAATACTCTCTAGTAATTGTAAATACCCAATCATACATCTGGCGCCGGTATTCGTGGCTTCTCTTTAACCTTAACAACCTTAGACATCCTCTTTGTTGTAACTAATACCAAAATCACCTTTTACAACACCTCAGTGGATCTGGTGACGCGGAAGGATATAGAACGCATCTTTCCTTCTTCGCCACTTCTGTTACATGCTAGATGTCTTCTCAAGCTTGTTACTTCATCGAGGCGCAACTTGAATCTTCCACTTGGGTACTCTACAATCTAAGTAGGGCAACTATCTTGCTCCTTAATGTGATACACACGTCGTCAACAGCCTTGGAAATTACATTCTCAACGTCTTTCATAACTTGGTCTTCCGCCTCTAGCGACTCAGCAATGGGGACTTAACCCCGACCTCTCGCAACTAGAGGTCCCCAACTCGTTCATGACTTACGATTACCGGAGATAGAGGTGGTCTACATCTTCCCGTACACACTATCCTAAAACAGTTGTACTCATTTCAAAACCAAAATCCTATTCAAAAGTCATACCCCTTTCGGCATTTGTTTATTTATCCACTCCACCTTTATTGCAGATTGCAAGTGTCATTGTTGTTAACCTAAGGCTCTAATACCAACTTTTTAACACCCCAAATCCGCAAGACTCGGGGCGCTACAGACTAGGATCTCACAGTGGATCCTTATCCTAGCCTGACAACAAGTTCACTGGATCTTACAACAAGGTACAAATAAATTAAAACCAAATACATAAAACTGTACAATACATACATCAAAAGGTTTACAAAATCACAGATGAGTACAAAACGGAAACATCCTATCCATACAAGGGTAAAACAACCCAAAACCCTCGCATATCCTAGTGTACAGAAGCCTCGGCCGATCACCCTGTCTGGCTCACTCTGAAGTCTTCCTACCCTGCAGATCATCTACAACACGGTATAAACCGTTAGCTAACAAAAATGAATAAGAATGAAGCAGTAGCATATATAACACATCAGCACATCATATAATGTTATGTACACATACATATCCATTTATTATCTTCATTTAAGTTATACCATTACTAATCCATTACTTGTGATACGAGGAGTAGAACTACCTTGCCTCTGTTTTCTTTCACACAGGTTTGGAAAGGTGTCAATCATCACCGCCTGGAGGACCAGTCACACAGAACCCCCTAGCTACCCATTTTTAGCCAAACAAGTTATCACCGCCCATTATCATACACTTGGGCCATTAATATGCATGTATGGTCATCCTAGTCTGGTTAAGTTATAAATGCAACATACATATGCACACACACAACCACAACCCACACTCAAACCCATAACTGCTCGCTAAGTAAGTCCCAAGGACTTACATGTCCCAATCGCAACTCGTACCAAGTGGTCAGGGCTTACCTTCGGGGAAACGATCAGTGCCTACATCAGCAAAGCACAACAATATCAACAATGTCCCAAGGTTAGGAGATTCCACCTCCTAAACCCTATACCCATTGATAACACGATTTATGACTTAGGTTTAGGCACTCGTTTAGATAGTTTTTCCGCTCATTCATGCATGGTTTGCACTAGTTCGTGATGATTTGCACTCAATTCATGTATTTTGTCGAGATAGACGTCTACACGGACTTTTGCATGCTTTGTAGGTATTTTAGGAGTTTTAGGAGCTTAATCGATACATTTGAGGATCGTTCCTCGAGATGACACACCTTCGGACTCATTGGGATGCAAGCTAGGGGCTAAGGAGGACACATGGGACCTTGTTGGTGCATGCCATGTACCAAATCGTGGCTTAATGATCCAAAACAAGCTGAGGCACCAAAACCACGGCCACTGGGACTTCCACGGGTGTGGTTTTGGCCGTGGTTTTCCCCAGACAGTTGTGACAGCTGTCCCACGATCTTCATGGCCGACTCTTGCAAATTTGGAGGATAAAAGGTGGTCTTGCAAGGCTGTTAGGAGCAGAACCCTCACTCAGATTCTCTCCCACACTCTCAACAACAATATTCTCTCATTTGGAAGATTAAATTGGAGTTACCATTGGAGAAGAAGAAAGGATTCCATTGGAGAAGAAGAAGAAGCACACTAGTTCATAGTTCCATAGTCTTTTTGAGTGATTTTGAGTGAGCTTTGTGAAACGTTTTGCAAGGGTTTGTAAGAAACGATTCGAACCTTCTTTTGAAGGGTTATAAGTCCTTCTTGAACCTTGATTTAGCTTGTTTTACTTGTTTCATTTGCTTAATCCATCTTTCATTTCATCTTCTTGCCATGGATTCTATGATTTTATGCTTGATGACTTTGATTGTGATGATGCATGTTGTTGGCTAGATAGATGCGATTCTAGGGTAAGGAAAAGATGGTTATAGATTGGACTATGATAGAATGGACTTAGATGAACCTTTGGATAAATTGTTTGCTCGAACCTAGCCTTTGTTGTAAACCACAGTTTGTTCTATACATTCCACGGCCGTGGTTCTTGATGAACAACCCGTGATTTTGATTGACTTGCTTGATTTGATGAATCTAAGTGCTAGGATGTTAGATTGTTGAAATCCTAGTGTTTGTGGAGCTAAATCTTTCCTAGGGTGACCTAGGGTTAGAAACTAAGTGTTAGAAGAGACCTACCCGGTGATTCTTGCTCTTAGATACCGAAGATGACGAACTCTAGGTAGTAGTGAGCCTCACAAGCCGCTATTGGATTGAATGTGCTAGGATAGGTGTTTAGGACTTGCCTTCCCGAGACTTACCCGGTAAGGAAAGGCTAGATCCCTAGATAACCATCCGGTTTGTGTAGAATTCCTATCCTTAGGCTCTTTGAGACTTACCCGGTGATGAGACCTTAGGAACGGACTAGTGGACCATGAGACCTACCCGGTGATTGATCCCAATCTAGAAACACTCACTCCCAACATACTATAGTTGATCCAAGGAATGATTAGATAGCTTGAGTCCTATGCCATAACCGGAATTTCCAACCACTAGAATCCGCTTTTCTCTCTTTGATTACATATTTCGTGTTTGCTCGTTTATTTGTGTTTTAGCTTGATTCCTTAGTTTGTTTTGCCATATTGCATCATTGTGATCCTTGATTGATCACCACACAAAAACCAATCCAAAAACATTGAGATTTTCATTTATTTGTATCTTTCTCTTTTCTTAGCCTAGATCAACACTATCCTTAGTCACTAATCGATTCAATCTCACCTCAGTCTTTGTGTTCGACCTCGGAATACTATCCCTACTACAAAACGTCCCGTACACTGCGGGTTCGCTAGGAGTTAGGAGAAATATATCGAGTATAAATTTAAAGCTTTTGCGTGCAATCAATTCTTAGCGTAACAAGTTTTTGGCGCCGTTGCCGGGGACTAGGTTAAGATTGAGTCATTTTTTGTGATTGTTTATAGTGTAGGTCTTTCTTGTTGCGTTTGATCTCGTTTGGTTTGTGTATTTTCTTTTCAGGACATCTCTACTCTTTAGGTGCATGCGAAGATCTCGTGGCAAGGATTTAGCTCCATTCGATCCCGAACTGGAGAAAACCCTTAGATCTAGATCCAAGAGCATTAGAAAGGGAAAAGAGATGGCCGGAAGAGATCTCCAAGCTGAGTTAGATGAAGCTTTAGAGCAAATTAGGCTAAGGGATGAAGCCTTGGAGAATGAGAGGAGACTTGCCAATGAGAGGCAAGAAGCACTAGGAGGGAGATTGAAGAGATTAGGCAAGCTCTTGGGCAAAGAGAGCTTAATCGTCAACAACCTCCACCTCCACCACAACCGTAGCCGGCGGTTAATATTCGGGTTGTGCCCATTGCTATTGAAGTGCCACAAACGTTAGGGCAACGTATGGATCCGGCACAAAGAGCACACCGTCCGGGTGTGAACTTAGGAGATCCCGCAGCCCATGATTATGAGTTCTGCCCTCAAGTTTTACAAATGATCCGGCATAATCAATTTGGAGGGATGGAAGGAGAGTCTCCTCATCAACACTTGATGAACTATGAGATCTTGATGGAGACTCTAAGACCGCCTACATTGGAGAGCAACAACCATAAGCTTAGGGCTTTCTCCTTCTCACTTAAGGATAAAGCCTTGGCTTGGTATCAATCTATTCCACAAGGGCAAGTGAGTACTTGGGAGGAGATGACAACTGAGTTTTTGACAAAGTTCTTCCCACCTTCCAAGACTACCGAGTTAAGAGGGAAGATCAATGCCTTCGTGATGAAGGATAGAGAAAGCTTATTCAAGTCTTGGGAGAGGTTCAAAGACCTTCTCCTAGATTGTCCACACCATGGTATACCGAAAATTGAGCTATTGGAGATCTACTTCAAGGGACTTGATGAAGATAGCCAATTTAAGCTTCAATCTCTTTCCGGTGGGACTTTCATGGAAAAGAATATGGATGAAGCTTGGGAGTTTGTAGAGAAACAAGCTTTGGTGATTGAGAAGTACTCCCATAGGAAGAGTGATGGGAGGAAAGCGGGAGCATATGAGGTGAGTGAAGTAACTATGAGTAACTTCAAGCTTGACGCCATCAATAATGAGCTGAAATCTTTGAGGGAGTTGTGTGCTACAACTTTGAAGAATCAAGCAACCCCTCAAGTGCAAGTGCAAGCAAACTTGTCTTCCAAGGAGGAAGATGTGAACTACATGGGAAGGGGCAATTAAAACAACTATCAAGGCCCAAGGAACTTCAACTACAACCGGCAATTCAACAATTACCGGCCTAATCACAACCATCCCGGGTTTTCCTATTCTAACCCGGATGGTGCCTTGAACCCTCCCGCTTCCACAAGCGCAGCACTACCACCAAAGGCTTCACAAGAACCTCCACCCGGATTTACTCAACCTCCAAAGGATAGAACCGAGATGATGTTTGAGCAATTGCTTGGAAGGTTGAGTGGTCTTGAGAGCACGGTGACTTCCATTTCTAAGGCTCAAAAGGTGTTGGAAGCACAAGTGTTCCAAAAGGTGGGTGAAGCTCATAGAGATCTGGGAAAGCTTCTTGGAAGAACCGAAGATAACCCAAGAGGCCAAGTGTTGGCCATCACAACAAGAAGTGGGCTGAGCATGAAGGATCCCTTACCTAAGGGAAATGACAAGGGGAAGCAAGTAGTGGTAGAAGAAGAGACATTGCAAGAAGAAGGAGGCAAGAGCAAGGAAGATGAGCCAACATATGTGGCGCCACCTCTATACAAGCCACCACTACCATTCCCACAATCACGAGCAAGAGCTCACTTGGACAAACACTTCGGTAAATTCCTTGAACTTATGTCTAAATTGCATACTAACATTCCGTTCATGGATGCTATTCAAGGTATGCCGGCGTATGGCAAGTTCTTGAAGGAAATACTCTCCAACAAGAGGAAGTTGGAGGAGTATGGGGAAGTGAGGATGACGAAGAGGTCCTCGGAATTGATCCAAATCATGAAGGAGGAGATGCCTCCTAAGCTAAGAGATCTGGAATCCTTTTGTGTGTCAATTGGAGTGGGAGAAGTGAAGTATGAAGCCCTATGTGATCTTGGGGCAAGTGTAAGCATCATTCCGCTTGCACTTTGCAACAAGGTTGGGCTAGGAGAGCCAAAGCCGATCAAGATGACCCTTTACATGGCGGACCATTCGATCACTCACCCGGTTGGAATATTGGAAGACATACCAGTGCAACTAGGGAAGTTCTATGTGCCCATAGACTTCGTTGTTTTGGACATCCCGGCGGACTACCCGGTTCCTATCATTTTGGGAAGACCTTTCCTAGCCACTTCCGGATGCTTGGTGGATTGTAAAAATGGAATTCTCTCCTTCAACATTAGAGAAGAGAATATCAAGTTCAAATTATCCACAATGATGAAAGGGCCAGCCCTTGGTGAAGATGTGTTCAACATTGTCGAGCAAGAGGAGTCTAGAGAAGTTGTGAGCTCAATCTTGATCAAGGACCCCTTGGAGAAGGTTCTTAGCTTAAGTTTGATGGAGGAAGGAGTTGAGGAGGCTTGCAATGAAGAAATCAAGGCTTTGGAAGCATTGGAAAAGGAGACAAGAGCTGAATTTGAAGAACACGAAGATGTGCTGAATTTCTGCAAGAACCACGGCCAGGGACCAAGAACCACGCCCGTGGTTTCCACCTTGGAACTCTCTAAAATGCTCAAAAAGGCTAGCTTTGCAAGTTCCACGGCCGTGGTTGTGCCAGAGCCCGTAATTTTGCCCGTGGTTTCTCTAGAAACTGCCTTTGTTGTTGATCAAGCATCAAGGAACCTTGAGGAGTCTTCCAAAGCTTTGGATTCATCTCAACCAACATTATATGGATCGTCTCCACTCGATAAAGGTCCTCCTAAACTTGAACTCAAATCCCTCCCCTCTCATTTGAAGTATGCTTTCCTTGGTGAGAATTCTACATATCCGGTTATTGTGAATGCATGCTTGAATGATGATGAACTTGCTAGATTGTTGCATGAGTTGAGATTGCATAGGAAAGCTATAGGCTATACCATTGATGATTTAGTTGGCATTAAACCTTCTTTGTGTATGCATAAGATCTTAATGGAAGATAATCATAAACCTTCAATTGAACCTCAAAGAAGACTAAACCCTATCATGAAAGAAGTAGTCAAGAAAGAGATCCTTAAATTGCTAGATGCGGGAATCATTTTCCTAATTTCGGATAGCAAGTGGGTTAGTCCTGTGCATGTGGTTCCTAAGAAGGGTGGGATGACCGTAGTGACCAATGAGAATAATGAACTAATACCAACTAGAACGGTTACGGGATGGAGGATGTGTATAGACTATAGGAAACTAAATGTGGCCTCTAGGAAAGATCACTTCCCTCTTCCCTTCATTGACCAAATGCTAGAGAGATTAGCTCAACATTCCCATTTTTGTTATTTAGATGGCTATAGTGGATTCTTCCAAATCCCTATTCACCCCGATGATCAAGAGAAAACCACATTCACATGTCCTTGGGGTACATTTGCATATAGGAGAATGCCATTTGGGTTGTGTAATGCACCCGCCACCTTTCAAAGGTGTATGATGGCTATCTTTTCTGAGTATATTGAAAACATCATGGAAGTGTTTATGGATGATTTTTCTGTTTATGGATCTTCCTTTGATGATTGTTTAGCTAACTTGTCTCTAGTGCTAAAAAGATGTGAGGAGACTAATCTAGTCTTGAATTGGGAGAAATGCCACTTCATGGTAAGTGAAGGTATTGTGTTGGGACACTTGGTGTTCAACCGTGGCATTGAGGTTGATAGAGCTAAGATAGAAACCATAGAGAAGTTGCCACCACCTACCTCGGTGAAGGGGGTAAGGAGTTTTCTAGGGCATGCCGGTTTTTACCGGAGATTCATTAAAGATTTCTCTAAGATTTCTAAGCCTCGTACTACCTACTAATGAAAGATGTTGAGTTTGTTTTCTCCAAGGATTGCCTTGAGGCTTTTTGTAGGTTGAAGAGTGCTTTGATCTCCTCACCCATCATGCAACCTCCGGATTGGAGTTTACCGTTTGAGATCATGTGCGACGCGAGTGATGTAGCCGTTGGGGCTGTTTTGGGACAGAGGAAAGATGGGCTTACACATGCCATCTATTATGCTAGCAAGATGCTAGATGATGCCCAACTCAATTATGCTACCACGGAGAAGGAGTTAATAGCGGTGGTGTATGCATTTGAGAAGTTCCGCTCGTATCTTGTTGGAGCGAAGGTCATTGTGTATACGAATCATGTTGCGATCCGTTATCTCCTTACAAAGAAGGATGCCAAGCCTCGGTTGATTTGGTGGATCCTTCTTCTTCAAGAGTTTGATTTGGAAATCCGGGATAAGAAAGGGTCCGAAAATTCTGTGGCGGATCACCTTAGTAGACTCCCACCATTGGAGCTTGAGAGAGATGACATCCCTATTGATGACTCATTCCGGGATGAGTAATTGAAAATGGTGGAGGAATGCTTGTTTCAAGTGTCAAGGGGTAATGAGCCATGGTATGCCGACATTGTGAACTATCTTGTGTGCGAGGAGGTGCCTCCCGGTTTGTCATACGCCCAAAGGACGAAATTCTTCAAGGATGTGAGGCATTACTATTGGAGTGAACCGCTTTTGTTCAAGAGAGGGCCGGATGGAGTCTTTAGGAGATGCATACAGGAGGATGAGGTGGAGAGTGTGATCCGCCATTGTCATTCCTTGCCATGTGAAGGTCATGCTAGCTCATACAAGACATGTGCTAAGGTGTTGCAATCGGGTTTCTTTTGACCAAGTTTGTTCAAGGATGTGCAGAATTTTGTGGTAGCTTGTGATGCTTGCCAAAGGACGGGCAACATCTCAAGGAGGAATGAGATGCCCTCGAACAACATACAAGAGGTGGAGATATTCGATGTGTGGGGAGTGGACTTCATGGGGCCATTCCCCTCTTCATGTGGCAACCTCTACATCCTATTGGCGGTGGACTATGTCTCGAGATGGGTAGAGGCAATCACCTCTCCTACAAATGATGCCAAGGTTGTGGTGCGGTTCTTCAACCGAGTGATCTTCCCTAGGTTTGGAACACCAAGGGTGATCATAAGTGATGGAGGGAAGCACTTCACTAATAGGAACTTTGGGGCACTTTTGGCTAAGTATGGGGTGACTCATAAGGTGGCAACACCTTACCATCCCCAAACTAGTGGCCAAGTGGAGATCTCCAACCGGGAGATAAAGGGAATTCTTGAGAAGACGGTTTCAAGGACGAGAAAGGATTGGGCTATGAAGCTCGATGATGCTTTGTGGGCTTATAGAACCACTTTCAAGACACCGATTGGCACCACTCCCTACAAGCTAGTCTATGGCAAGTCTTCCCACCTTCCGGTAGAGATGGAGCATAGAGCGTATTGGGCTATAAGGTGGTTGAATTTTGACCTCAAGGAGGCCGGAGAGAAGAGGTTGCTTGATATGAACGCCCTTGAGGAGATCCAGTTGGATGCCTGTGAAAACGCCCGGATCTACAAGGAAAGGACCAAACGTTGGCATGACAAGCGTCTCATCTCGAAGGAGTTGAGTGAAGGAGACTTGGTCCTTCTCTTCAAATCAAGGTTGTGGCTCTTCCCCGGAAAGCTAAAGTCAAGATGGACGGGTCCTTATGTGGTGAAGAAGATCTTTCCCCATGGAGCAGTTGAGATAGGAGGGGAGCATTGTGGAGATTTTAAGGTGAATGGGCATCGGTTGAAGAAGTATATCCCGGGAGCTCCGGTGGATATGATTGCCCCACTTCACCTAGAGTGAGACGCCCCCAGGGTTTGGTCAAGCTAATAACCTTAAAGAAGAGCTTGATGGGAGGCAACCCATAGGTAGACATTTTTCCCTTTTTCGTTTATGTTTTTGTTTTGATTTTTTCTATTTTTGTGTGCTTTTGTGTGTTTGGTGTGCTTTGTTTGTGTGCTAGAGTCTTGGTGGCATGGAAGCCTTGCATGGCATGTGGATGATGATAATGAGTCCCTCATCAATTGTGGGTGGAGCGGACGCGGGACTTGGACGGCTAGCGGTGCCTAGCGCGGATCCCGACGCCATAACGAACACTTTGAGCTCTCTACCATCGTTGATAGGATCATCCGACATCACTTCATTTGAGTAATCCCAAATACCAAAGCAAACCATTTTTACATTGTGAGAACCCTCTTTCACTCTTCTTTACTTGAATACCACATTGGGGACAATGTGTTTCTAAGTATGGGGTGGAGTTTGCATAATCTTTTGCATGATTAGCATCTAGGGTAGTTTCTTTTAGTCACATGCTTCATTATGTCTTGCATTGTACATACACATTTCGAAAAATCCAAAAAATCAGAAAATTTTAAAAAATTTTAGTGCTTCTAAGCTTGGGAATGACCCTTATGATGAGATTGTTGTGTGGATTGGCTATGGATGGCCTTATGTGGTGAATAGATGAATGCATATGTGGACTTGAAATACTTATCTTGAATCCCATGAATGGATTGTGATCATGATGTTTGTCTTGATTGGATTGAGTATTGAAAGTCGAAATTACATGCTAGTTCTTGCACATCATCTAGGAGTGATGAAGGCAATTCATCTTTCTCTACTTCTCATCTTGATCATGTTGTTTGAGCACCTCAATTGATATAAATTTGACCTCTTTTAACCCATCCAGGAATAGGAGCATGTTAGTGTGTTGAGTGTGTGAAAAGCAAGTGTGGGGTGAAGTTGTTGATGGATGAATCTTATGAATGAAGTGCCGAATTTGTTGTGAAAGTGTAGACAAAAATATAGGTTTGGGGATGTTGGTTTAAATGACGAGTAACTCGGCACCATTCACATAATCGGGTGTTTGTGGCTTGCCAAAGTCAAATAAACCGATAGTCCTAACGAGCTTTGGTATGTGTTTCCGGTGTGGATGCACCTCGAAAAATAAAAAAGCCCGAGGACGGCTAATCACCAAGGTTTCGGTTTTTGTACATCAATGCCATTGTCTCAAAAATAAGTGAAAGAAAAAGAAAGGAAAAGAAAGAAAAGATGGAGAAAATATACACTTGTGGGAAGTTGATAAAAATGTGAAGTTGTGAAGTTAGTTCTATTCCCGGATTAGCATCACATAGCCTAGAAAAATTCCCACCTAATCACAACGTTTCTTGGCCTTTTATTTCACAAGCCCTTGTGACCTATTTGCATGTGTGTAAGACTTAGTGATCTAGATTGAATATGCTCATGATCATCTTGACTTCTTCATTTTTACATTTCATGCATGCCTTCGAGTTAAGTATAATTGTCTTTCCATGTCTTCACTTATTTGACACATGATTGCTTGCCCATTTCCATGAAACATGACTATGAAGGTGATCCAATATTAGAAGCACAACCCCAAAAATATTTTCGGTTTTTCATGCATGTATAAATCATGTCATCTCTTAGTCTATAGTTGGGGACTTGCTCGAGGACGAGCAAACCTTAAGTATGGGGTATTTTTGATAACACGATTTATGACTTAGGTTTAGGCACTCATTTAGATAGTTTTTCCGCTCATTCATGCATGGTTTGCACTAGTTCGTGACGATTTGCACTCAATTCATGTATTTTGTCGAGATAGACGTCTACACGGACTTTTGCATGCTTTGTAGGTATTTTAGGAGTTTTAGGAGCTTAATCGATACATTTGAGGATTGTTCCTCGAGATGACACACCTTCGGACTCATTGGGATGCAAGCTAGGGGCTAAGGAGGACACATGGGACCTTGTTGGTGCATGCCATCCACCAAATCGTGGCTTATGATCCAAAACAAGCTGAGACACCAAAACCACGGCCACTGGGACTTCTACGGGCGTGGTTTTGGCCGTGGTTTTCCCCAAACAGCTATGACAGCTGTCCCACAATCTTCATGGCCAACTCTTGCAAATTTGGAGGATAAAAGGTGGTCCTGCAAGACTGTTAGGAGCAGACCCCTCACTCAGATTCTCTCCCACACTCTCAACAACAATATTCTCTCATTTAGAAGATTGGATTGGAGCTACCATTGGAGAAGAAGAAAGGCTTCCATTGGAGAAGAAGAAGAAGAAGCACACTAGTTCATAGTTCCATAGTCTTTTTGAGTGATTTTGAGTGAGCTTTGTGAAACGTTTTGCAAGGGTTTGTAAGAAACGATTCGAACCTTCTTTTGAAGGGTTGTAAGTCCTTCTTGAACCTTGATTTAGCTTGTTTTACTTGTTTCATTTTCTTAATCCATCTTTCATTTCATCTTCTTGCCATGGATTCTATGATTTTATGCTTGATGACTTTGATTGTGATGATGCATGTTGTTGGCTAAATAGATGCGATTCTAGGGTAAGGAAAAGATGGTTATGGATTGGACTATGATAGAATAGACTTAGATGAACCTTTGGATAAATTGTTTGCTCGAACCTAGCCTCTGTTGTAAACCACGGTTTGTTCTATACATTCCACGGCCGTGGTTCTTGATGAACAACCCGTGGTTTTGACTGACTTGCTTGATTTGATGAATCTAAGTGCTAGGATGTTAGATTGTTGAAATCCTAGTGTTTGTGGAGCTAAATCTATCCTAGGGTGACCTAGGGTTAGCAACTAAGTGTTAGAAGAGACCTACCCGGTGATTCTTGATCTTAGATACCGAAGATGACGAACTCTAGGTAGTAGTGAGCCTCACAAGCCGCTATTGGATTGAATGTGCTAGGATAGGTGTTTAGGACTTGCCTTCCCGAGACTTACCCGGTAAGGAGAGGCTAGATCCCTAGATAACCATCCGGTTTGTGTAGAATTCCTATCCTTAGGCTCTTTGAGACTTACCCGGTGATGAGACCTTAGGAACGGACTAGTGGACCATGAGACCTACCCGGTGATTGATCCCAATCTAGAAACACTCACTCCCAACATACTATAGTTGATCCAAGGAATGATTAGATAGCTTGAGTCCTATGCCATAACCGGAATTTCCAACCACTAGAATCCGCTTTTCTCTCTTTGATTACATATTTCGTGTTTGCTCGTTTATTTGTGTTTTAGCTTGATTCCTTAGTTTGTTTTGCCATATTGCATCATTGTGATCCTTGATTGATCACCACACAAAAACCAATCCAAAAACATTGAGATTTTCATTTATTTGTTTCTTTCTCTTTTCTTAGCCTAGATCAACACTATCCTTAGTCACTAATCGATTCAATCTCACCTCAGTCTTTGTGTTCGACCTCGGAATACTATCCCTACTACAAAACGTCCCGTACACTGCGAGGTCGCTAGGAGTTAGGAGAAATATATCGAGTATAAATTTAAAGCTTTTGCGTGCAATCAATTCTTAGCGTAACACCCATCATCAACTCAAAACTCGAATCCAAACCTCAGCAACACATCATAACTCACAAATGCCTAAGGCATTACCTCAACATCCATCTCATACACATACCACTAGTGATGCGCCCTTGGATGCCCCTTTTACGTTGACCATGGACGAAGAGGACGAGGCTCTTAGAGTTCGCTCAGATGGACCGATCACCCGATCCCGAGCTAAGGCCATTGCTCGAGCCACCGGCTCCATCATCACCCGCATTACTTCTTCACTTGGTCCCATTACCGGCATGCCTTGTCTCTACACCACCATGGCATAGGCTACCGGTTCCGTTAGCGGCATGTCCCGTCTTTCCGACTCCATGGCATGAAGCTAGCTTATCTTCGGACTATATTTTCATGTTTTCCTTTTTATGTAATAAAGGGATATTCCATATAGGAATATTCCCTTTTTGACCTTATCCGTTTAGGGTTTGCTTGGATGCTTTTAGGTTTTCCCCTTTTGGGCTTTTTCTTCATGTATTCTTGTTTGGCCCGTTGGCCCATAGGTAGGCAAGTTTCTCTATATAAGAGATATCTTGCCTCACTTATTTTTTGATGTTCAATATTACTAAGTTTTGAGAAGAATTTCCTCCACTTAGCTTGGGCATCAAAACCTCTCTTCTAACCCTCAAACTTCTTCCTTGAATCTCGTCTTTGATTCAAGAAATCCATATTCGAGGATTCTTTTTAAGAATCAACCTTCGCTCCACACAAAAAGGTTCCTTCGATCTCTCTAGATCGAAGTAACCCTAGTTTCTTCATCGCTTCCGCCCCTTTGGATCCGAAACGATACAACGTTGCACAAAGAATCAAGGAGTAGTTGAAGTTTTGCTTGATCTAGATCCGGAGTTATCCTTGGTTACCTCCAAGGACGCATCAAATTGGTATCAGAGCAAGGGATCTAAGCTAAGTTCTCTTTACTCTTGTTTTTGTGCGTTATTATCTTAAACCTATTTAGCCTTTTTTTGTTCATGATGTTCTTCGTTTGCTCATGATGTTCTTCATTTGTTCTTCATGATCTTCATGTTGTTCATCATGTTCTTCATCATGTTCATCCATTTTTCCTGAATTTTTTTTTCTTTTCCGTGTTTAACTCAAAACAAAAAAAAAAGCACAAAAATAGGAGATATTTGGTTTGCCTTCAAACCATTTATCAAAACCGTCTTTTTCTTAAACCGACCTAATCCGACAATTTTGTTAATTAATTTCACCAAATCTCTTGGGATATTTTTGTTAACGAAAAGTTCGGATATCTCGCATTTGATATTCCAAGAAAAGCAAAAAAAAAAAAAAAAACTCTTCATCAATACGGATTTGTGTTCAAAAAAAAAAACAAAACAAAAGAAAGTGTTGCTCAAAACGTTTCAAAGAAACGAAACACACAAAGTGAAAAGACGTCCGGCAAACCGGTCCATCCGAAAAATCGGATTTTACAAAACGGTCAAAGACCGAAAGCAAGCAAAGCTTGCCGAGTGAACAATCCGTCCATCTTCTATCTCTCCATTTTCTCACATACGTTTGCAAAATATCACTTGTTTTTTGTGTGTAATTGGTTCAATTTTGTTGGATTTGCCTTCCTTGCCTAACCGCCAAACGGCCTTCCCCAAAGTAGAACCCGATAACGCACTTGAACTTGGGTAAAGTTGACCTAACTTGTCACCTTGCTCACTTGATTGCTTGAACTTGTGTGCTGATTTGGAGCAATGACTAACGTTGAAATGGAAACTTCTCAGGATTCTGGTCCGCAAGAGTTCAGTGAACCCTTGGCTCAAGAAACTGCTTCGTTGTCCCTCGAAAATGACTCCATAAGGCGAGAATTGGAAGCCTTGAAGGCACAACAAAAGTTTGATGCCTTGACCCGAGAAAACATTGCCTTGAAAAAAGAGCTAGGAGCTCTTAAGTCCCTTCAGAATGCTCACCGTCCCACCCCAACTTATCCGAATGAGAACGTGGTCAATGCTTCCACTTCCAATGCACAACGGAAAGGCAAGGGACTTTTGGGAGCCGGCCCATCAAACGTTACCCGGCTTGCGTCTGTCATTGAACGCACTCATCCGTTACCTCTTGACGGAAATGAGTCCCATGAAGACGAGGAGGAATTCCCCGACCCGCGTCAAGATAACTTGCCCATAGTCGATACGGAACATCGGCACCAATATTATGAGCATCAACATCAACGGTATGTTCCTTCTCCTCCTCCACCTAGTGTGCCCCGCACCGACCGACAAACCCGGGAAGAGCCCCGGTACCGTCCCAACTCAACCACCAATCATGGTCGTGAGCATGATCGGTCCGAACACCGTCACCAACGGTCAATCCGGCAACCGAGGACCCTTGACTTTGATGAATACGATGAGCAACACAACTTCAATGAGTTCTCCGGTGATGAATCCGATTTAGAACGGGTAGCACATAACCGTCCGTGGCACCCACCCGTCATAGACCCCTATGAGAACCAAGACCGGGGTGAAGAATGGTTGCCTCCCCCAAATCCACCTAGGCCGGCCCCACCCGTTCATGGGCGCCAACGTCATCATGGCGGTCACCGGCGAGCCCGTGCCGATGATGCCTACATTCCACCGCCCCGCCCGGACCCCTACCGAGCTCGTAGGGAAGGTAAGGTTAAGTTCCCTACCTTTCATGGTGAATATGATCCGTGTGTTTTTCTTGATTGGGCGCAGGATATGAAACGAGCATTAAAACATTGTCATTATGAGGATGAATCCGAGAAAATCGAGGCGGCAACTCTATACTTTGAAGGAGATGCAAAGTCTTGGTGGAACCGGTATGAGTTCACCCGAGAGAGGCGAGGATGGGCACCAATTGAGACGTTTGAGCAATTGCTCTATTGCATGACCAAGAAGTACGTACCCGAGGACTTTAAGAATGACATGCGGTTGCAAATTGCCGAGTTCAAGCAAGGCAACCTCACTCCGGTGGCTTACTTGGCTAAACTTGAGGACATGCACATTAAGGCCGGCGTCTCGGCCTCCCCCTCCGCCCTCCGCACCAAGTTCATGAGTGGGCTTAATGCTTCCATCCGGCGGCCGCTCGAGATTGTCCCATTCAAGGATTTGGGAGCATTATGTCATGCCGCCATGAAGTTATATAAGCAACAACTCGAGACACCGCGGTATTCTAGGTATCCCTCTTCCTCGAGTCCATATCTTTATCCATCTAACACACGTTCTCGAGATGCGCCTAGTCCTACAGATACCGACGCCTCCAAAGGGACCCAACGGCCGGGTCCTTCCAATAGGCAAACGGGTACCGAGAAGGCACCAAACCGTGGCCCGGCACCGGCGCCTCCCTCTCGAGGTCAACAAGGACCCTCACCGGCGGCTCGCCCAAGGGAGCCCGTGTGTTACAAGTGTAGCGGTTTTGGCCACGTACAACGTGATTGCCCGAACACCAAACGGGTCTTGTTTGCCGACCCAACATATTTCGAGGACGACGATGGTCAATATGAAGGTGATATCATTATTGAGGATGACCATGACACCGACCCACTTGTTGGCATGGAACCCTGTGATGACGAGATTGCTTGCGGCCCAGCACAACCCGGTAAATTCGCTCTTGTTTCTCGTCGTATTTTGGCTGTTAAAGAGCATATTCCTATTGATCAACGCGAGAATCTCTTCCACTCTCATTGCTTGGTTAATAATACGAGTCTTTCTCTCATCGTTGACGGGGGTTTTTGTTGCAATATTGTCAACGAACGGGTGGTAAAACACTTCAAGTTGCCTACGACCCCCCACCCAACGCCTTACGGACTCCAATGGATTTCCGATACGGCATGTGACACCGTCACACAACAAGCTTGGGTGCCGTTTTCTATTGGCGCCTATGTTGATAAGGTCATTTGTGATGTTATCAAGATGGACGCCACACATGTCCTATTAGGACGACCATGGCAATTCGATCGCCGCACATATCATGATGGTTATCTTAATCGGTACATGTTCCAATATAATGGAAAACGGGTCACACTTTTGCCTATGACTCCGCACGAAATTTTGGTTGACTATGCGGAACGGAAGAGGCAACAAACTATTGAGGAGTCCGCTAAAGCACCGGCAAAATCGGACCCCCGGAGTCCCGATGTTGTAGGTGCTAGTACTTCCAAATCCCGCAACACCGCCCCTCTTGTCCATGCTACCGAATCCAAAGGTAGTAAAGGTCGCATCGTTTCTTCGGGCGCACCTTTATCATCTTCGGATCCCGTAATTCAAGGACGGTGTGAGCCACGGTTACTCTTAGCTCGCCGACATGATTTGCAACCGGTCATGGAAGGCAAGTTCCCATGTTTTTTACTTGTTCCGTTTTGTTTATCTACTTCTCATGACCCAAGTAATGTGCCACACGAGGTGTCTTTGTTGTTGTCCGAATTTCAGGATATTATGCCCAAAGACCTCCCACCCGGCTTGCCACCTATCCGAGGGATTGAACATCAAATTGACTTTGTGCCCGGTGCCTCTTTGCCAAACCGTGCCGCCTACCGAGCCAGTCCGGAAGAGACAAAGGAGCTACAACGTCAAGTGCAAGAGCTCCTAGACCGGGGACATGTGCGTGAATCCTTATCACCATGTGCCGTCCCGGTAATCTTAGTACCAAAGAAAGATGGATCATGACGGATGTGTGTTGATTGTCGTGCCATCAACCAAATCACCGTCAAATATCGCCACCCGATCCCGCGCCTTGATGACATGTTGGATGAGCTTCATGGCGCCACTATCTTCTCCAAAATTGATCTCCGGAGCGGTTACCACCAAATCCGGATGGCCGAAGGTGACGAATGGAAGACGGCGTTCAAAACGAAGTATGGACTCTATGAATGGCTTGTCATGCCTTTTGGCCTCTCCAACGCCCCGTCCACCTTCATGCGCCTCATGAACCACGTCTTGCGCCGATTCTTGGGTACATTCGTTGTTGTTTATTTTGATGATATTTTGGTGTTTAGTACGTCTTTGGAGGATCACATCGGGCACCTTCGCCAAGTGCTCGAGTGCCTTAGACAAGAGCAATTGTATGTCAACTTTGACAAATGCGTCTTTTGTTCGGACACCACTATCTTTCTTGGCTATGTCGTGTCTAAGGACGGACTCCGAGTAGACGAATCTAAAGTTCGTGCTATTCGGGAGTGGCCTACTCCTACTACGGTCACCATGGTCCGAGCCTTTCTCGGCTTAGCAGGTTTCTACCGGCGCTTTGTCAAGGACTTTAGCACGGTAGCAGCACCGCTCCATGAGCTCACTACCAAGGGTGTCACGTTTGAGTGGCGTGATATCCATGCTCGAGCGTTTGATGCGCTCAAAGACCGTCTTTGTAATGCACCATTACTCCAACTCCCAAACTTTTCGAAAACCTTCGAGGTGGAGTGTGATGCATCAAATGTGGGCATTGGAGGCGTTCTCTTACAAGAGAATCGTCCAATTGCCTACTTCAGTGAAAAACTGTCCGGTCCTTCGCTCAACTACCCTACATATGACAAGGAACTATATGCTCTAGTTCGTTGTCTTAAGACATGGCAACATTACTTGTGGCCGAAGGAGTTCGTGATTCATTCGGATCATGCGGCTATTTCGTATCTCAAGAGTCAAACAAATCTCAGTCGGCGCCATGCTAGTTGGATAGAGTTTTTAGAGACCTTTCCTTATGTCATTCGGCATAAGAAAGGCAAAGAGAATGTGGTAGCCGATGCCCTTTCTCGCCGCTATGCCCTCCTTGTGTATATGGATGCCAAGATACATGGCTTTGCTCTTATCAAAGAGTTATATGCCACGGATCTTGACTTCAAGGACATATGGGCACAATGCCTCGACCTCCGAGAGCACGAGTCTTTCTTTATTAACGATGGCTATCTTTTTCGAGCGGGAAAACTTTGTATTCCGCGCTCATCTATACGCCATTTGTTGGTCAAGGAAGCTCATGAGGGTCGTGGTCATTTCGGTGCTACCAAGACCCTTTCCGCTCTCCAAGAGCATTTCTTTTGGCCCCGGATGCGTATGCATGTGACACGGTTTTGCAAGGGTTGCATCACATGTCATCATGCCAAGTCGCGCCAAGGTCCGGATGGGATGTATTCTCATTTGCCTATACCAATGGGACCTTGGGAGGATCTATCCATGGACTTTGTGGTCGGGTTGCCTATGTCAAAACGAGGCAAAGACTCCATTTTTGTGGTAGTCGATCGTTTCTCCAAAATGGCTCATTTCATCGCATATAAAAGCACCCTAAATGCTAGTGAAGTTGCCACCTTGTTCTTTGACAATGTGGTGCGTTTACATGGGATACCCCGTTCCATCGTTAGTGATCGGGACGTGAAATTCGTAAGTCATTTTTGGAGAACGTTGTGGGGAAAACTTGGAACCAACTTGTTGTTTTCAAGTAGTTATCACCCCCAAACCGATGGTCAAACGGAGGTGACCAATCGGACTCTTGGTGCTCTACTTAGAGCCACCACTAGGACCAACCCACGTAGGTGGGAGGACTTACTTTCTGTTGTCGAGTTTTCGTATAACAGGTCTAGGCACACGGCAACTAAATTGTCCCCATTTGAAGTTGTCTACGGCCTCAATCCACACACACCATTGGATTTCACTCCCCGCCCGCTCAAGGATGGAGAACACATCATCGCCGGAAACCGAGCCGCCCAAATCATTGAGCTTCATGAGCGGACTAGGACACAACTCGAACGTCGTGCCGCCCAGCTTGCCGGACAACGCAACAAGGGCCGCCGCGACGTCTGTTTTGAGCCCGGTGATCTTGTTTGGCTCCACCTACGGAAGGAGCGTTTTCCTACTCGCCGCATGAGCAAGCTCTCGGACCGTGGTGATGGCCCATTCCGCATCTTAGCCCGTCATGGTCCAAATGCATACAAGTTAGAGCTTCCGGATTCCTACGGAGTACACCCAACGTTCAACGTCAAGGACCTTGCCCCTTATGTTGAGCCCCTCTTTGACGATGGTGAAACGGGGACGTTTCACAGCCAAGATGGGGGGACTGATGCGCCTTTGGATGCCCCTTTTACGTTGACCATGGACGAAGAGGACGAGGCTCTTAGAGTTCGCTCAGATGGACCGATCACCCGATCCCGAGCTAAGGCCATTGCTCGAGCCACCGGCTCCATCATCACCCGCATTACTTCTTCACTTGGTCCCATTACCGGCATGCCTTGTCTCTACACCACCATGGCATAGGCTACCGGTTCCGTTAGCGGCATGTCCCGTCTTTCCGACTCCATGGCATGAAGCTAGCTTATCTTCGGACTATATTTTCATGTTTTCCTTTTTATGTAATAAAGGGATATTCCATATAGGAATATTCCCTTTTTGACCTTATCCGTTTAGGGTTTGCTTGGATGCTTTTAGGTTTTCCCCTTTTGGGCTTTTTCTTCATGTATTCTTGTTTGGCCCGTTGGCCCATAGGTAGGCAAGTTTCTCTATATAAGAGATATCTTGCCTCACTTATTTTTTGATGTTCAATATTACTAAGTTTTGAGAAGAATTTCCTCCACTTAGCTTGGGCATCAAAACCTCTCTTCTAACCCTCAAACTTCTTCCTTGAATCTCGTCTTTGATTCAAGAAATCCATATTCGAGGATTCTTTTTAAGAATCAACCTTCGCTCCACACAAAAAGGTTCCTTCGATCTCTCTAGATCGAAGTAACCCTAGTTTCTTCATCGCTTCCGCCCCTTTGGATCCGAAACGATACAACGTTGCACAAAGAATCAAGGAGTAGTTGAAGTTTTGCTTGATCTAGATCCGGAGTTATCCTTGGTTACCTCCAAGGACGCATCAACTAGCCTAGCTACCCTAAAGCCAAGGCCAAAGAAAAGGGAGGAAGGAAGCGTACCAACTAGGTATGTCCTAGACACGCACCTGTGGAAGCAGGAAACGCAAGAACGCAACACAAGGAGGCGCATGGGCGGCGGTACTCCCACGCAGGGACGGACCAACACCAGCGCAGGGGCAGTTGTCTGGTGGCGTAGGGGCGGCTGGTGTGCAGAGGGGCGATCCTCGAATTATCTTTGATCCTTTACTTGCTCTCCTTCACCTCTTTATCAAGCAGCAATCATACATACACATATATATACATATATGAGCATCAAAATGTCCAGGAAAGGTCCACACAAGCCTAAACTTGTGAATCCTAAACTAGAGAGGAAGAAAGAAGAAAAGAAGAAAAGAAGAAAAGAAGAAAGAATGAAGAAGAGAAGAACTCACCACAACTGGAACCTAAGAAGAAGGGAAGATCAACATCCACACAACCTCAGCTGGCTCTCTATAGCCCAGCATCACATATATCATCACCAATCCCAGCTCAAAGCTCGTCAACTCTCTGAAAACTTACACAAGATCAAAGAATCCAAGAAGAAGTTCCAAAAGAAGAAGAGAAGAGAAGAAGAACGTGAGGAAGGAAAAGGAGCTGGAGAAGATGAAGAAACCCACTCCCAAAAGCAAAGAAAGGCTTATAAAGGAAGCCAACATAAAGCACGGGTCAAGGTTAACAAAGGTGGTTGCAGCCGCTGAAAATCACAGGGGCGGACCCTGTGAGGCGCAGGGGCCGCTCACAGTGGCATAGGGGCGGTCCAGAGAGGTGCAGGGGCGGCTCAGCCCTGGCTCAGTACAACTCAGCACCTAAAAGATTAGGGCTCTTACATGCAAAATAACTAAAAATTATATTTTATATCTACACCAAAGTATTGCTTTAAACGAGTTATATTTAATTAAATTAAATGTAAAACTACATATTAACTAATAGCAATACGTTAATGACATGCAAGCTACTAAGAATATCTCATTAAAAGATATCAAAATAAAAAAAAATAATTCACTAAAACTAGATATTAACTAACTTATCTACAAAAAATATTTAAGTTTAAAATAAACTAACCGATCAAATGTTTACAAAACTTGTATCGTCTTTGTCGAGTGAAATCTCGTGGTGGACTTGTGGTCTTATACCGGCCTCCTCCTATTATCAAATATGATCACATAAAGTTAACAGTGAACTAGTTTAGTGTCCGTGTCTTGCACGGATATTTGAAAATATATTTTTTGTTTTTTTTTTGAGTAATTTTTTGTAGATGTATTTTCTTATTATATTTTGTTGATTTGATTATGAGTAGTTTTTTATAGCTCCATTTCAATACTGCTTCCACGGTGCGCCACGTCAGCAAAATTCGTACTCTCTTTTAGTATGTTTAACCAAAAGGCCACGAAATGTATTATTTGTATACTCTGTGAGGGAACTAAATGCCTCAAAAAAATTTAACGTAGATAGATTAGGATGATAATCCTTTAAAAAAAAAGAAAAAATTGTCTTAAAAAATAAAATTTTAGAGGAAAACATTAAGACCCTAATAATTGTAGGGTAACAATCTCACATAATAATTGTACTTGAACTTAAACAAAAGGTCAAAAAATAGATTGTTTGTATACTATTTAGACTCTTTATTTATACAAGTTCTAAAATTATCAACCTTAAAAGCTAATCGAAGTGGGATAACAAAATCCCTCAAAAAATTTAACGTAAATAGATCAAATTGATAAAAAAAAGATTCTCTGGCTTAAAAATAGTTTGAAAATAAAGAATTATCGTCCAAAAAATAGATTTGTTGGAACAAAAAAGTTACGTAAAATATTTTAATAACAGATTGTTAGTTTAATAAATAATGATTCTCTCGCTTAAAAATTAGTTTACAAAATAAAGATTTATTGGCCAAAAAATATGGGAGCTCCATTTCAATAATGTTTTTACAGCGCGTCATGTCAGCAAAATTTGTGCTCTCTTTTAGTATGTATAATAGATAATAGATTATAAATTTAACGTAAATAGATTGTGATGATAATCCTTTAAAAAAAAGAAAAAATCGTTTAATAAAGCTTTATGAGAAAACATTAAGACGTGATAATTATAGGGTAACAATCCCATATAATAATTATACTTGAACTTAATCAAAAGGTTAAAAAATGTATTGTTTGTATACTCTTTAGACTCCCTATTTATACAAGTTCTAAAACTATCAAGATTAAAAGCTAATCGATGTGGGATAACAAAATCACTCAAAAAGTTTAATGTAAATAGATCAGACTAATAACAAAAGATTATTTAACTTAAAAAATAGTTTAAAAATACTGATAACAAAAGATTCTCTGACTTAAAAAATAGTTTAAAAATAAAGATTTATTGTCCCGAAAATAGATTGGTTAGAACAAACAAAATTACGTGAAATTTTCCATTAACAGATTGTTAGTTTAATAAATAGAGATTCTCTACTTAAAAAATCAATATATAAAATAAAGATTTATTGGTCAAAATATTGTGGGAACTCTATTACTATACTGCTTTCACAATGTGTCACGTCAGCAAAATTCAAGCACTCGCTTTTAGTATGTATAATAGATTATACTTGAACTTAACTAAAAGGTTAAAAAATGTATTATTTGTATACTTTGTTAGAAACCTCACGGGAAAACATTAAGACTTGATAATTATAGCGTAACAATCTCTCATAATAATTGTACTTGAACTTAACCAAAAGGTCAAGAATGTATTGTTTTTATACTCTTTACACTCCCTATTTATACAAGTTCTAAAACTATCAACCTTAATAGCTAATCGATGTGGGATAACAAAATCCCTCAAAAAATTTAACGTAAATAGATAAGATTGATAACAAAAATTTCTTGACTTAAAAAATAGTTCAAAAATAAAAATTTATTGTTTCAAAAAATAGAATGGTTGAAAAAAAAAGTTATGTGAAATTTTCCAATAACAGATTGTTAATTTAATAAATAAAGATTTTTTGGCTTAAAAAATAAGTTTACAAAATAAAGATCGATGAGTTGGCTAAGTAGGCAACTTATGTAATAGTGTGTACAAACTAGGCCCATTTTGTTTCATGTTAACAAACTAGGTCCCTCTATATTTTACTAAAAAGATTAATCCCATGTAATATAGAAGATTTTGTAGATTTGCTAAATATCTCTCTATCCTAATTAGTCGTATTAATTATCTTAATTAAAAACATTAATAGTTATTGTCAGCCGATAAACAAGGAAATAAATCGTGGACAATCTCTATTAATTTGGGAATATCAATCAAACGAGCCATTACAGAGAAAATTCGGACGCCATTGTTGCTGCAACCGAGTTTATGATCTTGAGTTCTTCAAAATGGAAGTCATTGTTTCTCCTCTTGATTTCTTCATAATTGTTGAGAAAGCTCGATCAGATACATAAGACGGAGACAATCTAATACATATTAACTGTGTTCTTCGAACTTTGTTGATATAGATCGATCTGTTACATATACGGTGGCAATCAACTACATTATTTGCTTTATTTAAATAACTCGCACATAATGTTTATCAACAAATATTTATCAACAACTATGTGTGATGCATAATGTTTGTTTTGGCAAAATCGGGTACATAATCCTGTAATATGTCGCAAGAAACTTACATCCGAGTTAGAAAATGTACCTGTTTTCTAGTCGGAGAAGACGATAACTTGTGAAGAGGTTTCGAGCGGCCTTCAATGGAGATGGATATAGCCGACCTTCAATAACCTTCAATGGAGCGGGATAGAAACGATAACTTGCATCGGCTTCAATGGAGAATAAAATAGAGACGAAATGGAAGGGAGAAAGATGATATCTAGAAGGGAGAAAGATGAGACCTTGAATCTTCCTCCAACGGAGATGAAAATGAGAGTAAAGCAGCGGTGATTGTGTTTGTGATTGACGGATGTAACCACTAATATATAGATTGCGAGAATCTCTCCCATTCGGTTTCCTTTTTTTTCAAATTCGTTTCAATATTTAAGGTAGTTTATTATTATGGATTTATTAAATGCCCAATTATCTCTCTAATTTATCCCCTTAATACTTTTATTCATCTTTATATTTTTGTTAAATATTATTAGGGGCCTAGTTAATCTATACTAAACAAAAAGGTCCTATTCCACCAATTTTCTCAATAAAGATTTATTGGTCAAAAAATTGTTGAAGCTCCATTTCAATATTACTTTCGCACCACGCCACGTCAGCAAAATCAGTGATCTCTTTTAGTATGTATAATAGATTATACGCCACGTCATCAAAATCAGTGATCTCTTTTAGTATGTATAATAGATTATACTTGAACTTACCCAAAGGCTAAGAAATGTATAGATTAGGTTGATAATCCTTTACAAAAAAATAGAATCGTCCCAAAAAATAAAATCGTACCAAAAAACATTAAGACCCTGATAATTGTGGGGTAACAATCTCACATAATATTTGTACTTGAACTTAACCAAAAGGTCAAGAAATGTTTTGTTTGTATACTCTTTAGACTTTCTATTTATACAATTTCTAAATTTATCAACCTTAAAAACTAATAGATGTGGGATCATAAAAATCTTCAAAAAGTTTAACATAAATAGATCATACTAATAATAAATGATTCTCTAACTTAAAAAATAGTCTAAAATTAAAAATTTATTGTCCCAAAAATAGATTGGTTTAAAACAAAAAAAAATTACATGAAATTTTCTAAGAATAGATTGTTAGTTTAATAAATAAAGATTTTCTGGCGTAAAAAATTAGTTTATAAAATAAAGATTTATCAGCCAAAAAATTGTGGGAAATTCATTTCAATACTACTTCCACATCACACCACGTCAGCAAAATCCGTGCTCTCTTTTAGTATACTAGGCGTTCCGACGCGCGTTACGCGCGTGCGTGCCATTTTTTTTCCGGCAGATGATAATTTGTACGGTAATACGTTGATAATTGCAAACGGTTATACTAATCAGAAATACAGCGCCACATCTAAATATGATTTGTTGTTTAACATTATACAACTAAATATAATTTGTTGTTGTGTAACGTTATACAAATTTGTGGATTACATTTTTTAGTAAAAAAAAAAAGAAAAAATGCGCAAGTTGTAAACTAATAAATTAACAGAATTGGACAAAGAAGAAACTTAACATAAACTGAGTTAACTTGGGATCCATTACAACAACAAATAAGCATCGTTTGAACTTGAATAATTTCACTACTCCTAACAAAGTCACCACTGAAGGTACACAATCCTCATCCCTACACCATTCAAAGCAAGATAATTAACACCTGAGACAAAACAAGATAATTAACACCCAAGTAACAAAGTTCTTTCAAACATCGTGTTTAGATTCACATACTGAAGCACGTATCATTAATGTCCCTACTGATTTTTCTTTTGTTGTTTGAGCTTCGCATTAGCAGACTCTATCAAGACTCTGGTTCTATTAGGGCTGAAATCTTAATCATTGTACTTGTTAGGCACAGTTTGCATCGGAAGTTGATCACTTGTTGACCCTCTAGAAGATGAAATCAACGCCATTTCTTGTTGACAAGAAGGATTCAAATATCTAAGGAAATTAAAATACAACATGTCACTAAGATTACATAATCTAACCATCAGCCTTGCCTATCTATTTGGATTCCACTCAATATCAAATAGTACACTTAAACCCATCGACAACTCCTTGTACATGTGTGAGAGGTTTCCTCTCTTTCTATGGAAGTGAGATTGGATCCCTGCATTCACAAAAATTGCATAACATTCATGAGTATCACCATCATCCAAGGGATCACAAAGTTACTTGATATGTTGTTTAACAGTATTAGTATCCCTAAGGACAAGGATCAACAATGAACCATTATGTGTATCCAATAAAATTGTGATTGCAATAATTTTAAGAAGAATCGTGATCAGAAAGTATAACAACTTAGAAGTGAGTGGGGATCATGGAGCCATCGAAGTTGCACTGGTCACTTGTTGCACATGTGTTATATTAGAGAATGAACATAATGAAGAACACAAACACAAGAAAATTCCCTGGAATTCAGAGAGAACTCCTTCAAGAGCCCAAAGCTAATTGTTGAATCTTCAATATAATATTGAATAATTCAAATAAATTGTTACGGATTTGGAAAGATGAAATCAGCTTCCAAACAAAACAGATGGAGGAGACCATAAGGCATATAAAGGAAGGTGCATAGTTTGTTGGTTGTAATGAGACAAATGCTCTATTTCATGATAAGACAAAATGGTTCCTTACACTGAAGTTATTTGTCAGCTCTCATGATTCCCTCTGAGAATGGTGATTCTATCCCTATAACGAACTTTCATGGTCACCAGGAGGGATACAACTTCCACTGAATAGTATCCACGATCTGTATAAGTAGATAAACAATAGTAAGCCTAAAACGAGTCAATAATGAAAAGATGATAAATATTATCACCAATGATCTTCTAACATATAAAAGAGAGATAAGACAAACATGGTACTTCTTAAGGTTTTCGAGCGAGAAAAACTGCAAGATAATTTATCCAAACCTCTTCTACTGACTAATGTTGAATCTATGTTAGCATAAAGGCGGATACAAAACGAAGTAAATGCAAATTCAAGGCTAGACAGGAACTTTAGTTGATACTTACTTCAGAAACCCTAATATCATCGGTGAGATTGCAGACCAAAACTATAGTCCCCCTTTACCGTCTTGAAACAAATCCACAATTAAAAAAATACCTAATATCAAAGAAAGTGAATGGAAATAGAGAGATGCGAGTGTGACTTTACCTTCTTAACGAAAACTTCATAATTGAAGGTCTCAACAAGATGAAAGTTGATGGGAGATGAGAACGATTTCTTCCTTCTTCGGGTTGATAGCTATGAATGTTGGGGACGGCGGAGAAGAAGCGACAATTGATCTCAATTCGCAATTAGTAACAAAGACATATCACCAGGCTAGCTTGGAATCCCGAATGAAAAAGGCTCATCTCGAGTTGTGATATCCATCTTCGTAATCCTGCTAATGAAATGTAATTATGAAACATCAGAAATTGAAAATCCAAATAAAATCTAGGGTTTGAATCGATGTGTATCCTTTCCATTTAAAGATGTGAAAGAGGAAGGAGGATCGACACATACATGTTTTTGGTGGACATAAGAGAAGACGCCACGCCTAGCACCAAGAATGATGAAGCGGTAAGTGTCGACTCCTCAGAAAGTTGTGGACCGTGGAAGCGGTGGAAGACGAAGTGGACGCAGAAGCGTGTTGGAGAAGGACACGAGATGGGTCTTCCAAATCACTCATATTAGAAGCCCAAATTATAGAGGTAAGAAGGTGAAGAAAATTCAACGGGCTGCAAGAGGAGCTTAAAGTCCAGTACTGTTCCAAAAGGGAACTCAAACTTATATTGCATACTAGGTTGGACGCGCGTGCTTCGCACGCGCGCCGCGAGTTTGAAAACGTGTAATTGAATTTGAAAGATTTTTTATTAGAAAGACATGTTAGATTTTATGTTTTATGGTATGAAGTAAGAGAGGTTGCACTGAAATGAAGAATGGAACAAATGCGGAGCAAATAAATATGTTGTTGTGGTAGAGAAGTAATAGAGGTTGTATATACTAATTTCGAGGGAGTCTTGCAATTGTGAAACTGCGCAAAGCTGTGTGGTAAAGGCAATTTCAAATAAATATGTTGTTGTGGTAGAGAAGTAATAGAGCTTGTATATACTAATTCCGAGGGAGGCTTGCAATTGTGAAACTGCGCAAAGTTGTGTGGTAAAGGCAATTTTATAAAATACATCGCATTGTATTTAATTATAAGTTTTTGGTAAAAAAATCCAGTGAAGCTGAACTTGAAATTGGTTTCGGTAAAAAATTCAGTGAAGCTCAACTTGAAATAAGTTACGTTGTAATATTGTAATACTAATGTATACAACAGTAACAAGCAAAGCTTGATTACATCATCCAAACAAGAGTCTCGTAACATTCTCCAAAAAGACAAATCAAACATCAAAATCTCCAAAAAGACAAATCAAACATCAAAATCATAATAACATTCGTCATAACCTGTAGTTTTCGTGTTCTTTTTCCATCACGTCTACTAATATTACTTTCTTCTTTTTTTTTACGTTCTTCCTTGTTTTGGTTGTCTGTATAAACACTCGTGTCATCTTCCATAAAGTTGGGATTTTATGCCTAAATCCCTTTTCTTGCAAGCACCGATCTGATGAATTTTTCAATTTGACGTACACATTTATTATGACAACTTCCTCAATCTGGTAATCTATCCATCAAAAACAAAGGCATACCTCTTGAAGAGCGACTAAGGGTTCAGCTTCTCAGCGGGTGACAAATGAAGGAAAATAGGACCGTGGTTAGATTCAAACAAGAAAAGATCCAACAAACAATGTACAGGTTTTATTTGGATGAATGTAAGAGACAGAAAACACAAGAGTGCTCAAATCATTAAAAACCCCAAAAACCTGTAAATTTAACCGTGAATTTACATTTGATTTTTAACAATAGTAATAATGACGAATCCTTTGCTTGCAACCTATGGAGGTACTTCAAAACTTCGTGCTCAGTGTGGTACCTAGTAAAAGAAACCAAAAAAGAATGGTAAATACAACATACATTGTGAAATTCAAATTAATGATAAGATTCGTACGAGTTAAATATTGAATGAGTCAACAATGGACTCTGCCTCTCCAGTGAACCAGGGACTCCAATCCAACCTCTGGAGCAATAGATGCAGTAGCGAATGTCACCTAAACATTTCAATCAAATAAGAAATTGCCATATATACCCGAAGATTGACTAATATTATTTAGTTTGAAGGTATGTATAAGAAATAGAAATACTCACACATTTTCCACCAGCAAGTACTTTGAAAAGTTTGTCAACATCCTCTAAAGTGGTGGTCTCATCGAAAGTGACAGTTATCTGTAAAATAGAGCCAATATATTAAGCACAATGAAACAACTTAACGGCAAAAAGAAATTTAATCAAACTTAACCCAACTCACAGTATTTGAATCAACTATTAGTAAATTTATCTCATGCTTGAGCAACATCAAACAATTTCCTTGGTGTTGGCACACTTGACCTTCACAGTGTCAAAGAAGGGAAGATCTTGCACCTCCACAATACCAAGCTTCTTCAGACCAGCTGCAAATGTAGCAGCAAGACCATGGACTCTCTGAGCAATAGCCTTAAGACCCTCAGGCCCATGATAAACGGAATACATAGAAGCCATGTTTGCAAACAATGCATGCAGACCCAAATGTAGCCCTTGTTCAATAAAAGCACAATACAAATGAATCATTGAAAGGTGACTTTGGATGAATACTACAGTAATACAAAACAAGTTTACATAGCCTATAATACATTTTTCATAAAATTGATGTTGTCATGCTTGCTAACTACTCTCTTCATTTGTTGAGTTATCAAGGTCTATTAAATTGCTAAGATTAAAAGTGTACTATACTTTGTAAACTCGGTCAAATAAATCCGCACACAAATATGAAATCCTTACTAAGAAGCAGGGATGAGCAATTAAAGTAAGGAATTGCAAATTACACAAACATCCACTTTCATAGCTGAACAAATTAATTGAAGCGTTAACTCCACGACTAAATTATTAACAAGAGTACAAAAAAGTAAGTACAACAATACTCGATTCATAAAGATGCTCCAATGAAGACGGTTTTGCATAAAACTCAAATGCACTTTTGAGGACATAATCCAAATGGATAGATCTATGAGGAATCATTTTAAACGTGGTATGATTAAGTGGATATGATATTTAACTATATAGAGAAAATAGATTGATCAAATGAAGACGAATGATAGAGTGATTCAGCAGTATCAAGCACAACTGCTTTTATTCGATGAACAAGTATTCGTATTCATGAAATTTCAACTAAGAATATACATGACTCTCTAGGGGTATGCTTGAAAAAAGTTAAGACATGCCAGGTTAATTGTACCAGAGGAATATTGGGTTTCAACTTTCAAAGCACAAGTATAAACTTCACCGATATCTCATATTTAGACAATTATGTTCACTTATGGGATGAATGCTTATTGTTCCATTTAGTTCCTCCTCTAATAGAGTTGATGATACAGTAGTCTTAATTTGAACATCAAGTTTACTGGTCTCAGAAAAAGAAGAAAAACACATGCATGATATCAGAGTCTTCTCAATTTGAAATCGATATCCGCATGTAAAAGATATAAGAGTATGACAATTATGCTAACCTAAATAGTGCAGCAAACAATGTATTCACCCTTCCTAGACTTGAAAGATCTAGCTCCATCTCTTGACTTTCTGGCTCAACGGCCTAATCAAACACAAAAAATATATAAGCTGATAAAAAATTATTGGCATAAAAAATTAGAAATATAACCTAAATTCTACAAATATTTGCTCACCTCAAAACCAGTTGCATCATATTGGTGCATTCTTGTCAAGGTGGTAACTGGACAAGTTCAACAATCGGTTTGACAAAGAGTACGGTGAATACTACTACTGAATATTATCACAAACAGAAGCAGCTCAATACCTTAACTACAAGAAGCCCTTATGTGTCCACAAGGGTGAAGAAAAGAGGCACGAAATAAATATAACAGGGACAGATAGAGAAAGATAGTTTACCTTTGTGTTTGTGCAGCCAACCTAAATAAACCATTCCAACAAAACGCATATGCAAAATCATAAAAAAAAGGTCGATAACCCTAAGAAGGAATATATCAAACACATGGACTGCAATTCTTAACAGTTGAAAATGAGAGTGTAAACATTTGAAACAAACCTGAACCACCTGAGTAGTTACCCTAATTCATCATGTTGGTCTTCTCCTTCACACAACAAATTACACAAGGATAAAAGTATAAAAAATTCAAAAATACAGAATACAGAAAATAATATGCATTTAGGTCAGAATGAGAAGGAAAAAGTCAAACATGGGCTGTGTTTGAGCACCAGAAAGGAATAATCAATAGAATAATCACAAAGGAGCTTCAAGCAGGGACTCGTGAGGCTTCTCTCACTCTGCAACAATAATATCACCTTCAACCACCTCACATTAGGAATAATCAGACCAAAACCGGAGGAGAAACTGAAAAATTCAGAAGCACAAGTTGTATATCAATCAACATTATAACATTACAAGCACAAATCGGTAACTATTTGAAAGAAATAACAACCCTAAATAAGCATACCAAAGAAAGGAACGCCGAGGATGTCGCCAGAATCAACAGAAGAAGATCCTAAAGAATTCTCCAATAAGAAAGGGAATGAACAAGAAATGGATTTAGCTGGTGAAGAACTAAAAATAAAAAATGATGAACAAAAAAATCACAGAGGAGAAAGAAATCGATGGGAGTTCAAAAGTTTTTTCATCTTTAGACTTTATATCATAGCTAAAATACAAAAGCAACCATTCTTGAGTAAGGGAAGATAACCTCCAAAGCAGCAAAGTATGCCAGACAGATCGAAGATCCTTTCTCCATCGACGGAAACAGAAGGCCAAATACAACGGTGTGGTTGCTTCATCAAACCCTAGTCGGTTTTAGTCGATTCAAACCCTAAAAGTATAATTCATAGTTGTTATAGACACAAAGAAAGAATCAAGAGATGTTGGAATTAAAATGAACGATGATTTGAGTCGATTCAAACCTGAATCAAGAAGAAGTAGTCGGCGATCTTTATATCCACGGTTGGGAACAAACGAACATCGATTCGAATGGTCTTTGCCGCCGGTACAAATACCAAGAGAGAAGCAAAGAGGAAAGTGAGGTACAAATGAGAAGAAGAAACCTAGAATTGAAAGCAATGTCGATTTCATATTCACAGAGCAAGAACCGGTGGAGGCTTTGGAAGAGTGCCAAAGAAGGAAAGCTATGGAGAATGACACGTTAGGGCAGAAGAGGCATCTAAAGGCACGTGTAAACAAATAAATTAAAAAACTAAAAGGGTAAAATGGGAAACTGACGGTTCATTTGGGAAACTCCCTCTTTTACTATAGTAAGGATAAGATATATAAGATATTATAGATTAAAATATTTATAAATAAAATAAAAAATAATATTTATTTTAATTAGTGAATTTGAGTGGATGAACAAAAAAATTTGGAGAGGAACTTGTTTTTTTGTGAACGGGGAGCTAAAATTTCGAAATAATGAGAACAAGTAAATTCTGAGAATTTGAGAGATGAAAACTGTAGTAAAAAAATACGAGATTGGTACTAGTATATAGGCAGGGGTAGGTTATTGGTGAATATAAAGGAAATAATTTGGCCTACTAGGCCTTTTTGAGTTTTGTTTTTAATAAATGTACCCCACAACTTTTTACCACTTTCATTTAATGGTAGATAAAAATAATTAACTCTTCTATTTAAAAAAAATAAAAAGAAAAATACATGAACTAGCCAAAATCTTTCAAATGTTACGTGAATGTGATTTTTATTTTTATTTTCTTTTCTTTTTTTCCTTTTATTTATTTTTATTTTTTGGTATGAGTTTTATACTAGAATTTCATATTCATACCAGAATTTTTTCACACTAGAATTAAATACCAGAATTTTTTCATACTAGAATTGCATACCAAAATTTTTTCATACCAGAATTATATACCAAAATTTTAATACTAGAATTTTTTACATACCAGAATTTTTTCACATACTAGAAATGTATTTTTCACATACTAGAATTGTATTTTTTCACATACTAGAATTGTATTTTTTCACATATCAGAATTGTATTTTATTCACGTACCAGAATTATATTTTCACATACCAAAAATTTTTTTCACATACCATAATTATATTTTTTCACATACTATAATTTGTATTTTTTATCATACCAGAAACTCATACCATAATTTTTTTTACAAATTATGATACCAAAGGACTTTCCTTCCTATCTATGCGACAATCTGGCGAGCCAATGCAAATCACTCAATCGTCAATACATTTCTCAACATGGATGATATGAAAGACTAGTGAATTCATAAACAAATCCTACTTAGAATTGGTTGCATCTCATTTTAGAGCTTGTGAGTTATGTCGGGATTACGGGGATATCTCCATTCATATGTTCCAGCCACAAATCCTACTTGGAATTGGTTGCATCATTCACAAATCTTCCCTTGGATCGAACAACAACAACAACATTCACAAGATCCTCGCCTCAACCTCCCTGCTCGGCGGGGATCTGGTCGAAAATGGTCTATTAATCAAATTAGCCCAATATAAAGTGAGATTTCATAAGTTTAGCCATTCTCTTTTAGAACAAAATTTGATGTAAGAATTTGGAATATTTTTGGTCAAAGATCAAGTTTCTTATTTTTTCAATATGATTAATTACATCAGACTTTAAATATATTTTATTGGTTAGTTTACATATTTATTTAATTTTTTTATATAAAAAATTACTATGTTGGAAAATAAGCTTTTTATTTTGTTAGATTGTTTATTTAAAATTTTAATTTTGTTATCAAGGTTAAAAGTCCATTTATATAATCGTCTATAAACAAAAGACGAAAAGAAAAACGAGACGGGGACGGATCGCTCCTGACAGGGCATCCGTATTCTGATATTCCGTCGGAAGGAGAATAGGGTTAGGGTTCCGACTAATCCAATCAAGCACCATGGACCCGTGGAATCAGACCAATACAGAAACTGGAAATGATGAGGTTGAAGAGATGCTTCGCCAAGCAGAAGACGCAGCGCTGTTGAAGCTCAGCGTCAACGGCCACACGATTTCTTCCGATCTGCCTCCTGATCTTGCCGATCGATTTCAGAGCCTCAAATCTGGTCCTTCAACCAGCAAATCTTCGCAAAAGTCAACAAAATCTCCGATTGTTAGAGCTGAAGTAGGAGAAGGTCAATCCTCTGCTCCAATTGGCGACGATCCGGATGATTTACTTGCGAGGTTTGCTGCTCTCAAGGCCTCTTTGCCGAAACCTTCTTCATCATCGTTTATTGTGGAATCTGTGGAAAACGAGACTAGTGATATGAGTGAGAGTCATGAGGATGAAGTTGATAAGATCATAAGGTGGGCTGTGGATGCTGCTCGTCTTGATCCTTCGCCTGAGTCTGATGACGATGACCATGATGTATATGCCAGTGCTAGTACCAGTGATATTGATACTAGTGAAGATGATGAGGATGACGACTATCAGAAGAAAAAGAAGAAAGGAAATTCACATAAATGAAGTAAGCTGTTTCAATTGTGATAATTTCATCAAATGTTACTCACCTGAATTGATTTGATCAACATCTCCCATCTTAACATTGCGTTGGTGGGTATCTGCCTTTGGAAGTGTTCACTCGTCAGCTTCATTGTTACATGCATATTTGTATGTTTATGTTGGTTTCCAATAAGATTTGATGAGTTTCCTGCTCTTGTAGCTCCTATGATGGCATCAAGTATACTTCCAACTGTTAGAATCAGACTCGTTGTACACGAAATGCTGTAGTAATTTGATATGTATATCCAAATGCTGTAATAATCAGACTCGTTGGCTGCTAACTTGTACTGAGTCATTCTTATCTATCTGCTACTGCAAAACGATAGGTAACAGTTGTCACAGCACCGATGTTAAAGAAGACTCCATGCAAGAATATGTTACACCAAGTGAATAGAGCATTGTAAATTGATTATCAAAAGTTTCAATCATCGTTAAGGAATAAAGCATATCTGTTTATCATCATTACTGCTCCGTTTTGTTCTGCTAAGAATCATCACTGCCCCGTTTTGTCCTGCTAAGAATCTTAACACATAGACGACAAGTCTCTAAGACTAATTCTAAATCCGATAACTAAACAAATACACCCGATCTGCTTTTAGAAATGCGAATTGAAATGAATGAAGCTGGCCTTTTCGGCGATCATAATGAAGTACCATGATGAATTTTTGGTGATCATCAAATCTATGTGGATCTTCATCTAATTTCGTTCGAGTTCATCGAATTGCCTCGGTTGTCAAAGCCCATTCCCAATGTTCATTATCTTCTGATGTTTCTCAAGGGTTTGGCTAGTGGGATGGATCATGTTTTGACCTAAAGCCCCAATGAATTGTATTTGGTTCACCTTAATAAATATACTGTACCTTGTTGATTAACATTTAAAATATGTCTTGAATAAACTCTTTTCTTTTATGAATAGAATTATATTGGTAGGGATTGTAAATTGATGTGATCCCCGAGAGCCCCAACATGAAGCCGAAAATGCTCACTCCGAGCGTGGTCAAGTTAAGTCATATTCCGCTCGATCCGGCTAAGCTGTCAAATTTACGCACTCTCTGTAAAATGCCTATATCTGGAGCTGCGTTTGGAGTTAGAAGACCCGCAAGTAATACTTTTGAAGGTATTTTCAAGATCTACAACTTTATAGTATATGATAAGTCGAGATTCCCAAAGGAAGAGGGTGAAAATGACCCGACAATGCAACAACATATATACTTGTGTGGACTTTTGACCAAGATCATGCATGCAAGGTGGATATGGAGCACACTTGCACGACCAATCCAGCCCATATTCCATCCATCAAGACAAGTCCGACTCTTTCCCTTCCGCGCCATAAAAGAAATCCAAGTTGCATTAAATCAAGTCTCGTTAAACTCTTCGAATTTCCCGCTTTAATTAATTGTCATGAATCAAGTCTTGTTTAACTCTTCGTATTTCCCGCTTTTTTATTTATTGCTTTTTCTTTTATTTTCTTGTATTTGGTTGATTTTCCAGCCCTATATAAGGGACCTCCAACCATGTAATTTGACAAGTTGAAGTTGATGAAAGAGAGTTTTCTCTAAACACGTTTTGTTGTTTTTCTCAAAATCACCCCGAAATCTAGGTGAGAGGCTTCACAACCTTTGGTGAGATGCTAAAAGAGTTGTCCTAGTGAGAGGCAAAGACAACGAAGGTTCGTCAAACCCGGAGTGCGATTCCGAGGGTAAGGCGTTCGATTTGAGGGATTCCCGAAGTGAGATTCGGAGGGAATTTGCTCATCATATCCGGATTTCGATCCTTCAAATCCATCCATCTTCATGTCGTTCATACCGTTTGAGTCAAGGGGAATCGTACCGCCGGTCCTTCGTGTTCGAGGCGATCTCGATCGCATCATAAATGAACTCATGTATTTTCTTTAATCCTCTTCCACACTATTCATGTGGATTGTGTAATTAGGGTTCAAGACAATTAAGATGCGAAGTGGAAATAGAAAACATGAACATTACGCACAGGGGATGCAAAATGGAAGCCGTACAAGCCATGTAACAAGCCGATAATTGCGCATTTAGCCTCCATATGCTAACTTGATTCCACATTTGGGGTGCGGAATATAAACCCTTATATTACGTACGATTAGAATATCTTTTGTTAGGATTTTTTTTCTTTTTATATTATAACTATATATTTGGTTATAGTTATATATTTAGGTTTTTCTATTCTATTAGGGTTACAAGAGTATCATAAAACTCTTGTCGGCAGCCATAATCATAAATTGGGGTACCATTTGAAAATATGGTATGTCATTGGTTTTGACTTTTGAGATCGTTCTAATCACCAATTTTCTCTATAATCCAAAATGATCAATAAGATATTTCTAAGTGGCGTAGCTAATATTGAGGGTGCACCACTGTAAACTTGTGTGTTGTTTCTTTTATATTTGTTTAATTATTATTTTTTTGCTCACATTTTGTACAACAAAAACAACATGAAGATTAACAAGTTTACAAGGATGAACAAATTAGTTTGTGGCAAATCAAGGTGCGAGTGTGCTTCAAATATTAAGGCTCATGGGGCATTGTTCGGCACGAAGGGAAATTGCATTGTTGTTGGGATGACTAGTTTGGAGGAGAAGGCTCATTCAACAATCATGGTAGGAATAGAAGATAATTTCATCAAAGAAGACTCAAATTAAGAGATTGCATCAAAATTGTTCTTGAAGTCGGAGAGTCCCGACGTAAAAAAAAATGTATCAAACTAACAAGTTGCTTTTGTAGCAACGTCTCTTTAGCCCGCAGATGTATGAATGTACATTATTCAATGAATACTTCGATCCACTATTGCTAATGATAGATGTATGAATGTACATTATTCAAAGAATACTTCGATCCACTAAAACTTCGATCCACTATTGCTAATGATAGCCCGCGAATGTATAAAAATGTATCTAACTAACAAGTTGCTTTTGTAGCAACATCTCTTTAGCCCGCGGATGTATGAATGTACATTATACGTTATACCCATAGCATTCAACATACCTGTATTAAAAAAAAAGAAGCAAACCACAGTTTTAACTATAAAAACAAAGTAGGTTGTTAGGGCCGAACTTCGTAAACATATCGTCGCGTCGATCTTTTCATTCCGCACTTTATATCGCTTAAATTGTGACTAACGTTATATTGCAGGTTTTGAAGTCAAGGCCTTGAAATCCCTTTCAAAACCTTGAAAACGAGTTTTCTCACTAAGCGCACAGATCGACTTCAAAGCCTTGAGATTAGTTTCAAAGTCTTGATATACGATATTACGAAAAGTTCCGATACTCTATTCAACCCCCCTTTTAGAGTATTTATATCCTTATATTTCACCTATTCGGTTCTTTAACATTTTTTTCTATCCTAAATAAACTAGATAACCTAAAAATATAATTGTAACATAAAAAAAATCTAACACAAATATGTTAATTATAAATAATATTATTTTATTTTTAAAAGAAAAGTGTTTTATTCAAGACATATTTTAACAAATTTTCACCCTGCCTTAAATCCTCCCATATGTACCAAATATATAAAACAAATTTTCGCCCTGCCTTAAATCCTCCCATCATCCTTTCGAGATTGGATTTTGAACGAGTGAATTGAATAAGTGCAGCCTTCTGGTCTCTACACGTCACATGAACAATTTATAATCAAGGTGGAGCTATCAAAAGTATTATAAATAAAATCTTGTAGGCAACAATTCTTTATCATAATCTAGGATTTTAGAATACCATTAAAAATCTAGATACTATTTGAAATAAATTTGATCATCTCTTTTACGAAGATCCTAAAAAGAGGGGAAACGCTCTCTCCTGTTCACTGACCAAATAAACGGAAAAAAAAAAGAAAAGGGTAAAGCCCCCAAACCCTTTTGCTACCGCCACCCCTAGGTTGTGAAACTCTCGGCTCAAATCCTTCGGCTACCACCGCCCACAACCATGAAAGATGCTTCAACAACAGCTCAACTCTATCAACACAAACACACATTCGTTCACCCCGTCCCAAAACCAGATATGACCCGAACATCCCTTACCCGACTAATTTTGTCACAACAGACTTTGGAAATAATTAGTTCAGATGTTAACTGGATCCTCCAAAACACGACCTTCCAAATCCAATACCTCAAACGATCATCTGTCACCCCACCTTCTTCAGAAGCTTCGTCATCCCACCTCTCAAAACCGCTACAAACAAGAAGAAACAACTCTATGAACGAAGAAGGAAATCCATCAAACTTGAATATCGAGATCTTCTCCTCCCAGCTTTCTAAACTTTCGATTCCTACCCATCTCCTATCTTTGGTAAATCGAGATCCCTTCTTCTCAAATCTATTTCTAAAATATGTATTAGCCAAAAGGATTCTTGAACCTGTCCATAAGCATATCAGAGGAGACCCCTCTAAAAACCGGACGATGAAACTTTGAAAACAATAAGGCCTTTTTCCGCTTTGCTCTTGTTTTCAGTTTCTTGACCACCACCGTTAACCATTTGAATCACCACCCATGGCTCTTGGTCTGTTTTTTGTTCATTCGAAAAAAAAAAAAAAACTTCTATGTTGATGGTGCAACCCTCCGGAAAATCCCGCTGACTATTGGGTGGGTAGTGATTCTAAATTTTGTTGATTACGATCAGGAATGATATGTTTTTAACTCTTTGATGTTGAGATCTTTTCTCGCTTTTTTAGCCTTTTTACAAATTTGGACAGATTTTGCTAATGTTTCTTTGAATGCAAAAACCCTACCTTAAATTGACAGATGGTGTTTAAGTGACACCATAACAATCACTACTCTTACAAACGAGTGTACACTAAACCGGCTACATCTAAGGAGCTATCATTCCCTCTCGGTGTTACATAATCGATCACCTTTTCAAACCATTGAGCAATATGTAAGTAAAATACTCCCTCCTTGGAAAAAATCTATTAAATTTTGGGTTATTATTAAATACAGTTTAAAAACTCCCCTTTACAATATCTAATTCACCATATAAAAATCTAAACCAAATCGGGCATACCAAAAAGTTAAATCAAAGCCTTATGATCCAAAGCATGCGAACTAATCATAAAAAAAACAAGAATTATGGGATTTTACTAGCTTTAATCATTTTTTAAACCAACCCGTTTCGAATAATGTTTCCCCTTGTGAATCATACTCTTTTAACCATCAAAGTTGTACATATTTTTATATCACGATACCCGTGTGATGCAGCTTCGTCTTCTCTGCTTTGATGGCGTTTTGAATGTTTGTCGAGAAGGGGGCGTGGATGTGTGATCGAATTTTATATGTCATTTCGAGTGTTTGTGAATCATACTGTAATAGTTAGGATTTCCGAATTCTAATTAATGTTGATTAACTTAATTAGTGATAGTAATTGACATATAACTCGCAAAGATTGCGTAAGTGTTGAGTATAAGTCCCACCGTTATGTTCCTCGCGTAATTTTGGGCTTATGGTGAAATTTTCACTTTTTCCCCCGGGTAATTATTTTTACCCTCCGGTATTATTTGGAGCATTTGAGAGCTCCAATTAGTAAAAATGCAGTTGAGAGAAATGATCAGGACATCGGACATGTCCTAGATATGAAATAACATGGAAAGACAAAACGGCCAAAACAATCGCTATTTCGTTTCTTAACGGCTCAGAAAGACGGTTTAGAAATACACGTTTTCTGAGGCAATTGTGGGATAATTATCCCTACAATATTCAAGATTTATTGTTCCAATTTCGAGAATTTTGGAGAAGGGGGTTCAACCCGCCATTGGATCGGTTAAAGGATAATTATCGACTTCGCTAAAGAATAATTATCGACTTCGCTAAAGAATAATTATCGACTTCACTATAAATAGCAGAAAATCGTTTATTAATTCATTTCCTTTCACATTTCCTCGTAAAAACTCTGATTTCTCTCAAACTTCAAACTCAGATCTACTCTCCATTTCTAATCCGATTTCAATTCCATTTGAGTTTCTAGATTCATCTCTTCATTCTCTTCATATCGGTACCAAGTTTCTGCATTTCCGAGCAGATGAAGACCTGGTCGAGCATATATGTCACCAGGACAGTTCCGTCGCTCAGTTTCCGGTGAATTTGAGGTTGTACATGCATAGCCTGCATCGTTGTGATTCCGAATCTTCTTTCAGATCGTCAATCGGGTTAGTAACGAATAAGTTATGAATTTATTCGTTTTTTGTATTGCGATTTGGCCTAATTTGACCTTAGGCTTTTTAAAATGGATAATTAGAAATTCCATTATGATCATTATATTATTCTGGTGTTTATGGGTTGTTTGTTTGATGAAATCTGATTACAAGTGGGTTTAGAAATGGTCTGCGGGCAAAACGTTATTCTGGTGAAATCTAATTAATTAATTAAAGGTTAATTAATTAAATTAGGATTAAATTTGAGATTGAGGAATACTGATTAGATGCATGTTGGGTGTCAGAATGAGTTGAGGATCATGATGATGTTATGGATATCGGTTATGGCTTTAAGGTTTAGTATGTGTACGAGTATGATGAGATGTTATGTTGAAGATATGCCTTAGGCATTTATAAATGTGTTGAGGATCTAAGGTTTAGATTTGAGATATAGGTTGGTTGTGGTTAGTGAGACGAGTCTCCTAACCTTTGCAGTATGTGATTGTGTGTGCCTTGCTATTGCAGGCGTTGATTACTTCCCCAAGGGGAAGTTGTGACGTGGTACAGGTTACGAGTATATCAGGTAAGTCCATAGGACTTACTTAGCGTGCAGTTGTGGATTGTATGATTGTGATGGTTGTGTGTGTTCATATGATTGTGCATTTACAACCTAAACCGGACTAGGATGACCATTTATTACATTTATTTGGCCCAAGTGTATTATAACGGGTGGTAACCACCGGTCTTCGCCTGTTTGTTAGGAGGAGGTGTCTGGAAACCAGTAACATAGGGGGGACGAGTGATGATCACCCCAAACGTGAACCCCTGTGTTAACGGGGAAAGAGACGAGGTTCTTTAGATTCCTCGTGTTACAAAAGAAGTTGAATTAGTAATGGAATAACGTAATGATAGATAATAAATGAATGTGTGTGGCATTGCATGTATGAGATGTTGATGTGTGGTTGTGCTATTACCTTCATGCTTGTCATTGCTGTAGCTAACGGTTTCATACCGTGTTGTAGATGATTTGCAGGTTAGGAAGACTGCAGGGTGAGACAGATGGTGTGGCCAGCCGAGGACTTCTGTACATTAGGATGCACGGGATATGGGATCTTTTGTATCAGATGTTGTGGCTTGATGTTTTGTACTCGGCTTGGAGTTTGTAAACTCTTTTGATGTATCATATACAGCTTTTATGTATTTGGTTTTAATCTACCTGTGCCTTGTTGTAAGATCCAGTGAACTTGTTGTCAGACTAGGATCAGGATCCAATGTGAGATCCTAGCCCAATGTAGCATCCCAAGTCCCGCGGATTTGGGGTGTTACAGAGTTGGTATCAGAGCCTTAGGTTGACAACAATGGCACTTGTTGTCTGCAATAAAGGTAAAGTAGATAAATAAATAGAACCCATATGGGGTTTGACTTTTTAAAGGATTTTTGTTTTAAAGCGAGTATAGATGTTTTGGGATAGTATGTACAAAAGTCGTCCCATCTGAGGATCTCGACAGTGTATATATATGTATATATATATGACATATATATAGCCCTATAAGTTTAGGTGCGTATATTCTACAGATGGCTCAGACTAGAGCAGTATTTGTAGTGGGACGAGATAGGTGTACACCCCCTCTTCCTCCAATAGCGTCAAGTCAGGGACCAGTATCCGTTGTTGTGTTGCCTAGGGCAGAGAACGAGTTTGAAGAGGTTGATCGTGTCTCCATGAGTATATTCGAGTTTCAAGAGTATATGCAGCAAGTATATGAGGTGGTGATAGCAGGTAGATCTACACCGGATTTACCAACATTTGTGAGATCGACTGAAGCTTCTGAATTAGAGAAGAAACAACGGGTTGAATCAGTGAAAGACGAGGTTGGATATCCGGGTTTCAAACCGAGCCCGACTTGTGGACGTTTGAGTACTTCTCGTTTCACACGGACTTCTGGTGAAACGAGGACCTGTTACAATTGTGGGAAGCCTGTACATGTACGACCACAGTGTCCAAGATCGCCAGTGACTTGCAGAATCCGAGGGATAGAAGTTGATGAACAATGTCTTCATCTACTTCCTTGATCAGTTGGTGGTAGACCTTATTGATGACGTTTTGGTGTACTCTCACGACGGAGAGGAACATACCGGTTATTTGAGGACGGTTTTGCAGAATCCGAGGGATAGAAGCCAGTGTGCTATGCTCCCTAAATGTGAATTGAGATGCCAGAAGTAACCTTCAAGGTCATGTTGTTCCGCCAGTAGGATCATGATTGATGTGACGAGGAGTAAGTATGAAGTCTTATGGATGATACTGATGAACGTTAAGGGAATGCGTAGTTCTCGGCCCAACCGATTGCTACCAACGCTTTGAGGAAGGATTCTATGTGATTGTGCATCCATTCACGAGTCTTCTGAGGAAGACCACCATAATTGTGTTGTTGAAGTAGTATGTCGAAGCTCTGAAGAGTAGAGGAAGCATTTGACCTTTGCTTCTATTCGGTGATAATCAGAAGATTCTGGGAATCACGTGACTACGGTGCTGAGAATGTATGAGGAGAACTGCCCGTCTCATGATTTCGAGTTAGTGGTGGTATTTCAAGTTCCAAGATTTGAAGACAATAGCTGTGTGACCTTTCGTGTCAGAGTTTCACAAATCATAGGAGGTTGAAGCATATTTTTATGCAATAAAGGTTGAATAATTGCCAACGTCGATGGTTTGAGTTGATCAAGGACGCTGACCTTGAGATTTGTACCATTTTGGCAAGGAGAATATGGTCACTGATGCCTTGAATAAGAAGACGCCTCGAGAGAAGGCGATTGTTGGAATTGTTGTACAGTCTCGGTTTTAAAATGATCTAGCTTGGTTAGAGTTGGACCTACAACTGCTGATAAGGACGTTAGTTTCATGTTTAGGGATTTTACTTGGTTTGTTGAATGAGGTCCAACAAAAACAGGGGACTTGCCTGACCCTGAGGGAACTTGATGGAAGGATGCCCTATGACGAGGCACCACAATTCTTTAATGGAACAGAAGGAGTATGAGGCGCCGCAACTGCGTCAGTATAACCGCTCATGCGGAGTCGAGTGGAGAAGATTACAGTACACTCGTAGTACACCTTCTTTAGTACATCCATGTACGAATAAGAGGTACCACGAAGTAATAAATCAGGTTAAAGTGTTACTAACCTGGAGATGAGATCATCCACTACCAGTGTTGTAGTGGAAGTGAGAGGACTTTTCTATGGACTGATGGGATTGAGACCCAGTAAGAGTTTTGGTGTTATCCAGATTATTAGTAACAAATTTACGAAGGCGACACGTTCCATCTCTACAAAGAGACGTGGCCAGTGAATGAAGTAACAAAGGAGTACACTAGACAAATGGTGGGACTCCATAAGTGTACCGAGGACGATCGACTATGGTTGTAGTAGACGGTTTACTTTGAGGTTTTGATAGCAGATTCAGAATGCTTGGGGAACGCGTCCACATATCATGATTGAGTTTTACCTCAAACAGACGGTCAGTCTAAGAGAACCCTCCAAACCATAGAGGACATGTTGTGAGCTTGTGGGATGGATTGGAAACAGGGATGATCTGTTTATCTCCCACTCGTTGAGTTCTTATACCACTATCGTTGGTATGCATCTATAGGAATGGCCCCTATGAGGCGTTGTGTAGACATAAGTGTCATACACCTTGATGCTGGGAGGAGCCTAGCAGTACCAGTGGGATAGCGGCAGAACAAATTCAGGATGATATGACTCGAGTAACGCTGATCAGTGAGAGGATGTTGGCTGCACAGAGTCGCCAAAAGTTGTATGCAGATAGGAGGCGTCGACCTCTAGAGTTCAGGGTAGGAGCTCATGTCTGGTTGAGAGTAACTCTGACGCGAGGCGTCAGACGTTATGGCATAAAGGAGAAGCTGAGTCTCCGATATGTCAGTCCTTTTGAGATACTGGATAGAGTTGGGAGAGCAGTGCACAAATTGGCTTTGCCACCGAAGTTAGAGGGTGTTCACCCTATGTTTCATGTGTCTCAACGGAGGGAGTACATACCAGACCTGAGGCACATTGTGAGTTATGATGATCTAGTGGTTGAGCCGGACCACACTTTTACAGAACAACCTTTTGCAGTTCTAGAAAGAGAGGTGTGAGACACCTGTATTCGAAGGATATTCCTATGATGAGGATACAGTGGTCGAGACGAGGACCGGATGAGGCTACCTGGGAGACAAAGGATAGTATCCAGAGGAACTATCCACAGTTCTATGCGGAGTTAGAGGCACCCGTAGGATCCACGAGTAGATCTTAGTGCCTTTTTGGTGAGTGCTTGTATGTTGTGTGCTTATGTGATATGATGTGTTTTTGTGCTAGCTTTGATATGTGCATCTGATCTGTTAGATCTTGTTTGCTAGCACGATATAGGTATAGATGGAGATGGTTCTTTCCTCCATGCTATTGTAATATGTTTAGGATTAGCTGGAGATGGTTCTTTCCTTCATGCTATTATTGATGGACATAGTGTGAGTGGAGACGGTTTTCCTCCACATAGTTGTGTTACGAGTACGATTGGCTGAAGACGGTTTTCCTCCATGCTTTGTGACATGGTTAGTAGTTGGCTAGAGATGATTTATCCTCTATGCCTTTGGATACCGTTATGATCTTGTTGCTGGAGTTGGTGATTTCCTCCATGTTGTGTTTTGAGGTTATAGAGTGTTATAGGTTGATACGTTTGAACGGAGATGTGATACCTCCGATAGAGAGTGTCTATACCTCGGTGTATGGGTCCGAGAGGATTTGGAAACTGTTCAAGTTTCGGGACGAAACTTTTTCTTAAGGGGTGTATGATGTAATAGCTAGGATTTCCGAATTTTAATTAATGTTGATTAACTTAATCAGTGATAGTAATTGACATATAACTCGCGAAGATTGCGTAAGTGTTGAGTATAACTCCCACCGTTATGTTCTTGGCGTAATTTTGGGCTTATGGTGAAATTTTCACTTTTTTCCCCGGGTAATTATTTTTACCCTCCGGTATTATTTGGAGCATTTGGGAGCTCCAATTGATAAAAATGCAGTTGAGAGAAATGATCAGGACATCGGACATGTCCTAGATATGAAATAACATGGAAAGGCAAACGGTCAAAAGAGTCGCTATTTCGTTTCTTAACGGCTAAGAAAGACGGCTTAGGAATACACGTTTTCCGAGGCAATTGTGGGATAATTATTCCTACAATATTCAAGATTTATTGTTCCAATTTTGAGATGTTTGGAGAAGGGGGTTCAACCCGCCATTGGATCGGTTAAAGAATAATTATCGACTTCGCTAAAGGATAATTATCGACTTCACTATAAATAGCGGAAAATCGTTTATTAATTCATTTCCTTTCAAGTTTCCTCATAAAAGCTCTAATTTCTCTCAAACTTCAAACTCAGATCTACTCTTCGTTTCTAATCCGATTTCAATTCCGTTTGAGTTTCTAGATTCCTCTCTTCATTCTCTTCATATCGGTACCAAGTTTCTGCATTTTCCGAGCAGATGAGAACCTAGTCGAGCATATATGTCACCAGGACAGTTCCGTCGCTCAGATTCCGGTGAATTTGAGGTTGTACATGCGTAGCCTGCGTCGTTATGATTCCGAATCTTCTTTCAGATTGTCAATCGGGTTAGTAACGAATAAGTTATAAATTTATTCGTTTTCCGTACTGTGATTTGGCCCAATTTGACCTTAGGCTTTTCAAAATGGATAATTAGAAATAACATTATGATCAGTATATTATTCAGGTGTTTATGGGTTGTTTGTTTGATGAAATCTAATGACAGGTGGGTTTAGAAATGGTCTGCGGGCAAAACGTTATCTGGTGAAATCTAATTAATTAATTAAAGGTTAATTAATTAAATTATGATTAAATTTGAGATTGAAGAATACTAATTAGATGCATGTTGGGTATCAGAATGAGTTGAGGATCATGATGATGTTATGGATATCGGTTATGGCTTTAAGGTTTAGTATGTGTACGAGTATGATGAGATGTTATGTTGAGGATATGCCTTAGGCATTTATGAATGTGTTGAGGATCTAATGTTTAGATTTGAGATATAGGTTGGTTGTTGTTAGTGAGACAAGTCTCCTAACCTTTGCAGTATGTGATTGTGTGTGCCTTGCTATTGCAAGCGTTGATTACTTCCCCAAAGGGAAGTTGTGACGTGATACAGGTTACGAGTATATCAGGTAAGTCCATAGGACTTACTTAGCGTGCAGTTGTGGATTGTATGATTGTGATGGTTGTGTGTGTTCATATGATTGTGCATTTATAACCTAAACCGAACTAGGATGACCATTTATTACATTTATTTGGCCCAAGTGTATTATAACGGGCGGTAACCACCGGTTTCCGCCTGCTGGTTAGGAGGAGGTGCCTGGAAGCTAGTAACACAGGGGGGACGAGTGACGATCACCCCCAATGCAAACCCCTGTGTTAACGGGGAAAGGGACGAGGTTCTTTAGGTTCCTCGTGTTACAAAAGAAGTTGAAATAGTAATGGAATAACGTAATGAAAGATAATAAATGAATGTGTGTGGCATTGGATGCATGAGATGTTGATGTGTGGTTGTGTTATTACCTTCATGCTTTTCATTGCTGTAACTAACGGTTTCATACCGTGTTGTAGATGATCTGCAGGTTAGGAAGACTGCAGGGTGAGACAGATGGTGTGGCCAGCCGAGGACTTCTGTATATTAGGATGTGGGGGATATGGGATCTTTTGTATCAGATGTTGTGGTTTGATGTTTTGTACTCGGCTTGGAGTTTGTAAACTCTTTTGATGTATCATATACAACTGTTATGTATTTGGTTTTAATCTACCTGTGCCTTGTTGTAAGATCCAGTGAACTTGTTGTCATGCTAGGGTTAAGATCCATTGTGAGATCCTAGCCCAATGTAGCATCCCAAGTCTCGCGGATTTGGGGTGTTGCACATATTCTTTTAACCATCAAAGTATGTTTCCCCTTGTGAATCATACTCTTTTAACCATTAAAATTTGGGAAAATACTCTTACATCATTGTAAATCATTAGTGTTTACACTTTTATATGTCATTATTCATGTTTTTATTCATCGGTGTTGATAGTGTTTTTATTCATCAAAGTGTCATGTTCATTTATTCTTTTGTGTTCATTTTATAATGCATAGATGTTCATTTACAATATATAACCACAAAAAAATCATCATAAAATGTAAAAGATGATGATAATATGTTATGTATGTGTAAAAGTTATAGATAAGTTATCGGTGTTCATAATTTTATACGTCATTATTCAAGTTTTTATTCATCGGTGTTCATATTTTTCTACGTCATTGTTCATGTTAATATTATAGAATATTTTTGTATAAGACATTTTGTCGAACAGTTTGCGTGCATAATAAAAGGAGCATATAGATTGTTCAATTGGAGCTATAAGATCAAGTCATCACATATGTTTACATGTATTTTCTCAATCAAATCTATCAAGATTGTTTTACATTAGCCTTAATATGTATGCTTGAAAAGCGGTCTCTTGCATGACATTGCTGACACTAGGACCCTGCGACATTGAAACAAAACTCTAAGGCTTTCTCAGCTCTTCTCCCAATTGAACTAGTAGCAAATAATCGAACCTTTACTAATCACTTCCCGAGAGAAATCAATCCAGCCAAGCACACTTCAAAGATGATGAATCAGACGATTTCGGGCGAAATCGAACGATTTTAGGACGAAATCGGGCGGTTGAAAGCGAAATCAAACAATTTCGGGCAAAATCGATCAACTGGAAGCGAAACCGAACGATTGAAAGCAAAATCGAAAGGTGGAGGACGAAATCAAACAATTGTGAACGAAATTGAGCGAATCTAAGAGAGAATCGAACAAATTAGGCTTTGAAACGAACGAAATGAAGCCAGCATAATATCACCCAAATGCCATTCATATATCTTGAAAGCCCTTGATTTAGAACTCATCCGATGGCTTACAATGCTCATTATTCTTATCTGGAAAGTTTCCTCCTCAACAAAACCGGCCTCTATATAGATATATCCTTCTTTTCTTTAAGTCGGATTATTGTTCATTCTCCTTGTTATGCATATTTTGACAAGAACAAATTTTGGGTCTCTAATATTTACAAGAGATGTAGAGCCCCACTCAATGACATAAATTGGAAGCTCAGTGCAGCGAATTTTAAAACTCAATGGCAATCACAACAATGATTTGAAACGTAGGCCACTGTAGAACAGTAGAAGTCAAGTGACTATAAAATGAAGACTTAAAACTACGAATTTCGTTAGCTTGCATCAAGGGTTCATCTGCTCAAAAACCGAAACATCAATTAACCATTTTCAGGCTCTGTGTACTCTCTCCACTGGAATGAACATAATCAGCCACATTTAACAATTCTCAATTTCCCATCGTGTGAATCCTACTGTTGGATGACCAAAAGATTTACCATTTGTGATCCTATAGTGTCCTATCAACACCCAAAATGGCAAAATAAAGAAGGTTCAACCAACTTGGAATTCAATGTCGAATTTGAGTTTCAAACCAAGTTGCTCCCCAGCAGAAGTAACTAAACCAGCTGAGACCAAGAACCTGTTCAATACAAAATCGCTTTTTGGATTGCCTGGTAAAAGCATTACAAAAATCAACTTGAAAAGGGTCCAAGGAAACCTTACCTTGAATGACTTTCCGGTTGAGCACGGGACCCAAATTAACGAATTTAAATTTCACCTACTTCTGCACGAATCTAGTTTAAGAAAAAATTGAAGATGAAAAAAACTGGACTTCTCTCTTTGGAATATTCCTGCACAGTTGATCATAAACGGTTTAAACACTTGCAAAATGCAATTTCATGTAATCTTGGATTGCAGTTAAAAGCCACACCTACAAGGATATCAACGGAGCTCGTCATGAAAATCATAGTCATCTTCGTCACTGAAAACTGCACTATAGAATGCAAATGGGTTCTCGATCATCTCTGCCAGTGAAAGGCGCCCATCTTTACTTGTATCGGCCTGAAAGAGGGTGAGGTCATTCTATATTATAGTACCTCTATATAAAAAGAAGCAAGTAGAGAAGACACACCTACACAGGATCTACTGCAAGTTTATTACAATAAGGATACTTATTCATCTCAAGTTTTAAAAAAAAATTGTATGATATTGCAGGGAATAGGTTGTAGGAGCAAGTAGAAAAGACACATTTCTTGTAGATTCTAAAGTTAATAATAAGATTCTTAACAATTAACTTCTGTTTTGAATTCCATGTCCTATTCACCATGTGTTTTTTTTTCAGAGTCCACTTCTGTTTCACCCCCATGTCTGTACGACTCATACACTAACCAATAAAATATTCAAAACAATAATATTGGAAAGACATCACTTGAAAAACATGAGAGTTTTAATACCAGGTACACGCCAATGAAATTTGTTATCCCCAAGAAATTCGTCAAACAAAGACTTTTATTCTGTTACGTTTTTCCTTTCACACACTGCCACAAACCAAAAAAGACTAGGTTTACTAACAATTAGTAGATACAACTCCAAAGTGGCCAAAAACAAAAATCTTTGTGAGTGAAGGTGCCCAACATTTTTAATTTTTTAGTGATGCCTTTCGGGAATATTATTTTTGATGTGAATGACATCAAAATGTTAAATGCACTATGCATTTGACTATTTTAGCTAAAGTAAATGTTTGCTGTCACTAGTTTCATTACTGGGATCCGTATACAGGACGCAAGAAAATGCAAAAATAAAAATGTAAAACAATTGAAATAGTACCAAGAAATTTCCACAGTAACGTTACATTCATTTTTGCTGTAATCTTAGAAAATTATCAGTAGTTATTTTCCTTCTCTACTCTCCTGTTTTCCTGATGGAAAACTCCAAGCACATATGCCTGAGGTAAGCATGCATATTCAGATTCATTTGAAACTGTACAAAATATACAAACTGATTGCATTAGTATCCTGAGTTCTCAGGGATTTCAAGGTCACATATCTTCACACCGGACCTACATTCTAATAGTGACAATTTAATATTGGATAGTCAATGTTGAGTCATGTGACATTAGACTCCAGTGTATATTCTGTCTCAAGTTGTCTGTAGCATTTCCAGATCAGAGAGAAACATGTTCCCAATTTTGGTCAAATCAATGAAATTTCGTAAAGGAAACAATAAAAATCATGAAAAAAACCCACTCATGCAAGTAAATCAAAACATTTGAAATAGTACCAAGCAATTTCCACAGTAACATTGCATTCATTTTTGCTGTAATCTTAGAAAATTATCAGTAGTTATTTTCCTTCTCTACTCTCCTATTTTCCTGATGGAAAACTCCAAGCACATATGCCTGAGGTAAGCATGGATATTCAGATTCATTTGAAACTGTACAAAATATGCAACCTGATTGCATTAGTATCCTGAGTTCTCAGGGATTTCAAGGTCACATATCTTCACACCGGACCTACATTCTAATAGTGACAGTTTAAAAATGGATAGTCAATGTTGAGTCATGTGACATTAGACTCCAGTGTATATTCTGTCTCAAGTTGTCTGTAGCATTTCCAGATCAGAGAAAAACATGTTCCCAATTTTGGTCAAATCAATGAAATTTCGTAAAGGAAACAATAAAAATCATGAAAAAAACCCACTCATGCAAGTAAATTAAAACAATATAGTAAGTGATTACCAAAAGTATGTAAAAATAAAATTGACTCACAGACAAACATATCAAAGTCAAAGAACAGATATAAGTTAATACAGCACCTGAGATATTATGTAATCTGCTTGTTGTTTTGCGTAATAGCGTTCAGATGGATGAAGCTTTCCGATAATAGGTAGCAGCTCCTCATCAGATAAGGACCTGTATCCAATAGCATACCACAGTTAACTACACAACTGTTGCCAACATAAATTGTAAAAGGTGTTCAGTTGATCTGTCCCCTCAAAATTGAGCTTTCTCTAAAGAGTGAAAAGTTCCTTGATGAGGAAAATATTGGAGTATGTACCCGTCACCATTTTTATCAAGGTCAGAAAACAGCTTCTTAGCAGGGGCCTCCATAGCATCAGTTGAATGGTTGGAGGAATTATGACCTTCTTCCTCATAATTTCTTACCAGATCAAAAAGCCCATGGAAAAATTCATTGAAGTTGACCTTCCCATCTTTGTCTGTATCTCTTTCCCTGATGTGGAAAAGGAAAGGCAAAGGAAACCAATTAGGAAAATAAGTTACCAAAACCAGCCACATCACAAGTTGCAAGAGTATGCACAAGGTGATCCTAACTGCGAGGGCCACAGCAATACTCAAGAGATGCTTGAGATGCAAGACTAATGATTTATGGTGCAGAACAAATGAAATCGCATGGGTATGCACCAGGAACGTAACTGTGTCTTATGACCACTTGATTATAGTAACTTATTGACCTGTGACTGACTGATGTCTAGTTAGCTTGATGGAGCTGTTATGGATTGGTTAATCAAAAGCATACTCAACCTACACGCTGAAAGCTTTTTGTATGTCACTTATTGTATATTCCTTGATTCATCCTGTATTTTATACATTTTCTCATTGTCATTTCATTCATTCCTTTATTAAGAAATATAGGCTTCAGCAATAAATTCTGACAATTACGGGGTTTATGGAGGAAGTAATGACTAGGACAACTGAAATCACCAGATAAACAAAAGTAGAATCCTAAAACCAACTAGTAGCAATATAACAAATAAGTTGGAGAACTAAGACAACTAGACCAAAAAAAAACCCAAAAACTGACAAATCATCAATAATAAAGTATCACTCGTTTAGGCTATATTGAGGAAACAAGAAACCAATTAGTAAAACTAGGAAAGACTAACAAGGTATCTTAATAATTGGAGGACAAACTCGGTACAAGAGAAATGATGCAAGGTGGTGGCTGGCTTTCACTTAATCGAATACGGGTTCACCTGCTAGTAGCAGCTATATCAGGTATGCTGGAATCAGCAAGCCACGAAGTATGGGACTTGACCCATGAAGTTGTATGTAGGAATTACATGTTATGCAGCATTGAGTTACATTTGAGGCTTCAAATTATGCAGCATTGAGTTACATGTTAACCGGTTAGGATACTAGGAAAACAAAAAAGAAATTGCATGTAGGGGTTTAAATCTGGGTAAATCTGGAAAGGTGCAAGCCACGGAGTATGGAACTTGACCCACTTCTATATAATATCAGAACCTCGTATTAAGTCATGACTTGGCAGGTCGACAAAACTATTTGCAGTACCCCAAACATTAGTTCAGTAAAGCACATTTGAATATTTTCTGCTGCAGTCTACAACTGAGTTAAAGGGTGCATAGATTTGGCTTTTTAGTTTTTGTGGTGTCACCCTAAGTTAAGGGTGCTTTTTAATGGGAAGGTTCCAAAATTAATTTTGGTAATGTCTAGGAAGTGGCATTTTCCCTTTCGCTGCATAGACAATCTGCCGGGAAAATTCATTGATAATATATCGAATAACAAGTTGGTACTTGGTATTAAATAGAAATACATGAAGGCATACCTAATTTAGGCACAACCTACTATTGCCACAGCCCACAGGTGCCTTTCTACAACTAATAGAAGGAGAGTGACAACCCAAGAAAACAGCTGAGAGAAACAATACAACTAATAAAGGTTTCTTGTAAAACATAACAGGTCCGAAATTGCAATAATTTAAACAACTTCAGAAACGCAATTGTGTCAATAAGTTCATATCATCCATCTCACTTAAAAGCAATGGAAAGGATAATGAAAGGAACTTATCAGAAAGGATGATACAGTTCATCGGACAAGAATGTCAACTAGAGGTGCCATGTCAATCATGTTAGTTGGGTTGGATGTTTAATGAATCGAGCTGTTTTGAGCAATGCGTCAAAGAGTACTTCGCCTTGGGCCTAAAATTCTTGATTAGATGGCCAGGTTTCTAGCTTCCAGTCAAGTTAGAGGTTTTGCAGTTCTGAATTTCGGCCATTTTAGGATTTGGATGATCTTAACTTTCAGATAGATTACACAAATAGTAGTATCTACCCAATCCCAATGAGTTTTAACTTACTAATTACTAACAGGAACTGGATAATTTCATCCTTCAGAGAAGAACTCATAAAAACTGTTACAGCAGATGTACTAGCTCAAATATATATGTGGAGCTAAACAGCAACATTACCTTATCTCCTCCTGGCAAAGCCATTTAAGTAGCTTAGGATTCTTAGTGTCAGCTGGGTGCAAGAAACTGAAATTCAAGAAGATAAAATCTTTATCTCAAAGAAATGAAACATAATTAGTCATTCTAGTGATCAAAAACAATTTGTAATGAATGATTCAAGCTTACTCATTGAACTCTGTTATATTTAGGAGGCCATCTCCATTCATATCAGAAGCATTGAAATGTTCCCCTTTCCACCAACCCATCTCATATCCAAAATTACTATCTGTGCAGTTAGTGACAAAAAAAAAAACACAATCGTCATTTAACATGTCAACTATGAACTACATGGAACCCAAGGTAAAGACTTTTGAAAGCTCAAAAACATTATCTAGAGAAGACATAAGCCCATCTATCTTGATCCATTTCATCTTGTCTAAAATTCATTAAGGTACTCCAATCTACCTTTCCTAACTAGTATACAATCAAAGACGTTTAGGGCATGTTTGGATGTCAGGCTTTATTACACAATTAGGCAGTATTCGGCTTTAAAACTAAACTATGCAGTAGTATGTGTAGAATGTGGTATGAATAGCATTGTACTGTTTACATATGGTGTTTGTTACCCATACATTATTGATGGAAGGAAGCCAAACACCACTTTTAGTAAATGTAGTATAGGCCATAATACGTGCTTTATAAAAGCAAGTGTTATACATCCAAACAAGCCCTAAACTTAAATATGTTTACAGGTTCTTAATAAACAAAGTGGATTTTAGACAGTAAATAAATATCATTCAGCTGCTGTATGTTTTCATACATAATGAGCAAATAAGAGCAATAAAAAAGCAAGTCTTTGGACAATGTTCCACAACAGCAGCGACAAAGATCAACTCGTTTAAGAGACAGAATGCTTTTTTTTTGTGAATCTAGGAAGTGACAATTTAGTTTGCCAAAATAATTGCAGAAATTTATACTCTCATCTACTCAATCCATCTGTTCTTGCAGATTGTGGAGTTTTGCATACTGCTAAACCATACTCCCTCTGATAAGTATATAGGGCGTTTTAGCAAATATATATATATTTATAGTGTTTTACATCTTCTAGATGGTGAGTTACGAGAATAATCATTAATTTACGTAATTTTTTACTTTTTACTTTCCATTGATTTGTTATTCGATATGTTTATTAGAAATTTTGCTGGGTGTTAGAATATCTTATATTATTGATGGGAGTAGTAGAAATAGTTTTTCATTTCTTTCCTTTTCACTTTCAGCATTGATTTTGCTTTTATATCTCAAGGTAAAGGTTGCATCAATTTCCCTAAGCACTCAACAATCACCATTTCAAATTCCAAACTACAGCAAATAAATGAAGGAATGCTAAAGTACGGATGAAAGTACAGATCCTAGCTACCCGACTAAAAAACGTACAAACTCCAGTTTGCCAACACCTCAGACAACTGTTGCGCCATACACAAAAGAAAACTGGAAATTGTCCTTGGAGAGATTAAATTTTGATTGAAACTTCCGGAGCAGAAAACATTCCTAAAACAGAACATACAAACAATACTCTGCAGAAGATCATTTTTCAAAGACTACTTTAAAGGCCTCAAACACTCTAACTATCTCAGAAGAGTCCAAAATTAAGTAAAACCATATAGGAAGGTCAAATCCAACTGCCACTCAAACATCTAAGATCTGCCTACTGATCAACTGCCCTCCGTAGCAATAGAGGTCCAGCAAGATTCACAAAATATAACGTTTTCAAGACAACTATCATGTAAATTTCAAGCATTCCGAAAAAACAATTGGTTTTGAATGGATCCAAATCCCTACAATAAATGCTTGTTTCATGAAGGTAATTTTCACATTACTAAAACAGTTAGCAAATCTCTTCCTGGTCGCGTAATGAATTAGCGCGGAGATATATACCTGGACTCGTTGCCCAGCTGGGAGGCTCATACTCGGAAAAGGAAACGAATCCATCCTTATTCTTATCATGGATCTCCATTTCCCTCTCAGTTCTATGCAATACCTCCTTCTGCGCCTGCTCGACACTCCAGTCAGTCAACTCCTTGTGGCTCACATACCCATCCTTGGGATCCACATCAATCTTAGGAAAAAGTTCGATCAGCCTATTGGTCACATTAAACCTCTCCTCGTCGTTAAGGTAATCCTCGGCATCCATGAAATCCTCCCATTCGGGCTGGGGTTCATGGCCGTGGGCCTCCGCCTGGTGTGCTGCGTCAGCAAACTCCTTGTGATGCTCCTCGAAGTACATCCTCTCCCAATACTTATCCTCCCTGTGGCGCTCCATCTCTGCCACGAGAGGATCGAAGGGGATGTGCTCGTGGTGGTGTGGTTGGCTGTGGTGAAAATCGACGGCGTCCTTAGAGGTCGGGATGGTGAAGTTGGATCGGAGCTTCAGGCGGCGATGAGTGCGTGGGGAGTGGTGATGGAGGTGGTCCTCGGGATGAGGAGAATGGTTGGGGGAGTAGGAAATGAGGAGGAGAATTCCGATTGCGATTATTATGTATAAGATCACAGAGAGTTGTCCCATGGTTGAACAATGGCTGGAGAGATTGAGAGAGAGAGACAGAAGGAGAGTTGCAGGTTTTGGGGTGTTGACTTGAAAGGTTTAACGAAGGAGGCTTTGAATCTAGGAGATAGTAGTGCTGCAGTATTGCGGAAGATCTCATGCTCAACACCTAAAAGATATTTTTTGTTATAATTTTAATATTTATACTAGATTATTTTCTGTTTTTTTATAATATTAATTATACATATTAACATGTAATTTTTTTTATATAAATATGGCTGAGGAGAAACCCATAAACAACTACTTATTAATCTATGTTTCTATATTTTTTTGCTATCCATTCCAAAAATTGTAAATTTTGTCTATATTTTTTGCTATCTATTCCAAAAAGTGTAAATTTTGTCGCAGTGATAATGCCAATGGATTTTTATCCCTCGGATCATCATTAGCCACGTAATGTATTTTCGGGAACGAGTTGTGCTCACACTTCTCTCGTTGCACTTTGGTTTACTTAAATAATGTGTGTGAATTCAAACATAGATTAATAAGTAGTTGTTTATGGGTTTCTCCTGTAACAGTCAAAAATCAAATATGGCCTAATCGGGAATTTTAGGAAGTTAAACGGGTTTAACGGAATTAAAACCGTCTAGATGATATAAACCCGATGTTATTTGGAGCATTTGGAAGCTTCAATTAATAAAAATGCAGTTGAAAAAAATGATCAGGACATCGGACATGTCCTAGATATGAAAAAACATAGAAAGGCAAAACGGCCAAATGAGTCGCTATTTCGTTTCTTAGCGGCTAAGAAAGACGGCTTAGGAATACGCGTTTCTCGAGACAATTGCGGAATAATTATCCATACAATATTTCAGATTTAGTATTCCAATTTCGAGAAGTTTGGAGAAGGGGTCTTGAACCGCTTTCGGATCGGTGAAAGGATAATTATCGACTCCGCTAAAGCATAATAATTATCGTCTTCGCTATAAATAGCGGAAATAACGTTTATTAATTCATTTCCTTTCACGTTTTCTCGTAAAAGCTCTGATTTCTCTCAATCTTCAAACTCAGATCTACTCTCCGTTTCTAATCCGATTTCAAATCCGTTTGAGTTTTTGGATTCCTCTCTTCATTCTCTTCATTTTGGTACCGAGTTTCTACATTTCCGCGCAAGGGAAGCCTTGGTCGAGCATATATGATACTAGGGAGGTTCCGTCGCTCAAATTCCGGTGAATTTGATGGTGTCCGAGCGTAGCCTGCGTCGTTGTGATTCCGAATCTTCTTTCGGATCGTCAATCGGGTAAGTAACGAATAAGTTATGAATTTATTCGTTTTTTTGTATTGCGATTTGGCCTAAATTGACCTTAGGCTTGTCAAAATGGATAATTGGAAATTTCATTATGCTCGTTACTTTATTCTAGTGATTATGGGCTGTTTGTTTGATAAGATTTGATGACAGGTGGGTTCAGAAATTGCCTGCGGGCAAAACGTTGTCCTGGCGAAATTTAATTAATTAATTAAAGGTTAATTAATTAAATTAGGATTCTAGAAAATGCTATAAGCTAATTAAATTCAAAGGAATGAATTTAACTGGTGTTTGAAGCGAGAAATTTAATACAAGAAATATGATATTCTCAACAGGTGTTGTTGAAGGTTTTGGTTAACTATAGCTTAGTCTTTGTGAGCGTATCCAAGCACGATAAAGGAGGATAGTCCGAGTGGGAAACGGACTCAATAGTTGGTTTGCGAGGTTTTATTGTTCTTACCTGCGAGGTAAGTGTATATGAATTACACTTGCTTAATATATGTTATGTGTTTAACATGCCATGATTTTATGCATGCTTGTGTGTATATATATGTTTGTTATGATTGTATGCATGCCTATAAATGAGTGAGATAATGATGATGATGACTTGATATTATTTATGAAGGCATGCATGAGGTACATGATATGATAATGAAAAGGATGTGATGAAAGAATATGATGAAAGCATGAAATTGAGTTATAATATGAAAGTGATAATATAGGATGGTAATTGATTGATTAGCCCAACTAGGTCCCGCATGGGTTTCCGGGGGACGAGGTCGCTACCTGATCTACAGGGGCCTCAGAGGTCGCTACCTGATCTACAGGGGGCCTCAAGATAAGAAAAATAGTCCAAGATCGCAACTTGATCTACAGGGGGTCTTAGGACAAGATGGCCGAGGTCGCTACCTGATCTACAGGGGGCCTATGACGCTATCGGGTTGGCCAACCGAAAGAAAAAAAAAAGAAAGAAAGAAAAGAAATACGAAAGCAATGAGAAAATATATCGTACGATCAGTTGGGGCTAGTTAGTTAATTATCACCTATGCATCGATGCAATCGAGTCTAGCATGTTATATGTTATGTTATGATTATTTATATATGATGGTATGATATGAGATGTTTATATGAGATGATATGTTTATATGTGATGTGTGATAACATGCTTGAATGTTTATGTGAAATGTGATGTGAATGGTTGTGGAATTATATGTGAATGTGGATATGTATGCATTGATCGACTTTGGAATGTGAAGAAGGGTATAGAGTGTCCTTTGAGGACGGGATATTAGATACTTATATATATTGGGACAGTGTGATTTGTATACCCTTACTGAGCGTGTGGCTCATTGTTGTTATATCCACATATTTTTCAGCTACTCAGACTCAGCCTGATCAAGGCAAGGACGTTGGACCCAACACCTGGATTTGAGATCATATCAGGTGGGCTGTTATGGGATGCTACCGCCTAGGATGTTTTGCATGGTTTTAAAACAGTTGTGTTTTGGTTAAACGGAGTTTTATGACGTATGTTAGTACGTGTATATGTTGTGAAAATGGTTGTAAGATAAAGTTTTAAAAATTTACATTTTCCGCTTTTCCGCTTATTGCTTTAAACAGGGTTAATTAATTGGTAATCAACTAGAAATGAAATAGGGGTGTCACATTTGGTTGGTATCAGAGCAGGGATATGATTCCTTGGCTTGGGGTTGTGGGAAGTTTTCTGAAAAGCTTTTAAAAGTTTCTTTTTCTTTTAGATGGCGGAGCACATCCAAAGGGTCGATTGAGTGTGTACATGCTCAGGGTATAAATGATCAGGAGCACCCTAAGGTGCCAGTTTAGCCAATAACACTACCACCATCAGATATGGCTGGTATATCTGATTTAGTGATATATTTGAGAGAAGTTATACCACCATAGACACAACAGTGTCTCAAGCGGGTATTATTCTAGTAAAGATGGACAAGAATTTTGAGAAGATTTTCCGCCAAGGGAAAAAGTCGTTTGAGGGGACTACTGATCCATTAGTAATGGATGAGTGATTGAGGAACACTGCGTCCATTCTAGATGGAGTTATCTACGCTAATAAGAGACGTGTACAATATGCTATATCCTTGCTTGAGGAGCAACTAGAGACGGAATCTGCCTTTTCTATTGATTCCTAAAGGTTGGATATGGTGGAACACGGTCCCTAATGGCCATAGTATACCACCTGTGCTGACATGGGATGATTTCTTGATAGAGTTTGATGTGATGTTAGTAATGGATTGATCATCCGCTCATATAGCTTTGATTAATTGTTATAGAAAGGAAGTCACCATGGAGGTAGATGGGGTGAGAGAGGTGATTCTGACATGTGAGAGGATTATGATTCCTACTTGCCTCATATCTACAGTAACAACTTTTAGATTACTTCGGGAAGGGTGTCAGGCTTATTTGGCTAGTGTGTCAGATTCTGCCATTGTTAGCTCCGGAGTATCTGAGATGGATGTTGTCAGAGAATTTCCTGAAGTTTTCCTTGATGATTTACCTGGTTTACCTCCGAGTAGAGAGGTAGACTTCGAGATTGAGACATTACCAGGTGCAGCACCGATATCGATTGCTCCTTACAGGATGGCTCCGCTAGAGCTAAAGGAGTTAAAGAAATAGCTAGAAGAGTTGCTCGAGAAGGGTTTTATACGCCCGAGTATTTCTCCTTGGGGTGCACCAGTGCTTTTTGTGAAGAAGAAAGACGGTAGTTTACGATTGTGCATAGGCTACCGTCAGCTGAACAAAATCACAATCAAGAACAAGTATCCCTTACCGAGGATAGAGGACTTGCTTGATCAGTTAAGGGGCGCTACAGTATTTTCAAAGATTGACCTTCGATCGGGATATTGGCAATTGAGGATAGCAGAGAATTCAATACCGAAGACAGCTTTTCGTACTCGGTATGGACACTATGAGTTTACAGTTATGCCTTTTGGGTTGACGAATGCACCTGCAGCATTCATGGCATTGATGAACTCGATATTCCGACCTTATCTAGATCGGTTCGTCGTGGTCTTCATTGATGATATCTTGATATATTCCCGAGATGCAAATGCTCATAGAGAACATCTGAAACGTATCTTAGGGATTCTGAGGGAGAGACAATTGTATGCGAAGTTTAGCAAGTGCAAGTTTTGGACGGATCAGATTGCCTTTCTAGGGCATGTGATATCACGAGATGGTATACAACCTGATCCATCCAAGATCAAGGCTATTACAGAATGGGAAATTCCGAAGAGCATTACAGAGATTCGCAGCTTCTTAGGACTTGCGGGTTATTACAGGCGGTTTGTAAAGAACTTCTCGATTATCGCGCGCCCATTGACTAACTTGCTAAAGAAGAATCAGCAATTTATATGGGATAACAGTTGTCAAGAGAGCTTTGAAGAACTTAAGAAAAGATTGACGACATTCCCTATTCTGGCTGTACCGTTAGATAAGGGTAACTTTGTGGTTTACACCGACGCATCTGGGAGTGGCTTAGGAGGAGTTCTAATGCAGGAAGGGAAGGTAATAGCATATACATCTAGACAGTTGAGACCTCATGAGCAGAACCACCCTACACACGACCTAGAGCTTGCTGCTATAGTTCATGCTCTTAAGACCTGGAGGCACTATCTTTATGGTGATATATTTCCGGTGTTTACCGACCATAAAAGCCTGAAGTATATTCCCACTCAGAGGGATCTGAATCTGAGGCAGAGAAGATGGATGGAGTTACTCAAGGATTATGATTGCACTATAGAGTACCATCCAGGAAAGGCGAATGTGGTAGCTGACGCTCTCAGCAGAAAGAGCAGTGACCAAGGCAGTAAAGTCAACTACAAAGTTGAGCATCTATTAGCTCTCAGAGTTATGAGAGTAGAGATGGATGTAAGAGGATCCGAGTTGATAGCTAACATTCAGGTTAGACCGTTGATTCTCGATGAGATTTCAACTAGACAAGATGAGGATGCTACACTGAAGAAGTTGAAAGCTAAAGTGGGAGATGCTACCACTACACACTTCCAGTTGTTTGATAAGAGAGTGTTATATAAAGGTACACGGATATGCGTACCCAACATTGAGGAGTTAAAGAAGAAGCTACTTGAAGAGGCACATTCCTCGAGGTATTCCATGCATCCTGGGAGTACGAAGATGTTTAATGACATGAGGAAGATCTATTGGTGGCCCAGGATGAGACGAGAGGTAGCTGATTTTGTGGTTCGATGTCTAGTGTGTCAGCAAGTGAAGGCTGAACACCAAGCACCAACAGGAAAGTTACAATCTTTATCAGTTCCTGAGTGGAAGTGGGAGAGGATTACAATAGATTTTGTGGTTGGACTTCCTAGGACTTTCATAAAGAATGACACGGTATGGGTGATTGTAGACAAATTGACGAAATCTGCCCACTTCTTACCGATGAGACAAGATAACTCCTTGGATGAGCTGGCAGAGTTGTATGTGAGAGAGATTGTTCGACTACACGGAGTCCCTGTATCGATTGTATCCGATAGAGATCCGAGGTTTACCTCGCATTTCTGGGGAAGTCTACAAACTGCCTTAGGTACAAGATTGCATTTCAGTACGGCATTTCATCCTCAGACAGACGGACAATCAGAGAGAACGATTCAGACCTTGGAGGAGATGTTGAGATCTTGTGTTTTGGAGCTTAAAGGTAACTGGGATTCTAACCTGCCATTGCTCGAATTTTCGTATAATAACAGTTTCCATTCAAGTATTGGTATGGCCCCTTACGAGGCCTTGTATGGAAGGAAGTGTCGCACACCTGTATGTTGGGATTTTGAGGGCATGCGACAGATAGAGGGTCCTGAACTTGTACAACAAACAATAGAGAAAGTACAAGTAGTAAAGCACTGCTTGAAGGCAGCACAAGATCGTCAGAAGAGCTACTTTGATCGCCATAGACGAGAGATGACATATGAGATAGGCGAGAGAGTGTTTTTAAAGGTATCTCCTTGGAGGGGAGTTATGAGATTTGGTAGGCATGGGAAGTTAGCACCGAGATACATTGGTCCATATGAGATCTTAGAGAAGATCGGACCACTTGCGTATAGATTGGCGTTACCACCTGAGTTATCAAGATTACATGACGTCTTTTACGTATCGGTGCTACGGAGGTATAGGTCAGATCCGAGTCATATCATTCCCGAACCTGAGATAGAAGTATCTGAGAACTTGTCCTACCCAGAAGAACCAGTTGAGGTTTTAGGCAGACAAGTTCGAAGATTGAGAAATAAGGAGATTCCGATGGTGAAGGTCAGATGGGGACATCATTCAGCTCGAGAGGCTACATGGGAGACCGAACGAGATATGAAAGCGAAATACCCCTACCTTTTTAAGTAAAAACCTCAAGAAATTGTGATCCGGTTGTGCATCCTTTTTATATATCTACGAGTTTGGTTCTACGTCCTTTCTTAAATTTCGGGACGAAATTTCTTAAAGTGGGAGATATTTGTAACAGTCAAAAATCAAATATGGCCTAATCGGGAATTTTAGGAAGTTAAACGGGTTTAACGGAATTAAAACCGTCTTAACAAGAGATCGATACCTAGATGATATAAACCCGGTGTTATTTGGAGCATTTGGGAGCTTCAATTAATAAAAATGCAGTTGAGAAAAATGATCAGGACATCGGACATGTCCTAGATATGAAAAAACATAGAAAGGCAAAACGGCCAAAAGAGTCGCTATTTCGTTTCTTAGCGGCTAAGAAAGACGGCTTAGGAATACGCGTTTCTCGAGACAATTGCGGAATAATTATCCATACAATATTTCAGATTTAGTATTCCAATTTCGAGAAGTTTGGAAAAGGGGTCTTGAACCGCTTTCGGATCGGTGAAAGGATAATTATCGACTCCGCTAAAGGATAATAATTATCGTCTTCGCTATAAATAGCGGAAATAACGTTTATTAATTCATTTCCTTTCACGTTTTCTCGTAAAAGCTCTGATTTCTCTCAATCTTCAAACTCAGATCTACTCTCCGTTTCTAATCCGATTTCAAATCCGTTTGAGTTTTTGGATTCCTCTCTTCATTCTCTTCATTTTGGTACCGAGTTTCTACATTTCCGCGCAAGGGAAGCCTTGGTCGAGCATATATGATACTAGGGAGGTTCCGTCGCTCAGATTCCGGTGAATTTGATGGTGTCCGAGCGTAGCCTGCGTCGTTGTGATTCCGAATCTTCTTTCGGATCGTCAATCGGGTTAGTAACGAATAAGTTATGAATTTATTCGTTTTTCGTATTGCGATTTGGCCTAAATTGACCTTAGACTTGTCAAAATGGATAATTGGAAATTCCATTATGCTCGTTACTTTATTCTAGTGATTATGGGCTGTTTGTTTGATAAGATTTGATGACAGGTGGGTTCAGAAATTGCCTGCGGGCAAAACGTTGTCCTAGCGAAATTTAATTAATTAATTAAAGGTTAATTAATTAAATTAGGATTCTAGAAAATGCTATAAGCTAATTAAATTCAAAGGAATGAATTTAACTGGTGTTTGAAGCGAGAAATTTAATGCAAGGAATATGATATTCGCAACAGGTGTTGTTGAAGGTTTTGGTTAACTATAGCTTAGTCTTTGTGAGCGTATCCAAGCACGATAAAGGAGGATAGTCTGAGTGGGAAACGGAATCAATAGTTGGTTTGCGAGGTTTTATTGTTCTTACCTGCGAGGTAAGTGTATATGATTTACACTTCTTAATATATGTTATGTGTTTAACATGCCATGATTTTATGCATGCTTGTGTGTATATATATGTTTGTTATGATTGTATGCATGCCTATAAATGAGTGAGATAATGATGATGATGACTTGATATTATTTATGAAGGCATGCATGAGGTACATGATATGATAATGAAAAGGATGTGATGAAAGAATATGATGAAAGCATGAAATTGAGTTATGATATGAAAGTGATAATATAGGATGGTAATTGATTGATTAGCCCAAATGGGTCCCGCACGGGTTTCCGGGGGACGAGGTCGCTACCTGATCTACAGGGGGCCTCAGAGGTCGCTACCTGATCTACAGGGGCCTCAAGAAAAGAAAAACAGCCAGAGGTCGCTACCTGATCTACAGGGGGCCTCAAGATAAGAAAAATAGTCCAAGATCGCAACCTGATCTACAAGGGGTCTTAGGACAAGATGGCCGAGGTCGCTACCTGATCTACAGGGGGCCTATGACGCTATCGGGTTGGCCAACCGAAAGAAAAAAAAGAAAGAAAGAAAATAAATACGAAAGCAATGAGAAAATATATCGTACGATCAGTTGGGGCTAGTTAGTTAATTATCACCTATGCATCGATGCAATCGAGTCTAGCATGTTATATGTTATGTTATGATTATTTATATGTGATGGTATGATATGAGATGTTTATATGAGATGATATGTTTATATGTGATGTATGATAACATGCTTGAATGTTTATGTGAAATGTGATGTGAATGGTTGTGAAATTATATGTGAATGTGGATATGTATGCATTGATCGACTTTGGAATGTGAGGAAGGGTATAGAGTGTCCTTTGGGGACGGGATATTAGATACTTATATATATTGGGACAGTGCGATTTGTATACCCTTACTGAGCGTGTGGCTCATTGTTGTTATATCCACATATTTTTCAGCTACTCAGACTCAGCCTGATCAAGGCAAGGACGTTGGACCCAACACGTGGATTTGAGATCATATTAGGTGGGCTGTTATGGGATGCTACCGCCTAGGATGTTTTGCATGGTTTTAAAACAGTTGTGTTTTGGTTAAACGGAGTTTTATGACGTATGTTAGTATGTGTATATGTTGTGAAAATGGTTGTAAGATAAAGTTTTAAAAATTTACATTTTCCGCTTTTCCGCTTATTGTTTTAAACAGGGTTAATTAATTGGTAATCAACTAGAAATGAAATAGGGGTGTCACATCTCCTCAGCCACATTTTTTACCGGTGTAAAGGCTGAAGAATTTCGAAACATCAGCCACTCTTTCACCCTGTTACGTCGCACCATTAATTGAACTGATGAGAAATTGTAAGCATTTTGTACAAAATGTCAAGATTCATGCTGGAAATGATTTATAATGCTTCATCATCACAAGGTTAGGTTTACATTCGGCTCCAGCCACACGGTTAGCGTTTTCGACTATACATGATGAGTTGCAGGAAGGGCTTGAACCAAACATTCAAAACCCATCGATTGATACCCCTTTCACAAATCCTTACATCTGGGGAGCATTAATCATCTTTGTCATCCTTCTGGTGCGAACACCATTATAACTGGGGCTACGACAATTGTGCCTACCTTTTTCCGCAAGGTCCTTTGGCTTGTTTGCTCTTGGTAAATCACAATCATGAGTAATATCAACCCTGGAACTAGTCTTTGCAAGCTTTAACTTCACTAAGAGATCATCAAAAAGATGTTGATTGATAGCATCTTCTTCATATAGTCCATGGTCAGACAACAAAAGATCTCGCTTCTGAAGATATGGCATATACTGAAAGGAGCCTGCTTGGAAAGACCCCGTATGACTACTTGCACCCATTGATCCTTTTCCGACATGCTGGGAAGTGAAATCGTACCAGTTACAAGGAAACCCAAAAAGGAAACGACTACAAACCTGTTTGGTATCAAATCAAAAGAGGCAATGCATTAACAATAAAAACAAACAAGTATGAATAAAATAGCTTCCCATTATCTCTTCAGTATGCAAAGGCTACAATGCCCAAAAAACCTTTTTTTTATATATTTTGCTGTCTACCTACATTTCTTTGATCATGAACTTTACAAATCATACTGAAATAACTTAACTCACGGTCTGCTTTGCAGCAAAGCAATTAGAGGATGAATTCCATGCGCATCTTCCTTGTAAATGTTCATAATCACATAGAAATACAGTTATACATTTCTTGATTTTAGTAAAAGAAAATTCTCAACAACTGAGATTTCATCTTCTGCAACATATTTTATACTTTAGTACATCACAGCATTTCCTAGATTAATTAGGTGCCAAGTACTTTCCAGTTCTCCCATATTTTAGTTGCTTTTGGTAAGTACTTACTATATCTACAGCTCAATCTTTTAAGCCTCAGAAACATCCAAAAGACTACACAATCCAGAAACACACAGAAAAAATTCTCAGCCAAGTCCAAATCCCAAATTTTTACAGCTACCAACTTAATTGTTCTTCCTGGGAACTAGGGGGAAGATGCTCATAAGACAATTCCAGCCCAGAAAATTGGTATCTATGTCTGTGACAAAATATATTCTTGTGCTATCCCTCTTCTCCCCGTAAACCCATCTATTGACTTAATCTCAAACATCATAATAAGTTCTTTCCACTCCAATAGCCCTTTGGCAGTCTGGTCTAACAGGTAATACAGATGCATTATTTGGCAAAACAACTATAGAAAGTCTGAGCATATGACGCAGAGTAAGAAACAAAGTGACATGCCAATTGATGCATATCATTATGCTCAATAGTCTGATAGGAATATGAAGCAGAAGAAGCATTATGGATAGTGCAATCAACAGTAACTAGGAAATACATACCTCAGATGGGAAGCCATTCTGTTCTGTAACAGACTTATTTATAAGGCCACCGATGAATATGGCAAAGCCATCCGATGACTCTAGGGTGGAACTATCGTGTCTCTCCTTAATGGAAGCAGAACAAAAGTAAGTTTCAACTCCTTCCTTGTAACACGAGACAGATAAGAACATATACATCAAGAGAATACCTGAAGCAATTTCGGAGAAGTGACACAATAAGAAGAAAAATAATGTAACATCTCAACTAAATTAGATTAGATGCACTGATGCACAATATTCATGAATATAAAGAGCTAATAGCAGAATCATAATTTAACCTATAGGAGAGGCAGCCTACAAGTAAACACATATTTTGGAACACCTATCCTTTAATACCAAATCAATATCACAACTACTTTCAATATCACGATCCATCTAGTTGTGAAGATCAAGAACTGCTATGGTTTCTAGCACAAGTAATTGATCCAATTACTGATGCTTCTTGCTGATCAAGTGAAAAGTGTGTATTAGGGCCAAATGAATAAAACATAATCATTCGTGAAGCAAGGAAGTGGCTTGAGATTATCGGATTTACCTAAAATTTAAGCTGAACATTTTGAAGTAGTGGAGATTAGTAGAAGTTAGACCACCAGTTTACTAAATAAACATGAATAGGAAGAGTATCATCTTCTGTATATGCAAAATTTGGATGTATATTACCTTCTAATGGTAAACCCTCCAACCGCTATGCCCTCTTCTTCTTGAGGCTGCATCAATCACCAATCATGTAAATGTATCTGCAAAAAATTTCCACAGCGCACAAAATGTGAAGTCTTGAGTTCATTCCCAGAACAAGCCCTACATTCAACTCCGATTTAATTCTTAACACATGTTCAAAATACAGAAATCTAGTAAGTAATCCTGACCGTTTTCGTATGAGCAATGGGAGACAGAAGCTTGAAAGGGGTCTTTGATCTAGCTATAAACTTCTAATTTGGAGTCATCCTTGCTTTCTCTGTGAAATCCTCCATCAATCTCCTGCAAAATTGTTTTCACTTGACTCCACGCTTCCTTTTCTCCCAAATATACCAAAGATTTATCAACTGTGATAATCTACCAAGGTTGTTTTGTACCTAATCCCTATAGTTTCGCTCACTCGATTCCCATACACCACACATCCTAGGAAACAAATCAAAAAAAAAAACATCCCAGAATCGCTTACAATAACCGGCGCCTGTGGTCCTGGTAACAAGTGTAACAGTCAAAAATCGAAGATGACCTAATCGAGAATTTTAAGGAAATTAAATCCGTTTTAACACGAGATACCTCTCGAGGTAACCTCCTCCTAGATGATATTACACCCAGGTGTTATTTGGAGCATTTGGGAGCTTCAATTAATAAAAATGCAGTTGAGAGAAATGATCAGGACATCGGACATGTCCTAGATATGAAAAAAACATGGAAAGGCAAAACGGCCAAAAGAGTCTCTATTTCGTTTCTTAGCGACTAGGAAAGATGGCTTAGGAATATGCGTTTTTCGAGACAATTGCGGAATAATTATCCATACAATATTTCAGATTTATTATTCCAATTTCGAGAAGTTTGGAGAAGGGGTCTTGAACCGCTTTTTCGGATCGGTGAAAGGATAATTATCGATTCCGCTAAAGGATAATCATCGACTCCGCTAAAGGATAATTATCGTCTTTGCTATAAATAGCGGAAATAACGTTTATTAATTCATTTCCTTTCACGTTTCCTCGTAAAAGCTCTGATTTCTCTCAACCTTCAAACTCAGATCTACTCTTCGTTTCTAATCCGATTTCAAATCTGTTTGAGTTTTTGGATTCCTCTCTTCATTCTCTTCATTTTGGTACCGAGTTTCTACATTTCCGAGCAAGGGAAGGTCTGGTCGAGCATATATGATACTAGGGAGGTTTCTTCGCTCAGATTCCGGTGAATTTGATGGTGTCCGACCGTAGCCTGCGTCGTTGTGATTCCGAATCTTCTTTCGGAACGTCAATCGGGTTAGTAACGAATAAGTTATGAATTTATTCGTTTTCCGTATTGCGATTTAGCCTAAATTGACCTTAGGCTTGTCAAAATGGATAAATGGAAATTTCATTATGCTCGTTACTTTATTCTGGTGATTATGGGCTGTTTGTTTGATGAGATTTGATGATAGGTGGGTTGAGAAATTGCTTGCGGGCAAAACGTTGTTATGACGAAATTTAATTAATTAATTAAAGGTTAATTAATTAAATTGGGATTATACAGGAGGATATAAGTTAATTAAATTCAAAGGAATGAATTTAACTGATGTTTGATGCGAGAAGTTTAATACGAAGAATATGATATTCTCAACAGGTGTTGTTGAAGGTTCCGGTCTAACTATATCTTAGTTGCTTTGTGAGCGTATCCAAGCACGATAAAGGAGGATAGTCCGAGTGGAAAACGGACTCAATAATTGGGTTGCGAGGTCTTATTGTTCTTACCTGCAAGGTAAGTGTATATGAATTACACTTGCTTAATATATGTTATGTATTTAATATGCCATGATTTTATGCATGCTTGTGTGTATATATCTGTTTGTTATGGTTGTATACATGCTTATATGTATATGAGTGAGACGACGATGATGATGAATTGATATTCTTTATGAAAGTATGCATGAGGTACATGAGATGATAATGGAAAGAATGTGATAAAAGAATATGATGAAAGCATGAATTTGAGTTATGATAAGAAAGTGATAATATAGGATGGTAATTGATTAATTAGCCCAACTGGGTCCCGCACGGGTTTCCGGGGGACGAGGTCGCTACCTGATCTACAGGGGGCCTCAGAGGTCGCTACCTGATCTACAGGGGGGCTCAAGATAAGAAAAACAGCCAGAGGTCGCTACCTGATCTACAGGGGGCCTCAAGATGAGAAAAATAGTCCAAGATCGCAACCTGATCTACAGGGGGTCTTAGGACAAGATGGCCGAGGTCGCTACCTGATCTACAGGGGGCCTAGGATGCCATCGGGTTGGCCAACCGAAAAAAAAAGAAAGAAAGAAAGAAAAGAAATACGAAAGCAATGAGAAAATATATCGTACGATCAGTTGGGGCTAGTTAGTTAATTATCACCTATGCATCGATGCGATCGAGTCTAGCATGTTATATGTTATGTTATGATTATTTATATGTGTTGAGATGATATGAGATGTTTATATGAGATGATATGTTTATATGTGATGTGTGATAACATGCTTGAATGTTTATGTGAAATGTGATGCGAATGGTTGTGGAATTATATGTGAATGTGGATATGTATGCATTGATCGACTTTGAAATGTGAGGAAGGGTATAGTGTGTCCTTTGGGGACGGGATATTAGATACTTATATATATTGGGAGAGTGCGATTTGTATACCCTTACTGAGCGTGTGGCTCATTGTTGTTATATCCACATATTTTTCAGCTACTCAGACTCGGCCTGATCAAGGCAAGGACATTGGACCCAACACCTGGATTTGAGATCATATCAGGTGGGCTGTTATGGGATGCTACCGCCTAGGATGTTTTGCATGGTTTTAAAACAGTTGTATTTTGGTTAAACGGAGTTTATGACGTATGTTAGTATGGTATATATGTTGTGAATATGGTTGTAAGATAAAGTTTTAAAAATTTACGTTTTCCGCTTTTCCGCTTATTATTTTAAACAGGGTTAATTAATTGGTAATCAAATAGAAATGAAATAGGTGGGTCACAACAAGGCAGCGAAATTGATCGAGTGACGAGGGGAGAGGGACGAGCGGAGCGGAGCGGAGCGGAGCGGAGCGAAGGTGAAAACATTCCCGTTTTGGGCCAGCTCAGTATAATGAAACAATCGGGTTTTGTTTAGTAAAATCTCTAACTGGGTTAGATAGAGCTATATTATGTAATGCTCTGTTTAGTTAAATGGTTGCGGTTTCTTGTGGTTGCGGTTGTGGTTACGGTTGTGGTTTTCGTAAGAGTTGTTTTGAGATTTGCGGTTAACGAAAAAACCCGTATACATGTTTGGTTAGGTAGTTCGGAATTAGTTTTGAGTTTATATAAATACCAGAATACCCCTGTCTCTTACCCTCATCAAAAAGTTCTCTGCTCCATCTTCGAAAATCTTCACTCTCCATCCCCCCTCTACCTACCACTCAAATTCACAACACCACCAAAAATGATAGTAGATTCAGCTATGGAGCAAATCTGAGAAACCACTAATCACCCAAGCACAATTTTACGGTGTAGGCCTTCCTGGTTTTGCTCCAATTTCGCCATTAATTCCGAACCACTAATCATTGAATCTTCTTCAAGTGGATTGGAGGCCTTCTTGGTATTGCTCAGCGAGTTGCACCAATTTCACCATTGATTTCGGCTTTAGAGATTTGGGCAAACCAGGTTTTCAAACCTGTGAAATTGTGCTTGGGGAACACCGATCTGTTCTTGTTCTTGTTCGCCATTGGTTATTCATTGTTTCATCTCTTCATTCGCCATTAATTTTCTTGTTCGCCATTGATTTTCTTCCTTCTCTGTGTTAACACCGGTTTGTTCTTGTTCGCCATTGCCTAACTGGATTTCTTCCTTCTCTGAGTGGATTGTTCGCCATTGAGTTGAGTTTCTTGTTCACCAATTTCATCAGCTCCGATCCAGAAAACAAAGCAACACTACTGATTTCGATTTTAGAGATTTGACCTCAGCCCTTTCATTCTTCCATGATAAATCTCAAACTTCTTCGTTTGAATTGTTTGCCTAACTGGATTTCTTCATCAGCTCTGGTATGTTCCTAATTGGAGAACAGGTTTTGAAACCTGTGAAATTGCTCCTGGTTCAACAGCAGAAAATCGATTTTTGGAGAAGGAAGAAATCCATGTTCAGAGAAGGAAGAATGAAAGGGCTGAGGGGCAACGACGGTATACATATTTCACAACCCTTGAATAATCTCTGAAAACCTTGAGGTAGTAGGTTCTCAAAATCCAGTTTTTTCAACCCAAAAACCATCCCCGTAAAACTACTGAAAACCACAAAGCTTCAACTAAACAACACAAATATATAACCTCTAATAACCCTGAACTAAAAAAAATCCCCCAACAACACAACTAAACAGATATTAAATGAATCTTTCTTTAGGATACGAATACTTCAAATAGAATCGAGTAATAGAAAAGGTCTAGTTAATTATTTTAGCCTTCAGTAATTGGGCCTTTATATATATATGAACTATTAGTACATATTTTTAAATTTTAGAATTTATAAAAGATTTATCTTTTATTAAACATTATTTTAGAATCTAATCAAATTTAGTGGATCCTTGTATTAACAATTATCAATATCTAATAAAGTAATTCCAGGACCAAGTATTAACGATTAATAAAATAATTTTCGGAGCAAGATAACTAAGTATACATGTAGATAGAACAATTAAAAAAAATGAAAAAATTGTGTTTATTTGGAATTTAGAATTAGAGAAATCGAGATTAGATAATAAGAACAAGTTTCAACAATTAATAAAGTAATTGTTGATATTGGTCCAGAAATTACTTTATTAATTATTGCCAAAAAAAACAACTTGGTTTTCAAATGATTTCTGTATATGATATTGGTGGCAACTGACGTGGGAGGCACATGGCGCAGGGAATTTACGTCTTCACAAAAACCATCATTCATTCCGCTACCGTGTTTTTTACTACTCAAAAACTACAATTGCGAACTACGAATGTAATTTTTGCAAGCTCAATCGAAAATTATATTATATGAAATTGGTTGTTTGAAGCGGGAATGTTGGGAGACAGAATGTACAAAACATTTCCAATATCTCGATCCATCTGATCGACTAAAAAACTAGAAGCAACAAATAAAATCACGAGTGTGAAATCGCTTGTTGCAAGCACTTGAACGTCTTCTTGAATCCAACAAAGCCCGTAAACCAGAAATCAAATTCATCACTCGTCACAACCTGCAAATACTTCTCCGACTGACGCTTCCCGTTCTCTCTTTGAATCGCCCTGCCCACCTTCACCAACGGGATGGACACCTTGTAATGGGCCTGGAGCAACTCGCCGCCGGCAGAGGGGAACTTGATCGGACGGTCGCTGCAGAAGGCTACCTTCTCGGTAGAGATGAAGAGCAAGCCCGCAATCGGGCCGGAAGTGGTCCAGATATAACACTGCGATGCCTTTAGGAGGCGCTCTCCTTCTCTTGCGTTCTTGAATACTCGCCGGAATATCTTGTCGACTCCTCCGACTCGTAAGATCTTGGCTCCTAGGCTCAGTTTTCTCTTGAGCATTTCTGATAAGTCCACTGGCCGGCCGGAGGTTAATCAGTACAGTGAATTAATTAAACTCTAAAAAAGGATTAATTCATGATTGTTATAGATTCTTACAGTGCTTGGAATGTGAGAGGGAGGATCCCTTGGAGGGCTGGGAAGTGGAAGGCGCCGGAAGAAGAAGCAGTCTCCTTGGTGTGTTCTTCATGATTGATCGAAAGGGTTGATGATGGTTGTGAAATGAGATAAACATCTGTGTATATATATATATATCATGAATTGAAAAGGTAGGGGGTGGGTGGGACGTTTGCGATGATAAGCAAGGATGAGTCAGATATGCATGGGAGCTTAGCAGACATCCCCATTTCTTAATTGTTTCCTTGCCTACGTACGTACCTACTTTGAAATCTAGATAAAGGTTGTCGATAAGGAAAACAGTTAATAAATAGTCAATATTCAAAGGTGTCGATAAAGAAATAGAGTAGTGGAGGCATGTGTTTACATACAATATAGTAGAAGCGAATGCAAAAAGATTGTCTTTCTGAGCTGGCAATGAGGATTAGTGATGTCAAAGTGTCGACCTATTTGCAAGGCATTGGTTCTTATAAAGTAAATACTTCAACTTTTTATCCTATTATCTCATCTTTTGCTTTTCATGTAACCTTCATCTCTAAGACATGTGATATCACCAAAATCACACCCACACTTTGTAAGATATTACGAGCTCACTAGGGTATAGCCATGATGAGGATGACGCCTTCCCTGCACGTGAAATGTTGCTGCCTGCTTCAGCTGGAAATACAAAGGGAGAATGGGATGTTTTGCCTACTCATATACAGACCCACCCACCGTATTCCCTCGTCATGGCAAGAAAAAAGGTTACCGCAAGAAATTTTATTAAGTTTTTGTCATTTAAAAAGTGAAAGGAAATGATTAATACAAGGTAGAGAGGTGTTAAACAATGCCCACAAAATGTTTGAGTCCCAATGGGGTCGGGTAAAAAACAACTTTAATTTTTAAACGGTTTTATTTCAGGTCGGTTGATTTGGGTATGAACTGTTCGTATTGAAACGTACATGCTATCTACTAGCCTCGGTTCTTGGTTCATAATGGACCGTTTCAGTTTATGTTAAGGATATAAATGTGTAACTGAATTATGTTGTAACCAATTGGTTTACACAAGTGTATAAATACATACATATGCACAATAATAAGATTAGACAGTTCATTCTATTCTCACGCTCAAAGTCTCTCTACTCTCCTCTCTCTTCAATCACTTCTAACATGGTATCAGAGGGTGAATAAGCTCTCAACCATAAATATAGATCATCTTCTATGCCTTCCAATACTGATGACGAAGATCCTTCCATCACAGATTCTTCTGTTGAAGATATCCTTCAACAGCTCACACTACACCATTCAGATTCTCCTTCATTGAAGCTTTCCACCACCTTGCTTACTAGTTCAAACTACTTCCGCTGGAAACACTCAGTCGAGCTATCTCTGTCGGCCAAGAACAAATTGAATTTTTTTCATGGTAAGTGTTCTAGACCTACAACTGATTCCAAAATGATTGCAAAATGGGATCAATGTAATAGCATGTTGATATTTCTTGGCTTCTTCATTCCATGGACAAGGATATTAGTGAATCTATGCTTTTTTGTCTCACTGCTGCTCAAATATGGACTGAATTAGAATTGCGTGTTGGCAAATCGAATAGAACTAATCTGTATCAGATTCAGAGAGAGCTCTTCGCGATTTCGCAAGGAAATCTGTTTGTTTTGACTTATTTCACCAATTTGAAGAAGTTATGGGACGAATACACACTTGCACTATCAACAAAGGTCTGTTTAGGTGGTTCAAATACAGTTGCCATGACAATTATTCAGGATCAACAGATCATTCAGTTTCTGGTTGGACTGGATGATTCTTTTTCCCTAGTTCGATCTCACATATTGATGTTGTCTCCAAACCCTAGCTTGAATGAGGTATATAAGTTAGTCATCCAAGAAAGATCTTTGAAATCTAATCCCAATCTTGATGATAATACATCTGCCTTGTACTCTAATCATCGTTCTACTTCTTATCGTCCACCGTCTAAACACACATCATCTAGTGATCCCAAAACCAACACTAGCTCAGGAGGTCGACCATACTGCAACCATTGCAAGAACAATGGCCATACTGCATATCGGTGTATGAAACTCATTGGTTATCCTACCACGCCTGTGCCAGGTGTTTCTTGGTGTACACACTGCTTTATAGTTGGTCATGATTCAGGCAAGTGCTGGAAGGTTATAGGTTATCCCAGAGGACACAAACTAGCAGCTACCTCTGTTGCTAATTCTTTCACTCCAGAGCAGATGGAACACATTATGAGACTATTGGATAAACAATCTTCATTGAATCTTGATGGTAATACTAGTACTGCTTTGCTTGCTGGTAATTCTGCTTGCTTCTTTTCTTCTAACCTCAATTCGAAATGGATTCTTGATAGTGGAGAAACCGACCATATCACACCCCATCTTCATCTTTTCTCTTCATATACTCCCCTTACTCCACCTTCTAACATTACCATGCCTAATGGAAAAGAGCTCTAATCATTCATCAAGGCACTGTCATTCTTAATAATGATATCACCTTGTCCAAAGTCTTGTAAGTTCCAGACTTTCAGTTTAATCTAATATCCATACATAAACTTTTTATTGATCTTTCTTCTCACATTTTGTTCACCTCTACAACATGTTCTCTCCAGGATCATTCGATGAGGAAGCACTTGGTGATTGGACGAGCATCTAAGAGACTATATGTAGTCGACAATTCATCTTGTAATAGTATATCTCTTGCTTCCCAAAGTTGTAATAAAACTACCAACATTGTGTGTAATTCAATTTCAGTTGAGGTATGGCATTGTAGACTTGGTCATCTTCCCTTTGATTATATGCATTATATTGATAGCCTCTTTAAGCTTCCCAAGAAATCATCAATTTGCACCATCTGTCCACGAGCTAAACACCATCGACAACCCTTTACCCATTCTTCTATTAAAACCACATCTCCATTTCATCTTCTTCACATTGATACTTGGGGTCCCTATAAACATTCTACCCACAATGGCTTCTCTTTCTTTCTCACCATTGTCGACGATTATACTCGATGCACATGGACCTATTTGATGGCCAACAAAAGCAATGTCTTAACTATTCTTCAAACCTTTGCTATCATGGTCAAAACCCAATTCCAAGCTTCTATCAAGTGTATTCGCACGGACAATGCCCTTGAATTTTCTAGCAAAGTTGCATGCACTTTCTACTCCACCCTGGGCATTGTACATCAAACATCATGTGTTCATACTCCCCAACAAAACGGCATTGTTGAGCGTAAACAACGACACCTCTTAGAGGTAGCCCGATCCATTTTCTTTCAATCTAACCTACCGTATTTCTAAACTTCCACCGCTCAAGTTCTACGTTTGATCCAATTCAAACGACCAAGAAGAAGTAGTTGAAGTTTCTCCTCGATCTAGAACTCGAGTATGATTGCTTGGATCAAAGACTAGATCCAAGATAGAACTTTAAGAGGATTGAAGAAGAAGTGATGCCTAAACCAAGTAAGAGGATTTTCCTTCTCAACACTTGGATTCAACTTAGACATATCTTACAAATGAGTCAAGTCATCCTTATATAGTGGATGGAGGTCATACAAAGAGTCAAAACATAAATGACAGAATTAAAAGCCGGAATTAAGTTCCGGAAATTAAAAGCCTAAAATATGAATGGTCGGAATTTAAGTCTTGGAATTAAGTTCCGGAATTAAATTTCCGAATATAAAAAGTCAATTATTAAATAGCCGAAATATTTAAATGTCTTCATAATGGTGTCGGGTCCTTCTAGCCGGAAACACGGATGGCATCGCCATCCGGGGGCGTATCATTCTCCTCCTCTTAAATGTGAAACGTCCTCGTTTGCACGGTCAAAATAAAGAAAGGGGTATCTTTGGGAACGTAACCCTTGAAATTCAGCACCGGATGCACATTGTCGGAGTCGGGTGGCTTGGACTTGTAGTCTTTCAAAAGGGCGGTGGGGCCGCCAAGCTTGAAGACTATACCGACAAGGTGTCGGAAAGAGCATCGATATTTGATTGATTTCAGTTAATGGTGCCGATACTCTTTAAAATTATGAATCAAGCCTTGGGTGGGTGGCAAGTCGTCCGACATAACAAAGCAAAACTTCGGATTGGACGGCTCAAACTTGTAGTACATGTGGATGGTCTCGCTGGTGAGTTTGTCTACCATGCCTTCTAAGCTTGTGACATTGTACATGAGAGGCATGCCGGAAAGAAACAAGGGTAAGCCGGTAAATAAGTTATTAGACAAAACAAAATCAAACCTCGGTTCAGCCGACTCGAATTGTAGTCCAACAACATAATGGTGTCATTGTCATGGTTGATGGCTTCTTCACCCTTGATGATGTTGTCTTTGTTGATGTTGGCTTTATTGTTGTCGGTGATGACTTCAACATTGTCGATGACGGTTTCTTCCTTGGAGTCTTCTAATGGATCATCACACAACAGTTCTTCTTGTTGGGAAACCGTTGTTAGGGCAAGAACTTGTGCCCTCAATATATTTATCTCACGTTTAAGAGCATCTTTTGTTTCCTTGCTCATAACCAACTCCTCTTGGGGACTAGGATGCAGTTGGGGGACAACATTGACAAATTGCTCATGGTTAGAACACCGTTTTGGGGCAATATAGGTATCCTCCAAATAAGCTTGTCGGTGTGGATACCGTTGGTACCCATCCATGCAAAAAGTTGGCCTTGATGGGTCCGGAGGAGACAACCACTCCTCATCCTCAAAATATGGTCCTCGTCGGTCTTGTGAATACCGTCGGTATCTCCGAGTGGTTTGTTTAACCGCTTTGAGCTTTAATTCATGGGGAGAAGGCAACCATTCTCCATACAAATCAAAATGATCATCATCATCATCATCATAGAGCATGATGAACGATGAAGAACACAATGAAATCTTCGAAGAACACCGAAGAACACTTGAAGATCTTCGAAGAGCACCAAAGAACACCGAAGAAAACTTGAAGATCTTCAAAGAACACCAAAGAGAGAAAAAAAATTTGATGATGAACAATCAAGAACACAAGTAAAGAACTTGACCTCGATCCCGAGCTCTGATACCAATGATAGAAATACGGGCGATCTAGATCGAGGAGAAACTACTTCTTCTTGAGCGTTCGTGTTGGATCAAACGTAGAACTTGAGCAGCGGAAGCTTAGAAATGGATGTGGAAGCGTTCGGTTGATCCTTCAAAAGGATCCTCGAGTATGATTGCTTGGATCAAAGACTAGATCCAAGATAGAACTTTAAGAGGATTGAAGAATAAGTGATGTCTAAAACAAGTAAGAGGATTTTCCTTCTCAACACTTGGATTCAACTTAGATATATCTTACAAATGAGTCAAACCATCCTTATATAATGGATGAAGGCCATACAAAGAGTCAAAACATAAATTGACGGAATTAAAAGCCGGAATTAAGTTCGGGAAATGAAAAGCCTAAAATATGAAAGGTTGGAATTTAAGTCACGGAATTAAGTTCCGGAATTAAAGTTCCGAATATAAAAAGTCAGTTTTTAAATAGCCGAAATATTTAAATGTCTTCATAATGGTGCCGGGTCTTTCTAGCCGGAAACATGGATGGCATCGCCATCCGGGGGCGTATCAAACCTTCATACAATACCCTACGTGTATTCGGCTGCCTTTGCTTTGCCCATATCCCTAGATTCCATCATGACAAATTCTCCCCTCGTGCCACACCCTGTGTCTTTAGCGGCTACCCACATCCTCAAAAAGGCTATAAACTCTTGACCCTTACAACTCATGAGATCCTAGTTTCACGAGATGTCACCTTTTATGAAAGCATTCTACCTTTTCACCATATCCATCGTACCTCTCCACCACTTCTTCCTATTCTATGTACAACATCAACCATTGATTCACTTATATTCTCCCCTTCTCATGATCCAATAATCTCTTCACCTTCTCCTCTTGTTGACCCACCGTCTCCATTCTTACAGTCTCATGATCTTCCTACTCCACAAACATCAACCATTCATTCTGTTGATAGTTCTCCCACTTATCCTACTACTTATTCTACATCAAACCATACCAATTTATCTCCAGTCCCTTCATCTCAGTCTTCTACTTCCCAAACACCTAATCTTAGACGACCATCTCGTCCTAAACAAACACATTCATACTTGTCAGACTACATATGCACATATAGTTCTTGCTCTCAATCACCAGGTATGACTCATTCTAGTTCTTTACCTTCATCTCATTTCTCATTTCTTTCATCCCTAACATCTTTTGTTGAACCAACCACTTACACTGAAGCTTCAAAGGATCCAAATTGGATTGAGGCCATGAATAAAGAGTATCAGACATTACAAAGCAATCATACGTGAGATCTAGTTCCTTTACCATCACATAAGAAGGCAATCGGTTGTAAATGGGTCTACAAAGTCAAATTACGAGCGGATGGTAGTCTGGAGAGGTTCAACGCACGATTGGTTGTTAAAGGCTTCAATAAAAAAGAGGGGGTCGATTTCCATGAAACATTTTCACATGTGGTCAAAATGACCACCATTAGAAGTATCATTGCCATTGTTGCTTCAAAGGGTTGACATCTTCATCAAATGGATGTGAATAATGCATTTCTGCATGGGAATTTGTTTGAAGATGTGTACATGAAGGTTCCTTCTGGAATACCAAATCCATTGTCCTTTGTTTGTAAACTCAAGAAGTCTCTTTATGGACTTAAACAAGCCTCAAGACAGTGGTTCCATCGACTTACAACAGCTCTCATCACTCAAGGGTTCAAGCAGTCCAAGAATGATTATTCACTCTTTCTTAAACACTCTGGTAATGACATTACCATAATTGCTATTTATGTGGATGATCTCATGATGACAGGATCCAATGAGGATGAAGTTTCTTCCCTCAAATCTTATCTTGACTCAACATTCAGCATCAAAGATTTGGGTCTTCTTCATTTTTTCCTTGGCATAGAAGTGGCTCACACATCTACAGGCATTATTCTCACTCAAAGAAAATTTACTTTGGAGCTTCTAGCTGAAGCTGGCCTTCCAGATTCCAAGCCCACATCGACTCCATTACCTCTTAATCTCAAGCTTGTCCCCTGTGAAGGTGACCCTATTCCAGATCCATCAGTGTACTGATCTCTTGTAGGGAAACTCAATTTTCTCACTCATACCAGACCAAACATATGCTATGCTGTCCAATGTCTGAGTCAGTTCATGCAATCTCCTCACACTTCTTATCTTCATGCTCTATTTCACACTATTAGATACATTTAAGGTACTGTTAGCAATGGCATTCTCCTCAACACTTGTGATAAACCAACTGTGTTGGCATACACCGATTCTGACTGGGCTTCTTGTACATCTACTCGAAGAAGTGTAAGTGGCTACATTATACTCCTTGGCTCATCACCAATCAGTTGGAAATCAAAGAAACAATCTACTATTTTTAGGAGCTCAACAGAAGCTGAATATCGTGCAATGGCCCAAGCAGCTGCAGAAGTAACTTGGCTAGTTTTTTTACTTCAGGAGTTAGGCTTGCAACCTCCTCAACCAGTTTATCTCCATTGTGACAATAAAGCTGCTATTCATATTAGTAAGAATCCTGTGTTTCATGAAAGAACGAAACACATTAAAATCGATTGTCACTTTACTCGTGAAAAAGTGATGGAAAGTTTGCTACATCTTCAGTATGTCCCTACTCATGCCCAACTAGCTAATGTCCTCACCAAGGTTATTTCTTCAGCTCAACAGAACATTTTACTTAGCAAACTAGGAATGGTTACACCTCCTAGTTTGAGGGGGGTGTTGAGGATATAAAAGTGTAACTGAATTCTGTTATACTGTTGTAACCAATTGGTATACACAAGTGTATAAATACATACATATGAACAATAATAAGATTAGACAATTTATTCTATTCTCACGCTCAAAGTCTCTCTACTCTCCTCTCTCTTCAATCACTTCTAACAGTTCAATTATCGGTTCATTTTAGGCCGATTTACTTAGGTTTTTAATCGGTTCAAGTAGAGGTGTCAATTGGGGTAGGTCAATCGGGTTCAAAATCAGGTCAATCTATTTTCAGGTTGATGTCAAGTTCGGTCAAAATCGGTTTGATTGCTTAACATCTTCATTCGGGTTAGTTTTGGGTCGGACAATTTGTCGGGTTGAATTTGGGTTACCCAGTTGGATTGGGTAGCTCTTAGCTATACATTTTTTCATTAAAAGTATATACGAGGATATTAATTTGATTTGGATATCCGAATTCAAATTATTGGAAACCTTAATCCGGATGTGATATAGGTCCGAGTGTATATCCGGTCATTTATCCATTTGATCCGGATTCTAAAACAAGGTATCCAAAGATGGTTTTATTCACATTGGATAATTATTTGCGAATATGATAGGTGATCCGAATGACTTTAGCTAGATCCAAATAATTTGTTTGATTAAAAATGATTTTTACTAGATTCAGATATCAGACTGGTTTGTTTAATCTGGATACCGACTATCCGCTTGATCTAGATATATATTCATTTGATCCGGATATATTTTTCCTACCTTGTTTATCTTAAAATGTGAGAAAATTCAAAGTCACATAACATAATCCAAATATAGGGAAAAGGATTTGTGTGTGTACGCAAATCAAATTTGTATTTATTTTATGTAATTTATTTTTCGTTTATCCGAGTTAACTACTTTTTCTCCCAAAATTAACGAACTCAAAGCATATATGTATATTCGGCCCAATATTCATTTATAAAAGAGACTTCTATTAGTTTGAAATACCATTGGTTATAAATCTCATTTAAACTACGAAATCGAGCACATCTTAAGTATCGATTGTTTTAGATATCCTCTAAAACAATTTTGAAGATTTTGGCCAAATAGGCCTTGTTTTAGTTTTGTTCCCCATTATTTTTTACCACTTTCATTAATAATAGGTAAAAGTAATTAACCCCTCTATTTTAAAAAATAATAATTAACCATTTTAAAAAGAAGAAGACGTGTTATCTAAGTTTAATTCCTTACTATTTTCTTTTTTTGTCCTTTTTTATTTTTTGTTTTCTTTTTTATTTTTTGGTATGAAATTTCATTCCAGAAATTTCATACCAGAAATATCATACCAGAAATTTACATACCAGAAATTCGTACCAGATTTACATACCAGAAATCCGTACTAAATTTACATACTGAAAATTTACATACGAAAAATTACATACCAGAAACTAATACCAGAAAGTGTCAAAATGTCACATAGCTGAAACAAGAATCTAGAGGGTTCGGAGGGACAAAAATGAAAAAACAAAGCGCAGATAAATTAATTCCAGAAAGGTGCCTTGTAGCGGATCCCTGGTGATGAGGAAGACATAAATTGGGTTTGGAGGTATATATTCTTTTGAATATACCATAAAAGCTTCTACATTTTCAACTTTCTTCAATTTAACATTGTGCAACTTGATTTACATACCAGAATTTTATTTGAATCCATTTCTTATCGGAACGTCTTTTATAGACAATACAATACTGTAGTTTTTCAAGATATACTTACATTGCAACACCAACCTCGACCTATAGTATATACAAAGCACAAAGGGTAAAAGCTAAGTTGAAGAGTGTCTTTTCATATACTTTCCCCAAAAATGTGCAGATCCAACATTCATTTCCAAAATCAATTGCCAGTAACATCACTTAATTACCAAATAAAAGTAATGTCGCAGCTAGTGACTCGTATAAGTTACCGAGCGTGTTATATACAACTAACTAATCTTTCAATCGACAATCTCAGAGGGAGACAAACTCCAGAAGTGAAATTCATTGAAATCTTCCTGCAAGCAAGAAGGGATTGATTAGTCGTTTACCATAAGTAGTTGAGTACAAATGAAGAATCAAAAGAGCAAGTTTTCTAAGGGGAGAAACCTTTACAGAGGAAGAATCAGAAGATGGTGGAGGAAACATTTCATGAACAATAGTTTTAAGCGAAGTGTATGTTTTTCTGTCAACACGTTGCTGCACTACAACCTCACCTTGTTTGCATGAACATGAGCGTGATGAAATTGGTAGTTCATCAAGTGTTTGTATACAATGATTTGGCAATGAGATTGTTAGTTACCTTGGGGTTAATAATGAAGACCTTTCCTTAAGGGACGCCCACCTTAACGTAGTTGAGTTCATCAGTATCACGATTTCCAAACCCTTGCTGATTTTGCCTCTGTCCTCCTCACGTATGTAGACCAAATTTCTTCTCTTTTCTAGATCGATCAGAAGCGGTGACGTTGATACCGGAGGAGTTGTAAGTATAAGAGGAAGGGATTGAAGAGAGGTGTTTTGCTGCAGATCTAGAATGTGGAACGGAAAAGAGAAGGAGAAAAGATTGGAGAGAGAAGGAGAAGATGGAGGCTCATATCAGGATTAAGAGAATACGGTTTGGACGGTTAAAACAAAAGGGTTACATTATCCCAATAGCAAAATGTTAATAGCCTATTTACTAAACTAAAAACTCAAAACAATATACTTAGCTAATTAGCTCAACAATTTTCTTGTCATTATAACATTTATTTGACAATATTTTATTAACCGTCGACTTATTTGCTAATTATAAATTATTAACATATCTCTAGAACTAGGGGTGAGCATAAATCCGGATTAATCCTGTCTTGTCCCGATTCCAGCAGAATTTGAAAAAAAATATCTATACCACCGTGAAAAATTTACGGGGACAAAACGCGGAATGGAAACTTCTCATCCCAGTTAATCCCGTCTCGTCCCGCATATATATAAATAATGATAACTCCACCTTGATTATAATTTGTATATGTGGATGATAAAAGACTTAACATTATAAAGCGGTTTTATAAACTAACAAATATGGATTATATTTCTAGATTGCATGGTTTGGTTTTGTGTTTGTTAAATGTGTGCAGGCCTTGAAAAACATTTCAAAGGGTGATGCAGGCCTTGAAACACATTACAAGGGACAAGCACGAAGAACTTGAAAAACAGTTCAAGGGTTAAACGAGAGGCCTTGGAAAGTAGTTAAAGGGATAAACGCCAAAGCCTTGAAAAGTGATACAAGAGAGAAATCGGTTGTAAGCTTTTCAAAATCAAGATTCAAATCTCAACAACCAAATCTACCAAGGATCAAGAAAACATCTTCAAACAAGATATCAAGAGAAGATCTCGGCTAGCTCAACAAAAAGATCTTTTACGGATTTGAAGAGAAGATCTCAACCCAAACAACAAGATCTTGCAAAGATCTTAACAAACCGACGCAAGAGATAAGAAGATCTTTTCTAACGGATCTCACACAAAGATCTCGAATTCAAGAAAGATCTTCAACGGTCCTCAAGAGAGAAGTCTTCAACAAAGATCTTCAACAACTTAGAATATCTCGGAACTTGAACCAAGGGCTTAACGATAAGATCTTCAACGGCTCTTTCAAGGAGAAGATCTCGAAGAAGAAAACTCTCAACATGCATCAAAGAGAAGAAGTGGATGAAGAAGATAGAAGATCTTACAACGGCTACTTCATCTCAACCAAACACCGTTTTCCCATGGAGAAAGAAGAACATCACAACGGCCTGATTGCAACGGCTAGAAGAGTACTCCATAGAAGAATATAAATGAAGATGATGATTGAAGAGAACCATAACAAGCTTACACGAAAACATCTAAGTCTTCAAGCGATCAAAGCATCTTCATTCGTTCCAAAAGTTTTTCTTCCTCTTAGCTTACAAAAGTTTACATCCTCAGATAGAGAAAAACACTAGAGCTCCATTGGAATATCTAGAGAGTGTTATACTCGAGTGTGTGTTGCTCTGCAAAGTAACTAGGCCATTATTGCTAGGTTAGAGTTGGAACTAGATCGTAGCATTGACTATAGTGAGAGAAGAAGGAGATTTTTTCTAGGTTGTATCTAGGACTCTTTGAAGCACATAATAGATAGTTAGATCCTACGGGTAAAGAAACCCTAGGTGTAGGTTGTTAGAGCTGAACTTCGTAAACATATCATCGTGTCGGTCTTTTAATTCCGCACTATCTTTCCCTTTATTGTGACTAACATTGTTTTGCAGGTTTTCGCAGTCAAAACCTTGAAATCATTTTCAAAGCCCTTGAAAACCAGTTGTGTCACAAAGAGCACAAATCGACATCAAGGCCTTGAAATCTGTTTGAAAGCATTGAGATAGGTTTTTGCGAAAAGTTCTCATACTCTATTCAACCCCCCCTTCTAGAGTATTTATATCCTTTATATTCATTTATACGGTTCTTCAAATAATATTTTTATATTCTTAAAAATATTATATAAATAAATAATAGCTATAAATTATAATTATATATTAATAAGAATTATAAAATCAATAAAGTATTAAAAGATAACACCAACATGTAAAAAATGTTATCTTTTGTAAACTATCATTACCATAGTGTAGTGCTAGGTTTTTTGAATGTGAGTTGGTAAGACACATTTTGGTGTGACTTGTATTTGTTTTGAATGGACTAAGTACTAATGTAGGCCTTTTGAATCGATAATTCAATATCGAGCTTTTTTTTTTTATTTTTATCATTTGTGTCTTTAAACATGAGAGAATACAGGTACAAATGTTGAATATAATCAATACATAATTCTTGCGGGATTAAGCCCGTCCCGTCTCACGTGGAACAAGGCTCGTGCGGGACAAAGAAAAAAGTTGTAAATCTCGTCTCGCTTATAATTTGCGGGACCGAACGTGAGACGACCTCAATCTCGTCCCGTCCCATACCCAGCCCTATCTAGAACAATGTTATGTCTCCACTTTTTCAAGCTATTAATATTATCTAATGCTTGTCCAACTTTTCATCGTAACTAATAATTAATTACTTATCGATCGATACACTTATGTTTTAAGAAAAACCATAAAAATATATATAAAAATACAGTAGTACAGATAATCTAATATTATTCAAAACTCATACAATGTGCGGGTATTACACTAATACTAAAGTAAAAGTAAACACTTTTATTATTAGTAAAACTTAAAGTTTTGAGTATTAAAAACATTTATAAATACAAAAAGGTATTAATAAATATTTTCAAAGTAAATTAACTTATTTTTAAGTCGATAAAAGCCGATTAATTATAATAATAGTAATAAATATTATGAATGATAATTATACAAGAAAAAATATAATATAATAAAAGATTACTTTATAAATAGACTTATAATATACAATATGTATACTTATATTGTAAACCAGAAACTAAAGTCAGAAGATGTTTAATATTTGAACAATGAATATGTATAACTAAGTAAAAGGAAAATTTTTACTTTGGGTCGGGTTATTTCGGGTCATTTTAGGTTGGTTTACTTCAGGCTATCGGGTCATTTTGGGTGGGACCATTTCGGTTCTTGAATCGTGATTGGGCTATTCTATTTGGGGGGGGTAGATGGGTAATTGGTGCCGGTCATTTTTGGTTTGAGTTATTTATATTTTACGGTTAAATTGGTTTAAGAAGGTTTGTTCCGGATCGATATTATCTTTTTTTAGAAATTTTTTTGATTAGGTCGGGTTTGTCGAGTCGGTTTTACGGGTAGGGTCAAGTTTTGACAACTCTAGTCTTAGGACATCCTTGTGAATGAGAATATTAAGTACAAGATCAGCATAAAATTCAATTGGTGAAGAAGGTGTACAGAAATAGTCAACTAGTGAACAACTCCGTTGATTTTCCTATACATGTGCTCGATGCGGACTGAGTTGAATTTCTTAGATATGGAATGATCATTTCAATATCTCAAGGACATTGTCATAGACCATTGATGGCATTATGATAGATAAACTGTTTCCCTCCAGTTTTAAGCATCATTGCGGATGATAACACAAAGTTCGGAATCGTCAGAAAAGGATGTGTTGGCTTCGAAAGTTCCAAATGGGTCAATGGGTCACTAACACAATTGATTTTTCTGAACACATGTTTGACCTGTACTTCTTCAAAGAAGAAGATCAAGTCTGGAGTCGGATACGAACATCGATCTCCAGGAACAAGAAAGGTCCTTGAAGTGATAACACATAGTTTCTCCATATTCATTTTGGAAAATGATTTTCTTTCGTATACCAAGTACCCCACCAAACATATACATTTGTTCCAATTTGCTGAATTATGCCGATGATAAATCGAAGCTCTATAAGTATCGGTAGATTTTATGGATGTTATACTCTTCTCCTTAGGATAGCATATCCTTCTTTATTGGGATATTGTACATATTCTTTTGTGTAATTGAATAATTAACCCACTTTCCCAATACATTGATCTCTACGGTATGGTCCATCTTGGAAGGCAAGAGTGAAACCCTTTAACTTTCACCACAAGTGTAGCAATCTCAGAATCACTCGTTTATGCTTCCCGAAAAAAAAAAAAATCTTCTTTTCTAATCAAGCTTTGGTTTAACCCTTCATTCTTCATTCATTTGCTGCTTGGAATGCTGTCTGTCATTCCAAGCAACAAGGTTTGACTCGCCAAAACTCAATTCATTTATTTTTCATAGCAGAACAAAACTCAACATCTAGAGATAAGCTTAGAGCTTAAGCTAGCTAGTTCAACAATAATGTAACAACAAACCCAAGAATCATTATCAAATGACCCTGCTCCTAAACCTATCAAACTTTCCTGTACAAACACCATGTAAATTCTCCTTCCTACAACAATCTTAATACCAAATGGACACGACACGGTACAAAATCATTGTTCGTTGTGATATCAATGTAAAACCTCAGTCTCAATCTAAGGGGTAAAACAAAAACTCCCTGTCTAGTGAGCATTATACAAAGTATTGAAGCTATTGACTTACCTATGAGTAGCCGGGTGTGGAATCGGGTATGTCATGGGACCCATGTTGATCGGGGCACCTGGAACCACGGTTCCTGGGACAGGACCCCTAACCCCATAAGCTATGTGTGGTGGGGCTGGTAGGTTTACTGGAGTTCCAATGGCCGAGACCATGGACCCACCGATTGGCTGTCCCATGGTTGGAGCTCCATACATGCTTACTAATGCTGGAGGAGCCTGCTGATTGGGTTTCCCAGTGGGCCCACCTCCTGATGTAGTCGTGTTGTTGTTACCCGTGATGGCTCCTGAGGGGTCACCATTGTTAACATTGGTGATGTCGTGGATGCTTGATCGTCTCCTGTCTTTGTTCATGGAGTTGAGCCTGATGAAGTACTTCTGAGCATGGCTTGCTACTTGTGTTGGCGTTCTCGTCACCACAAAGTTCCGCGATATGCTTCTCCAATCTCCCTTCCCGTACTTTTCCAGCCCCAGAAGAAATAACCTGTTTAGCCAAAAGGTCCCAAGAACACAAGAGTCACATAAGAAACCTCACTCTAGGACATCCACTCCACTAGAATTTTGTTCCTAAAATCTTTCTAATGCCCGTTTTATAGACGGGTAAACGAAAACAAATACTAAATCAAATTATGCAGAGCCAATTGAAGATATGGATGAAGTATTAATAATATATAGCATTACTAACTCAAATCAAGGCTCTTATTAGTATACTGATAGAACACGAGTCACATGGCCAACTATCAAACATTAATATACCATCAAAACTTCTCAAGTGCCCGGATATCCACTACAGCTTTGTTCAGCTCTACTGTCATGTTCAATAGAAGGATCAAAGAATATGCAATTTTCCAGTAGAGATTTAAAATTTGTAGCAAATGATTCAACAACGAAAATGTTTCCCAAAAAACTTCACATGACATGGTTGATAAGCAGATTGAATTAAAATTTTTCATTTTCTTACGTAAATAAACATGATGAGGGGAGGTAGCAAGACAAACATTTCTCAAACCAAATGTTCTGAAGGTACAAGACACAGTAAGAAACATGATAGTGGGAGGTAACAAGATAGACGATAAGGGCATTTCTCAAATACATGAGTTTGAGTCATGTATAACTTATATTTTGGCAACAATACTAAGACATGGAAAATGTGACACTGACAGTAGTATTTCCTTTAATGATGTGCCGTATAAGATAAATGTAGAACAGCATACTAACAGTGATGTCCCTGAAATACTAGGTATACCATCACATCACAATCAACATAGATGAATGAAATAATCACTGTTTCTTAATTACAAACTATAACATAGGTCAAAGTCATAAATTAGCATAAAAAGTGAGGGGAAAAAAAGAGGATAGGGCATGAAAATCAAATTATCTTCAAGTTTGAAATCTGACACTTGGGTTGAAAAGAGAATCATCACTCAAAAATGCACAGATTGCAACTCAATCATAAATAAGCAAAATGGCAGTTTGGTTTTAAAAATCCCCTATTGCCAAGATTTAGTATATGAAGTAATTTGTTACCAACTGAGTAGAAAATGACTTGATCTATTTAGGTCCATTTTTTGCTCCAACTGAAGTTTTTATGCACATTTTTAGCCCAGCTTAGTCCTACATTTAGAAGTGGAATCAAATCAAATCCATATATGTTGTTTCGAAATTTGATGTTTAATCTTAATCAACTAGACTTTTTACTGAAGCTATAGTAATCTTTTCGATTATAAAAATCAGAGTGTCCAAAGCCCAAAGGAGTAGCTTTCTAATACCAAAATGGAGTTGGTGCTGTTCGCTGTGAAAAGTAATCATGTTCACTATGAGCATACGACGTTGATGTTACATAGTTTCATAGTGATTAAAAAAAGAGTTTCATTTTCTCACCACAAACAGAAGTTATTTTGCCTAGGTCTTGAAATCATCAACATATATGAAAGAAGCAAAGAAACATCCAGGCACACAACAGACATTATGTATCTCAAGAAACACAATTTATGCTGGGACTTTTTTCATCAAGAGATCAAGAATGCTAGCAAAAGAAAACGGAATTCGCTTTTAAAAATGCAAGATACAGGTCAGGCATCCTTTTTTAGAGCTGTACAGAATATTTCCTGGTCATTATGCACCAGTCACCCAGTATAAAAGGAATTCATGCCAAAACATAAGCAGCACATGATAAACCCGATGTGCTGCAAACTGAAAGCAAACTAGTTGTAGACTACTGGTCAATACGAGGCAAGTAATATCACATAGCAAATATAATAAATCTTTCACCAATTTTCCAAGTTAAAATCCTTCTAAACTTCACAACAATGGCAACTTATGTGTGACAAGAACAAACCCAAGGTACAAATATTATTTCAAAAACCAAGGAAACTGATGAACATATAACTTTATAGGAACTTATAATCAATTAACAAGCCGATGCAGATAAGAACCGATTTGGGCATGATCGGTGCCTAAACAGTTGTTTCTTTCTAGAATTAGGAGGAAATAAATTGTTTACCTGTGCTCCTCTTCTGTCCAAGCAATTCCCTTGCGCCGTTCCTGTTCTGACTTTGATGACTTGCCTCCATGGTTGGATTCGCTTGCAAAATGCCCAACATGCCCACCTTTTTTCCCATTGCCATCTTCAGCAGCCCCACTTGTAGCACCCTCCGAGGAGCCATAGTTTGGGAGAGCTACACGACCAGAGTCAATCTTATTAACATCCTCAACTAATATATCATAGTGATCTTTAATCTCATTCACAGTCTTTCCAGGAACATCGGCTGCTATCTTCTCCCACCGATCTTCACAATCCTCGGGATAGGTTGCAACTGCATTCTCAAATGCCTTATCATCCTCAAAACTCCACAAAGAGCTCGTATTCTTTTCGTCATCAGTCATCTACTCTTGCTAAGAATTCAGGTTAAAGGATAGTACCACTGTAGGTTAAAGACTCATGTTCGACCAATTATACAGAAAGTTGAGCTAGTGTAAACTACTTCCAGAAGATGGGACTACCCCTAGCTGGTTAACTATAAGACAGCAATCACAGGAGCAGATCAGTCTGAACGGAACAGTGTAACTGGAAACAGTGACTGAAGCTGCTGAACCAAAGACCAGATCCAATAAACGCCACAATACCAGTGAAAAAGAAAGAGCATAAATTATGGTGATGTGCTCCACAATTGCCAAATAGGAAGTTTGTGAAATGCTGACCTATTTATGAAACAACAGAAAGAAAGTTCAGATATGCCATGAAAATATCTTATAATTACATCAGATCAAGCATATAACAAAGAGATGGGATAATAATGAAAGCAAACTTGTGAGGGAAAATCAACATGTAAACCGCAAGACTGTTCACAGTTCAATCAACAAGGAGCATCTGACGTTAGCTAGTAGGCTGGCTGTGGAGGAAAGGAAAATCAAGCAAGGAAGGAAATAAAACTCAATCATGGATGAAAAAGTTATCAAAATTGCCATTTGTGTAACCAACAAAAACCCAATTCACCAATGACCCTACATGATAAGCACAGCTTTTACAGTACAGGCCCACAAGAAATTATAATCATTCCATTACAACAATTGGCTGTTCATAATCTGGCCATTAGCCCAACCTTTTCAATTTTCTGTGGGCAGAGAGTATGACTCAGACAGTCAGACCACAGTTAATGCAAGTCTTGTTACTTTCAGAATCCTCAAATTTGAAGCAATAAAAAAAGGTGAGATTTCCATAAAAGTTGGTATAAAGCTAAAGGCAAAAGCAAATAGAACAACCTGTTTTAAGAATCTAATTCAAATTCAGAAGCTCCTAAAGAGAACAAGATGCAAGTTGAATTGGAAAATCAGTATCAACAATGCCCACTCTGAGCCACGAAATCCACAGATTTTTATAAGAGTTTAGGATTAACCCAGTTCTCATGTAAAATCAGATCCAACTCAATTCCTTGCCTGTCAACAACAAACACTGACCGGCTAACCACAAGGAGCAACCCACTTCAACCAACAATCTAAAACCTATAAAAAAAAGTAGCAAAAAAGGACGGCACCTTAATCAGATTCATCAAAGCTTCAATAATGAAACGTCTGCAGTATAAAACTTCTGAGTCAAAAAATTCACAGTCGTGAAAATTAAACAAGAAACACCCAATTCTTACAAGAAATTTAATCCTCATATTATGGGGAAAATTACTGGGGGTCTAGAATTGCGTATTGATGCTGATGGATTCTATCTATCTATAAGTGATGGGTCTTCTTGGCTGGTCCCAGTATAGCAACAACTTGCCACTACTAGCGTGAGAGAGAGAGGGAAACACAGATATAGACACCATGAGATAGAGATGTAGAGAGAGAAAGAGAGTACTCAGAATGTCAGTTTCCTACAATGTGAAAGCATGAATAATGCACATAAATGAGGAGCTTTGAGCCTTAAAATTGGAATGCGAAATTCAGAAGTTCAGATTTAGATCCAATAAAAAGAAGTGAAGAAATATGAAATCTTGGCAACGGGAACAAAGAAAATTGACGTTTCAAAGTGCAAAAAATCCATACAAATTTGTTATTTTGTCACCGAACAGTACTTCGGCCTTTCAGGGGCAATGATTACTGAAAATTTTCCTCATCCCTAAAAATTTTCGATTTTCAAAATGGAAGGATGAACAAGAAACATACTTTTATAGTTTCCCTCAAATTCAGCCGCGAGAAACTATAATAAGAATGAGTTATTAGGATCATAGTGATGAAATGAAAAGCGGGTGAGGCCTTTTAAAAGTCATCAATAGGCAGCCAACTAGTGGTTAGCTGGTGGGTCACACGAAGACTGTGTTTCCCAGGACCAAATTACTGTGAATTTTTTTTTTTTTTAGTTTTGACATGACTGTTAGGGATGTTAATGTATCGGGTGTGGATGATTGTATCACTTCTATCGATCGACCCTTAATATAAAACCGTTCATTTGGATCATCACCCATCCAAGCTGCTCTTCACCCTTAACCATAATTGCGGTTGATCAGGTGAATCGGGTTTTCTTTTCGGGTTCACCCTACAAATTAAGTTTGTAATTCAATTTTGAAAATATTTTGATTTTCATTCCAATCTTTACCAAAAACGAGTATCAGAATAGTTCATTCTCATCCATCCCCGATTCCATGAAATCAAAGTCAAACAAGCCCTAATTAATTTACATAAGTGATAAATAAGTTGATCTCATATGAAAACTTGTTAGATTTTGGAAAACAAAAACAACAAGTATGGTAGTCATGATACACCAGTGTTCAACAACTTTTAGTGTAGGATTAAACTATTTTAAGTATCGTCAACAATTCAGAAGTATCGATACTAACAATCTAGAAAGAGCGGAGGATTTTATCAAAAAAAGAAAAAGAAAAAGAAAATGAAAGAGCCGAGGTACTTCTCCTAAACCTTGGTCAAATAAACTGCAAGTGCGCAATGACATAATCAAAAATTAGTAAAAGCCGGAAGGAGCCACTCGAATGTGAAAAGTCTTTCCCCTTTAGAGTCCGGAGGATGAAGTGGGGAAACGAAAATTAGTAAAAGCAATGTCGTGTAATCCTAACTTAGCGTTTGTAAATTAAAAACTTAAAATTATATTTTATTTTAATTATAGGTCGGGTGAACCTCAGGTGAATGCCGGGTCGGATGGTGGCCAGAGTGGTGGTTCAGTGATGGTTTTTAATATTCTCACCCTAAATCGGAACCGAACCATCAACCGATCAACCATCATCCGCATTCCAACCGCATTTTATCGGATTTTCAACCATTTGATTGGTACGGGTTATCAGATAGCCATCAATTGCACGTGAGATTGTCATCCGTAGACTCCATTCGCACAAACGGAGCTATTCCGATTTTTGAACGTGTGAGTCTTAATTTCATACATGTGCATGAATGATATTAGATACGTCATGGACCGAGTTATAACAATCTTTTGACGTGCGACTCTAAATGTCATACATGTGCATAAAATGATATTACACATGGACCATGGACCGAGTTATACCGGTCTTTGAACGTGCGACTCTTAATGCCATATATGCACATAAATGATAGTATAGGTGTCACCGACCGAGTTATTTTGATCTTTGAATGTGCTACTCTTAATGCCATACATGTGCATAAAATGATATTGTAGGAGTTTATCATAAATAGAATGATAAATATATGTATCTTTTGAAACAGTCGCAGTTCACTAAAAATGAAAATCGCGCCCTATATTTTTGTAAATTACAAAATAGACTCGCATGGTGGTTAGTATGAATATAAAGTAAAAACATTGTGAGTCAACATGAGAATTGAAGTCCACAATGGATCTAATGTAAGACATTCACGGGCTAATGAGTATGAGCATACGGGCCTTCAAATTTCACTATTACATCCATTATGTGGCTCACATGACATATGAGGTTCATTATGAAACCACCAATAATATGCCGATGTTGTAGAATATTCTGATTTTCAACACGAAAAGCTCGTCTTCAATTAGGGTAGGTCGAATGAGGAACATATTGGCGTGAAGATGGAAGAAGTGATGGGTAGATCAAGATCAAACTCCTTTCACCTATTTAGAGATAGCATATTAAACCTAAGACCTCAATAAGAATGTCCAAGAAACCCTCCTACTACAATCTTACACACTCTTAGATACAACCTATAAAGCCCAAGGAGGCTTGCGAGTGAATCGTTAACATCAAAATTCGCAATTGAGATTGACACACACGCAAGACACGTCAAACTACGTAGACAACGAGAACTCTCGAACTCGCAACACTCCATTGGAGCAAAAACCAAAACGTGTAAAACATAATTCTATATTTAAAATTGACTGCTTCGAAATAAGGAAAACGTTCGACTTATAACAAGTTTCCTAGGGTTTGAAAATATATATTTAGATACCTCTCTAATCGGACATAAAATAATCCAAAGACATAATTAAAAGAATGGACGTAAACTAACTTAAAAAGACCCAATAATTAAGCAAACTCCTAATAATAATAGAGTCTAACTATTGACTGAAAATAGTAATAATCTCGATCCAAATTCAGCCATATGAACCTCCCCTTAAACTCCATAATCACGGTCACTTCTTATGCTTTCATGCTTCTTCTATAGATACATACTCTCTTCTCAAGTATCCTTCCTTCTATACTTAGTCTGATTCATGCTTCTATGTTTCTCCTTTCTCTTCCTCATCTTTGCTCTTCTTCCTTTTTGAGCAAAGTTTCATCTTTTGTTCCTTGAAGTAGTTAAGTCCATCATTACCTTCTGATTTAAAAGAATTCGACCATATATCCGATATGCCTTTACTAGCAATGCTCCGGGGTGTGCTCCATGCACACCTAGGATCTAAAGAAATGACAAAAATACAAATTTCGAGAGAAGAAGGTATAAGTAAATCTTAGTTTCTTATAACAAGGAGACGAAAAAACTTCTCTTAGGTGATTAAATGAAGTACTTACAATATTAGGCAAAGAGTAAATATCATTATACATAAAATCCTTGCATGCATGGTCATTGGGGTGCTCAATCACACATGTCGTCAATATAGGACAGTAGCCTAATATTCTCCTAAAATACCTTCATGTACTCCTCATACACTAGCCTAAGATCCATAATCAAATCATAAGCAATTCCTAAAGCATAAGAGAATGCTAGAAATTCCTTATAAATAAATCTTAAAATAGGGTTAGTGTTTTTAACCTCAAAGTGACTCCTCTCCACATAATGAAGCTCACTAATCACCATCAAGCAAAGGTATATGTAAATTATGGATCTTCCGAATCATAAGACCTTTTATTCTTAGCATCCTCAACTACCTCTTTTACTAAGCTCATAGTGTGAAATAATTCTCTCCTTCGCTATCATCAACCAAGGCAAGAGTGATACCTATGGCTTTCATAATCACGAGGCATTCAACACTCATAGTCATAGGCTCAACAAATTCAACAATGAACCTAGGAAAGATATAAGTTTCGGCCTTAGCACTAGAAGCACAAATTTTCAATAAGCTCCTTTCCACACTCAAGAGTATCAACATGTTCAATTAAATCACCATTTTCAACACTACACCTCACAAAATCAGTACATAACACGTGAGGTGTACTAGCATCACAATGGTCCTCACCGGGTGATGAATTCAGCAAGAGCTATTCGATCAACATCATCATTATCCTCCACTAGAGACTTAACAAACTCACCAAGGGCTTCTATGAGATCACAAAATTCAGGAGCAAGATCAAGGGCATCATATGTTGTATCTGATCATGGAAGTTTTAACCAAATAGATAACAACAACCTCCCCCGCAAGGATTCATGATTGGGTGTAGTATATTCGGGTATCAAAATCACAAGTACTACATATGATCCAATAGATACTAATAGTTAATTATTATAAGTAAAAAGAAGGAAGAGAGAAAACAATGTCAAAAGTAACAAGCAAAAACAATGTTTATCATAGACAAATATATGGATGGAGGTAATCTAAGTAAACAAGAGTCCCCACTATAATGAGTTGAAGTAATATTCATCTATGAGACTCGTGAACGTTGATATGTGAACATTGCATGTAACTATCTAATATAGCCTTTGACATTGACAAACAAATACCGTGCTTTCCAATTTGAGTAGCCCTTAATCCGGCGGTTAGACAAGTATAGAAAAACTCTTTAAGAACTTAGTAATCCGCCAAAAACAAGAAAAACCTTCGCTTTGGCCCATTAGTTGGAAAAGGTACAAAGAACGGAACTTCCTACGATAGTTAGAAATTCTCAAAGTAAAAGTTAGGATACAATCCCTTAAACCAAGTATGATTCAATAAATCCAATAAAACAACCCCGCTTGTGGCGACATGCTCTTTTATCTAAAACTAATGATAAACGCCACTTATTTTGAAGGTAAATAAAAAGGTGAAAATGAAGTACTTTGAAAAGAAGTAATATCACAATTTCAATTCATAAAAATATATGTAATAATAAATCAAACCATTATAGGGATCATACGGTCCTTAGAACAGGAGGGAGATTAGCTAGACATCATCAATTATAAAGAAAAATCAATATATAAAATAAAAAAGGACATAAACTCACAATTTTTCAGTTCTAGCACAATGAGGCAAACCTTCTATTCTAAAGCTACTTGACGACTAATGAAACTCAAGGCAAAAAAATAAGAATATGATGATGTGTTGCGGCTTGATCTAGGTGTCTCTAACCCTAAGGCTTACATATGTTAATATAAAGGGAAATCTGAAAGTCTAGGGTTCCAAAAAATATATATTTTCCAAAGATAAGAACAAAAGATACGGTTTCCAGCTTTTGCGTAGTTGACACAAGGTGAGATAGGGTGGAGATGGTATAGAGACGGATTGGAAGTTGTCTCACACCGTTAGACCAAACCATTTTGCGTCGTTTGGGCCTGGGTCGGTTTTGGTCTTTATGATGTCCATATGCAGTGTTGAACGAAGGCTCAAACGGCATAGAAAGCCGTCTCACAAGCCGTCTAGCTTACATTGTTGCTCTTAATCTTGGATCTTGTCATAGGGGTGTCTTTAGAGGACTTCGTGTTACCGTTCCTCAATCATGTAAGGTCTTCTCTTCATCTCCGACTTCAGGGAGGATATACTTTTGGTACTTCTGATGCCGGAAATGACTAGAATACAAAAAGGCCAAGGTAGATACCGAAATATAAAAAAGGGATGCTTTCTATAAAAATAGTGATGTATGTTTGAGCAATATATGTATGAAATGCATGATTTTAAAGCCTATATGATGTTACATTTGAAAATCATCAAAATACCCCATACTTAAACCTTGCTCGTCCAGGAGTAAGATCATGTCATATGCATACTAATGCAAGCTATTAGGCTCTCTTTTCTCTCCGCAATTCTAAGGCGATCCGGGGTTTTGTCCTTCTTCTCGCTGCAAGACTCGTCCTTTCTCACGTGAATCCTCTCGATTCATGTCGGAAACTTTTTCTCGTTCTCTTTTGAATGCTTGATATTGTATCCGCACAATTTATGTTGGGATCTTGGTGAATTTTGCTTAAGATGTAATGTTAGGTTGTGGCGGTGCCGTCGTCATGCATAAGAAAAAACGTTCTTCGGCTAAGGCTGTGGCCGGAGAAGGGGGTAGAAAAACTGGTTCTATGTTCTTGAAGTAGGTGGTAGTGAGTGCCAGAGTTCAAGAATCTATCTTGGAGGGCAAGCAAGATTCGGTTATGGCGGAAGTATGCTCACAAGAACATCAAGAAGAGTAGGAAATTGGTGGAGACAAGACCAAGACTCAGTATTTACGAGCTCCAAAGGTGACCTAGTCAAAACTGGTGCATTTATGATGTCAAGAGACACTACCTTGGTGTCCAAGGATCTTGTTGGCCGTGAAATTGACAAAGGAGACCATGCTGTTAAGGAAGTTAAGGGTGCCGGTAAGCCTCCAACCCATGCTTCTTTGACAAATGGCATGCCGGCTATGACATCTTCAAGTACTGCTCATTTAGACGTTGATGGTGTCAATCAAGTCGCCACGACAAATTCAGAGGTCGATAATGATGTTGGTAAGGCACGAACATCGCCGTTTGCTTTTGGGAGTGTCAACCTTGCTGAAACTTTGGTGCCTGGTGACCGAAGGTATTTCTATGGTCGTCTATACCCAATCAAAAGTAAATCCCGACTTAGCACTAAGAACAAGTATAGTGAGTAAGTAAGGGTCGAACCCAAGAGAGTTGAGGTGTTTTAGATACAATTATTGATTATAATGACAAGTGACACAAGGGGGGGGTTTGGTTGAATTGATGCACAAAAACTTATAAAAACGATAAATAAGACAAGTAAGACAATAATGGATGAATCAACACTAGGTTGATTTTAAGCATGCAGTTGCTACTTTGGTGTATTCCTTTTTCAAGTTTTTAAGTAATCTCCCGTCTCAATCATACATATGTGTTGAGCCAACCGGCATCAACACAACTTAACCTATTAAAGTTCCGTAAGCCTACAAGAACAAATAATAAGTTAGCATTCAAACAAAGACAAAGGGATATAAAGAGAAGATTAAAACAGTTAAACTTATCTTTATATTTGTGTTCCTTTTCTTTAAGTAATTACAACCCGTTATTACTTAAAGTTGCTACTAGATTAAAGACCCGAACCCAGAACCTATTAATCCTAGTTGTTTACATGCACTTTAGAACCTAAGGTGATCAATCTCAAGTAATAATTAACATGCAATTAAATAATGGAGATCAAGGAAACACAAAGCATTACTGAATAAAAACTTATATTAAAAGGACTTACAATCAAAGCAACAAAGCAGCTTCAAACCAACCCAATGTAGCAAGGGAGTTAGCAACTCATTACAATGGAAAACTCAAGTCTAAAAATGGATTTTGTGGGGAAAAGCATGGATGATTCTAGCAATCAGCCATGGACTATTTATACTACAAAAGACACTTAATTAGGAGTAAATAGCCGGCCTAAAACAACCACCTTTAATGCCATAAAGGTGGTGTAAACAAGCGGAGTAAAGCTTTTGGCATTAAACCGCAGGGGCGGCCTTCAGGACCCGCAGGGGCGGTTTAGGCAGAATCGGTTGATCTTCTTCATAACCGCTGGGGCGGCTACACAGATCTACTGGGGCGGATCTTTAATGCACTTCAACGTCTGACCTTTCGCCTTCTTAACGTTTCTGATGTCAAGGCGCAGGGGCGCCTCAAGGCCCCCACAGGGGCGGTGACACAGACTCTTCGCCTTCCAGCTCCCAAGGCGAGGTGCAGGCAGGGCGCATTGGAGGCGCAGGAGAGCTGGTCTTCGTCTTGTTAGGGTAAGTCACCGTAGGGGCGGCTGCAAGGGCCCGCGGGGGCGGTGGAGCAGCATAAACTTTGCTTCTTGATCGATCTTTACTCCTAAGTGCTTATAACTCCTTCCTTAGCTTCTTTTGATCTTCTTCTTCTGAACCAAGGAGTTAGTAGCATAAACCGACACTAATGTAATAAAAAGACTCTAAAAACTACCCTAAATGATAGTGATTCTATCACCTATCAAACTCCCTCATACTTAGACCTTTTACTCGTTCCGAGTAAAAAAATGACAGCAATTAGACTCAAGGTCTCAAGAAGCAAGGGAAAGAAAGATAAATAATGGAAAACAAGAGAAAAACTAAGAAAGAAAGAAAGGAAAAGAGAGGAAATGTGAGAAAAAGAAGATAATACCATCCTTATTGCTCCAAGAGTGGCCTACCCGGACAACCTCCTTATGACTCCCCTTCTTATTTTGCCAAAACGCTGGAAGGGAAACCTACACTCGGTGTCGCTCATCTTGCCAAGGCGCCCTTTCGGGTTTTCACCTTGCCACTCTTCTTCTTTTCTCTCTTAAGCTCACATCCCTCAAGTCCATTTTTGCACCAACCTAAGGTTGGTCGGACTACCTTCTTTTTACCTAAACCGCCCTTTCGGGTTTTTGGTTTATCCAAGGATTTTCATGCCTTTTTCTTTCATTTCTTTGGCTTTCTCTTTTTTTTCAAACTGATTTCAATAATGCAAAACAAAATGCCAAAAACAACTAACAAAATGTACAAGCAATGATATATATCCCTCTCCCATACTTGAAGTGCATTTTATCCTCAAAGTGAAAATGAGTCAAAGATAAATGTGGGAGAAGGGAAAGAAATGTACCCCTCACTGGGGTGGTCCGGATGGACCACCAGGACCTTCCTCCGGCGGGTATGGGAAGTGGTTGAAGAAGTGCTCCTGCCGGCGGTAGATACCATCGATGCGGTCCTGTTGGGCAGTCATCTGGCGTCCAAAAGAGGTCTCAAAACTCGTCTGCCAGGCTAGCTGCTGGGCCTCCAGCCGCTGCTGCTGGGCTGCCTGCCATGCCTCCTGCCTCTAGTCGAAGTGTGAGGTCATGGAGGTGGCAAAGGTGTCCTGCCAGCTCTGTTGCTGCTCCAGCATAGTCCGCTGGTAGTCGGACTGCCAAGACTAGTGCTGGGTCGTCATGGCCGCCATCTGAGCTTGAAGGCTCGTAAGGGCCGGGTCCTTCTCTGGTGCCGCTGTGGGCATCTCCTCGTCATCTGGGACCGGCAGGTGCTCCTCCTGATGGGCCCGGCTGGAGTTGGCGGCATGCCTCTCCACAATGGCCACTAGTGTCCGTCTCGGCACGAAGGGATCTGCCGGAATGTAAAGATCGGAGAACTCCTCCCCTAATGGTAAAGGCCGGGGGAGGTACGTCAGGTGGCTCCCATCAACAAGGGAGATCCAGAACAGGTTCTCCCCGTCTCGTCGGAGGAGCTTGCACCTCCTAAGCATCCCCTTTGTGTAAAGGGGAGCCTCCAACCCATCCTCTAGGTCGGACAGGTCCATGACCTGTGAAGCGATCAAGGAGATCACCCCACCTCCGACGATGTCCTTCGGCTCGTTCCTCCTTATCCGCTTCAAAGCGGCAAGGAAGAGGTACGGCCAATCCATCACCTTCTCACTCTGAGGAAGGCAGGAGCAGAGTAGAGGGAGGTCCTTAAGGGCGACCTTGTTCTTCTCTTTGTGTCCACAGAAGACACTCATCAGGATCTTGGAGAGGAGCCTCAAGGAGGGGTGAGTGAGCTTGTTGGAGTACTCACCCCCAGCATGGAATTCTGACCCTGTAGCCGCCTGCCAAAACTCACATAGATCCGGGGTAGGAACAGTCTCCCACCAGCTCTCAGAAGGGTTTAAAGTCACCCCAAACGCCTCCTGAAGCTGGAAGTAATCAAGTGTGTATTTCACCTTGTTGAACTTGAAGGTGAGGCCGGTACACACATGATCCTCCTTCTCCATTGTGAACGTGGAGATGAACTGTCTGCTGAGCTCTGGATATGTCGGGGCATTCCGGTGTAGAAATTCTCCGAGCCTAGCGTTTGCCAAAAAGGACTGCATGCTCTCTAGCATGCCGAGTTTCTCCAAGGTAGGAGCATGTAGAAATTGAGTTGCATACACAACTCGATCTTGCACAATCCTATAATGCTCCTTCTCTGTCTTAGACATCTTGGATTCCATTTTCCTAATGTGATGTAGGGTAAAAGATTAGTAATTTCCAAAAACAGAGAAAGAAGTCGACCTTCTGTTGTGATTTCCGCAGGGGCGGTTGTGCAGGCGCAGGGGTGGTAAGGCACAAGGGCGGCTGCTTGCAGGCGCAGGGGTGGGAGAACGGCAGAAGGCGATTTTGCGAGTGCTTCGAAGGTGGTGGCGCCTTGGAGTGGCTCCGGTGTTTGGTTCGTTGGTGCAGGCGACTTTGAAGGTGGTGCAGAAGTGGAGAATAGCTGCAATCAAAGGGAGGTAGTGTTTGGCACGAGGCTTGTGGCGCAAGGGCGTTGAGGATGTGCGTCCTTGGTGTTGGTGGCGCAGGGGCGTCGGAGAGGGTGGTTGGGTGGTTGCTTTGAGGGCGTAGGGGCGTTCGCAGCTTTGAGAGAGAGAGGGTGCGAGGAGAGGTGATTGTGTTTGGTGAGGAAGGTTGGTGGGTGGTGCGTGGTAGGTATAGGTGTTTTTTCGAGATCCTATTTTTTTTTCTTTTCTGGGTAAACCCGCAAGGGCGGGGGTTGGAAATCGCAGGGGCAGTGACAAGGGAGAGGAGCACGCAGGCCCAGCTCTGGGGGCGGCGCTGGGAATCTGTGTCAAGGATGGCCGCCGCAGGGGCGTGGGGATGTCACCGCGGGGGCGGTGACCGGCGTGGTGCAGGCGCAGGCCAAGCGCTGAGGGTGGTGCTGGCCTGAGTGTCGCCGCAGGGACGGTGTATCCAGCCGCAGGGGCGGGTTTCTTGACAGAAGCTCCTCTTTTTATTCCTTTGGGTTGCCTCCTGCATTAGCGCCTTTGTTTTACGTCGTTGGCTCGACGTAAGATCTCTACTTCTCTGATTGTGCCTCCTCTAGTACTATCTCGTCAATCGGATCGTCCTTGACTCCTTTAAGGTAAAGCTTTAGCCTTTGGCCGTTCACCTTAAACACCTTGTGCGTCTGCGGGTCATAGAGATCCACAACCTCGTGAGGGTATACTTCGGCTACTATGAACGACCCTGTTCATCTTGAACACAGCTTACGTGCAAAGAGTTTCAAACGGGATTGAAAGAGAAGTACCTTATTACCTACCTTGAAGTCCTTCCGGAGGATGTTCCGGTCATGCCATGCTTTGGTCTTTTCTTTGTATGTAGTAGCATGGTCATATGCATATAGCCTTAGTTCCTCAATCTCTTGCAATTGGAGCTTCCGGAATTCTCCTACTTCTTCTATATTCATGTTGCACTTCTTTACTGCCCACCAAGCCTTGTGCTCTAATTCCACCGGTAGGTGACAAGCTTTCCCAAACACGAGCCTAAAAGGAGACATTCCGATGGGAGTTTTGTAGGCTGTCCGATATGCCCATAGGGCGTCATTTAGCCTTGCACTCCAATCCTTCCGCCCGGGAGAAACCGTTTTTTCAAGGATGGTCTTTATTTCCCGGTTGGATACCTCCACTTGGCCGTTTGTTCGAGGATGATAGGCTATTGATACTCGTTGGTGAACATGGTACTTCTTAAGGAGAGCCGTGATCGTCTTGTTGCAGAAATGGGTCCCCCTATCACAGATTAAGGCTTTCGGAATTCCAAATCTAGCAAAGATATTTTCCTTAAGAAATGCTGCAACCACTTTTGAATCATCAGTTTTGGTGGCCTTTGCTTCCACCCACTTGGAAACATAGTCCACCGCAGGCAAAATATATGTGTTCCCGAATGACGTAGGAAATGGCCCCATGAAATCAATTCCCCAAACGTCAAATATTTCACAAAATATAAGAGAGGTTTGGGGCATTTCATGTCTCTTCCCACCCTTTGGCATCTATCACACACTTTACAAAACGCAAAAGCGTCTCGAAAAATGTGTGGCCAAAAGAAACCGACATCCAAAACTTTTCTTGCAGTTTTGTTTGCTCCAAAGTGCCCCCCACATGCTTCAGAATGACAGAAAGTTAGGATCGATTGTACTTCATTGTCCGGAATGCAACGCCGGATCACTTGATCACTACAATGTTTCCAAAGGTAAGGATCGTCCCAAACGTAGTGTCGAGCCTCAGCTTTGACTTTCTCTCGTTGTGCCTTGGTGAAGTCTGGAGGATACTCCTTCCTGACAATGAAGTTCACAATGTCAGCATACCAAGGCTTAAAAGATTGAAGCTTAAGACAAACCTTTGTCGATAATTCCGCAGGGGCGCCTAGACAGAGCCGCAGGGGCGGCTGGTGTGAGGCGCGGGGGCGGTTACACAACATAGAGTTGTGTAGAATGTGTCGTCTGGAAAGCTTCCGGCTATCTCTCTTCCTTTCCCTGGTTCTTCCTCCTCTTGCACTAGTCTGCTCAAATGATCTGCCACCAGGTTCTCAGCTCCCTTTTTGTCCCTTATTTCTAAGTTAAATTCGCTTAGGAGGAGCACCCAACGGATTAAACGTGGCTTTGCCTCCTTCTTTGCCATGAGGTACCTAAGGGCTGCATGGTCAGTGAAAATTATTACCTTTACCCCAAGTAAGTATTGCCTGAACTTCTCAAGGGCAAAAACTACCGCCAACCTTTCCTTCTCGGTGGTGGAGTAGTTCCTTTGTGCTCCATTTAGTGTCATAGACGCATAATGGATAACATGAGAGGCCCTTCCGTCTTTTTATCCTAAGACAGCTCCGACGGCGTAGTCACTGGGGTCACACGTGATTTCAAAAGGTTTCTCCCAATCCGGAGAACGGATGATCGGAGCGGTGGTGAGACATGACTTCAGAGTGTCGAAAGCCTTCTTCCAATCCTCATCCACTATGAAGGTTACATCTTTCTTGAGCAATTCACACAGGGGAGTTGAGATCTTTGAGAAGTCTTTGATGAACCGTCAGTAGAAACCTGCATGACCAAGAAAAGATCGGATTTCCCGAACATTAGTAGGATAATGTAAATTTTGAATAACGTCAACCTTTGCCTTATCTACCTCTATCCCTTTTGAGGATATTACATGTCCTAACACAATTCCTTGTTCGACCATGAAATGATATTTTTCCGAATTAAGAACTAAGTTGGTTTCAACACATTTTTCAAGAACAAGTTTTAAATGCCCTAAACATGCGTCAAAACTGTCTCCATGGACAGTAAAATCGTCCATGAAGACTTCAATGAAATTTTCTATGTATTCGGAGAAAATACTTATCATGCACCGTTGGAAAGTGCCCGGCGCGTTGCAAAGTTCAAAGGGCATTCTGCGATATGCAAAAGTGCCAAATGGGCAAGTGAACGTCGTCTTCTCCTGATCTTCTGGTGCGATGGCTATTTGGAAATATCCCGAATATCCATCCATGAAACAGTAGTATTTATGACCTGCAAGACGTTCCAACATTTTATCAATAAAAGGTAGTGGGAAATGGCCTTTTTGTGTTACCTTATTGAGCTTGCGGTAGTCAATGCAAACTCTCCATCCAGTTTGTGTTTTGCTTGGGACCATCTCTCCATGTTGATTTTCCACCAAGGTGATGCCTCCCTTCTTTGGAACCACTTGGGTTGGACTAACCCAAGTGCTATCCGAGATAGGAAAGATCATGTCCGCTTGGAGGAGTTTCAACACTTCCTTTTTGACCACATCCATCATTGGTGGGTTCAACCTCCTTTGAGGTTGCCTAGAGGGCTTGGCCTCGTCCTCAAGCAAAATCCTATGCATCCATGTGGAAGGACTAGTCCACAATAGTCCATCCGAGGACCGTCTTGTGCTCCTTTAGTACGTTAACCAACTTATCTTCTTGTCCAGTGGTCAACTTATTGGAGATGATCACCGGCAAGGTATTGTGTGTTCCAAGGAAAACATACTTGAGGTGTAACGGAATATCCTTCAATTCTATTTCCGGTGCCTGCACTATGGACGGAACAAGCTTTTCGCTTGGGGTTAGTAAAGTGGGCCCAATGGCCAAATTGGAGATAGGTAGCCTTTTATGCCCATCTAATTGGGCCAGGACCTCTTTCATGCTAGATGTTAACACATAATCTGATTTGAAACCATCAATGTCATGCTCAATCACATTTCTCAATTCATCCACGTCAGAGTTATCAAAAACATCTTGCACAAAAGTTTCAACAATGTCAATAGTACATAGAGAATAATCATCGCTAGGAAATCTCATTGCATCATAGATGTCAAATTCCACTACTTCTCCATCAAACTCCAAGGTCAATTTACCACTAACATAGTCAATTTTAGTCCTAGCCGTTTTCAGAAATGGCCTACCTAACAGAATGGGTAAGCATGCGAGTCATTTTCCATATCCATTATAAAGAAATCAACAGGAAAAATTAGGTTATCTACCATTACTAACACATCTTCAATTATCCCTTTCGGGTACATATTAGATCTATCAGCAAGTTGTACTACAATCCTAGTTTCCATTAGTGGCCCAAGGCCAAGTGATTTGTAAATTGAATATGACAAAACATTAATAGAAGCACCGAGATCAAGCATTGCTTTGTCAAAGCGGGTTTCCCCAATAACACAAGGAATGCTTACCATGCCCGGATCGCTGCATTTCTTGGGCATTCTCCTTTGGAAGACTGCCGACACATGCTCACTCACTTGCACTTTTTGTTTCCCCTTTAGCTTTTGATTTCTTTTGATAGTGCAAAGTTCCTTAAAAAACGAGCATACTTAGGAATACTTTTCACCAACTTAAGGAGGGGAATGTTTACCTCGCATTTAGAGAAAGTCTCAAAAAGGTCCTTGTCCTCTATGATTCTTCGCTCCTTTAATGCTTCAGGAAAAGGGGTTGGTGGCTTTTCGGAGTACAACGGCGGAAAGTTTGGTCGGACGTAAGTATCCTTTTCAACAGGACCTTCTGTTGTGTTTTTTGCAGGGGCGTCAGCTTGAAGGCGCAGGGGCATCTCATGAGCTGTCACCGCAGGGGCGGGGGCAGCCAGCCGTATGGGCGTCCTTCCTTCTGGGCTCGGCACAGCTGCAGCCGCAGGGACGGCTGTGGGTGCGGAAACAACGACAGAGGGTTTGCATTGTGGCTCTTTTGTAGGTTCTTGTCGAATTTGCTTCCCACTCCTTAATGTTAGGGCACTAACATTCTCCTTGGGGTTTATAAACATCTGGGAAGGCAATCCCCCGGAAAGCCTTGATTCGGTCCTTGAGATAGCTTCCGCCATTTGACCAACTTGCTTCTCAAGGTTCTTGATGCTTGATTCTGTTGTTTGAACATGAGTAGCAAAGTGTTTAGTCAAAACCTGCAACATATCTTCAGTTGAGTGATACTTACCTTGGCGGGGCTGCTGTTGTTGGTTTTGTTGATCCCTCCAACGAAAATTCTGTTGGTCACGCCAATTTGGCATGAAATTTTGTGCATAGGGATCGTTCCTAGGTCTTTGCTGCTGTGGTTGTCCATAACCCATTGCGTTAACTTTAGCATCGTCATCTTGAACTTATGGACACATGTCCATTGGATGATATGGGTCGGCACAAACTCCACAAGTCTTGAGTTGTTGTGGTGTTCCCATAAGTGTTAGCCTTTTCACCATTTCCTTCAATTCCGCCAGCTCGGTGGAAATCTCGCTCTTCCCGGAGCTCACGACATGAACTCCTTTCTTAGCCGGGGTCCTTCCAAAGTTCCGGGTTCCTTCCGCTAGTTCCGGTATCTTTTCCAACGCAAGGTCAGGAGTAGAGTTAAGAATGTTACCTCCGCAAGCCGCATCGACGATCCTCCTTTCATTGTCTAGCAAGCGATTGTACAAGTACAAGACTAGATCTTGAGTTGAATATCCGTGGAAAGGACAGCTGAATCGGAGGCGTGTAAACCTTTTGAAATACTTGTAGAGAGTTTCGGTTGCCTCTTGCTCGATGTTACTTATAGCTTTCTTCAAGCTATTGGCCTTTTTAGCTGGAAAGTATTTCTCCAAGAAAGCTTTGTGAAGGTTCTACCAGGTGTCAATGCTCCCGGATGGAAGGTGGTAATACCAATCATCCGCCGAATCCTTGAGTGTGAAGCCAAATGCCCTCATCTTGATTTGTTCTTCGGTAATGTTGGCCGGCTTCATGCTCATACAAACGGTATGGAACTTCCCAAGGTGCTTGATGGGGTCTTCACCACTTAGCCCATGGAAGGATGGAACTAGATGGATGAGGCCCGGTTTGAGCTCAAAGTTGACTCCTTCTCCTAGTGCCGGTATAGCGACCGCAAGAGGGTTTTGAGCCAAAGTGGACTGCGTAAGTTGACAAAGAGTACGGTCAGCCATCTCTTGTTGTAGTTGTTGTTGTCTTCGTTGCCGGATGTGCGTCCTGTCAATTTCTGGATCAAAAGAAGCAAAGCCGGAATTAGTAGCACGGGTTTGAACCATAAAATGGTTCAAACCAATAATCAATAATAACAATAAACACAAAAACTCCCTGGCAACGGCGCTAAAATTTGACCGAAGGTATTTCTATGGTCGTCTATACCCAATCAAAAGTAAATCCCGACTTAGCACTAAGAACAAGTATAGCGAGTAAGTAAGGGTCGAACCCAAGAGAATTTAGGTGTTTTAGATGCAATTATTGATTATAATGACACAAGGGGGGGTTGGTTGAATTGATGCACAAAAACTTATGAAAACGATGAATACGACAAGTAAGACAATAATGGATGAATCTACACTAGGTTGATTCTAAGCATGCAATTGCTACTGTGGTGTATTCCTTTTTCAAGTTTTTAAGTAATCTCCCGTCTCGATCATACATATGTGTTGAGCCAACCGGCATCAACACAACTTAACCTATTAAAGTTCCGTAAACCTACAAGAACAAATAATAAGTTAGCATTCAAACAAAGACAAAGGGATATAAAGAGAAGATTAAAACCGTTAAACTTATATTTATATTTGTGTTCCTTTTCTTTAAGTAATTACAACCCGTTATTACTTAAAGTTGCTACTAGATTAAAGACCCAAACCCGGAACCTATTAATCCTAGTTGTTTACATGCACTTAAGAACCTAAGGTGATCAATCTCAAGTAATAGTTAACATGCAATTAAACAATGGAGATCAAGGAAACACAAAACATTACTGAATAAAAACTCATATTAAAAGGACTTACAACCAAACAAGCAAAGCAGCTTCAAACCAACCCAATGTAGCAAGGGAGTTAGCAACTCATTACAATGGAAAACTCAAGTCTAAAGATTTTGTGGGGAAAAGCATGGATGATTCTAGCAATCAGCCATGGACTATATATATTACAAAAGACACTTAATTAGGAGTAAATAGCCGGCCTAAAACAGCCACCTTTAATGCCATAAAGGTGGTGTAAACAGCCGGAGTAAAGCTTCTGGAGTTAAACCGCAGGGGCGGCCTTCAGGACCCGCAGGGGCGGTTTAGGCAGAATCGATTGATCTTCTTCATAACCGCTGGGGCGGCTACACAGATCCGCTGGGGCGGATCTTTAATGCACTTCAACGTCTGACCTTTCGCCTTCCTAATGTTTCTGATGTCAAGGCGCAGGGGCGCCTCAAGGCCCCCGCAGGGGTAGTGACACAGACTCTTCGCCTTCCAGCTCCCAAGGCGAGGCGCAGGCAGGGTGCAATGGGAGGCGCAGGAGAGCTGGTCTTCGTCTCGTCAGGGCAAGTCACCGCAGGGGCGGCTGCAAGGGCCCGCGGGGACGGTGGAGCAGTAGAAACTTTGCTTCTTGATCGATCTTTACTCCTAAGTGCTTATAACTCCTTCCTTAGCTTCTTTTGATCTTCTTCTTCTGGACCAAGGAGTTAGTAGCATAAACCGACACTAATGCAATAAAAAGACTCTAAAAACTACCCTAAATGATAGTGATTCCATCACCTATCACCTGGCTCCATCCCTTTGGGAGACGACACTACAAAGGTGGAACGTGAGAACGCCATCCAAGAAGCAATAAAGGACAACTATTAATTCTTGATGATAATCTAGCCGGTGGTGAGGATGAGATAAAAATGGTGGACGATGGACATGATGTGCTCTCTGATGAGGATGAGGACTTGATTAGCTTGAATGAGGGGCCAACGACACCACTAGTGGTGGGCAAACTGGTGTTGGAGTTCCGTGCATTGTCAAAGGCCTCCACAAGTGGTACGATTAAGCAAGCATGGAAGGGTACACCGGCCAAGGTGTTCATGAATGCAAGGTTAGGAGGTAAACTGGAATACACTCCACCTACATCAAACATAATTTCTATCAAATGGGAAGTCATCCCTAAACACCAGGTTTGGGGTAGCACGCTACTTTGTGAGTATGTTGGGTTCTATCCTGGTTACTTTGCCAATGAGATGATGAAAATTTGGGGTGCGAAGACCAAGTTCCGGATGGAGACTAGATGGTTGATTTTTAGTTTTTTGAATGATGATGATCGAGATAATATTCTAAATGGAAGGCCATATTTCATCTTAAACAAGCCATTGTTGTTAAAGCATGTACCCGATAAGTTTGCGTTTAATAGGAAGGATATTGTCACTATGTCATTAGGGTAAGGATCACTGGATTTCCAAATGAATTCTGAACGCCGGATATTCTTGGGACGATTGGTTCTTTGATTGACAAACCATTTTTTATGGACCATGTAAGTGATGACAGGAAAAGGGGGTCATATGCACATGTCCTTGTGGGGGTAAATTTTGCGCTTGACATCTTAAGGGAGATCCAATTTCGGGTCATTTCGTGGTGAACATGATCTGCCATAATATCTTCGATTCCTTCATTTATGTGCCAGAATACAGAGAGATTTGGTAGGAAAGTGGAAGATACTTTTTTGTATATAATAATCAAAGGGAGTGGGAAAGTTGTAGTAATTCTTTGGAAAAGCCCGGTTCTCTTTGTCTTCGAGCTTTCATTCTTCAATCCATTGACTTTTCTTGTGGTGTTCAGTGTACTTTCGTACAAGATCGAAAAGAATGCATTGGATGGATGCCCAGGCATTGAGAAGGAAGGACGCTTTCAGAGGCGAAAGGCCATGTGGAGATACCGTCTGTGATCCATGGATCTCCGATCGGGAAACCGTATCCAAGCTCCGTGGCTAGTCTGCGCTCTTTGGACTTTTCAAACTTAGCGAACTGAAACATCCGAGTAGCTAAAGGAAGGGAAATCAACCGAGACCCCGTTAGTAGCGGCGAGCGAGAGCGGATTGGGGGTTTGAAGAAAAACAAACACGAATAAAAACCTCAGCAAAGTGTTCACTTCTTTTTCGCCAGGTTTCATTCGATTTGTTGTGGATTGGATGATAGAAAAACCAGTAAGCTACGGCTTCAAAGCTTACTAAGCTTGAAAGCCACTTAGGCCTATTTCTTAGGCGTAAGGGCGCAGGGAACTGTAATTGTGAAAAGGTTGGAAGATTTGGCCAAAGAAGGTGATAGCCCTGTAGATTCGTTCTCATGGTTCGATCCTTCCCAGTAAAACGCTGCGTGTTCGAATTCTGATCGCTTTTACACGAGAAAGGGGGACCACCCTCTAAGCCTAAGTATTCCTCAATGACCAATAGCGTACATGTACCGTGAGGGAAAGGTGAAAAGAACCCTATTTAGGGAGTGCAATAGAGAACTTGAGATCCGATGCGAACAATCAGTCGAAGGAGCTTAGAGCCTTTACTTTTCATTCTATTAGTAAAGCGCACTCACTCTAACGGCGTACCTTTTGCATGATGGGTCAGCGAGGAAATGGGAACAGCGGCTTAAGCCATTAGATGTAGGCGCTTTCCAGAGGTGGAATCTTCTAGTTTTTCCTATTTGACCCGAAACCGATCGATCTAGCCATGAGCAGGTTGAAGAGAGCTCTAACAGGCCTTGGAGGACCGAACCCACGTATGTGGCAAAATACGGGGATGACTAGTGGCTAGGGGTGAAAGGCCAACCAAGATCGGATATAGCTTGTTTTTTGCAAAATCTATTTCAGTAGAGCGTATGATGTCGATGGCCCGAGGTAGAGCACTCAATGGGCTAGGGTGGCCCCCATTTCGCCTTACCAACCCCATGGAAACTCCGAATACAGGCCTTGATCGTTTGTACAGATGTTAGCATGAAATATTGTGATAT